>JAUAME010000011.1:19822954-21051288 GCA_030820535.1 Quercus parvula | reverse complement strand
TAGAATGATGACAAGGGTCATCATTATAATAGGTCCAGTATAACTAAACAATAGACACAATCTTCCTCCCACCATAAAATAGTGTTTTACTACAAAGGTACTAACCCAATAGCAACCCGTCTCTCCCAGGTGGCAGGGTGGGCTTTAGGCATGCTCCCATATTGGGCCTTAAACACATCATTCCTACACCTTAGTTTTGCGCTTTGGTAAGTAAAAGAAAGGGGTGGTCAAGGCCCCGCTGCATGCATATTTTTTTTTTTTTTTAAATAAAAGATAGAAACATGCATCTAAATTCTAACGCAAAATATATACACCTGCACCATTAGTAGGACTTTCTTCTTCACCTCCCATTACTTAACCCAATTTACAACATTAGTTTTAACCGAGTTTTGAAATAATTTAATTTCATGACTTCAAGATTCATATGAAAATGATCTATTTCATAGTTTATATTAAATATATTAAATTTAAAGATGTATCAAACATGTTATAATGTGCCCTCTGTATTGTTCTTAGATCTAAGAAATGAAATCTTAATTATGAAATACTCTTTCCAATTTTAGTGAGCATAAATAAGTTTTTGACAATATAATCATTTTCTTCCGAAATACGTTGCCTAAATACTTAACACCAATATATTTTATGCAAATTGTAATTAAATATGACTTTCTCATTAATTTTAAGCAAAGAGCACAGAATCTAATATGAGAATCCCTATAATTTCATACTAATATCATCTCTCTCTCTCTCTCTCTCTCTCTCTCTCTCTCTCTCTCTCTCTCTCTCTCTCTTTAAGGGGCGGTGCCATGTGTAGTTCAAGGTGGTCAAGAGTCAAGACAACTCTAACTTGAAAAAAAAAATTATATATTTAAAAAAATTAATTTTAAATTAATATGAGTTGTTGATCACAATTTAAAAAAATAATAATAAATAAATAAACCTTGAACATCCAAAATGAAAATTTGAGGCCATTAAAAATAAAATTTTACCTCTCCAAAATTTTGGTTCATTGAGATTGAAACAAAAAATTGCAAGAAATGTTATGTTCACCATTTCCACAATTTTCACAACAAATCCTAAGTGGCAAGTTATTATTGGTAGACAAAAAAGTTTCAATGATATATAAATTAAAACCAATAACAAATCGTCACCTAGGATTTGTTGTGAAAAATGTTGTAGATTTAACATTTCTTAAAAATTGCCCAAACAAACAAATTGGCCTAAAAGCCCAAATCAAATGTTGAATTGTGATATTTTAAATTGTTTTTTTTAAAAGGCATATTTTAAAATCGCTATTTTTAAAAATCTATATATATATATATATGCATTTTTTCAAATAGTTAGTCAGTTAATGCTTGCTTTAGCCTTTAACTGAATTTATTTGATTTATATGATACATCTTGTACATATGCATATGCAGTAAAAGAATGCATCAATACTTTATTGAACATGATTAATGTACCAATTTAATGCTTAAATTAAAAATGTTGAATGAATTTATAATTTACCCTTTATTCTTTTACTAGCACTATGAGCAAATTTCTTATAAGGAAATCAATAGTATTGCAAGATTAATCTTCTAAGCAAATTTGTATTGACGTGAATAATCTTCTTTCAAATTCGAGGCCATGAGAAAATGTCTCATCTTTCCATCCTAATTATTAGGATGAAATAAAAAGAGCTTATTTACAAAAGGTTATTTTCAACATCTTGGTCAAGATTTCCCTAAAAATAAATTAGTGGAGCATTGCATCGATTTAATCTTGATTAGTTTAAAGAATACAAAAATATTGGTTAGAACCAGTGGTGAAGCTAGAGTATTTTCTTGTTTTGGGGGGGGGGGGGGGGGAATGTGTAAAAGTCAAGATTTTTTATTTTTTTTTTCACAGAAATTGCAAAGAAGGGGAGGGATTTTTTTTTTTTTTTTGTTTATATTGTTACTTATTTAAGTAAGATGTTGGTGAGTAAATAGGAAATCAGTAGTTTAATGATTACTTGGTTGTATGCATTGAAAAAGAGGTAGATAATAACATTAATAATGTAGCTATTATATAACAATTTCAGAATATGAAAATCTCATAGAACAAAATTTTAAAACTTTATGTATTTGGGCGTTTTATTTTTTTGTGATGTTGATATATTCAAGTTTTAATTTTATTAAATTTTGCTTAATTTAATCTTCTTAATGATCACCTAAAAAAAATTTGCTCTCTCTCTCTCGGAATAAAGCAGCTGTTGCTTGGTTCAATAGGAAAAATCAAACAATTATAAGTTCCATTGCCTTTTGTAGTGAACGCATGTGAGTTGTTTGCCACTTTCTCTAACATGAAAATCTGATATTGGTATTCATGGCCGAGCACTGGAGGATACTATACTGTAGAGGAGTATTGTAGGTTGCTTTCATGTAGGTTCTTTCCATGCTTTTGTGAAGAAATGGAACAACAAAATGATCATTAAGTTGAAATGGAACCTCAGCTTCCGCTTTTGCTTGGTCTAAATATGGGTGCTCCAAGCTCCAATTGCAGGCTAAAGTTAAGCTACTTTCTTTTTGGTAAATAGGAGAAATGCATTAAACGTAAATAGTTAAATTGTTCTAGTAACAAATGAGACCAATTACAGGCCAAACTACTTTTACCAAAAAGAAGAAGTCAACCTAATCCTTTGAAAGGCTTTATTCCAATCATCTAAGAATATAATTTCAATAAAGTCATAAAGTAAAATGGGACCAGTGTCCCAAACAAATGCATAATCATAACAGTGTCAACTACTTTTCTTTTTAAAAGCAAGAAGAGTTTGCTTTTTTTCTTAAAAGCAAGTTTTAGATAGATTAGAAAGAAGATTGATTTGTCTACATCATCAACTAACATTGCAAATGGCAAATGTTCCTACTATAAGCTATGCTCTGGATCAGAATACCCAAACATTAAATGACTAAACTTATTGGCTATTGCTATGTCCTTATTTTGAATTTGAGTTTGTTTAATAAACAAATATTTATAAACTTTTTCTTTGAATGAGAGTCCGGGCAAACCAGTAACCATATAAAGTAAGATTCGATAAAGGTGGAACTCGACAATTATTGAAGTTTCAAACTCTCTTTAAAAAAAAATGAAAGACAAAACCTTTTTTTTACCTAGTAAAAGCAATGAAGTCTCTGCAGTGGTTTGTGATTTTACTAAGGCTGTGTTTGATTAGGCTATAAAGAAATTTGGGAAAATGTTTTACACCCTAAATGGTGATTGGGTAAACATGAAAATTTGGTCAAATTGAAAGTAAATTCAAAATATGGTGACGTGAAGTGTAATATGTTTTATACTTCCAAATTACCTTCAAATCATTTTTCACTCTCTTTGCATCACACATCTGCTAGCCAAAGGAAAGAGAGAGAGAGCTTACTCATGGCTCCACCGCAGCTTCATGCCTCCTCTCACCAGACCGTCGTCGTCGTCGTTGCTCACCATTGCTCCACTGTGACCCACCCACTAACTAATCAGACCACCCTGACCCACCCACAAACAAACCGATCGAACCACTATGCCCAGTGCCCACCCACCTACTAACAACAACCACCATGACTAGATCAGACCATCTCTGCTTTGACAAGGCCTTTAGATCTCCCCGCCACTCTCATTGTCATTGCTTCTCTCTCTCTAGCTCACCGTTGTTGCTTCTCTCTCTCAATCTCTCCACCGCCGCCTCAACCCTGTATTTTTTCTCTCAAATCTCTCTCTCTCTCTCTATCACGATCTAGTGTTGGGTTTGCGGAATTGAGATTTTTGTTTTGTTTTTTTTGTTTCTTTGGGTTTATATATTGGGATTTTTTATTATAATATTTGTTTGGAAGCTGAGAAAAATGTGAGAAATTGGTAGAAAATGTATTTTCTAAAGCATTTTCAAGAACACAAAAAAACACATGAAAATATTTTCCAAAAGATTTTTTGGAATGCAACCAAATACCTAAAAACGTTTTCCTTTTCCAAAAACATTTTCAGCTGAAGTTATTTTACACTCTGAAAACATTTTACATTGAGCCAAACATAGCCTAAGGTTATCTCCAACTACCTCTAGGCTGCATGCTTCTAGCACAAAAAAACATTTGTTGATTGGAGGAATAGGGTGAATAAGTCAGATTGTGGATAAGTTTTGAATGGGGACCAACTTTGCTTGGAAAGCCAGCCATATGTGAGGGGATCTCTGTCTTTGTTTGTAATTTCTACTAAGGTTGTCTCCTAATCTCTCCAGTTCGCTTGTTTATGGCACAAATAAGTGTTCATTGATTGGAGAATCAGGTGAATGATGGACCACTTTACTTGGAAAGTAAGCCATGTGTGAGGATATTTGGCAACTTCACAGATTTGGCTGCTATAAAGATGTCTGCAAAATTTAGCTAAAGTTTAAGAATGCATAAAGCCTAAAAAGTAATTAGGCTCAAGTATGGCCCTCGCAACAAGTCCTGGCCCACAAAGATTAAAAATGAATTACAGATGTCTATTAAGCACTCATCTGAATTACAGATGAAATGTCTACAAACTACAAAGCACGCATTTGAATTACAAATGAAATTCATTATTTAAACTTGTTCCACCAGAGCATGTAACATGATGTTCTACAAATTACTAGTACCTGTGCCATAAAGAGGACTCTAGAACCAGGGCCTTGACTGCAGCTGTGAGGTCCTTAAGGCTGTAAAGCCACTGTTTTGGTGCATTGGAAGAGGCCATGGACCTGCCCCCTATAAAGAGAAGATTATCATTCCCTCCACTAGCCAATTGTTGGTCCGAGGCAGACCATTTTAATCCACACCTCCTAATTGTGCCCCTCCATTGTTGGGTTTTGTGGAGCCTAATTGTATTTAATCCGAATTATGACCTGACTTAAAATAATGTTGTTATATGGACCAAGTCTCCTTGGGGCTTTGGGGGCAACACCCCCAGGAAAAATTTTTGGCCCGGTTTTGTAGCCCATTGTGAATCCTATGCACATGATATAAAAACTGTTGTTTTGAAAATTAGGTTTTGATATCGTTTTTGAGAGAGAAAAACCGCACTGCCACACTTTGTATTTTTGTAAAATTCTTGTAATTTCAGGGTTGTAAGCAAATTGTCAAATCACGTAAATACTGTTTTGTGTGTAATTATTTTTTCTTTAGTGAATTTTTTTCTCTATTTTTGCTTCTCACGTGTCTAGGAATTTCGTACATATATTCCCATCATCCATAGGTTTCAACAATGTGGGATCTCACCCTCACATCATTGTTGATAATTTTACCATCCATTCCTCCAGATGTAAAGACATGATTTTTCCAATCCAGTGAACCGACTTCTTGGCTGTGACCGCCTATCAATGTTCTTAGCTGCATTAACAAAATCACAGTATATCATCAAGCATTTCACAGGAAAACCATTAACAAGCAGAAAATATTTTGAGTTAGATATATTTAAGAACCTGTCAATTAGTGGCAGAATCCCCATAGCTGGACACTATGTGGCGATGGGGCCATCCTTGTCATCAATTGTGAAAAGTTCTGAAGTGGAGCAATTTGAAGAATCCCAGAGGTATACTGCGCTGTGTAGAGCAATGGCAAGGACATTGCATTTGCTGCTAACCCAGTCAAGTAAATTCAAACTCAAATCGTGAAAATATTGGGAGCACCCAATATCCTCTCAGAACTCTGTCAGAATCAAATTGGAACAATTAGGAGTAGTACACAACCACACATCAGAAGCACGGAGACAAAGGCATCAAAATATAATACAGATTAAGCCTTTTACTAATTTAGAAGCACACCCATGTTCCAATCAACAATTCAAAATACTAAAACCCATGTCTTAAAATAAATCCTCAATTCTTTCATTCAAATACATGTATCAATCAATCATCAATTCAATAAATTTGAGAAATGTTATGCAAATATACCTGAGGAATGTGTTTCCGGGGTTTGTCAGGTTTGGTGTGTGGAATAGATTATGATGATGATAAAAGCCATTCCCGTGGGATTGGGAAGGCCAAGATTCGAGTCCGAGTCCGGTTCATGTTGAAAGCCACGGAAAGTTTTTCTTGGAAGCAGCGCAGGGAACCAATGGATCCTGCAGAGAGAGAGAGAGAGCAAAGAAAAACAAAAACAAAAAATGATTATAGATAGCAAAAACAGAAGATGAAAAAACGAGAGAGAGAAATAGAGTACTATGTTGATCATTGCAAGAGCTTTGTTGTTTGCAGAGAATGAATGGGACAGATTTCAAATTTGATCGACATTTGAGAGAAAAGCGAACTATGTCTCGGTGTATGAGTATTGCGTAGCCGTAGAGTAGGACTATGGGTGGATTTTTGTTTTTGTTTTTTGTTTTTTGTTTTTGTTTTTCAGAATGACTAGGAGTAGGCCTTTAAATTTTGTGACAAATTACATATTTTTAACTCTAAAAGTCTCTAACCTATCACCTCGATTATATTTCCCTCCAAAATATATTTGTTTTGGGTGTTAAATATGATGGAAATACTAGCATGTGCACGACAAGTTACTTCTGAACCCACTATGGGAGTTGAATTCTAACATCTAAAATTAAAACATGAAGAAAATCATATTCAAATTTCCCTTCCCCCAAAAGCCTTGTGTTTTTTTTTTTTTTTTTTTTTTTGGAGAAGGCCAAAAGCCTTGTGTTTGAAAGAAAATAATTTACTATTTGTGCAAATTAGGATCTACTATTTAGTACATGTATATGTGAAATAAAAGAACATTTCACCATGTCATTCCCAACTGTGATGGGGCTATAAACATTTTCTAGGGGAACTAAACTATGTCACTTTGCTATGCCTTAACATATACAATGTAATATAAGAAAAAAAATTATAATAACAAAAATCAATGAAATTTATTATTTTTTAAATGAATGACAAAGTAGAAACGTGTCCCAATTTTTTTAATTATAAAAATCTTAGCATTTTTTCTTAACCAAAAAAAAAAAAAAGGTATGCATTCATATATCCCTAACTCTACCTGCAAAATCGAAAAAGTTTGTAAGAAAAAAAAAAAAAAAAAAAGGAGTTTGTTTTTGGAAAATAAAAATAACTTTCACTAACAATTTTTTTTTTTTTGGATTTCTCAAAGGAATAAAGAGATTTATTTTTTTAATGAATAAAGAGATTTACTTAGTTATATATTTTTATGAACATATGCTTAATCGTGTTAATAACTTAGTGGTTCCTAATGGGGAGTGATATGAATTGTAGGGAAATTGACTTAATTCAAGGTAGTCACCCTCCATAGAAAACCCTCCATAGAAAAATATTAAGAGACAGAGAGACAGAAAGAGAGGAAATGCACTAAGCAATGAGTTGATTTATTCTTCAATAATGGAAATATGATTACAAGTAGGTATTTATAGAATCATAAAACTATTCTATTGGCCCTCTTGGCCTTATCCTAATGGTTCTATTATTCCCCATGTGCATTAATAATTCCAACATGTGTTAAATGTGATTAACATATTTGGAATTGTAACTAACTAACTAACTAACTAACTAAATGCATTCTATACCCAAATGTGGGTTCCTAACAAATTGACACCACCTCTCCTAGTATTTTCAACGGAAACATACATGGTTCAATCCCCCCAACCTCCATTATCAATGTAAAAAAATATAAAATAAATGAGTTAAACATGGCAAAAAAATGGTAAATTGCACATTACACCCCTAAAGTTTGGGAGTATTTGGATTTTACACCCCAAAATTCTGAAATTTTAAGGTGTAAAATCCAAACACTCTCAAACTTTAGGGAATAAAATCCAAATACCCCTAAAATTTATGGGGTAAAATTCAAATTCTGAAATGTTAGGTTGTAAAATCCAAACACCCCAAAACTTCAGCAAGTAAAATTCAAATTCCAAACTTTCAAGGTGTAAAATCTAAGCATTCCTAAACTTTAGGAGTGTAATTTGCAATTTACCCCACCCTAAAAAATAAATAAATAAAAATAAATAAATAAATAAAAGACAATATACTTTAAATCAATGTTAGTACAATTTTTTTATAAAAAAAAAAAATATATATATATATATATAAAGATGTTCATTAATACTCTATGTGTTTTATTGATATATGCTATACATCCTTCTAAAATTAATGAGTTATATATAGTAAAAAAAGTAAATTTTAGAAGAGGAAAAATTAGATATTAATACTCATGAGTTTTTTACAATTTCTTTTAAAGTATGAGGAGTGGGGCAAATATTAATTGGAATTCACAATTTGTTAAATATATACATGAAAAGAAGAATTGATTATCATGTCATAATTCTAAATTAAATCTATAATACCCATTATTATCTTGATCCAATGTTAATATACAACTAACATAAGATACATGGATTCGAAGGGTCAAAGTTATGGGTTCTAGTTAGCTCAATTAGTAAAGTTTTTAATGGTTGAATAAAAAATTTGGTGTTCAAATTTCACCTACACCAAAACCGATTAGTGTCTTAGTCTAATAATAAAGAGTTATTATCTTAATTATGTTAAAACTCTCTTAAAAAATAGGTTCAAAGTTTAAACTATATCCTCCATCCTACAAATATATCTTAATTGCTTTTATTTATGAAGAGAATCATTATTCAAATATTCATTTTTATTATTTTAATTATCAAATTATTATTAAAAATGAGAAAATTAATTGATTCTCTAAAGTTATTGTTTTAGAAAATAGTTTTAAAAACTTATTATTGAAGAAGAGAAAAATAATTGATTTTTTAAAATATTTTTTATATCGCTCATAAAAATGGTATAAAAGTTTTCTTAAAATGACAAACTAACAAATGTTCTAAGGAGTGATGGCCAAGTTCTACAATTATTTTAAGAGCAAAATTGCATGGATTATCTAAATCTACTGAGTATCTATAATAATTGTTGAGGATACGAAGTGCAAAGTACAAACTACTAGTTCTACATATACAACTAACATAAGATACATGGATTCAAAGGGTCAAAGTTGTGGGTTCTAGTTAGTTCAATTAGTAAAGTTTTTTATAATTGAATAAAAAATTTGTTGTTCAAATTCCACCTACACCAAAACCGACTGGTGTCTTGGTCTAATAATAAAAAGCTATTATCTTAATTATGTTAAAACTCTCTAAAAAAAAAGGTTCAAAGTTTAAACTATATCCTCCATCCTACAAATATATCTTAATTGCTTTTATTTATGAAGAGAATCATTATTCAAATCTTTATTTTTATTATTGTAATTATCAAATTATTATTAAAAATGAGAAAATTAATTGATTCTCTGATGGTATTGTTTTAGAAAATAGTTTTAAAAACTTATTATTGAAAAAGAGAAAAATAATTGATTTTTTAAAATATTTTTTATATAGCTCATAAAAATGGTATAAAAGTTTTCATAAAATGACAAATTAACAATGTTCTAAGGAGTGATGGCCAAGTTCTACAATTATTTTAAGAGCAAAAATGCATAGATTATCTAAATCTACTGAGTATCTATAATAATTGTAAAGGATACGAAGTACAAACTACTAGTTCTGCATATATAGAACAGAAAGGGAAAGGTAATCCATGCAATCATTCATTCCATCAGAGTAATATTTGACTCAATCCTTCATTAATCTCCAATCATCACCATTAATTTTATTTTCTTCCCAACAACCAAAAACAGGAAAAAGAAAAACCATTTCACTAGGTAAATAAAATTCCATCATCAATTCAATTGAATTCCCAATACTCCCCTATTTTCTTCAACCCCCATCCCAAAAAAAAAAAAACAAAGTCCCAGGAAAAGAAAGTTTATGCTGTGATTAGTTGTAGGGCCCGACAAATCATCAGTCACCAGATCAAAATTACACACATCCTAACCAATCCCAAATCCATTTTCACTCATCCACAGCCGTCAATCTTTCTCTCTCTCTCTCTCTCTCTCTCTTCAAAATTTTCTCTGTTCGAAAATTATGGCTCTCTGTTTCTCTCTGTCTCTTTTTCGCTCCTTCAACTATATCACGAAAACCAAGAAAAAAATTAAGGAAAGCGAATAATAAAAGAGAGAAATCCAGTCAGTCCACGGGGAAAGAAACTAAAAAACAACAAAGGAAAAGAGAAAAATCTAGGGTTCCTAAAAAATATCCAAATCTCTCTCTCTCTTTCCTCGTTGATTTTTCTTTCCCTCCAAACGACATTTCCTTCTCCATCTCAAATTTTTTTCCCTCTTTTTTTTTTTTTTTTGGGTTTTCCCTGGAAAGCGAGGGAAAATATTTTCCCATTTTCCCCGGATTTTTCGTTGCTAGGCCTCTTCCGGATCCGAATTTTCTGTGAGGAAGAAGATATTATTTTCCCGGGAAAAAAAAATAAAACTCGCCTCCATTTTCAGCTCTCCCCATGAAGGCCTGCTCTGCTCCTTATCTCTTTCAATAATCAAGGTAATCGTTCCTCTCTCTCTCTATCTCTCGGTTTGTTTCAATGGAAAGTTGTTTGTAGGAGATTTTCCGGGAAAGTCTTTGACTTCCCGGGAAATTGGAATTCTTCGATTTTGAGGGTTTGTTTTTATATATTGATTTATTTTATTTTATTTTTTTGGTTTAGGAGTATTGCGTGTGATTTTGTTGTTTGGATGAAAAATAGACACTGGTAGTTGAGGTGAAGGATAGAGAGGGGAATTGTTGTTGGAAGATCTATATATTCAAGAGGGAGGATTTGGGTGGTCAAAGATAAGATTTTTCTTTTGGATTTTGTTGGGTTTCTTTTTCATTTGGGATTTTGCCAAGGATTGAATGCGAATTAGTTTATGGATTCCGAAGCAATTCCATCTTCGAGCGATTTGGGTAAATGCTGTAATTGCGGATGTAGTTGTTCATTGATCAGTAGTTCTTCGGGGTCTTGGCTTCGATCCGTAAAAAGAAAGTATGACGAGTTTGAGGATGCAAACCGATTCGTTATACCTGGGCTCAATTTACCCTCAATTGCTCGGGTCCAAATTGAGAATGAATGTGTTGCACTGCGTGAGATGGTTGGTAGCCAACAGCAATCCATACAGGATTTGTATACTGAATTGGAAGAGGAGAGGAATGCGTCTTCGTCAGCTGCAAGTGAGGCCATGTCAATGATATTGAGGTTGCAAAGGGAGAAGGCAGAGATTCAAATGGAGGCCCGACAATTCAAGCGTTTTGCAGAGGAGAAGATGGCACATGACCAACAAGAGCTTTTGGCACTTGAAGATTTGTTGTATAAGAGAGAGCAAGCTATTCAGTCGCTTACTTGTGAAGTACAGGCATATAGGCATCGGATGATGAGTTATGGGCTCACGGAGGCTGAGGCGGATGGTGAGAGAGGTGGGCTTAGCCGTGACCCAAGTATGGTGGAGTTTGATGCCCAATTTGAACTCCCCATGTATGACTACCCACCTTTGAAATGCAATCCAAATGAACCCCATGGCCCTTTGGAGGATGATAATGATGTTGAAGATGTTGAGAAATATGCATTTGGTGAGACCCCACGTGCTAGAGATCATTTGAAGAATTTGGATAATAGGATATCTCGGATGGAGAGTCCCAGCACCAGTAGGCAGGATGGAGATGTCTCAGGTTCCAAGCACATTTTAGAAAAGGTTGTAGTTGGTCACTCTCCTAGGCGAACACGACATTTTAGGAGGTTTTCCAATGATTCAAGTCCATCATTCAGGGGTTTGGCAAGAGAAACAGGTAGAGATTTCCCCACTGAATCTCCAATGACCGTTAAAAGTTACAAGAGGACGGAGTATGCCTCACAGACAGAGGACTATGCCAATTTCAGAAAGTTGGATAATGCATCTGAAGTTGAAGATGACATGAGTGACAGAGTTTATACCATTGATTCTGTCCATAATGGTGCACCAAACAATGTTTTTACTGATCCAAAAGCCGGAGTTGGGATTGGTGAAGATTATGCAACCACTCCGAGGTCACTGAATCAAGTTGATTATGCGGATCCAGATATTAAGAAGCTCTACATGAGGCTTCATGCACTTGAGGCGGACAGGGAATCAATGAGGCAGGCAATTATTTCAATGCGTACTGATAAAGCTCAAATGGTGTTATTGAAAGAAATAGCTCAACATTTGTGTCAGGAAATGTCACCAGAAAGACGAATGACTGTTAAGAAGCCATCTCTTCTTAAAAGCTTTTCATTCATGTCAGTTTTTAAGGTAATTCTGATGTTTTTTTAGTGTTTAGCTGTTTATCAATGGGAATATACATTTTTCTACAACTAGTATTTGTAGAATTTCTGTCAATTTTTTTAGTAATATATTTTTGTTTGGTGTTACCATTATTCTGTCACTATATGGATCTGAACATGCCCTTCATCCATTCATAACCTGAAGATCTTTCTATTTTTTATTTGAATCTGAAACTCATCATAATGGGTTTGCTGTTTTATAGATGAAAAGCATGATAAACGAACACATTGAACGATGTTGTAGCTATTATTTTTTTCCCATTAACTTAGCATTCTACAGCATGACTTTTTTTAGCTTTAGCACTTATGTTTTGTATTATTTTTCATGTTTCATGTTCAGTGGATCACATCATTCTTTTTCTGGAGAAAGAAAGCCCGTCGAAGCAAGTAAGTAGATTCTAGTACTTATTGGCTGGCTTTTTTCTTGAATAGATCACATTGTTCCTTTTTCTTTATCTTTTTCTTCTTCTCTTTTCCCCCTTTTATTAATATTCAATTAGCTACAAATTGCCTCCATATGTTATTTAATAGCCCTTAAGATTAATTCAGAGAAAAAAAAAATGTCCTAACTTCAATTTTTTTAAAAAAAATTCCTGGAACCTTCAACACCATTGACCTAAAAAATGTAATACTCAACATAGATCCATTAGCAATGAGACCCACGCCACTTATGTCTTCAGAGATTTTTCATCTTTCTTTTACCAAAGTTTCTTGCATAAATATTCTTTTATTGAATCTTAGAAGAACATGAAAAAGATAAACTATATATATATTAAGGGAGAAAACAATTTGTTTAATAAAACAGTGGCTTGTCTTTTTAGAATGCTTAAAAATTTGATGATTATCTTGGGAGCCACATGCATTACTTAACCTGGAGAATGTTGTCCCCTTGGTGGCAGAATTTGTAGTGCAGATCCATAGGATACAAGGTGTTAATTGTTTGTCACATTTCAAATGTAATTGCAGGTACATGAGTGGGTTATCAGCCGGCAATGTGGGCTTGCTAATGCTTCTAGACAAGGGCCCTCATGTGAGGTCGTGGAGATGTCTTACAAGCACGCAAGTTACATAACTTCACAAATTTACCATATCCATTTGGAGTCTATCCTCACATTTGTGAACAGCAAGTGGATTTTGGTCACACTACTACGTTTAGATTTTGCATTCTTTTTTTGGATTTCTGGTTGCTGCAAAATTTGTTGATTTGTGAGGTTTTTTTACTTTCATATTATTGGGATTGAATGTATTTGGCTGGTTGTAACATGGATGCGGTATAGGCATGTTTGTTCTTATAGTTGGAGTTAAGCTCAAGGTCCTCCTGTATATGAAATCTTCCTGTATGACTTCCCAATCAAAATATGCAGTGCATTCTTTTTGCATTCAAGTACAAAACCCCCAATTCAGGCTTGTTCCATTACAAGGGTTGCCCTTGTTTTAATTCTGGATTTTGTTTTCCCATATCTCTTTATCCTGAAACTGATCTCAGTGTGAACCGTTTGCTGCTTCTCTCTGCCTGGTAAAGGTTGTGAACAGCTCCACAGTTTTTTTATTTTGCCAACAAAATAGCGTGTGGATTGATTTTTGTCAACCCAGTAGGGGAAAAGAAAAGCGGAGCCTGCCAACTATTTTCTGCTGAGTGAGAGACTGCCAACTTGGTCTAATGAATATCAGTCTTATTATTAAGGGGTCATGAGGGCGTATGTTTATTCAACTATGAATTGTAATATATGTGCATTTGAAAGAGAAAATGTTCCTATCAAAAAAAGGGTTAGAAAATATACCATCAAGAGTTCATTGGTTGGTGTAAACAATAGCGGTTGTAGGAATTTTTCTCAAGATGTTCCTTAAGAAACATAAATTATACAATCTAGTAGAAATAAAAATTCATATATTGATAACAACAACAATAAAAAAAACACGCAGATATAAAAAGTTTACAATTGTTTTCTACGAGTTTTTATATTTTGAAATCGTTGCATGATAGTCTCATTATCAATATTACAAGCTATATTTCTTTTAATGTACACAACTAAGCAATCATTCATTCACTGAATGTAGAACAAATTATGGAACAAAATTTAATTTTATTGGCATAAAAAAACTGAGAGTATTCTCAAATTTTTTTTAAAGAGTAGACAAATAAAAATTTTAAAATTATTATATATAATTTTCTTTTTCTTTTTTTTAAGTCAGGTGACCACTTTGCTCTTAAGGTGACGCCGTCCCTGAGTGCAATAAAATCAACGTGGTGTGTGATTTTCTTGTTATTTGTGTAAATTTTTTGATTTTATTTTCAAAGGAAAGTATTAAATGTATCTTAAGTCGTACTTCTATAGAGGTAAAAGTGGATATGTTGTACTGTGCACATTCAGTAAACTTTTGGTGGTTGTGATTTTAATCCTTTTACTAACGTGTTTTGCAGACTACGTCTTTTGACCTTTAACTTATCAGCCACAAGAGTGACAAAGGTAGAGGAATGGATGTAGAATCCAAATATTCAGATTCCTTCATGGTAGACTGTAGTTTGTTCTTTGTGCTCGTGACAAAGTGACATCTGCTAACTTTTTAAATATCTATTTTTGGCATCGATCATGAGCCCATATTATCAATATTAGTCACTTGAGAAATACTGTATTTACAATATTTTCACAATAATTTCATAACAAATTTTAGGTGTTAGGTTGTTACCGGTTTTAATCTAAACCCAACTGAAATTACTTTTTTTGCACATATCACCGGTTGTAATTTGAACTCAATATTGAAATTATATTTTTAATCACCGGTTACAACCTGTCATGCCATTTAAAATTAAAATTCGTTGTGAAGTTGTAATCTAACATTTCCCTTAGTAGTATTGTCAGTTTTCTTCCTAGCAAAGGCAACAATTTGGATGAATAAAATAGCCCAGGATGTGCACTTCTATTTCTTGTATGATTTGTTGCGCTTTCCCTCACCAGCCAAAACTACGGAGTGAGGAAACTTCGTGTTGAAGTACTAATGTACAAACACTCTGAACAAGCAAGCACGAAATTTCCATAATGCTAACACGTCTCTATGGTTGAATGCATGCCTTTTGATCTACTTTGTCCTCTGTCAAAGAAGATGAAGACAGCTTTACCAAATCTATTTCAGAACCTTTCTCATGATTATTGACTGAAATGGATTGCCTTTGTCCGAAACCAAATTTCACCAGCCAACCATTTTGTATTATTATTTGGCCTCAAGCGCCTTGAGCTGTGGAAGGCATGAGGCTGGGTGAAACTTACTGTCTTTTTCAATATTAAAACAGAAGACAATGGCTACTAAGCCAGACTGCAGCAAGAATGGGCTATCAAACAAAGTAGAGAAGTTTTGGCTTTTGAGAACCTTCTACAGAAAATAATACTTGTCAACAGATTAGATGATAAATCACAGAAGTTCTCTTAAGCATATCTAAGAACCATAAGCTTTAATTTTGAATGAGAGAACCTTAAGAAAAGATTATTTTCCAATAAGCCCAAATTCCCTACTCTACTAATAATAGGATAGAGAATAAGGTTATTGATTCAAGACTCACTAGTGCATGTATAATTTTATCGCTAAAAAAAAATCATCTAGGAAATTAAAAACAAAAGAATAAAAAATACACGATTTATTTCATGATTATTGATTAGCTATCTATTTAAACTTTCCAACTGCATTCAACATTTAAATTGTTTTCTAGTTTCTTGTAACATTGCATGTTCCTATATATGAGGAAAGAAATAAACAAATTTCATAATGCTGTCAC
The DNA here is from genome assembly GCA_030820535.1 of Quercus parvula. Taxonomy (NCBI): domain Eukaryota; kingdom Viridiplantae; phylum Streptophyta; class Magnoliopsida; order Fagales; family Fagaceae; genus Quercus; species Quercus parvula. Next base: position 21,035,309 of record JAUAME010000011.1, on the reverse strand, counting down.
AATTGCCTTTATGTATTACTTTGTGGCCTATTTTTTGTGTTAGAACATTAGCATCAGTCGGTCTAAAATTTTTCGTTTATTTTAACACAAAAACTTACTTTTTTCTATTTTAAACAATTATTTTGCAAAAATACTTACATTAGATTGTCTCTATACACTCTATTTTCTTCAAAATAATCATTTTTTTATTCATTTTTAAAATTATTTTAGCCTATCTACACATCAGAACACTCTTAAACCCCACCCCCCCCAAGCCTCCATGGCACAAATCTGTCCCTCCACTCAAGTCTCCATGGACGAGCATTCAAATATCTTGTTACCAAAGGTCAATTTACAGTTTACTGTTTAACATTATGTTATATTTGTTTCTTTAATTCTACTTCTTGTTATTGATTTAAAGCTTATGTGGTGAATTTTAAGCGTTGGAATTGGCTAGGAACACAATGAGAGACAACAAGAAGACTTAGGTAGTGCCTAAGAAAACCAGTGCTTCCAAATGATGGCTATTTTGCATTTGCCTAAGAAAACCAATGTTGTTTCCGAATGGGTGCCCTTGGGTTTGGGATGGGTTTCAGTTTATTTTGGTTTAATTTCCATTTATTTTAGTTCAATTTTGTGTTTGGAATATAATGATGTTGTAATGGGTCGTGATGGTGAAGTTTTATAATTAAATTTAAATTTTACCTCTAAGTTTATTTTGATTTGATTTTCATTACCTTCTGAAGTTCTTTGAGTTCTTTGTTGATTAGGATTAAGTTGTTTAATTTTTTTTATTTACACATCGCAAGTCTGGAGAACGCGTACAAGTTTGGATATTAGAATTGAATAAGCCTTCAATAATTGTATTGAACTGATCACATCATTGTTAAGATAAACCTCTAAAAGTTCAATACGGCCCACTCGCTTCATAAATATTAAGACTTAAATTGGTGGGGTGCGCCAGGCCCGTGCAGCAGTGCAACGCATGGGCGACGCTTAGAGCATTAGCATCAAAGAATGCCATCCTACTTTGTTTTACCATTTCAAAAAGCAACTTTATTACTTATACCATTCCATTTTACAATACCTCCTACATCAAAAAACTCTATTTTTATTAAAATAATATTTTTTAATATTTTTTTTATTATTCCTTTCCGTCCGTTAGTTTTTTTACTTGGCATGATTCCAACAGTTCCACCATCACCACACCACCACCACACCACACCTCAACGGCTCCACCATCATCAATCACCACAGCACCACCTCCGCGGCTCCACCATCATCAATCACCACACCACCACCAAAATGCTTCTGCCTCTCATCATCCACAACAACTAACATCGCCGGAACAAAAACAGATCAACCACCAAAATTCCACCGGAACAAAAACAGAGACTTCGCCGATAACCCAGTTAAACCACCAAAATCCCACCGGAACAAAAACCCACACATCGCCGATCAAGCCCGATCACAACAGAAAAAACAAAAAAAAAACCCAGATCAACCCCGATCAACACCCAGACACCGCCGCCGCTAGATCAGTGTTTCCTCCATCGTCGATCAACCCAGATCAACCACCAAAATCCCACCGGAACAAAAACCCAAACATCGCCGATCAACCCCGATCACACAGGAAAAAAAAAAAAAAAAACCCATATCAATCCGATCAAAACCCAGACATCGCCGCCACTGCCGCCGCTAGACGTTTCCTCCATCGTTGATCAACCCAGATCAACGTTTCCTCCACTGTGAAGTGTGATGTTGGGAGGAAGATTATGGTTGGGTCTGAAGCGGATGAGAAAGAGAGAACGAAGAGAGAGGAGAGAGCGGATGAGAAAGAGAGAACGAAGAGAGAGAAGAGAACAGAAAAATGAGGGAGGAGAGAGGGGAAAGTAATTAAAATATTATTATTATTTTTACAATAGTGCTACAGTGCAATTCTAAAGATAGAATTGCACTGTAGCAAGTATTGCAAAAAATTTACAATACTTGCTTTTAGCATTCTTTGATGCAGTGTGTTTTGGAGCTTAAAATGCTAAATACACCTTACATATGGCATTAGCATTCTTTGATGCTAATGCTCTTAAGAGCCCCAATAGCAAGCTACTGTGGCGGGCTCTCCCCCTCAAGAAATAAATTTAATATCGTGTGGGCCGATGACCCACATATCAGATATTAAACTGATAAGAACAGATACTACACTTGATCTTAGCCAAAAGGCCGAGAAAGGTATGAATGGGTCAGAGTCCTGACATGGTCTTTTATTTCCTGATTTACTTCCCACTCCTGTTTCTTATACGATGTGGGACTAATCAATTAATAGTTTAAGACCAACAACGGCAGCGATGATTCATTGTGGCCGTATACTATCTTATCTCTATGCCTGTCCCTTATTACAGTTCCAGTGACTGCCTTCTTCAATTGGCATTTAGATTCTTTGTTTTGTTCTACCAACTTGCAGCTTTTCACATCAAAACCAAAGGCTGTTTCAGTGTGGGCAAATAGATATGGATGGGGATGGTTTCAAGTAAAAGGTATTTACAGCTAGTACCCCTCAAGGTCCCTTGGTTCATAAAATGCATACCCCCATGCATACCCCTTCCTCCTACCAACTCTCAACTCTCTTCTACCGATGTCTATTTGGGTTTTTGTCCTAAAAATACAGCTGTATGTTCCTTTTATAATATGGGAGATATAACTGAGTACAAAGATAGGTGTTAAGTCATCATTTCTTTATTTTGGACATTTTCACAGCTATGATATTATCTGTTGACTAGAGGATAGGAATTGTGCCAACGTGGCACTGGGACCCGTGGGTAGATGACTTTGCCACTGCTTGGAAAACAAGTCCTAGACATTGAGAGAGACATCAGAAGTATTATAATTGATACACGTGTCTTTGATGTGGTCCAACATGCATTCAATCAATAAGGGGTGTCCTCATAGCTTCTGACCTTAAAAAATCACTATCTCCCTTTTTGTGAGTGCTTGAGTACCATGTCAGGTGCAAATCTTACTTCATTTCCAAGGCAATTACGCCTTTAGCACGGACCTAGACAAAATCCCTTAGCTAACACTTCCTCTTCCTTTGCTCACAATCGTTCCAAGTGTAAGGTCTAAATTACCTTTGCTTATTTCTTAGTGTACATAACACCACTAAGTTAGCTAACACTTCCTCTTCCTTTGCTCACAATCGTTCCAAGTGTAAGGTCTAAATTACCTTTGCTTATGTCTTAGTGTACATAACACCACTAAGGCCCTTAGTGGTGTTATGTACACTAAGACATAAGCAAAGGTAATTTTCTTAGTACTTTTTTTTTTTTATGTTTTCTTACTCGCATGTTAAAATGTGTTTCTTTATTTTATATACAAGTTTATAATTTTGAAAAGATTTTCTTCTAACTCTCTTTAGGCGTTCAAATTTGAATTTTTTTTTTTTTTTATATTAGAATTAGTATATATTTCAAATGGTCATTGTGTATAAAGAAATACAAAGAAAGAACAGCAAATATAATATAAAAATACAAATTGTTTTTTAAATTTATAAGAAAAACAAAACAAAAAAAAAAGCCTCTGAACACACGCTAGTTGAATATAAACCCCTCTTGCTTCAATAGACCAATTTATAGTCATGTTACCCATGTTACTCACACAGAACACCTCGCAGTAACCTCTTGTAGCTTAGTTATATTTAATCATTATTTATCAGTGGCTAGCTACATTTCATAGCCTTGAACCACAGAGACTATGAAAAAGTTGAATAAAATTTTTAATTTGTAAAGTTCAAATTTCATGAAAATAATGCACACCCGAAAGAGGACAGGAGGTTAATATTCATAAAAAATAAAATCAAATCAAAAAGAGTGTAGAAGATTAATACGATAGAATTTCAATTTGATACATGCCATGTAACATATATAGCATCTAATAGAGGTATTAATAAAGGCAATAGATCACAAAATCTTATTTTAAATATTTTCTTACACTTAAAAAAGGGTATATGTTATCCTCACATTTTTAAATCCCTGCCGACATTGCTTTTTTTTTTTTTTTCTTTTTTGAGAACAACATTGCATAATTACCACTCCATTTGTTTGATAACCTTTCTTGGCAATTGACTTAGCTAAAACTACAAAGCCATTACAAGAAATGTAATTGAATAAATGTAGATCTTCAGAGAAATCATGGTATAGTATGATATTTGCAGCAAAGCTGTGATCTGAGTTACTCATGTTTGGAACTACAGTTTTTTTGGAAAAATAAAAGTTAAGGACTTTGTTAGAGTTACTCAAGCTTAATAGTTTAGATCCAAGCCCAATCCTACTTGGTGTGCAAGCCAAGAATACTAGTTGTACCATAAGTCTATTAATCATGGTTCAATGTATGGTTAGTTTAGGGTTTAACCTTTTATAAATACTCATATAAGATTCATTGTAATATAAGATTTGAGCATACAGTAAAAATGTAACCCTTAACACGGCTTTCTTCCATAAACATAAGCCGTTAGGCTGTACCACATTATTCCATGTGTTCTTCTTTTATGCTTCCACTGTTTCTATCTACAACAATTTATTTAACAAACATCATTTGGGAGTTTCTAAAGTGATGGAGCCATAAGCCACTTCATTGAATTAATATAAAGTAAACTTAGAGTACACAATCATCCATTGAAATTTACAAATAAAATCCCCATCAAAGGTAAAAGAAAGAGCATGCATAGCTATGATTGGTAGGAATCGCAAGAGAGTTGTCATTTTTGTCTGGACACAAGTGATAATGGATCAAAACCCTTTGAGAACTAAGCCATGTGTGGCTTCCAACATAAACTTTTGGTTCAAGAAGGAGATGCTCTAAATGTTATCCTCCCATTACAGAACCATCCCTTGGCGCCACAACCACATTGGTCTATGGAGAACCTGATTAAGAAACCTAGAAGTATCTTCAAATATTTCTCTGGTTGATGGGTAAATCATACTTTAGAGAAACCAATTTTGTTGCCCATGATACTAACACGTCTTTCGCTGGCTGAATACATGCCTTTGATCTACTTTGTCCTCAGTCGAAGAAGATGACAACTTCACCGAATCTATTTTAAAACCTTTCTCATGAGTAATGACTGAAATGGATTGTACCAACGCAATATTGCCAGCCAACCATTTTGTATTATTATTTGGCCTCAAGCACTCTTGAGGTATAGAAGGCATCAGGCTAGGTGAAACTTATTGTCCTTCTCAAATTTTTCTTGTTTTGTTTTTGAAAATCTCCTTCTCAATATTAAAACAAAAGACAATGGCTACTAAGCAAGCAAGCAGCAAGAAATGGACTATCAAACACAGTAGAGCAGTTTTGACTTTTGAGAACTTTCTACTGGAAATATATTTGTCAACAGATAAATTATAAATCACAGAAGTTCTCTTAACTATATCTAAGAACCATAAGCTTGAACTTTGGATGAGAGAAAACAATAAGAAAATATTTATTTGTCAATGAGCCCAAATTCAAATGGTAGTTCCTCCTCTACTAATACTAGTGCATTTGTAATTTTATCACTAAAAAAAAATGTTCATCTAGGAAGTTAAAAAAAAAAAAAAAAAAAAAAAAGGTTTTCTAGTTCATGATCTTATATAATCCATAAAAGAAAGGCGAAAACATCACTTTGGTCCCTACATTTTGGGGTCACGGTCAACTTAGTCCCTATATTTTCGTAGCAGTTAATTTGATCTTTGTTATTTTCAACTTAAAGTCAATTTGGTCTCTACCTTTAACTCACTAACAGAAAAATGCATATATAGCTAACAGTGTGCTTTGTTGGTATACACGTGGCAAAATATATATATATATATATATATAATCAAATAATTAATATTTAAAAGGCCACATAAGCATTTCAATAACAACAGAAAAATCCATGCCAAACTAAAAACTAATCTGAAAAAAAAAAAAAAAATTGAAAAAAAATAAAGAAAATGATTTTTTTTATTTAAAAAATCCTCAATTTCTTAAATATTTTTGTGTATTCTTGCACTTTCTTATCGACCAAACGCAGCCAACAATATACCAATCTGAAAATCCCAACCAAAATAAAATCCTTTACAAACATTACAGATTAGCAAACCATACAATAAATTATTTGCAAAATCCCAACCAACCCCTTACAAAACCAGACACAAAAACAACCAATCAAACCCCCAATCAAGAACAAGTTCTCATAGATCAAACACATACATCATAGATTCGCAACCCATGCAATAAATTCATTTATTCACAAATAACGTGTCGCCTAGTTATACAAATTAGAAACCTTGACAACCTCCATTTCACATTCTCCGATCTAAAACCTTGACAACCTCCATATCACATATCTCGAGTCATGTGGCATAGATGTTCCTCTAGACACCAGAGAGAGAGAGAGAGAGAGAGTGTTTAGGTGAAACAGATAGAGAGTTATAGCTAGAGTGAGGAAGGACAAAGGAACGAAATCACCAATGGAGATGGTGGTGGTGCGAGCTTGCTAGATCAGCCATGGAGTCCCAATTAGAGGTCTGAGTTGTGTGAGTGAGAGCGTAAGAGAAAGTGAGATAGACAGAGCTTTAGAGTGAGAGAGAGAGAGAGAGGTTTGCTGAGAGAGCTTCACGGTGAGAAATGAAGGGAATGGCCATGGAGGTCACGGTTTAGTCACACACACAGGAGATTTTATTTTGGTAGGGATTTTCAGATTGGTGTATTGTTGGCTGTGTTTGGTAGCTAAGAAAGTGCAAGAATATACAAGAAAATTAAAGAAATTGAGGATTTTTTTTATAAAAAATCGTTTTCTTTTTTTTTTAATTAATTTTTCCATAAGAGTTTTTGGTTTGACATGGCTTTTTTGTTGTTATTGAAATGCTTATGAGGCCTTTTAAATGTTAATTATTTGATTTTTTTTTTTTTCACATGTATGTCAACAAAGCACACCGTTAATCACATAGACATTTTCCGTTAATAAGTTAACGATAGAGACCAAATTGAATTTAACTTAAAAATAACAATGACCGAATTAATTGTTACAAAAATATAAAGACCAAATTGACCGTGATCCCAAAATGTAAGGACTGAAATTATATTTTCACCTAAAAGAAATAAACAAATTGCATAATTTTTTTCCCAATTGCCTCTATATATTATCTTATCTCTATGACTGCCTTCTTCAATTGGCATTTAGATTCTGAACCGATATGGATTACGTTATGTTGTATCAGATATGGTAATTAGCATAAAACCCCAACTGTATCTGAGCCTTAAAATTATTGAATAAGCCAAACAGTGTATCAAATAGAGAATTTATCGTAATAATTAAGATGAACCTCAAAAAGTTAATTACGGCCCACTCACTTCATAAATATTAAGACTTGAATTGGTGGGGTGCGCCAGGCCCGTGCAGCAGTGTAACGCATGGGCGACGCTTAAGAGCCCCAATAGCAAGCTACTGTGGTGGGCTCTCCCCCTCAAGAAATAAATTTAATATCGTGTGGGCCGATGACCCACATATCAGATATTAAACTGATAAGAACAGATACTACACTTGATCTTAGCCAAAAGGCCGAGAAAGGTATGAATTTTTCAATGGCCTGACATGGTCTTTTATTTCCCTGTTTGACTTCCCTGTCCTGTTTCTTACACGATGTGGGTCTAATCACTTAAAGTTTTTTAAGTCTTTTAATTAAGACCAAGAACGGCAGGGATGCACATCAAAAGCAAAGGCTGTTTTCAATGTGGGAAAATAATGGATGGATTGAAGTAAAAGGTATTACAGCCAATTAGCTACAGCACAATATTGTCCACTTACCCTACGTAAGAGCATTCACATCAAAATTAAATTACTATTTTAACATCAAATGCACTCAAAAACTTACTATATCAAAGTTGCTAAATCTAAAAAATTTTACTATCTAGCTACAGCAAACTATCATGTGCCATCTATAACAGTTTAATGTAGCAACAAAGTTATAAAAAAAAAATTAAAAATTTATTCAACTATCTCTTTCTTCTATTATTTTACATTTTCCCTTTTTACAGACATCTCTCTCTCTCTTTTTTCTTTGACCGAACCACCTGCACTCTCTTCCCTTCTCTTATTATTATTATTTTTTTTCTTTTGAGTGATGAAAACTAAATTTTTAATTAGGAAATTAGCTAAACCACACACCTTATCGGTTGCTAGCTGAAATTCCTAGCCTTGAACCACAAAGACTAAGCGAAAATTGAATAAAATTTTCATTTAGTAAAGTTCAAATTTCATGAAAATAATGCACACCCAGACGACTACAAAGGTTAAAATGATAGAATTTTGCCCCAAGAGGGGTGGCCCAGTAGTGTGGGATCCCGTGTGCAAGCTCATAGTCCCTTGTTTGAGAGTGGCGGGTACCATGTGGGGGGGGGGATTTCATGGCTTGCATTGCGCCCACACTCTGGCTCTCTTGGGGTGCTAGGGTGAGGTATGTGGCGTCCCTGTTATAGTAGCTATGGCTCAATCCAACATTCCCTAGCGGGGGGGGTGCCCCTATTAGGTCACGCTCTGGGGGGTAAGTCACATATGGTCGCCTCCGCCCCCCCTTTTTTTTTATCAAAAAAAAAATGATAGAATTTCAATTTCTCCGGCTCAAGGCTTGATAGAATTTCAATATGATTATGTAAAATGTACAGCATGTAATTGAGGCACTAGATCACAAAACCTTATTTTAAATATTTTCATAAACTTAGAAGAGAATATGTTATGCCTCCCATAAGCAAACGTAGCTTGTATTATAAAGGATAAAAACCCTTTTAGAGCTAAAGCATGTGTGGCATCCAACATAAATTTTTGGTTTGAGAAGGAGATGATCTAAATGTTATCACATTGGTCCATGGAGCACCTGATTAAGGAAGCTAGAAGTATCTTCAAATATTTTTTAGGTTGGAATGTAAATCATACTTTGGAGAATCCAATTTTGTTGCACATAATCATAGTCCAGTCAAAATTTTTAAAACCTCTATAATAGTATGAAGAAGTAGGTCTCACACCTTATCATTTAAGAGCTAGCCCCCTGTAAGAAAAGCTTGGCCCCTTCTCCAATATGTTAGCCATAAAAATTCTCCATCCCAAATCCCTACTTTTCATCTTTTGACTTTTCCTTTCCTTCTCTAAGTATGTCAACCATATCCCTTAATTTTTTTTCTTAAGTGAGACCATATCTCATGTAGTAGGGAGGCCAAAAAAAACTAGTTATTTAGGCTTGGACCCTCAATTTATTTGTTATCTGGTGATGTTCTTGCCCACAACAGGAGATCCCAAAAATAGTTGGTTGCTGCGATGGATCAAGCCTTTAAGTTAATCATTGCTAGTTCTTTGGAGGTCGAGCTGAGGATATTATCCTCTTGCCATGCTCACAATTTTATGTCCCAAGCTGGGTCTCAGTTCCCTAGTGTTTTAGTCTCTCCTTTCTCTCGTGTTTCACACCCCAATTTTTTCAACCCTTCTCACATTGAACTCATTTCCCTTTTATACTTTCTCGTTGATGGAGTCCTTATGAATCTCTCCAATGGGTGGGACCTACCGAATTAGGGGTTCAAGTGGCTATCTAGGTATGTGACATTGTTCCTACCTGTCAAATTGGTTATCAGCAGTGGGACCCATCCTTCTGACGTTGGGGGATTATTTGGTAACTTGTGTCTGAAGTCAAGTTAAGTGCTCGAGTACATGTTAATCTTTGGATGGGACCATGGGTCTAAGCGTCAGGCCATTTCATAGCTTGCTCATCCTTAAGCCAAGCGTATTCTCTAGAATGGGCCTCTAAACATCTTCAGCCCAACTCTAGGATGGGCCATAGACCTATCCCACTACATCTCATATCTATTCAATGACCTATGTTGTACTAGTGTGAGAATTATCATTAGAGAGTAGAGAGACTGGTAGGGTATAGTATAGACTATTAGTAGGAACTAGTGTCAAGCAACAAATTTAAGATAAGTTTTGAGCTAATGGGCATCTTGTTGATGAAGTCCACACTCTATCCATGTGTGGGTCTTGGAGTTTTAGTATAGTCCCTTGTTAAGTTTGTTAATAGAGTAGTCCAACTATTATCTTCTTATGCTAGGTAGGCAATGAGGATAATATTGTATGGATAGAAGAAATTCCTCTATTTTCTATAGCACTAGATGTTGAAGTACTTGTTACTTTGTCCAAAAAAAAAAAAAAAAAAACCTCATTGAATTTAATTTAATTGCCCTTAAAAATGATAACATTTTTTGTATTTTATTGGACATGAAAAATTGGTGTTTAAATTTAATTGAGGAACCCAATGTACTACACTTAAGTATTATACTTAAGTTTTGCACTTTCCCAAAACCATTACAATATCCCATTTCAGTTTATAGCCACGCAAAAGACTTTCCTTATCACCCATTGCTCTCTTCAATTTCTCTTAATTAATTCTTCCTTATGATGCTCTCACATAATCACATTTTAATTGGCTTCTCTCCCTTCCTTAAGAAAGAGGTTTCTTATTTGAAGTTAAGAAAATATTGAGGGGTAAAAAATTCTTCTTCTGTTTTTATTGATATTTTAGTTTGATTCCTATTTATTTATCTTATGATTTATGATCTTCTTCTCTAGTTCAATTTCAATTTATTTGAGAGGCATGAAATTGATTTTGAATTTATTTTTGACCATAATAGTCTAATTTGGTTGAATTTAAATGTTATTTATTTTATAGTGGCTTATAGTGACTTTGTTATAATTAATTTCTATGAATATTATTATTTTTAAATATAGTTTACTTTTTGTTAGATTTAATTTTTTTTTCTAAAACTAATGCAGGAAAACATGTATATACGTATATATATCGTATTTCGAATTTTTCTTAAATTGCAAATCAATATGATAGTGTTATCACGACTCCAACCAAAAATTTCTGATTACACCCCTATGCATAATGTTGCTGAATGGGCTCTTTTTTTATGGTAATATTTTGTGATGTCTTAGTCATTCCAAACTTTTGCTTCTTCTTTTTTAAGTAATAATTCCAGACTTTTGCTATTGTCCTCGAGATAGAGATGGAGATAAATATCCAACTTTGTTGTCCTGTTCCTCTATCTAGCTTTTCTTTTTCTTTTTCTTTTTCTTTTTGTGTCCTTTAATGAAAAATTTACTTAGGAAAGAATTAAAAAAGAATAGATATGGATATCCAAAAAAAAAAAAAAAAAAAGGAATAGATATGGGTAGATAATTTGACCAATAGAGACATGAGGTGAACTTGGTCATCTTGGCAAGGTGACCTGGTTCAATGCCCGTTTGGTAAAGCATTAAAACTACTTTTCTTTTCTTTTTAAGTACATCTTTTTAAAAAAATTTCTCTTCTTTTTCTTCTTTGTATAAATTTTACAAACAATTCCAATTTTCAAAACACTGAAAAATAGGGGTATCAAATCAAACAGGCAAAATATATAACCCACCAATCCTCGTTTGCGCTACAAACGACAAGTCGTTCGGCTCTACTGGTTTTTAGGCCTATATCTCTCTCGGGCTTTTTGACTGGTCTTGTTGGCTAGCCCATACGAAAGCCCAGCTTGGCCCAGCCTAAAAAACACTACGAAACGTGTTTCACATTTGCGTCGAAACTCGAAACCGTTTCTCAAAACACCGAGAGAAACGCCTGTTTCTGTTTTCACCCACCAAATGCTAAACGCCTAAACCCTTGGCATTTGTACACCGGAACCAACAGCGCCACACAAAAACCTCGGACAATGCTAAGCTGCAAGAGCTTATTATCTCAAACCATAAACAAGAAGAGAAAAAAGAACAAAAGCAAAAACAAGAACAAGAACAAGAACTCAAACACACGTGTTTCCAAAAAACACAACTTGGTTTCCAAAACACAAACCTATGAAGAAGAAGAAGAAGAAGAAGAAGATTGTGAAGAAGGTTTCAACCTCAAGACCTCAGCTGCTCCTTCACACACTCATGGGGTTCAACCACTGGGCAATCTGTATATCAACCCGGGTTCTATCAACTCCAGAAACACTGGCTTAGGTAACCTCCAAACCCTCACTGATGAGCTTGTTCTTGACATTTTAGGACTCTTGGGCGGGACCCACTTGGGGGTCTTGGCCACTGTTAGCAAATCTTTCTATGTTTTCACTAACCATGAACCTCTTTGGAGGAACCTTGTATTGGAAAATCTGAATGCTGGGTTTTTATATAATGGGTCTTGGAAATCTACTTATGTTGCGGCTTGTTACCCTTCATTTGATGTTTCAAGTGTTGGTGTTTCGGGTTTGAGAGTGAGAGATTTTTATTCTGATTATTTATTTCAGAGTTGGCTCTGTGCTAATCTGGAAATGAAACCTGAATGGCTTCAAAGGGATAATATTATACGAAGGAAGGGAATTTCGGTGGAGGATTTCGTGTTGAACTTTGAGGAACTGAATAAACCAGTGTTGTTGGAAGGGTGTTTGGATAATTGGGTTGCATTGCAAAATTGGGATAGAGATTATTTGCTTCAATTGTGTAGTGATGTTCAGTTTGCAGTTGGGCCGGTGGATATGAAGCTTCAGGAGTACTTTAGGTACTCGGATCAGGTGAGGGAGGAAAGGCCATTGTATTTGTTTGACCCAAAATTTGCAGAAAAAGTTCCAAAATTGGGTTCGGAATATGAAGTTCCGGTGTACTTTAGGGAGGACTTGTTTAGTGTTTTGGGCAATGAGAGGCCGGATTATAGGTGGATTATAATGGGACCAGCTGGGTCTGGTTCATCATTCCATATCGATCCTAATTCGACATCCGCTTGGAATGCAGTGATCAGGGGGTCCAAGAAGTGGATCTTGTTTCCTCCTGATGTGGTTCCCCCAGGAGTGCATCCAAGCCCGGATGGTGCAGAGGTGGCATGTCCTGTATCAATTATTGAGTGGTTCATGAACTTCTATGGTGCAACAAAAAATTGGGAAAAGAAACCTATTGAGTGTATCTGCAAGGCTGGCGAGGTGATCTTTGTGCCTAATGGATGGTGGCACTTGGTGATCAACCTTGAGGAATCCATTGCCATTACACAGAATTTTGTTAGCAGGTATGATCCTTGCAATGTTTATTTGTTTCATGGCTTAAAACATCCATTACCTGCATGTTGAGATTGCCTTTGTTAACGGGCAACTGTGGTGAACAATGTTTTTAAGTCATTAAGAACTGACCTTTACTTTTATTAAAATAATAATATTAAAAAAAAAAATTAACAACTGGCCTTTGCTACATCCTCTTCTTAATGATTTACTTGCCAATGAGTCAATTACCTTTAGGCCAACTCATACATCCCTCCCAACTGGGGGGACATTTCCAAGGGTCAAATCCACTCAACCGATTTACCTAGAAAAAAGTCTTAATAATTTACTTGCCAAAGTTGATAGCACAAAAAGTTTCTTATGCCTGTTTGTTCAATAACTACAGCAAACTATAGTCAATTTGCCCCTTAATTAATTGAGCCAATTTCTTAAGCATTTGCTAGTAATTCTGTTGTTGTAAATATGGGCCTATTAAGAGACAAAAAGTAGGAGTGCTGTGCAAGTCAAGGAAACGAAGGTGATTTGCTTGTTCCCATCAAGAGTCTGAAACTTTGCTCATTATAAGTGGTCATGTTTCAAATGAATATTTTGTTTTTGATGATTTAAATTCAGGGACTTCTTTTGGACAATTGCTTCTGGTATTGGGTCTATGCAAAACTTAGATCATAGCGTAAAAAACTCAAAAGGAACTACTTTTAAGATGAATGGTGTTGATAATATTTTTTGTTGAAATTTGAAGTACCTAATGGGGCAACATATTCAGTGGGTGTTTAAGGAAGTAAGTTGATGGAGAAGAAGCTCAAGGACCATTTAGGCTGGGAGCGAGGCCATTATATTTCCTCAAACAAACTTTGGTGAAGTTAATATTTGATTGTAATGTAGTTGTGGTTGGATTCTGACTTAAATGACACTTTCTCCTCCCACAAAAATGGGTGGATGGTGAGGTTTAGGTTTAAAACTCATTGGATGCATGTGTAACTTTCCAATTAAAAAAATGAAGAAAAATGATTGTATCATTGTAATGTTCTCATGTACCTCAAGGAGCACTTAGCTCACTGTTTTGAGCAATGAGATGTGAGATTATAGTTTAGATGCAACTGAGCCATCCCAAATGTATTCATCTAATGTTATGATACCCATATCAAGCCTAGGTGTCCAGTAAAAGTGGAATAGATGACGAAATCATGGAATATTATGAGATCCTTATGAACAACCTTTTTAAATAACAAAGCCTTTTATCTTGAAATTCATTTCTCAAGTTGATGGGATAGGTACTTATCAAAAAAAAAAAGTTGATGTGATAGGCCTATGAGCTCTAGCTCAAATGGCATCTCCTTCTATTGTAAGAGTAACGTGGGGGATGAGGTCCTGGGTTCAAAACCCACACGATGCGTGGGTAATTTAAAAAAATTGATGGTACAGTCATGGTCATATGAGTGGACAGTATGCCTTTGTTACTCAACACCCCTTGGATAAGGGGCCAAGCAAGGGTGGCAACAGGTAGGAAGTGGAGTGGAATTTAGCTTGGAGTGCAGACACTAATCAGGGGTCAGTAAATGTTTTTGTTTCCCCTAGTACTTTTTTTTTTGGTGGATAAGACAAATTTGCAAAGCCAACGGTCCATTCGCATCATCTTGTGGTCTGAGTTAACCCTTGTGTGGTTGCCCAGGTGGCATATTCACATTAGTCATGGATGAAAATATAGCAATGAAGAAATGTAAGCGATCATGAAATGTATGCCTTACTGCTTTAGTTTTACATCAGCTAGGCTTTTGGCTTATATCAGTGCCTTAGGGATAATGCCCTTTCTCCTTAATTTTGTTTCATCTGTTGATAGAAATTCTTCTCTCCAGTTAGAGCAGTAATTCAACAACCATGCCTTTACTAAAAAAAAGGCTATACTCAATGAACAAAGCTCCCACTTTTACAAGGTTCGGGAGAGATCATAGTAGACTGCCTTACGCCCTTACACCAATTTAACAACCATGCCTGTACTACTTCATATTAAACCTGGGCTTTTTCACCACCTGAAAATTTAATTGAAGGCATTGAAGAACTGGAGTAACTTATACCAGTGATCTAATGACATTTCTCTTCTAATTATTTCAAAATAGGCAGTATAATTTTCCTATTAACTATATTAAAATTATTTATGGATCTATGGTTTATACTTTATATGTGGCAGGAGAAATTTGTTGAATGTTTTGGATTTTCTTAAGCGCCCGAACGCAAACGCACTAGTATCTGGAACAAGAGATCGGGTGAATTTGCATGATAAGTTTAAGAATGCTATAGAAACCTCTTTCCCTGGGACTATAGACCAGTTGGTTCAAAAAGCAGAGGAGAAAAAGGCACAGCAGAAACAGTCCTTCTGGGATTCAGTTACAGATTCCAAGGTGGGTGCTTTCAAGTTTTCTTTTTAGGCAGACACATATGAAGGCCACAAAACCAGACTAATACTCTGGAATGATAGCTGATTTTTTGGAGTGAAACAGTTTTTGTATCTGCTTCAAGCTTTCTGAGAGGTGTACCATTTAAACAATTTTGACATTGATTTTTTGATAGACATCAATTTACATCAGTATTTTTTTTTTTACAGTATTAATGCACTTTGCTTCACAATTTGTTTATGTTTTAACGCAAGTGATAAACATATTAAGATGAACTCCACCATGGAATTCTACAAATCCTATTCATCTGTTGTGAAACAAGTGGGTTGGATTCTGCTACATCAACATTTTAATAAACATTGATTGGTTCTATTTTGATGGCATGAAAAAATTCAATTCACTTATTTTTCAATGAATGGATAAACATAGCATTTTAAGAATTCCACAACAAAGACATCCTAGAAGTTTTGAAGGATCTTAATCCCTAGGAAAATAAATTCATTTCATACTATTGAGCCTAGAAGTTTTAAAGGATTTTAACCCCTAGGGAAAAAAATTCATTTCTTAAATCAATAATGAAAGAATTATAAATATCTGTTTTATGAGAATGAATGATTTATAAATTGCAGCAGTTAAAAACAGTATTCCCAGAAGTTAATTCATAATGGAAAACATTGATTGCCCTTATGGTTCAAAGGCCGGGCGACAGCATGGGAGTAATAAAACTGCCCGGCTTGATATAGTTGGGCATCTAAGGCAATAAATTTGAATGAATGGGGTCTTTTAGACTTAATATCAATTAAATTTAGTACTAACAAAATCAAGGTTAATTTGATGAATTAAACAAATATTTTGATGAATCAATACTAACCAAATTAAATAAATTTCATATAGTGAATGATATGTTGATTTGATGAGTTAATACTAAGCAAATTAAGTAAATTTTTATAGAGAATCAAATATAATGGTTCGAATATAAAATTTAACAAAAAAGAAGATGAAACTTTATTATTCTTTTAGAAAAAGAGATTTATTTTATCTTGGATAAAGTAATACATCGATATGAATTTTGGTTTTGGTGTTAATATTGACAATTTACTGTATAGAATATTGGTTTACAAATTAAAATCGATGTCTCAAAACTTTTTTTTTCCTCAAACAATTTATAATTTTCAATTGGTTTGGTTTAATATATTGTAAACATTTTGGGAGGTAAGAAAAATAGAGTACAACTTTTTTTAATTTTTTTAAACCACTTTATTATCATATAATTCCATAAAATGCTAAAAGTAGTACAGATTTTACTGCATAAACATACAAATTGATGTAGTAATTAATGTGATTAGTGAGCTTCAATCACCTTCTTTTTTTCTTTTCTTTTTTTGAGAAAGAAAACAACTATCCTTATTTTGAAAAAGAGGCTAGATCAACCTAAACAAAAGGAAAAACTGATGGTGAAATATCCTCCATCCAAACACTCACAAACTGTAAAATTAGCCTTTGAAGAGGGAGAAAATTGGAGGTGACAGATTCGCTTGGATGGACCTGACGGCATAAACAAAATCCGTCAAACATGAACAGACCACTTAGGGACACTAGGTGGACAAATTCATTTAGAAGGATAGATTGTTCAACAATTGAACCAATGGTGGATGGACCTAGGGTGGACGGTCCAAAAGGCCACATGGCACTCAAACAATAATGTGGTCTCCAAGAAATCATAAATTGAAATAACTTAACCCTCACGATTAACCCTAGTCCATAAAATCCCACTGCAAATAGAACTCCAACAAAGAAAGGATTCTAGAATATACATACATTAATGAAGATATTCCCTATAAGGAAAAGACTTGTTACGCAAGTCTAGGAGTTTGGCCCTACTCTACTATAAAAGCTCCAAAGACCCTCAGAAAACAGTTACGTATAATTTACCCCTCTTTAGCACTTTAGAGTTGTAAGAATAGTCCTAACTTGACATTTGGAGGGTATTTAGCCAGCTCTCTACTAGGTCTTCTCTTTTTAAAGTGCAGGTATTGTTTCGAGCGTGCAAAGATTGTGTGGCTCACTGGTGATTTTTTGCGGCATCATCAGCCTCTAACTTGGCCAAACAAATAGCTACTTTGTTACCCTCCCTCTTAACATGAGAGTAGGATAATTCGGAAAAATTACTTTCAAAAACACACACATCCTCAACAAGCAAACCATACACTGCCAAACTTGTTTCTTTACTATCTAAAGCATCAGTAATTATTTTCAAATTCCCCTCCACCACAATTTTGTCCAAGCCGATTTTTGCAGCAAATTCCAGGGCTACAATAGCAGCCAAAGCTTCAATATCTACTGCTTGGTATGCTTGGTTTAGCCATAACTTAAATCACTTAATAAATAAATATTTGAATTTTTTTTTTCTCATAATTGACGACACATCAGTTTGTAAGCACATATAGTAAAATTTGTAATACCGCTAACATCACTTTACAACTTATAATGAGTTGTGACCTTTTTATAAAAGGGTTTAACCATTTAAAAATGAACACCTTAGACCTTAAACAACATCTTATGCGTCCGTCCTATAAAGCCCTGGCACTCAGAAGTATATGGGGCCATGCTCTATAAAACGGATACATAAGATAATTTTTTTGAGTTCTAGGACTTGAGCCGCCATTAAGACAGACTGGCCAATCCATGAACTTTGAATGCTCCGAACTCCAACATAAACTTAACCGAAATCCTGAGATCCAAACCGAACTGTTAACTAGGCGTGGGTACAAGTTATAACACAAAGTTTTTACCTCTGCTGAACCATGAACTTACCTGCCTGGTGCTTGTAACATTGTAAGCTGAGGGCCATTAAAACTTTTAAAAGTTACAACATAAGCTATTTGCTCACCCCTAAAAGTTATGAGGTATATAATCTTATTAGAAGAGTTCCATGCAGAATTTAAAATTGTGATAAATTTTTAATTTTTTATTAATTTAAGAATTTTAAGTTAAACATTAGATATTGCATTCTCTTCGCTAAACGATATCCAAAAAAAAAAGTTTGTGTACGTTTCCATCTTCTTCTTTGTTTTTTGAGAAACAAATGTTTGTTTCTATGTCATTTAGCTATATTGGACTTTTTTTCTTCTTTTTTTCCCCTTTCTAGTGACGTGCATATCCAAAAAAAAGTAACAATATGTGAAAAGAACTTTGATGAATTCTATTTTATTTTTATATAAAAATATATGAGGAGAGGCTTCTGGTCAGTGGCCAATTCCACTTGACACGTTAGAATATGGACACATGTCCAAAACTAGATACATATTTGCATCTCAACGTGTCTAGTGGAACTGGTTACTAAACATAAGCCCAACCCATATATATATATATATATATATATACTTTTAATATTTCATAAGTGCAAAACCGTGTAAATCCAAAAAAATCCACCAATCCATTGGGTTGCCATGTATATAAAAATGAAGTAGCAAGAACCACAAGAATAAGTTGTTTGTTCTTAAATATAGTATATGATGATAATATAAATATAGATATAGATTTTTACTAAAAATTTGTTTCACTCTAGAAAGGCTGGGTAGTGATATGTTGTTTGACTTTCCACTAGTAAATAGTAAATACTCTACCTTTGATAGAAGTTAGTGTACCATTAGCGAATGGACAGTAAATTCAAACTTAAAGTATTGCATTTTCTTCTAAAAAAATAATAATAATAAAGCTTTGCATTTCACACTAAGTAATTTGATGTTTGACTGACAGTGATAAATATATATATATATATATATATATATATTTAAAAAAATTATAATAAAAAAAATCATAGAAAAAAATATGAACCATCCAACCCAACTTGCAAATTGCACCTATATTATTCCAACACGTTTCTAAATCACTTAAAATGACCTTTTTTTTTTGTTATGAGACCCAATACACCCATTTTGCCATGCCTAAATAAGGCCAATCCAATCGGGCACTTAGTGGTACCTAGAAATGCAAGGTAGAGCCTAGAAATGGCTTGTCACGCTCTCACTGCTTTCGTTTTTATTTTATGTGGGCATAATTACTAGCTCCAACGTGTCCTACACAATTTTGCATTTTCAACTCCATTGGCATTTGGGGTGTTTGTAACTGAGACATGTTATAGTGTTTTAGACAATGAATGGTAGCAGTAGCAGCTTAATATTGAAGACACTGAAGCTAAAGAATCCCAAGCTATTGTTACTTGAATCCTGCTCCACCCTTTCCCACCTGAAGATCATACATGGTCATATGATAAGAACCCATATCATCTTTGATGTCTTTGCAGCCAGCCGTTTGATTGCCTTTTGCATTGACAGCACACTCAAAACAAGTAGTTTGCTAGACTATGCCACAAGGCTCTTTTCCCAAATTGAAAACCCCAACCTCTTTATCTACAATGCATTAATAAGGGGTTATTCAGCTAGTGAAATCCCACACAAGTCCTTTCATTTTTATACCCAATTGCAGCGCCTAGACCTATTGCCTGATAATATAACATTCCCATTTTTGGTCAAGTCATGTACTCAATTGGGGTCTGTAGCTATGGGCACTCAAGCCCATGGTCACATCATCAAGCATGGTTTTCAATTAGATGTTTATATACAAAATTCCCTTGTTCATATGTATGCTACATTTGGGGATATTACGGCAGCAAGCCACATTTTTCGCAGAATAAATCGTTTAGATGTTGTCTCTTGGACTTCCATGATTGCAGGTTATAACAAATGTGGGGACATCCATTCTGCACGTCAATTGTTTGATAGAATGCCGGAGAAAAACTTGGTTACATGGAGCATAATGATAAGTGGGTATGCTCGGAATAATCATTTTGAGAAGGCTGTTGAATTGTTTCAAGCTTTGCAGTCAGAAGGGGTACGGGCAAATGAGACGGTCATGGTCAGTGTGATATCTTCATGTGCTCATCTGGGGGCTCTTGAACTTGGGGAAAGAGTTCATGATTATGTTGTGAGAAATAACATTACTATGAATTTAATCCTTGGAACTGCTCTTGTGGACTTGTATGCAAGATGTGGGAGTATTGAGAAAGCTATTCGGGTTTTTGAGGAACTACCAGAAAGGGACGCATTGAGTTGGACAACCCTCATTGCTGGATTAGCTATTCATGGTTATGCCAAGAGGGCCCTTGAATACTTCTCAGAAATGGTGAAGACAGGGCTAACCCCTAGAGACATAACATTCACTGCAGTGTTGTCAGCTTGCAGCCATGGCGGAATGGTAGAAAGAGGTTTCGAAATATTTGAGAGCATGAAAAGAGATTACGGGCTTGAGCCTAGATTGGAACACTATGGATGTATGGTTGACCTTCTAGGTCGAGCAGGGAAGCTAGCAGAAGCTGAGAAGTTTGTCCATGAAATGCCAATGAAGCCTAATGCTCCAATATGGGGAGCATTGCTTGGAGCTTGCCGTATTCACAAAAATGCAGAAATTGGGGAAAGGGTCGGCAAGATTTTGATCCAGTTGCAGCCAGAACACAGCGGCTATTATGTGCTACTATCAAACTTATATGCACGAGCAAACAAGTGGGAAAATGTTGTAACCATGAGAAAAATCATGAGGGAGAAAGGAGTTAAGAAACCACCAGGCTACAGCCTGATTGAGATGGATGGGAAAATCCATAACTTCACCATGGGAGACAAAACACATCCAGAAATAAAGAAGATTGAAGAAATGTGGGATGAGATTCTGAGGAAGATAAGGCTGGCAGGGTACACTGGGAATACTGCTGATGCATTGTTTGACATAGATGAAGAGGAAAAAGAAAGTGCTCTTAACAGGCATAGTGAAAAGCTTGCCATTGCATTTGGAATTATGAAGACTAAAGCTCGGTCACCAATTCGGATAGTCAAAAACTTGAGGGTATGTGAGGACTGCCACTCAGCTACAAAGCTGATCTCAAAGGTATTCGAGAGAGAGTTAATTGTGAGAGACCGAAACAGGTTCCATCATTTTAAAGGAGGTGCCTGTTCTTGTATAGATTTCTGGTAGAAGCCTGCAGTTGACAATCCCTTGTTTTAAAAAAAAAAAAACTTACAAGCTGTACTGCTGTTCTTAGCAAAATGATCAAGATTAATCAATTTTTTGGATTAATATGACAAATTGAGTAATGGAGCAAATAGGAGAGAATTCAAGCTTAATTATTGAACCTAACAAATTTGACTTGAATCACCCAATCTTCAAAGAAAAACTTGTTAGTGATCATAAAGCTAAGCCCAAGTTTGTTGAAGCACACGACAACTCAATCTCCAGCAGAGCACTGCAACTGAACTAGTTTTGTAATCAGTTAGCAGCAGTGAATTTAGTTTATAAGTTGTTAGCCATTTGTAACCAAGTCAACTGTTTTACAGTTAGCTTCGGAGAAGCTGGTGCTCATTATACATTCAGTCACATGGTGGAATTCACTTGGATTGTATAGGATCTGTACTGGTATAAATAAAGATGTATGGTATCAGAACTCTGTTATGAAATACAACTTTCATTTCCTCTCTTCATTTTGCTTTCTGTCTCAATTTTCTTTCTTTTTTGGTTTTCATTGCCTGCGTACCCTTTCTTCCATTTTGATAAAAACTCACAAGCCCTTTCTAATACAACCATTTTCATCAGCATCAGGAACCCCGAGGGCAGTGACCATTCAATCGATAGAAACGAGATCATAATGAACACTACATTGCATTGGATGGTCCCATCAAGCTGTGATGTGTGCCAAGTACCATCTTTTCACATGCATAGTTACAAGAATAAAGAATGAAGTAAATAAGAAAGGTTTCATTAGTTTTCACAAAAAGAAAGTGGTTACCCACCTCTCTTTAACATTTTTGGTGCATTGGAAATATATTTGGTGAACCGCACAATGGGAGATAACTCTGAATCCCTAACACTCTTTAAGGGTATGAATTGATCAATAATCCCTACAGGTTAATCTAAGAGGCTTTTTGACTAAAGATCACATGCCTTGGAAATGGCTCAGCCAAGTTCAAGTTCTTTTACAACCCCTTGGGTGACATACCCACAAATTGATCCCAATTATCACATGATAAGTATCACAAACTACATGTACGGCGTGCCCAAAAATGAGGTGTCCTCAAGCACCTGAAATCCAGGTAAATGGCATAAACTAAACACTGCCCAAAATAGGCATTGCATCTTCACAAGAGTTCTATTTGCTAGTCACAAGAGTCCTATCCACAAGAGTCCTATCACCAGATAGTCCCTATCCTAATCCACAACTTAAATTCAAATAACAATAAACACTTGAGACATTATCATTATCTCAGCATCACTATTTGCTATAGCTGCATCTTTTTGGTTCCACATGTACATGGGACATAACAAGAACACAGCCAATTTGTGAGGTAAATTTCACTTCACCAAAATGGGAAAATATTTTTAAAAGAATGAGATAATAAAAGACTTTTATAGAAGCATTAGCCAAGAAATATTACTCATAAAGATTATACAAAATCAAAATGCAAAAAGAACGGAACAGTCTGGGTTTAAGGATCAAATCAATCAGCAACAATTTGTGAAAACATGATTGCTGTATCTTTGGATCATGAAAGCAGAATGTCATATAGGAGAAAGAAAAGCTGTATAAGAACCATTGTCGTATTTCAACCCTTTTAATAAACCTGAGCACAAGGAAGGACTAACAATGGCTTCTGGAATACCAAAAGCAAAGCTACTTTCTTGCAAGCCTTCGCCTGCTGCAGCTTGAGAATCAGATTTCTCACAAGTTGTTCCGAGGGCTACATTCAAGCCAACTGAGGTAGGCTCTGTTACAAAACTGAAAAACCACCCAAAACTAGTAAGTACTAAATAACAGTAATCATCATCCAGTAATTTCAAAACATATGATAATTGCTATTAATGTGCATGAACCTCTATTCAATTTGTAAAATAAACTTCAGGAGGTAGCACAGTCTATCAGCGTGGTGTGACAGTTGCAAAACAACGAAGACTCAGATTCAGGACAAACCGGGTGCATCTGAATATAGTAAGTCTAGGAAGACATTTTTTGGGGAAAAATACTCCAGTTCAAAATCAAGTGATACTCATAAATACATTAATTCATGCAACAACAAGGTGAAGCCTAATGGCTTAGCATGCATTCTGAGGTGGCACTGACAAAATGAGGGAAGGAGGGCAGTGGTCAGAGTAGTGTGTGTGTGTGCGTGAGAGAGAGAGAGAGAGGCAAGAGTTTTGAGAATGGTATAGGATATGTATAAAAATTAAATTAAATTTTATATATATACTTTGGGGCAGGAAAAATCCATTCCCACATGGTACGGGGCGGAGCTGGTCAGGTCAACGCGGGGCAAAAAAAAAAAAAAAAACCGCTTCTAACATTTTTTGCATCGATACCTTCCCACACTTCCAGCAAATCAACTGAACTATCCATCATCACAACAAAGTAGTTGAACCACTTATATACTTGATAGGCTCTCAACCTACCTTGTCCAATTTTGCTAATTTAAGAGTGGCAGCACTTTCTAGCTGTTCCAACTACAATTGAAGACTAGAACTGCTAATTTTAGCTTAAAATGTGACAGTGGACCAGTGGTAATGTCACTCTCTTTTAATTGGGTAAGTAGCCTATTTAGCAGTTACTAGTGTAGCAATATTACAGTAATGATTACATCTTATGCTTGCTCAATTAGCATATGAGAAGAATAATACTTAAATGAGCAATTTACAACAAAAAAGAAAGTCGCCTTGCTTTTTTCAGCCATAATCTCTTTTAAAAAGGCAGATAATGGCCCAAGCATTTTAGCTTTAAAACCACAAACAAGTTTTGCCCTTGGTACCATTAATTTTATTTGTCCAGATTAGCCTCCAAAGACAGACAATTATCAGATCAGCTGGGCTTCCCTACAGAGCCAATCCCCCAAAACCAAAGCAATTTAATGAAAACTGATAGCTCAAGAACAACTCAAGAATTTCAATCATGTGAGAGCTAGTATCACTTTACAAAAGATAACTTTTTATGATACCTCGCCTCAAAGCTTCTGCCTTCAGAACCCATAACTGCACATACACTGCATATAATCCATGGCGGAAGATATGCATCCTTAATTTCAATGGTATAGCAGAGACCAGCAGATGAACCTTGTACGCACTCACCATCTTTAGTGGAACCTTTGGAAGGAGCAGCAATATGATCTGCTCTTTTCAACTCCATGCATCTAACCTGGGAAAAAAAAAAAAAGGAGATTTATACAAGAAATTACAATAATGTGTTTCACAGCAATGAGCAATAACAACAAATATTTATTGACTCAAAATAACAAGTGTTGATACATTGTAGACAATTACAAGTAATGGATGATTCAAGTCAAACAAAAAACCTTCTCCTCTAAAGCACCATAGAAGGTAAAACCACTTAGCAACAAGTTAATAGCAACATATAATAAAGGCAGCAATGCAGGTGTTTGACAACAAATAATATTTGCAAGAGCAATGATCTTTCCAAGTATTATGCTCCAACCAAAAAAAGACTCTTAATGAAATAAAACTAATGATTTATGGCAACTACCAGATATGCTGACTCATGAGTCTAGCAAAGAGAATAACCCAAGATTTGGTGGTTTGAGCATGTTTTGAATTCTAATAAGACCTATGATATGTGAAACTCTCTTGTTTGAGGAACCCTAGTATACATATTTACACACCTCTGGAGCAGAAAGAGCAGCATTCTGAAATGGCACAGGTGAACACAATAAAGGAACATCCATAGCAGTCAAGGAGGTCAAGAAAGATCTGGAGACAACCACAAGAAAAAAAGAGTGAGATCTGCAACAGGATAACCGATAATGGAGAGTAGAAGTGAGAGTTCAATCCATTTACACTGATCAATGTAGTATCTAGAAACTCAAGTTACTAACAAAGTTGTCTTTTAGAAACTTAATTAACTTCGTACGTACCTATAATTTAACAAAAAATCATACAAACCATGTACATTCTTATTGCCACTGAAAACCAGCAAAGACTGTGAGCTATTATCGATGTCAGACAAGGAACTCAGGCGCCGAGTCTGCATTGCATTTTATCAGAAAGCTCAATAAGTTAAAATGCACAAAAAGCAACATCAAAAGTAGTTGGGCAAGACCCTTATACACAACTACTCATACAGAATACTTCCCCAATGATAAGACAGACCAAATTCTTCCAAACAAACGACAAGTTCAGAGGGGTTGGATGCATGATCACCATGCTCCAACCAAATCTTTGCCAAAAGGTTGCCCTTTTGGTTTTCTTTACATGCCAAAAACTGTCATATATCAAATGGTCAATAAGTCCAACAGTGACCATTGCAAAACTAGGATAGGCTTCTTAGCAGAAAAATGAAGTGACTAGTCTCAACTACCAGTGTCCAACATGTTGCAGGGAAAGTTATCTAATGGTCCACCCCAAGCATGAATGCAGGAAAGCCAAACGAGAAAAGGACAAAATTAAAAAGCATCAATATAAACCTGGCCCAAATTATGCTTCTCGATCTCTGAGAGCTCAACCAGATCTTCAGTAGTTACTTGCTCTACTTTGGAGTGGCAAAGAGGCATAGAGAAACAAACATCCTAAAAAAATTAATTGCAGTCAAAATAAGATGTCAGATATCATTGGACATACAGGACTTTAGAGAAGGAATACTATGCATGTGACAACATGTAGAAGTCAACAAAAACATTCTTTGACGACAACAGTTCAGCAGTACATAATTTACACTAACTGTAGAGGTCTACAAATTCATGGAACAAAAATGACTATCGTGACAGGCACAAGTGTAAAATCATATTCTGTCACAGGAAGCCTATCAAGAGTGAATATCAGGTTACAATGCCGAAAAATCCAGATAAAATATAATTCTGTCAGTGTGGGTTGTTAACTCAGTGTTAATAAAATGAACCAAATTTACCTTAATCCAAGAAAAATTTGAAATAGCAACAAGACATACTGAGATAAATATAAGTGTACTGTCACTGTCAGCATTAGCCTTTCAGTGCAGGCATCAGCACCATTTCTACCTCTTGATACTGTAACTTAGATTATGGTCAACCTGTGACTATCATCTTCTCATATTATCTGATATAAAGGCTTGAAAGACATTAAATTAGTCTTGATTTTCTGACAAGTTTATAGACTCCAAAAGCACAATTAAGTAACGTAAAAACAGAATTCAGTTTCAGGTTTTATTGAATTAATCATATTACTAGATAGAAATCAGATCTTTGCTTATATTGTAAAGGATTCGATCCCATTCATAGAGCCAAAAATATGATAGAACAAGACAAAAGGTCCAATCCTCTGGCAGTCCAGAACATATTAATAAATTTTATGGCTTTATAAGAGGGATTAAAGCACTATTAACAACCAAATTGAACAAAACCTCATCAGTAATTTCAATATACACTCCAGTTAACCTGAAAATCACAACCCAACTAGAGCTTTCTTTGAGTAACCACAACATGAGGTAAAGTTGAGTTATAAGATCCTTGTTCAACTATATAAGCTGAACTTGGGCTAGGCTTCTACCCAACTCCCAATTCAGTCTCAAATAGCATCTCAATGCACAATCCAATTCCAGTGGCTATGAAGCTATGATGCTACCTAACTTAGGGAATAACAGCAAACCAGTGCCCAAAGCTATATAACACTAGAGCTAGTTATAAGCAAACCACCAGGACCAGAAATCTCCAGTGTTTCTTCATGCGATCAGCCCATCATAAGCCAAATAATAAGGTGGTTATAATACAATGGCAACACCACTATTTTCTTTTTCCAAGCAAGAAAGATTTTCAATTCAAAGATCTGAGAAAAAGTGAAAGCCAACAAATCCTTAAGTTATCCACTTTAACCACTACTTAAGTTAATCTTAAATGCAAACAAGGCAACATAACCAAGTACAATGGGGAAAATAGAGTCAAAGATTATCAAATTAACATTTTGATTATAAAAATTAAAATGATCACTTTCACATAAGAAATGCCTAACATGTTCTATCAAAAACAAAATTATGTTTTAGCCATGAACTAACAGTATATAAATAAAATAGAACACACTTATAATGATCAAAGAAACAAAATAAAAAAGGCTAAATATTTGTGTGGTAAAAAACAAGTGCAAGCTCTGAGCAAAAAGATTAAAAAGTAAAGGGGTACATCGTACATGCTCTCTTAACATTGACCTCAAACCTCTAGTTGACCGGGAGATATAAGCATTGCACGAGCGCTTGTTGCTCCCCGAGCTATCACCACCATTGAACATCACCACAAAATGCGAAGTACACACTAGAAAGTTTTCCACAAAAAATAAATCAGCATGTCATTGTAGAATTTCAAACTAAAATGAGAGTTCAATGGTTAAAGAAACAGGCAAGAGCATAAGACTCCATAAAGTTGTCTAGGCAAGCCTCATAAACGAATAAAAACATGTAGATTCTCCTCAACATAGTTATGGTTATGTGCAAATCTAAAAAAATTCTCCTGAAACAACTACAAGAACAAGAACGTAGTGAATCTTAAGAAAATAACAAGGTCCCCTCATCCCTGATTGTCGCAACTCACAAGTATCATTAAGGCATAACATAATAATTTAAATTCTAAAGGTATTGCATGTGCTTTATGATGCTAGCATAAAGCATAATTCATTGACTGTAAGCAATGTTTCAAATGTACTCCATGAATAAATACTAAAAAGGTGTTGATAAACAGTACTAGTGTGAAAAAGGTGATTACCATAAAATAGATTACAAACATTATTCCGAAGCATGTAGTAGAGACTCCGAAAAGAGTCCTCCCATGCAATCTGTCGTTTTCTTAAGAAATCCATTTCCACTGCATAAATGAGAAAGGCTGTTATAGAGCATCAGTGCAAGGGGGGAAGACTTTTATCCCTATAAGCAAGCAAATTTATTCAGCATACCTCCCTCTGCTGCTGATGAAATCAACACTGATATGAGAGAAGATGGTAAGGTAGATTGAGGGTAAACCCATGAATGCATAACTTTAGAACTTAAAACATGTGAAGTGGATGTGAGAACCGAGCTACGACTGTTGTTTTGATCCTCAGAATGACCAAATTGGAATGTGAACTGGGGCATGGTACCAGATATTATTGACCTATGAATCCTTATTATTGGGAAACAAGGTAAAGTTAGTCAACCAACGAGAATAACCAGCTATATATAACTCATACTATCAAAATGGACAAACAATAAGCAACCTAAACAACTAATACCAAGAGGTCATGGCATGAGCACCCACATATGTATACAAGTCTATTAAGAAATAGCAGTAGATCTCCTAACCAAAGGGATTTCCAAATCCCATGGAATGGTCTCATGTCCAAGCACTGGCAACAAATAAACTTTTAAGAATGTGACAATCTTTGATATACCAGTACACTCACCGATTCACTGGGGAAGAGGACACCATTCGCACACAAGTTTTCAGAGTAAAATCTAGAGGAGCCTTTCGGCCAGGTAAATGGCACTCTGAGCAGAAATTTCCAGAATAAGTTGATGTAGGATCCCCGGGTCTTTCAGAAGAATCAAAATGTGAACCAGAAATGGCAGGAGGGTCAAGGGCAGCCAGACCTTTTAATGCTTTATCCTATGAAAATAAGTGGTGACTTAATCTTAACAGATTCTTAGCTTAAATAATCTGAAAAGAAAACTGCAGAGAATATATACCATATCAATCGTTGCCAAGCCAGATGATTTATCACTGACTGATGAAATTTCGTTAACACTACGAAATGTACTTTGACTACACTTTCCAATTGAGTGAAAGACTTGCGCCACACCATCTTTGGCATCTTCAGAAGCAGCAGAACTTTCTCTACTGCAGGAGATAACAATGTAAAATTCAAAAGAAATGAGGACTTGTTGATTAACTAAAAAGGAGCAATGAGGGCCCTGATCAGATTATTAATCAGGTATACTCTGTTTGATATCTTGTACTCTAACATCCACATAGTGAGGGCCATAATTGTATGAGGTGGAGGTTGACTCAAGATGATAAATTTGATGTTTGCCCATATTATGAGGTTTTGAGAGGCACAGGAATGCACTCAATGCAGTGTTTCCCTAGAAAAGTATTTGGTGGGTAAAGGCTCCAAAAAGGGTGGCTTTCTTTGTGAGGACAGCAACTCCTAACTGGTGACAATTGTATTAAAAGAGGGTACATTGGTGTTGTACGTGTAGAAGTAGAGGTGAGACAGTAGATCATTTGCTGTGGCATTGTGACATTGTTCATGAACTGTGGACTTGTTTGGATTTCATTGGGTAATTTCCAAGAGTGTTGTTGAACTACTTAATAGTTGAACAAATTGGTTTGGTAAACATTCTTCCATTGTTTGGAATTTAAGCCTGTTATTCCTGTCATGGACCATATGGAGGGAAAGGAATTGGTGCACATTTTGGGCCCTGGTGAGATACTTTCTACTGTAAAATTCATTGGTTTTCTTTCTTTTAGATTGTAGCTTTCATTCTTTGTCATTCTTTAGGAGTACCTTATGCATATTTCCTCTAGGTAGCTCCTCTTCTTCAATAAAATTAATTAAATTGTAAAAAAACTAAGGAGTAGACCATATAGAAAGGCATACCTTAAAAGTTGGTGACGTCTCTTGGCAGCCAAGGATGAAATTAGAGATATATTCTTAAGGCTACCAGTTTGCTCAACTGAGTTATTTTCCTGAACAAAATAAAATAATTTTTATGTAGTATTAACCACATTCACATTCAAAGATTTAAACTACACTGACAAGGTACTCTAGAAAAACTAGAATTAAAGAGTAGTGTTACACCCACAACACTTTCATAACAAATCCTAGGTGGTAAGTTGTTAGTGGTTCTAACTTGAAACCACCGCTGAAATTACTTTTTGGCCCACCGGTAACAACCTACCACTTAAGATTTGTTGTGAAAATGTTGTAGACTTGGCATTTCTCAAAAGTAAATCACATACACAAGGAAATGTATTCACCTTAGCATTTTCTTTTCCAGAAAGCATTCTAACCCTGGACTTTTTAACAGGAAATACTTCATCCATACGGGTGTCAATGTATCTTGGATTCTTTGAGATTTCAGGTTTCTTGAGCCCATTATCCACCTCATTAGTGTCACTGACAGGAACAAGCAAATTTTCAATGAATTATAAACCCAAAAAAGGACAAAAAAAACAAAAAACAAAAAACAAAACAAAACAAAATAAAAATAAAAGGGAAGTAAGGAAAAGCATACTTTGCTGTACCAACCAAAGGGCCTGGAGATTCATCTACAAGGTCTATAACATTTGTCTGCTTCAACTGCTCCCCCTGTCATGCATTAACCAATGAATGAACCATAAGTACTTTTGTCTCTATCAAATTTGTTAGTAATTGTTAGCAGGAAAAGGAGACTTCTTGGAAGCCAAATTAAAATTAAAAGCAATTGAAATTGTCTGCTAAGAGCACTAACAATTCAAGAGAGAGAGAGAGAGAGATTAGTAAATTTTCTTCAACATAATAACTAAATAGAGCAAATTCACTGGCAAATGAACACAAAAGTTCCGCATGAAAACGAAATAGGCATCCTATGCAATGATGGGGGTTACCATAGGTGATGCAGGATCTTTGAAATTCAACACTATACTAGATTTCTTGATGAGTTCTTGAAAGGGTTCTTGAATAAGGATAAATGTTTAAGGGTTTTAGGTTAGAAAAGAATGAATCTTGATGGCTGTTTGGGTCTGAAACAGGGGATAGAACAGAGAACAAGATAAATAAAACACTAGGCAATCACACCCTCAAAGCTTAAAAATAAGCTGCTGAATTTAATTAGAATCAAAATCACTATAAATATTATTGACTACAAAATGCCTTTATATAGGCTATTATTAAACCCTTTCCTAGGACCATGACTCTAAATAGGTTATCCTTGAATGACTAAGAATACTAGTAACGCACAAAAAATGACTTAGTAACCTCTAAATGAAATGGGAAAATGACTCAAATCATAAAACAAGACTCATGGGCCTTGGGTACAACCAAGGACAGCCCATTCCAGAAAATTTTGAAATTGCCAAATTGCCCTTATTTTAGTAAACTTAATTAAAACTGATCCAACAGCTTTCTAACCTAAAAACCTCAATACTAAGACTTAATAATCACTAAAGTATCCTATTAAAGGTACCAAGGAAGTCCCACATCAAAACTAGACCACAAATCTTGAATCTTTATATATTTAATATTGTTTTTCCTTGAACTCTTCCTGGTCTGCATCAATATGCTAAGCAACAACAACAAAAACAAATTGTTAGTCCCAAAACAATGAGTTTGGTTATAGATCCTCAACAAACTAATCAGGATCAATTACAAGTATTCTTCTCTGTCATTCTATCCTATCCAACGTCATACTTTTTGTCACCTACTTAATTAACATGTTATTTTCTATTACTTCTAAAAACTATTGTTTTAGGTCTTCAACTAGCATTTTTTGTTTACTTGACTTAAATCGAATCACTCTTTCAATGGTATATTAATCACTTTCATTTACACGAGACCATACCATCTCAAATGACCCCTCACCTTTTCATTAATAGAAGCTAACTCTAAGAATAAAACATGGATTACAAGGCATATACAATAATTCATTTCCTATGAATACAAGACATGGATTACAATTCAATTCATCCCCTGATCAGTGTGCTCTGCATGACAGATATTATTTGTAACAACTATATGATCATGACATAACCAATCAATTATATGTTCATTTCATTTGAACCATCGGGTAAGTGTTAGGGGTATGGTCTTTGTATGATTATGTCGATTCCACTCTTCCAGGAAGATGTCCAACTCATGGTGGACACAAGTTATAGCGGCCTATAGATTTTCCATCTCATGGTCTAGACTAACTCAAATTATGCTCACAAATTTCTTTCAAACTAACAATTTTTTTGTTTAACAAAAAGTGTCAGAATAATGGTTAACAATTAAATTTACTCTTTCCTAACAACTTAAGTTTTTGGAACCCTGTCTCCATGATATCAAAAGGTAGGTGGTCCTAAGTTTGAACCCTGACTCCACTCCAACTCCCATTTAAAAGTTAAAAATCTCACACGTTAGGCCCCTCACTTATTAAGGGGGAGCTTAGACCCACACGTGAGGAAGAGTGTTAAAATAATGGTTAAACAGTTCAATGATTAAGTTCATCCTTTGAACAATTGATAATTTATTAGAAAATGTAACGCACTGTTCAAAGTCAAATGTCCATGAAATCCCTGTAAACAGTTACACAAAATTTTCCTCCACCAACACCTGTCTCAAATCCACCTTACAAATTTCTTTTCCGTTCTTGCATTTTCCCATCACCCAAACAAAACACGAACCAGGACAAAAACTAAAATAGATATGCCAAATTTGTCAAGCGTTATCAGATACATTTGAAATCTAGATTTATTCAACATATATCCAATCAAATCAAGACCGAAACAAGAAAATAAAATAAAGTAGCCAAATCAATGGATTCTCCAAAACCTATATAAGAAGCATGGAAATCATTCATTTTCTATAAGTTGAGCAACATACTCTGAGTTCTGATGGTGTTTTCCTTCTGAGTCCCGTGCTAGCCTTCATAGCTCCACCTCCGCCGATTTGCAAAGAACTAGGTGCTTGTGCAGCGACCTTTGCCATTCTATCTATACTGTTCAAAACACCACCACCGCCACCACTACTCAACCACTCAAATCACCACCTTCTACAATCAATTCAAATCAATGCAAGCGATTCAAAACCACCAGATTATCTTTGCCTGTGCGTCGAGAAAGAAGCATTAAGAGGAAAGAGCGATGAAAATCTAGGGTTTCGAATCGATTTGTTTGCCCCAAATGTTAGAAATTAGGGCTTAGGGCAAACCTGCAGAGAGAGAGAGAGAGAGAGTTGAGTTGGGTTGTATTGTGATGAGTGGAGGTGGGGAAAAATGCGGTAAAGTTGAGGAATTTGGGAATGGTTTGAACG
The DNA here is from genome assembly GCA_030820535.1 of Quercus parvula. Taxonomy (NCBI): domain Eukaryota; kingdom Viridiplantae; phylum Streptophyta; class Magnoliopsida; order Fagales; family Fagaceae; genus Quercus; species Quercus parvula. The sequence goes on along the minus strand of JAUAME010000011.1, from coordinate 21,001,845 downwards.
AAATTTGATTTCCCTCCTCTCTGTGATTTGACGCCGTTTGTGCTTAGCGTTAGATACCGTTTGTGTGTGAGAGAGCTTGGTGAAATAGAAAAGAGGGAAGTCCTCTTACTGGTTGGTTTGCTGTCGCGCAACATTGGAAATTTGAAAATTTCGGAAACTTCTCGAGGGCCTTAAGAATAATTTTCAATTTTTTCTATAATTTTTTTTTTTCAATTTTTTTATTTATAATTTGTTAATTACAGTATAATAGATGAGAAAGGATTTGAACTCTACGGTCTGATTGGATGGAGGGAGGGAGCAAGATATCAATTGAATTGCAATATTACATACATACATACATATATTTTCTTACAATTTGTTCCAGCAATAAGTTAAAGTTGATCATGCCCAATCAGACTATTACAATTTGTTCCAACAATAAGTTAAAGTTGATCATGCCCAGAATTAATGTAGTTATGTTTTTTCTCCCTTATAAATTTTATTAACACCTTTGAAGGCACAATTTAATATGCATTTAATGGTCAGTTTGATTTTTTTTTTCTAAATAATATAATCAAATTGTATTTTTTATTTTCAAGTAAAGGTAAAAGGTCAGAATTTTATTAATTTAAAGAATCAACCCAACCCATCATGATAGGTTAAAAAAAAAAATCCAACTCAACCCAACCTATTACAGGAGTCCAATCCAATCCAACTAAACTCATGTGGATCAGGTTGGACCCATGAGTTAGACAATTTTTTTTAATTACTATTATTATTATTAAGCTGAGTATTAGAACAACAACACCACAAATAAAGGAAAATTTATAACAAAATAATTATGAGCATAACACCAAACCAACATAAAAACTATATGAGGAGAATTTAGGATTTAGGCTTTATTTAGGAAGATGATCAAAAAAGTAAATAACAAAATTGTATAATATATTTTTAAAATTTTAAATATAGGCAGATTGGGTCGGGTTAGACAAATTGTGAATTTTATGAACCGAACCGAACCCGACCCACTGTAAAAAAAAAATCATAACACCCATCCCAATAGATCAGATTGGTTTTGGCTAGTTGGCAACACACCCCTAAATCAGATACATCCAAAACCAAAGCAGCAGAAAAACAAAAGGCAATTCCTTCATCCCAAACATTAACATCCTCATTGTATGAGCAAATGAGGCTAGCTGTTGTGCTACGCTATTACAAGACTTAGAAACCGAATTGAACTGAGATGATCGTATTTACAACAACTACTTAATGCATCTTATGCCAAGTGACTACAACTTGCTATGAAGTTGCAGAAATAACGTCCAAAAATAGCATCCAAAACACCCAAGTCCAGAGTAAACCTCATCAGCAGATACAGTAAATAGGAAACCAGGGCATCATAAAACACAGGGATCCTGTCAGTGGCGGCTCCAAAAAAATTTTTCTAGGGGGTCATTAATGTCTTGAGCTAGGATTTTGTTGTGGAGTGTAAAAAATAAAATGATTAATTTTTTTTTTATATAAAGTTTTCATATTACATGCAATAATCTAACATAATATTCTAAATAGTATACAATGCAACTATATTGTATAATAGTCTAAAAAAATTATTAATAATTTAAAGATCGTTAAGACAATAACAATTAAATGCATAAATAAATCTAATTAAATAATAATCATAAAATTTGTCAAATTAATAATAATTTATTATAACCGTATGCAATACCAATTAAATAAAAATATATGATAAAGAAGAATAGTAACACATACAAGAGTAGGTATCGGAGTAAACGCGAAACTAAGAAAAAAAAAATAATAACTGATATAAGATTTTGCTTTTTAAGTGTATAGATTTTTAACCACACAAGTGGTCATTCTCTTGGAATTGAAGCAAGTACTAAAAGACTTTTTGGACTCAAAAAACTGTAGGACACTTATCAAACTACTTGATTAGACAAAAAGAAAACATAGAAGTGAGAAAGAAAGAATGAGAAAAGAATCATATATTTAAATACAAAATAGTTGGTTTGGTGTAATTTTTTGCTAATGAAGAAAAAAAGTGTAAGAAAAAATAGTTTCATTTTACCATCAAAGGTAAAGTAAGCTAAAGTCCGAAGAGAAGGTTTACTTATTAACAAATGAGCAATTTTAATAGTAGTGCTACTGACACAACATTTATGCAATAAAATCTAGGTGTCAAGTTGTTAAAGATATGTAAAAAAGTGACATCAATTATGAGTTCAGATAAAAAGCTAATTACAATTTACCACTTAACCTTTATTGTAAAAATATTATGAAAATAGCACTAATATGATCATATTTCAAGTTTATTTCAATTGGATTTAATCAAAATTTAGAGTTGGAGTGTTCAAAATTTTATTTTAGGAGTAAAAAAAAAAAACTAAATTTTTTTTTTTTTTGGGCTAGGCCGGGGGTTCATTTGAACCCCATGGGCTGGCTATAGAGCTGCCCCTGGATCCTGTTACTCATTGATGTGATCACCAAACCACGATTATCTCTCACAAGTCACAATAACTCCTACCCCATAACATTGAAGGGTTTTCAGAGGCTGTAAAGCCCAATTAATCTTAGGGGAAAAACCTTTTCACAAAGTATGTAATTATTGTTAGTGTATAGCTTAGACTAGTTTAGCCCATTGAGCTTAGCCCATTGAGCTTAGCCCAATATACTATACTTATAGTTTACTCCTTTTGCTTGTACTGCACACATACCTAGCCTATATAAGGCTCTCTATTGTACATTATTATACACACATCAATATACAGACTATTCAGTCTTTCTCTCTCACTTTATATTGTTAACATGGTATCAGAGTCATTCCTCTGACTTTCTGGTTCCTGTGGACATGTCCGGCGTTCTTCCGCTGCCCTCGCCTTCATCCAGTAGTCACTGTCAGAAGCGAGCCACCGCCGTCACGCCCACAGTACCTGCAACTCTCGGATATCAACGTTCTACTCATTCAACAGCCAAAGACAAGGCATAGGAAGACAAAACAGCCAATCCCGAGCAAAACCCAACCGAGAACGGCCAGAAACTGCATCACACGCGCCGGCTGAAGTTCCTGCCTCATGAGCACGCGCTCCACGCGCCGCCACGTGCCGCTAATATCTGCCACGCGCCTCATGCGCCAGTCCCACGCTCGCCCACGCGCCTGTTGTGCTTCGCGTCCTGCCACGTAAGCCTTAGGTGACGTCACACTGCCACGTCAGCACACGTCATCCGTTGATCGTTGACTTTGACCGTTGACCATTGACTTTGACCGTTGACCGTTGACTTTGACCATAGTCAAAATTTTCAACATGACCTGTTTTGCTTAGTTTTTCGCATAGATTCCGATTTTGAGCCCCATTTCTGCATTTGAGGTCTCTAAATTCCATTTTTTGGTCATTTTCTTCATTATGGCTCAACAAAATGAACGAGATATCATATGCCCTATTACTATTATGTTGGATGGTCCTACTAGTTATCATGCATGGTCTCAGAATATGATTGTCTTTCTCAAGGGTCGTAAACTGTGGAGATATGTGACTGGTTCAATTTCTAAGCCAGTACCAAACCCTAAGTCAAAAGCCACAACTGCTGAAGAGTCTTCAAAGACTGTTGTTACAACAGATGATTATGAAGAATGCCTAGAGGAATGGGAGAGTATTCAGAGTAAGATCTTGTCTTGGTTTATCAATACCTCTATTCCCTCCATTTATAATCTTCTTCCTCGTCTTGAAACTGCTGAGGCTGCTTGGAAATTTTTTGCTAATCGCTATAATTGCACTAATGATTCAAGCTTGGAGTTCCACATTGAATCAAAGCTCTATCAAATGTGTCAAGAGACAGGTCAGTCTATTTCTGATTTCTATTCTCAGACTTCTACTATGTGGGAACAACTCTCTGCTGCAGATCCTCCACTGGTGTGTTCTAAGGACATTGAGCTTTTTGTCAAATATCGGGATCACCGTAAATTTATGCACTTTATGATGGGTTTATGTGAGGATTTTGAACCTACTAGGGCTTCTTTGCTTAGCCGGTCTCCTACTCCTTCTCTTGATGCTGCAGTTAAGGAGCTCATTTCTAAGGAGAACCGTCGGCCTACTTATCACATGTCATCATCTGATCATGTATTGGCTACACCCTCTCCACAGCCTCTCATTGCTGCATTCACTGCTCCTCCACAAATAAACTCTGGGCGTCCTAACTCTCAGTCTTCCAAAGGTACTCGCTACGAGTTTTGCCATATCAAAGGCCATGACATCTCTGTTTGTCGCAAACTGCAGAAATTTGTGCAAGAGCATAATAAGGCTTCTCTTCCTCGGGTAGCTGCTATATGTCCTTCAGATCCATCGGTTCCTACAGGTCCATCTTTGGCTTCCTCACTTACTACGGCTGATATTGAGGCAGTTGTTCAACAGGTTTTATCCCGCACTTCCACTGCCCTTTCTGTCACCTCCTGTAAACAACCTTGGTTCTTTGATACTGCATGTTGTAACCATATGACTCCTAATAAATCCCAATTTTCTGATAAGGCACCCTTAGAACATCCAATCACCATTTACACTGCTGATGGAACTCCTATGCATGTTAGTCATAAAGGAATGATCTCTTCTCCTAGTCTTTCCCTTAATGACACTTTTCATATTCCAAAGTTATCCCTTAATTTACTTTCTGTTGGTCAACTTTGTGAATTAGGCGTAGATCTTCTATTTACTAATCATGGTGTGGATGTGCAGGATCCTCGGACGGGTCAAGTGCTTGGGACAGGCCGTAAGATTGGTCGCATGTTTGAGGTTCATGACTTGAAGATTCCTTCACAAGTTGTTTCTACAGCTGCTACCACTGCCACCTCCTCACCTGATCTATGGCATGCTCGTCTTGGTCATCCATCCTTATCTCGTCTTCAGTTGTTAGCTTCTCAAGGTCATTTAGGTTCAGTTCAGTTTCAAAAATTTGATTGTACTTCCTGTCATTTTGGCAAACAAACAAAATTGCCCTTTAATAAAAGTGACTCCTTTTCTTCTGCCCCTTTTGATCTTATACATTCTGATATTTGGGGTCCTGCACCTGTTCCCACTGAGGGGGGATCTAAATATTTTGTCATATTTGTGGATGATTTTTCTCGATATACTTGGATTTATCTGCTTCACCATAGGTCTGAACTTGTGTCTATTTACCAAATATTTCATAAAATGATTGAAACACAGTTCAATCGCACCGTCAAAGTCTTTCGATCAGATAATGCTTAAGAATATAATGATAAATCTTTCTTATCCTTTTTAGACAGTCATGGTACTCTTCCTCAGCGGTCTTGTCCTTACACCTCTCAACAAAATGGTCGTGCAGAACGAAAACATCGTCACATTCTTGATGTTGTCCGCACCCTTCTCATTTCTGCCTCTCTTCCTGAGCGCTTTTGGGGTGAGGCCGCACTCACTACTGTATACACCATTAATCGTATTCCTTCACCAACTACACACAACAAATCACCATTTGAGCTTCTTTATGGTCAAACTCCTAACTACTCCTCCCTTCGGGTTTTTGGTTGTGCTTGCTTTGTCTCTCTTCCTCCTCATGAACGAACAAAGCTTCAGCCTCGTACTCGTCTCTGTTGTTTCCTTGGTTATGGTGTATCTCAAAAGGGGTTTCGCTGCTATGATCCCATTTCTCATCGCCTTCGTGTCTCCCGTCATGTTGAGTTTTGGGAACATCGTTCTTTCACGAGTCTTCAGCAGTTTCCTGCATCTCCTTCCTCAGAGTCTCCCATTTTTACTGATCTTTTCCTCCCTCTCTATCCTGAACTTGTGGAGGACTCTTCAACATCGGCTGCTTCTCCAGACGACTCATCTCCGGTTTTGTCTCCGGCGTATGACCCGCCTGTCTTGGATCCTGTGGCACCACCCTCTCCTGAGTCTCCTGTTGGTCCTGAACTTCGTCATTCCACTCGGGTAAGCATTCCTCCCCCTTATCTTACTGATTATCACTGCTCTTTTGCTCTTGCCACCCTCTATGAACCTCACACCTATCGTGAGGCCCATACTGACCCTCTTTGGCAGCAAGCTATGAACGAAGAACTAGATGCCCTTCATAAGAATAACACTTGGGATATGGTTGATTTGCCTCATGGTCAGTCTGTAGTAGGTTGTAGGTGGGTTTACAAGATCAAGACCAAGGCTGATGGATCTGTTGAACGATACAAGGCTCGCCTAGTTGCCAAGGGCTTTACTCAGGAGTATGGTATTGACTATGAGGAAACATTTGCTCCTGTTGCTCGCCTTACATCTGTCAGATGTCTCATTGCTGTGGCTGCTGTTCGCCATTGGCCTCTTTATCAAATGGATGTGAAGAATGCTTTCCTTAATGGAGACCTCCATGAAGAAGTGTACATGCAACCACCCCCTGGCTATCCACATTCAGGTAGCCAAGTTTGTCGCCTTCGCCGTGCTCTTTATGGCCTTAAGCAGGCTCTTCAAGCTTGGTTTGAAAAGTTTAGCTCGGTTGTTGCTCAACAGGGTTTCACTTCGAGTCCTCATGACACTGCTCTCTTTGTCCGAAGATCCTCTGCTGGTATCGCTCTTATTCTTCTTTATGTTGATGATATGATTATTACTGGAGATGATTCTACAGGTATCCGCTCCCTTCAGCACTTCCTTAGTCAACATTTTGAGATGAAAGATCTGGGCACTCTCAGCTATTTTCTTGGGCTTGAGGTTACCTCATCCTCTGATGGATACTATCTTTCCCAGGCTAAATATGCTTCTGATCTTCTCTTCAAAGCCGGTATCACCGACAACAAGACTGTTTCCACTCCTTTAGAATACAATGCAAAGCTCACACCCTTGGATGGTGAACCTATATCCGATGCTACTCGCTATCGTCAGTTGGTTGGCAGTTTAATCTATCTCACTGTTACTTGTCCGGATATTTCACATGTCGTGGGTATGGTTAGTAAGTTCATGGATGCACCTCGTTCTGTCCACTATGCTGCTGTTCTTCGGATTCTCCGATATGTCAAAGGCACACTTTATCATGGTCTGCATTACTCATCTCGATCTTCTCTTGAGCTTTATGCTTATTCAGATGCTGACTGGGCAGGTGATCCGACTGATCGATGCTCTATCACAGGTTTCTGTTTCCTGTTAGGTACTTCTCTTGTCTCGTGGCGCAGCAAGAAGCAGGATGTGGTTTCCCGTTCCAGTACTGAGGCAGAGTATTGTGCCTTTGCCGACACCACTTGCAAGCTTGTTTGGCTTCGCTGGCTCTTGGCTGACATGGATGCTCCGCAACCCACTGCCACTCCTCTTTATTGTGACAATCGTAGTGCTATCTACATTGCTCATAATGATGTCTTCCACGAACGCACCAAGCATATTGAGATCGACTGCCACATCACTCGCCAGCATCTCAAGAAAGGAAATCTCAAGTTGTTCTCCATCTCCTCTGCTGACCAGCCTGCTGATATCTTTACCAAGACTCACCCGCCTGGTCGTCTTCGAGATCTTATATCCAAACTCCCATTGGCTTCCTCCTTGCCACCTCGAGTTTAAGGGGGGATGTTAGTGTATAGTTTAGACTAGTTTAGCCCATTGGGCTTAGCCCAATAAACTATACTTGTAGTTTACTCCTTTTGCTTGTACTGCACACATACCTAGCCTATATAAGGCTCTTTATTGTACATTATTATACACACATCAATATATATATATTATTCAGTCTTTCTCTCTCACTTTATATTGTTAACAATTATAATTGAAAAACGTGAGTTTAACTCACATTTTCAGTTTATAAAAACACTGAATGAAAGAAACACTGCCCTTAATTAATCTTATATCTTCCTTGCAACGAACGCTGCCAACACACACTTAGATCTCTTGAACCAGCTGGATTTTGAGTCAATGAAGTTTGCATTGAACTAACATTACTTCACTGATAATCATCCTATTACTTTAAACTTGCATCAACTAAAGCCTGAGGTTGGGGTAAAACCCATCCAGGATGAACTGAATTGTGCTAAAACCGTATCGGCCAGGCAATAATTGCAAAAACAAAGATGTCCTTATCAAATAATAGAGAAATCAACAACTTAAAAAACTCCCTAAAATCTTGTTGGTTTTGAACTTAAGATCAACTTTCTGGATCCAATTTTCCATGTAGTGCATACACCAAACGCAACAGCACAAGACCAAAGGGAATGCACTACAGATTCTTCACACTGATGGCATAATAAACACATAGAATCAATATGGACATGACAAACTCTTAAATTCTGTGTAGTAGACAAAGTATTGCTAAAAGCTCTCCAAAGAAAAAGGCAAATCTTATGAGGAATCTTAAGAGTCCATTATGTCCATATTGATTTCCACAGCTGATGATTTCTCCTAGATGATGATGGAAGAGTAGAAATCGTTCCTTTGTGAGTTGTGAGAGAGTTTCAAAAAATAAGCACTACGAATTGAAAAATCTCTAGATTTAGAAGCTCCCCATATAAGCTTATCTGGTCTATTGTACCCAGAATCTGAGAGAGAGGAATCTGCTAACTTTTTTCTGCATCATACGATTGAAAATTTGACAATTCAATTGGACATTCCATGAACGCAGGTTGTAACATCACAGCCCCTTAAAAAAAAAGGTGGTCAGATTTTGACCCACGTGAGCTCCACCCACTTACCCCCCTAATTCCCAACCATACATCTTGTAAAATATCTTTTTCTTTTTTTCTTTTTTTGGGGTAAACTGAAGATTATATTAAGACTAAAGGTCCGTTTGGATACAGTTTATTTTTGCTGAAACTGAAAATACTGTAGTGAAATAATTTTTAAATGTGTAAATAGTACTGTGGAACTCATTTTTTAATGAAAAAGTTGCTAAAAAGTGTAATTTGTGGGACCCATGAACAGTGCATGGGTGCACTGTTCACAGTTGGCTTGTCAACAATTGCAGGCTGAACAAAAAAAAAAAAAAAAAAAGAGAAAAACACAGAACACAAAACGCAAACGCCAAATTAATTTGAATCCAAACGAGTACTAAAGCTGGGTTTTGATACAAATTATTTTTCTACGTGTTTGTGTTGGGCGTTTTCAAATGGTGGGACCCATGCTATAGCAGCAACGCATTAAACCTTTTTGTCTGCGTTTCACCCCCCTTTTTTTTAGAAGCATTTTTGTGGCTGTAGTTGTTTTTCAGTGGGTCCCATGCACTGTTCACAGGACCCACAAACCTCTTTTTCACCAAAACTTTCTTTAAAAATAGGTCTCATAGCACTATTTACACATTTAAAAATTATTTTGCTACAGTATTTTCAGTTTTCAATTTTCAGCAAAATAAGCTGTATCCAAATAGACCCTAAGAAATAATAGATTCAATACAACGCCTACTTAAGTACATTCTAGAGAAATCAAAATCAACAAAAGACAGTATTTCCACAGGTGGACAATCATAAACAGTAAAATCAAAAGATTGTTGTCCTCCCATCCCGGCGAGCCCATTAACATATTTGTTAGCTTCTCTATAACAGTGCTTAAACTTGACTTGGGGAATCCTCTCGGCCAACTACTTGCAATCATCAACAGTGGGCGAAATAATCGTGTTAGTTTGTGTGGGGTTACACAGGACATCACAAACAGCATTAGCATCCAATTCAATCTCTACAGCATGAAAATTTCTCTCTACACACAACACCAGCCCGCCCCGAATAGCCCATAGCTCAGCCATGAAACTAGAGGTGATGCAAATGTGTCTAGAAAAACCAAGAATCCATACTCCATCATCATTACAAAAAATACCACCTTCTCCTGCCAACCCCGAATTACCCGAGGAAAAGCCATCCATGTTAAGCTTTATCCATCCCCTTGGAGGTTTTTCCCACCTAATTGGCTTGGGAACATAACGGGTTGGTGCTTTACTATTCACAGCACAGTAGAAGAACTCCCTAGCTTTTTGGAGTATCTCAACATGAAGGTCTTGGGGAAAAGGTTTGTTGTGAAACACAGCTGCATTTCTTTTTAACCAAATGTTCCCAACAGCAAATAAGAATATGGAACTCCAGTATGGTTGGCCCCCTATTTTACTAGACTTGGTTTTTGCATTAACAGCAAGCCAGTTTGACAGATCTCCAGCAAAGAAGGCATTATCGTTGCTATTGATGCCCAAATTCGCCATACCAATTTAATCACCTCACGGTCACAAAGAATATGATTATTGTCTCCGTTTCTTGTTTACATATCGAGCAAAGAAGATCTGAGTTAAAGCCCCTCAAGGCTAGGCATGATTTTACTCCAATACTATTATGGAGGCATTTCCAAATAAAGAATTTGATTTAGGGAAGAGTTTGCAATTTCCATATCCACTCTCCCTCAAAAAGGATATGATCACTGCCAATAGCAATATCATAAGCACTCTTAAAATAAAAAACACCTTGAGGGTTGTTTGCCCAGGCAAGTTTATTGGGTCTTGAGGTGGTAGTGGCATACGGGATTGCTTGGGTTTCCAGTTTAATAGGCAGGGGGATATCCATAGAGATTTTAGACCAATCCCACCCCCTATCCGAGGCTACATCCCTTACTCTCAGCCTATCCTCCCCTTGTGTAAATGACCGTTGGATGATACTTCTCAGAGTTCCAACATTCAACCATCTATCATGCCAAAAGATTAAATTACCATCTGTGAGAGGCCACAAAATTTGGGCCCTCTTAAAAAAAAAGAGATTCGGGTGCTTATAAGGGCACCTCTCTTTTGGGATAGTTATATGGAGTTGCCACTTATATTTTATACAAAAAAATAAGAAAAACTAAATACAAAAAACATATTTAGAATAATTTGAATGTCATTGATTGAATAAAAAAAATACAATTTTGGTAAATTAACCTTATAAGGCTTTGAGTCCTAGTTGCAATCTATGCAAAAGAATACAAAACTTTGGTCCTAGTTACAATTTACCAAAATTAAAAGACAAAGCATTAATCTACCTGTCCAAAATTTCTAAGCTCAGGGGCTAGGTTACGGAATGAGAATGTGTTAGACACCCATTCTGCCCAGACAAAGTCTAGTCTTCTAGACTTTAATGACCAATATACCATTTTTTGCATGATGTTGAATGACATGTTGAACACACATGAAAAAAATTAATCTAAATAAATCTACCTTATGAATATGTCCTCTTTTAAAAGAAAATCATATCTATTTTGAATATTAAAAAAAAAAAACTAAGACTTGGTTTGTAAAAAAAAAAAAAATCAAATCTATTTTTGTCAAAAGAAAAAAAAATGAGATTTTGCTAAAAAGAATTAGATTTTTTTTTGTGTAAAGTTAGAAAAAAGTGATTTTATGAAGAAAAATCATAACTGTTGTTTGTAAAAAGAAAAAAAAAAAGAGATTTTGTTAAAAAGAACCAGATCTGTTTTAAAAAGTATAAAAATAATTTTAGGTTTGTAAAAGAGAAAATAGATCTTTTTTAGAAACAAAAAATAAAAAAGGACTTTTTGAAAGAGGATTCACATTCACGAGATAAATTTATTATACATGCATCACATATTAAAAAAAAAAAAAAAGACTTCAACCTAACTTTCAATCCCTTCTTTTAAATTTCAAAATCTGCAATTTTGTAACAAAGAAAATTTTTTTATGAAAAAAATCAAATCTGTATTTAATGAAAATACATATCAATTTTTGAGTTTAAAAAATCAGATCTATATTTAATGAAAATACAAATCAGTTTTTGTGTTAAAAAAATCAAATTTGAAAATACAGATCATATTTTGAGTTAAAAAAAAAATCAGATCTATATTTAATGAAAAATACATATCAGTTTGGTGTTAAAAAAATCATATCTATATTTAATGAAAATACAAATCAGTTTTGAGTTTTTAAGAAAAATCAAATCTGAAAATACAAATCAATTTTTGAATTTTAAAAAAATCAGATTTAAAAATATAGATAAGTTTTTGAGTTTAAAAAAAATCAGATATGTATTTAATGAAAATACATATCAATTTGGTCATTTAAAAAATCAGATCTAGAAATACAGATTAGTTTTGAATTTTAAAATAATCTTTGATGGTCATTAGTAGATTTTGAAACTTAAGAAAAAGAATTACAAGAAACAATCAACTAAGAACATGTTAAAGAAAATTCTAGCAAAGCATGGTAATTATATATCAAGAACAAGACATAATAGAACATACTAAACATATTCATGCATCAAACAATAACAAAAATTAATGAAAGAAGAAAAGAAAGAAGAAAAACATAATACCTCTTGCATGAGCATGCCCTTCTAATGAAAGAATATTTTAGAATTCAAAGAACTTTGTTCACCTCTTTGAAGCATAAAATACTTTACTTACAAAAAAGAAGTTCCTAAAGCAAAAGCCTCCAGAACGTTTTTAACGTAAGGGGAATTGAAAAGTCAGAAGAGAAGAGCCCCTAATTCAAAATTTTTTTTCCTCTGTTTATAGAGGTTAGGGTGCTTCAATGAGATCAGATACAAATTGGAACGCGTCTTTGTCTCCAAAAAGTCGAAAAAGATAGGCTTTATCTCAATCAGAGAATCCCCGAGCCGGGCCAAAAATTTGGGCCAATTGGCACTCCAAGAGTGTCAAATGGCTCTCTTGGATGTCGAGTCCACGTTTGAATTTTAGTCGAATTTGGACTCATTTTTTTAGGATTTTTGAGCCAGGAACTGCACCTAGACACATTTTTAATCCGTATTCTAAAAATTAATCACTTCTTCTTGATATTCAGGTCTTTAAATTGATAATTATCTTGTAGATAAATATTCCAAGAAGGCTTGATTATTCACAACTTCTTTGTTATCTGATTATTCACTTTATTTCCATGCAAGTAGGTCTATTTTTTACACTAACTAATGACTAATTACAAAATTATTTAATTAATTTTAATTGTTTAGCTAATCAGAATTAATTTAAATTAATCATACGTGGTCAATTCGACCCAAACAAAATGCATGCAGACCATGCAAACTTAATCATGTGATATCTTTCAATCTGACGGTCCGATTTGAAAATCGAACATACTGTCACGATCGTTAGAACCTCAAGATCATTTTTATGATATGCAATGAATGAATTAATGCATATAATGCAACTCCAAATTTTGGGTATATGAATGGTCACGCTAATCATCTTCCAAAATTAAATTATGGGTACAAAATCGAGTGTCTATAGAATGCCCCTCATTGACAGAGCTTGCAAAGCAAATGTCAATATAAAACAAAGACACTAATTTTAGCAGCCATGATTTAATCGAGGTTGACTTTTCAAAGATTACCTAGTTGTAGAACCTAAAACCTTGGAACATAAAACTAGTGTTTTGCTATTTTGAAAAATGAAAACTGTGAATACTTGACCTACTTAACAACTAATAAACTTGATTTGAGTCTTGAAATCTGAGGTGAATTGAGAGGCTTCTCTATCTCAATTCATATGTGGGGGCAACCAAGGAGTTTCTCTACCTCAATCTTGAATGGAAGGTAACAAAGGGACTTCTCTACCATGGAACCTAAGGTGATTGAGAGGCTTCTCTATCTCAGTCTTGAATTGTGACAACTAAAGAGTTTCTCTACCTCAATCTGAATGGAAGGTAACCAAGGAGCTTCTCTACCTCAAAACCTGGGGCGATTGAGAGCTTCTCTATCTCAATCTTGAGCAGTGATGACCAAGGAGGTTCCCTACCTCAACCTGAATGGAAGATAACCAAGGGGCTTCTCTACCTCGGAATCTAGGGCGATTAAGAGGCTTCTCTATCTCAATCTTGAACTGTGACGACCAAGGGGATTCTCTACCTCGATCTAAATGGAAGGTAATCAAGGGGCTTCTCTACCTCGAAACCTGGGGCGATTAAGAGGCTTCTCTATCTCAATCTTGAACTATGACGACCAAGGGGCTTCTCTACCTCGATCTGAATGGAAGGTAACCAAGGGGCTTCTCTACCTCGGAACTTAGGGTGATTGAAAAGCTTCTCTATCTCAATCTTGATTTGTGACGACCAAGGGGCTTCTCTACCTTGATTTGAATGAAAGGTAACCAAGGGCCTTCTCTACCTTGGAACTTAGGGTGATTGAGAGGTTTCTCTATCTTAGTCTTGAATTCTGACAATCAAGGGGCTTCTTTACCTTGATCTGAATAGAAGGTAACCAAGGGGCTTCTTTAGTTCGAAACCTAGGGCGATTGAGAGGCTTCTCTATCTCAATCTTGAATTGTGGTGACCAAGGGGCTTCTCTACCTCGAAACCTAGGGAGATTGAGAGACTTCTCTATCTCAATCTTGAATTATGATGATCAAGGGGCTTCTCTACCTCGATATGAATAGAAGGTAACCAAGGGACTTCTCTACCTCAGAACTTGGGACTTCACCTGCAAAAGATCAAATTTTGGAATTAGACTTTAGATGATAAGTGCTTTGTTGTTCCATTGTTTTGAGATGTGTGATCTTCATTTGTTTTTTCTTGATTTGAATTTTCACTTTTAAAAAGAAAACCTTGATTGATTTTTGTAGTCCTTTGAAAAAGATTTTTTTTTCTTTGAAATTTGGAATTTAGAATTTGAAACTTTCTTTAAAAAAATAAAATAAAATGATGCCCTATGTTCTTGATCATCTTTGAAAATTTATTCTTCATTCAAAATTGAACTTTTTGAAATTGATGTCATTTGCCTTTGAAAATCTTTGAAAAGTTTTTTCTTTTTTATCTTCTTTCTTTAAAAAAAAAATATCAAAATAAAAATAATCTCAAAAAAAAATTTTTTTTGGAAGAGTTGACTCAGCAACTCAAGTAACTAAAGGGGTGGGGGGGATTTTTTGGCCCCCATTTCCCTTGTCCTCATCTTTTCTTTTTTGCTTTTCCTTCCTCACTCTTCTCTCTTCCTCCATTGTCACTATTCAATCTCTTCTTCCACTTGCTTTTTCTCCCTCATCACACATTTTTTCTCTAGAAAACCACTTCCCTAAGCTTCTAAACTAGCTTTCATTCATCTCTCTCAATATCTTTTCAGATCTTTGTGTTCTTGACCATCTTTGCTACAAACCCATTTTTTGAAACCCATCTCCAAACCTCCATTTTTTTTTTTTTTTTTTGCATTGACAATAGCATCTTCCAATGGGCCATTCTTTCTTACTTTTAATGGGAAAAATATCATCCATCCCTTGAATGGAATGAGGAAGAAGGGCTCCTCCAAGACCCCAAGACCCATGCTCCACACTCCAAAATGGACTTCAAGGTGAGCTCATTTTTTGGATTTCTTTGTTGGGAAATTTGTTGATTTCATGTTTTGCTGAGAGCTTGGTGTTGAGACATTGTCATTTGGTTGTTATTTGCTCTTGTTGAAATTTTGCATATTGCATGGTTGGGTTGGAAATTCTCATGATCATGTTGTAATCTTGGCCTTAGGGCATTTTTGAATTGTTGAGCTATTTGGCGTCGTGAAATTTGGACAATGTTGATGATTCATGAAGTTTAGCAATGTATGTAGTTTTGTGGTATTGTTGAATGAGCTTTGACTTGAATTTTGTCGGCATTGAAGTCATGAAAATTTGATGTGTAGGCTTGGTTGAACAAATTCATTTTTGATGAATGCAAAAATTTTGTTGGAATGTGTAAGTCCTATCTCATGAGTATGGAAATTTTTTATGGGTATGGGTATGCATATGGGAAATCTTTTATGGTGATATGTTTTTTTTTGTATTGTTGGACATGAATTCCTCTTTTTTTGTTTGTGTCGGACATGGAAAATTTTTTTTGAACATTGTAAAATTTTTGCTAGACATGGGATTTTGGTTGGAAAAAAAAATTTTGGGCATGGAAAATTTTTGTTGACACGGAAAACCTTTTTTCCTTGGACATGGGATTTTGGTTGGAAAAATTTTTTTGGGACATGAGATTTTTTGTTGGAAAAATATTTTTTAGACATGGAAAAAAAAATTTGTTAGACATGGGATTTTGGTTGGATATTGGAAAAAAATTTTGAGACATGGAAAATTTTTTTGGACATGAGATTTTGGTTGGAAATTTTGTGGTCATCTTAATGATTGACTAAACTCTATTTTGCAGAACCTCAAGAGTCAAGGTAGCCTCCAGTGCTGAAAGGCATATGGGAGATATTGTCTTCGGATATTAAGAACATCATTGATGAAGCGAGCTTCCAAAAAATTTTTCCAAACTTTATTGAATCATGATACTCAGGAGTACAAGGATCTCCTGTCACTCCTTGCTTTGTCAAAGTGTTTTTGGGACACTACTTGCACTTTCTATTTTCCAGGCATTGGTGAAGTGATGTTTATACCTTATGACTTCTCAACCATTACTAGCTTAAGATTGGGCGGTGAAAAAAATCAAAGTCAATGATTTCCTTACTTCAAAAGAGATTAAAAGTCTTTTGAGTGTGATGCCTTCAAAATTGAAGAGCAAGAATGTCTCCTTGATGTGGTTGTACAACAATATTGAGAACTGTAAGACTGTAGCAACTGGCATTCGCATGTTCATGCTTCTCTTCATTGGAACTCTCTTATGTCTAGACTTGGGTACTACTGTAAGTTTGCACTATTTGTGGAGCCTGAGGGATATTGGCCAAATCAAAAATTATGATTGGGGTGGCATGGCTTACACAACCCTTTTGCATTTCATGACTCAACTTTCTAGGCATAGTCTCTCAAGCTTAGGAGGTGCACCGTTTGTTTGGCAAGTGAGGTTTTGAATTTTTGGTTATGTTTGGGTTTTGGAAAGTCATTTTGGTCGTTGTGCCATTAATGATATATGTTGATTTTTTTTCAACTTTGGATGTACAAATATTTTGGGGTTGGTCCTCAAGTGCTGGAAGATGTTGGTTATCCGAGGTTTCTCTATTGGCTGCCCAAGTATTGTTTATCAACGCCTTTTAAGAATTCTTTGCAAGTTTGGCATATGGTCAGTGTCCTTTATGGGCCTTCCTTCTTTGTTGGTCTATTGCCATGCCTTTTACGTGTCACAACCAGCTGTGGACCATACACTGTCTCCTGATCTTCTGTAGTACTAACCTTACCAACAGCTTCCATGTCCCCCTCATGTTTTTTGCATGATCCATCCATAGGATCAGTAGGACATTCCGGTGAGCATCGGGGGGGGATAGAGGTTAGATTGAGTATGGGCTGGATTCTTTTTGATGCCCAATACGCCCACAAGCAAAAAACAGTTTCTGGATCCTTTCATAGCTGACCGATTTTTCAATATCCCTAATAAGGATTGAGGTGATGAGTGGTTTGTTAATGTCCACCTGAACACAGAGCCTAGCATACCAACCTCGCACCTCCATTGCAATATGGCCTTCGATTCTTAGAACGTTTCTGATAGCTGTACCAATACGCTTGAGAGTATTTGCCTCGTAATATTCTATTGGTAGCTCATTAATCCTAATCCACACTGCTATGGAAGAGACGATGGTAGTGGATGGCTTAAAATTTGGTTCCCAAGGTAGAATGGAGAGGAAGTTCTCTCCTATAAACCATGGGCCCTTGTCCAAAATAGCATCATAATCATCCTCCGAATAAAATCGGACCGAGTAAAACTCCTTATCTAGGTCTACAATATCAATCCTCCCCACCGACTTCCACATAGAAAGAAGCCTAGACTGGAGAAAGGTGAATCCAGCAGTCTTGCCAAAAACTTTTACTATTAAAGCCTTAACCCAAGGAGCTCTGATTCATTGCTTCTCCTCCTTCAACAGTTTCACCGCTGCTATGCCTTCCCTTAGTTCCAAAACCTCATCTTCAGAGTCCGAGTCTTCCTCCATCCCAACTGAGAAGTTGAAAGCTTGATTGTACGCCCCAGGGATAACCCCCACAAGTTCATCTTTAAAAGAAGCTTCAGCGATGAGCTTTCATCCCTATAGCCTGAAGCTTTATCTTCACTGAAGCTCCCATACTGAGCATCTTTAACTTTCTTATTACTCCTAGATAGTTCATCTTCTTCCTCACGAGAGAGAGAGAAAGCATGAGAGAGAGTGTGTGCCCATTCTATCCCTACATCTTGTAAAATATCTTCTCTTTCTTGGCTAGCCTTCACTCTTCTCATTTGCTTCTCTTTTCTTTTTCACTTCCTCTCAACACAACACAACAAACACTCCTCTCTATCACTCCCTCACACTCTACCACCGGTATCCCACTCCTCACCACCACCTACACCATCTTTTTCCGACAAGGTTTACTGGAAAACTCTATAGGAAAAATCTAAGGCTCAATCATCTCTATTATTTGAGGTAAAAATTCCTAATCTTTTTGGTGCGTTTTATACTTTTGCTTGAGGTTCTTTTAATGTAAGTTTTGATAATGATATTCATGTGATTTATGATCTTTGGAAGTGATATTCATGTGTTTATATGTATGGGTTTTGTATTGGTGAAATTATTTGATGAGTGAGTTTATAGTTTTTACAATGGTGGTTATCTAAGTGGTGAAGATTAAGAGTTTCTGTTTTTTAATGTGAAATAATGGTGAATATAATTTTTATTGATTATTTGGAGCTAATCAAAGATTTAAATTGTTTGTTTTGAAGGATATTGTGATTATGGTTTAATGGGTCTCTTGATGATGTTGTGAAAATCTTGTGGGAACTACTCATAAATTATGGAGGTTTTGATGTTAGAGATAATACCTTGAATGATTCATGAGAATAATGAGAGTCTATGTCTTGTAAGTAATTGGTTGAGAAACTTTGGAAGTGGAAAATATTATTTGTGAGGCTAAATACTAGGCTTTGCTTTATTTAGTGCTTATTTGGCAATTCTTAATTTGTAGTTAGATACAATTTCAAGATTTATGCTTATTGTAATAGGTTTGCTTGATATTGTTTAGATTCTAGCTAATCTCCTTTGGATCTTGGAGAATTAGGCTTTTTGCGGGTTGCAAGGTAAGTAGCTTTTTAATGGGATTTTTGGAAAATAACCATGTTGCATAAACTTTGTTTTTGGGTCAAACACATTTTGGAAAATTATTTGTAGAACTATGTTTTCTTAAAAAGTATTGTGTTGTGACCCTATTATATATAATTATATATGAAAAGCACATCATGTTTAATATTGCATATGGGGAAATGCATGATTTGTTACTATGGAGGAGATAAGCATCTTTGATATAATTCTTGGGAATGGATTTTATAGATTTGTTGCATTATTTGCAAATTCTAAAGATGTTTTATCTTGACTTGCGATATTTGGGAAATTGATAGAAAATGTTATTAATAAGAAATGATTTTGGAAAATTTGAGAAGCTTGTGAATACCTTTGGGTATTAAAAGGTTTTATGAAACTACTTGGAAGTGAATTACGTATTTTGAATTAAATGTAATTTGTGAGCACTTTATATTCTACCCATGTGCTATGACATGTGATTACCTAGTGATTACCTAGCTAGATACTATAGTCTGTGTGACATTGGTATCTTAACACCCATCTTTGTGACAATTATTGAGTTCTGTCTTTGTGACGACGATGAGTTCCATCTTTGTGACGGTAGATTAGTTCTGTCTTTGCGACTACATTGTCATGTGGCCTTGGGTTTGGAATGATATTATTATTGCTCACAAAATATAGTATGTGGTTTCATGAGAGCATTTTGAGAAGCTTTGTGCCATGTCATTTTATTCATTCTTGTCAAATTACTTTTGGAAATGGTTTCCTAGAATTTATGTGGAAATTCCTAAATTATAATCTGCTTGGTAAACTGTTTATCATCAAGAAACTTGCATTTCCCCCACCCCCATTAATTATACTAATTACTAGGCTCTGTCTCATCTCATTATTTTACAAATTTTTCAGAGTAGGCAACTATCATTTTGAGATAGCTTTTTGGCGGCTAAAAGTAGTTAGACTAACTATTGATGGAGGTTGAACTTTTGTGATAGAGATATTAGATGATGTACATTATAGTGTAGACTTGACTCATTCTTTTGTATATAATAGTGGTTATGATTTTATTTCCATTGATTGGACAAGTTGATGATATGTAATTTGTTAGTTTTTAGACCCCTTAAAACACAATTGGATTAACCTAGGAATTTAGCCAAGTTGTTACTTAGTCAAATTAATTAAATCTAGGTTAACACAATTAAATAATCGTATCAAGTAAAACAGCAAAAATATAAATAACACAAAGATATGATCACCCAGGAAACCAAACTGGTAAAAACCTGGGGAGGATTTAACCTAACTATCCTCAAGGTAAACTTGAATCCACTATCTTGAAAGAATCGAAGTTCATACAATAAGACTTACAAGCCCCCACGCTCGACTTCTTATTGCTACCCACCAGTAGAACTTACTGACACGACCACGTGCAAGTTTCGAATCCACGGACTCCTTCTTTCTTGGATATTCCACCAAATACAAGCACACCCGCTTGTGTTTTCTTTAAGCTTCAATGGCAGCAACTGGAATGATCATCAAGGTGTAGAAAACTTCTCATTGAAAACCCTAAGTTTATGTGAAGGAAAGCTTCTCAAAGATCTCACAAGAGATTCACATAAACCGCAATCTGAGCAACAAAAACTTTAGAGAGCCTTTGGGTACAAAACCCTAAATACAAAAGGAGGCACAAGAGACACTCTAATCTCCCTCTCTTCATTCTCAAAAACGTGGCTTAGGGTTTCCTTTATATAGTGGGAGAAGTAGATCTGAAACTCTAATCCTCAATGGGCTTAAGCTGCTGTTTGGGCTGACTTAAAATTCTGCAGATACGATTTTCGATTGATTGAGCCTGTTCTTCTATCGATTGAACCGGGCAGAATATGAAGTCTTCTTCCTGCAGCTTGTATGTTCTTGAATCTTGACTTGAATCACCTTGAGCATTTTCTAATAAAACCTATAGACTCTAAGATCTATATCTAGACAAGTTTGTGTTCACGATTTGCCAATTGTTCTAAACATTTAGAACCTAACAAACTCCCCCTTTGGCAATTCGTGACAAAACTTTCATACAAAATGAAATGCTCAAATATAAGAACAACCCAATACAATAAAATACCTATTACAACAAATTCAACCTAACTACTATCCATCAGTTGCAAGTGTAAACAGCCGCTCAATTGAATTAACTTGTATATTTCCTGAAACACTAAACAAAACGCATAAACGCATGTGTGGAAAATAAACAGAAAAACAGGAAAACAACAAATATGCAAACTAACTCTTCCCCTAAGTTAGATACATCAAAACATACTTGTCATCTAGGTCACCCCCTAAACATACTTGTCATCTAGGTCACCCCCTAAACATACATCAAAACATACTTGTCATCTAGATACATCAAAACATACTTGTCTTCCACTATCATAAACAATCAATGTATCTCCCCCTAAACAAAACAAACAGGATTCCCACATTTCATCTAGATCACCTCCTTTTTGTCACGTATTGACAAAGACAACTCAGTAAAGAGTAAACATACGCAAAAAAGGATAAGAGAAAATAGAGAATCAAGGGAACACAAAACAATTCAACTCTATATGAAATAGAGACAACTCCTCCTATGAAGAGCAACAACTCCCCCTAAGAACCACATAGGTTCCTATAAAAATAGAAAAAACAAAATAAGTTTTGGGAAAAACAGTTTTAGGGAAAAATAACAGGGGTGAGGATAAATTAAAAGACACAAACCAAGTTTTAAGAAAAAACTAAGTTGATGATACGCATGAAGAAAAAATATTCTTTCTTTCAATAAAATGCAAACATGGCACTATGTGACCCATAAACAGTTTCATGAGCAAATAAAATATTTGCACATTGATTATCCATCATATCTCTTAAGAAAAATATTTTCTACAGTTCACACATAAAAAAAGGCATATACTAGAAAGTACATAGCTCAAAAATTAATCAATCAATTTTTTATCAAGTTGAGTACCCAATGTAGCAAAGTGTATGCATGTTATATGTGAAAATAATGAGAGATATGACTGCAAAATTGCAAGATGGATACAAAAAAAATGCAATGCATGTGAATCCTAAACACAAATGATGTATGAAAAATTTTTTGATCAAAAACATAGAAACTGAAAATTTTTCAGTTGTGAACATCAATCGAGTCAGGCAGACTCAAACCAAAAATTTTAATCACAATTTCGATTGATCGAAAAATAGGTTCGATCGATCGAAAGTCTGGAAAAATCAGATTTTTGAAAAACAGAGCATTTTATTGCAGAAACTCCTCAAAGCACATTGTTTTATAAAAAATGCATGAGTATGAGACGAAAAGTTTTTCAAAAACACTTGAATTCAACCCAGATATTCCAAAATCAAGATTTTCAATCAATTTGTCCTCAAAGCGCAAATATTAAACACATTTTGCATTAAAATTAAGGAACTTTTAATCTTGGATGGCCATAACAAAATCACACACAATATAATGTACCAAGTTTAGCAAAGAGTAACTTGTGTAGTGTGTGCAACTAGCAAAATCATGAGATACATGTGAGGTGATATGTGAATAACAATCAATCACAAAGTCTACAAAATTCATCACATAGAATTTAAAAGAGACTATCACCTAAAGAGTTACATCATATAACTCCCACATCTCCTAGAACATAAGCTTGCAATCATGTAAGTTTCTTGAATTTTGCCTCATAATATACACACCAATTTTAATTAAGTGATTTGGCAATAAGCCTAATAGTACACACCAATTTTAAGTATTTATCAATTAAACCGAGGCTTCACCTTATGTTCTTTTTGTGCATGTGCTACACTTTCTCGAGCACAAAAATCTTAAGATATGCACTAAGGTGTTCATGATTGGCTAGTGAACAGTGGTGAGATGGTTATTTATGCCTTTCTCAAAAGGATCAAATCCGATAGTCAAACAACATGTGACTTCAAGATTAAGACAACGTGATAAACACCAAAAACATCTTTCCCATACAACATGCACGACCAAGTTTCAACTAGTCAAGTGCAAAGAAAATAAGCCCATTAAAGCTAAACAAGATACATAAACATGTTATGTAAAGATAAAATGGTCAATCCTTGATTATAAATCCAAGATGTGAAATACAAAACACAAAAATCTTTTTGGTTTTTTTTTAAATAAAATTTATGACCAAAAACAAAAAGCACATATTATGCTAAATGAACAATGCAAATGCAATGTATGACAGTGCTTAATTAATTTATAGAGGGTACATAAACAAGAAATATCAATTTCTTAATTAACCCTTGAGTACATGTACAAGCTAGTACATACTCACACAAAATCAAAAATAGCTTAGCACTTATATAGCATATACTATTCAAGTTTCTCCACAATGTCAAGCATGTTCTAAATCAAGAGAGATATATCATAATTCATGTAATCCTCAAGAAAAATAAAACTAGACACAAACAAAATATTTGTCTTTTTTTGAAATTTTTCAATGTTTTTGGATTTTTTTTTAAATAAAAAAAAAAACAAACAAAAACAAAAACAAAACATGTCCACAAACAATTGAAAGAATTAAATCAGGGACAAGTCAGCAACACTCACCTTAGAGAATCTTTTCTCACCGATATAGCACGAGTCTTCGGCTTTGTAGGTGAAAATCCATGGGAAGCAAAATGTATTTGAAGAATTACACCAATCTTCTGAGAAAGACTAAGATCCTGCAAATTCCTTTCACAAGCCAACAAGCTCAAATTTTTCAAAAGAATATGAAACAATTTATATGGACTTATGACAGGAGAAATATCATCACATATCCTAGATTGAAATACAGAATGCTTAAATTTCAATTTATGACAATTAGGACAAATGTGACCGGAGACACCACAAAAGTGACAAACATGAACAAATTTAGGAACATCAGTATTCCTAACAACAAATCTAGTATCAGATTTTGGTTTTTGCCTCAACAAAGAACAATTTGGTCTAATATGTCCAATAACACCACAAAGGTGACAGGTAGGCACAAAAACAGATTTATTATGCTCTCTAACAGTAGATTTAGACATCGGTTTAGAAACTTCAGCGTTAACATCAAAACTTTTACCTTTGTCTAACCTAGCAAAATAAGCCTTTTCTTTATTATTCCTCTTAAAAGGAGGGATATAAACTTTATCAATTTTAGGCTTAAGAGAAACAGAAACACTTCTGTTATCAATAACAGGCTTGGTACTAGTCAAATTTTCAATTTTAGCTTTAGATTCAACTAACTCTTGTTCCAAGCTTTTCATCTTCTCATCTTGAGAGGAAATTTGATTTCTCAAAAATTCATTCTTTTTATTAGATTCATATAATCTAACAATCAGTTCCCCTTTTTCAAGATTAGCCAATTTTAACTCTTCCTTGAATTTCTTAGCAATTTTCATAGATTTCAATAATTCCTTATGAAGAGTTTCACAGGCATTAATAAAATCAACAGAAGCATGAGCAGAAACATGATCAAAAAGGCTCTTCAAATTATCCATGACAACAGGGGTCAAGGATTAGCTCTTAGATCAAAAGATCTAAAACAGAAGAGTAACCCGCTCTGATACCACTTGTTAGTTTTTAGACCCCTTAAAATACAATTGGATTAACCTAGGAATTTAGACAAGTTGTTAATTAGTCAAATTAATTAAATCTAGGTTAACATAATCAAATAATCATACCAAGTAAAGCAGCGGAAATATAAATAACACAAAGATATGATCACCCAGGAAACCAAACCGGTAAAAACCTGGGGAGGATTTAACCTAACTATCCTCAAGGTAAACTTGAATCCACTATCTTGAAAGAATCGAAGTTCATACAATAAGACTTACAAGCCCCCACGCTTGACTTCTTATTGCTACCCACTAGTAGAACTTACTGACACGACCACGTGCAAGTTCCGAATCCACGGACTCCTTCTTTCTTGGATACTTCACCAAATACAAGCACATCCGCTTGTGTTTTCTTTAAGCTTCAATGGCAGCAATTGGAATGATCATCAAGGTGTAGAAAACTTCTTTTCCTTGAAAACCCTAAGTTTATGTGAAGGAAAACTTCTCAAAGATCTCACAAGAGATTCACATAAACCGCAATCTGAGCAATAAAGACTTTAGAGAGCCTTTTGGGTACAAAACCCTAAATACAAAAGAAGGCACAAGAGGCACTCTAATCTCCCTCTCTTCAGTCTCAAAAACGTGGCTTAGGGTTTCCTTTATATAGTGGGAGAAGTAGATCTGAAACCCTAATCCTTAATGGGCTTAAGCTGCTGTTTG
This sequence comes from Quercus parvula, assembly GCA_030820535.1. NCBI lineage: Eukaryota > Viridiplantae > Streptophyta > Magnoliopsida > Fagales > Fagaceae > Quercus > Quercus parvula. The sequence continues at coordinate 20,976,668 of JAUAME010000011.1, read as the reverse complement.
GGCCGACTTAAAATTCTGCGGATATGATTTTCGATTGATTGAGTCTGTTCTTCGATCGATCGAACCAGGCAGAATATGAAGTCTTCTTCCTGCAGCTTGTATGTTCTTGAATCTTGACTTGAATCACCTTGAACATTTTCTAATAAAACCTATAGACTCTAAGATCTATATCTAGACAAGTTTGTGTTCACGATTTGCCAATTGTTCTAAACATTTAGAATCTAACATAATTATTTATTCAGACCTCCATTCTTTTGTGACCAATGGTCCTTGTAATTATTGCATAGAACTCTGACTTATTTTGAGAGTATTGTTAAGATAATTATTATGATAATTATTGATGTTGGTACTCGATATGAATTATTTGGATTGAATTCTTTAAAAGGGAAAAATCTACATGTACCTTTAAGATGTTTTCTCATGCTTTGGACCCTATTGGGTTCGAGGCGTGACACAAGTTACCATCCATTAGATCACATACTTTCTCCTTTTTCTTTTTCTTTTTTTCTTTTTTTATTTATAAAATTGAATTATTACTATATATAAATATTAAGAAAAGTATACAAAAGTACCTTTAATTTGTGGGCACCAACCAAAGGCGTAGTTAGAAAATTTTGTTTAGGGCCAACTTGTGATACTAATTTATTAGCCTATACAAACTTTCATATACATGCACAAATACAGACATTTATACACACATAACTTAGTATTATCCATAGTGAATCCTTAAAATTTTCATTTTTAATATAAATTACCGAATTGTCTACCAAAAGTGAGTAATTTTTTTTTTAATTGAACTAATTATTCAAAGATATGAATAATCCAAAACTTTAATAGACACGGGTACATAATTTAAAATAAAAAATGAATGTGAGAACAAAAAAATCATTCTCTATACCTACTAGACCAATTGGACAATTTTTTTAAAAGCATCATAGGACTAACTCAGATATTTGGGGGGCAAAGTCCCATTTTTGTAGACTAATTATTAAAATGTTAAATATTTATAAATAATATATAAAAAATTGGGTAAATTGCAAATTACACTCCTAAATTTTGGAGGTGTTTGGATTTTACACTTTGAAATTTCAAAATTTGGATTTTACTCCTGAAATTTAGGAGTGTTTGGATTTTACACCCTGACGTTTCAAAACTTAGATTTTATTCCCTAAAGTTTGAGAGTGTTTTGATTTTACACCCCTAAATTTTAAAACTTTAGGGTGTAAAATTCAAACAACTTCAAACTTTAGTGAGTAAAATCTAAACACCCTTAAAATATAGGGGCTAAAATACAAATTTCAAAACGTTCGGGTGTAAAATCCAAACACTCCCAAACTTTAGGGGGTAAAATCCAAATTTTGAAATTTTAAGATGTAAAATCCAAACACCCCTAAACTTTAGGGGTGTAATTTGTAATTTACCCAAATATTTTTAAAGCTCCACCCCTGACGTTTCAGAACTTAGATTTTATCTCGTAAAGTTTGGGAGTGTTTTGATTTTACACCCCTAAATTTTAAAACTTTAGGGTGTAAAATTCAAACAACTCCAAATTTTAGTGAGTAAAATCTAAACACCCTTAAAATATAGGGGCTAAAATACAAATTTCAAAACGTTTGGGTGTAAAATCCAAACACTCCCAAACTTTAGGGGATAAAATCCAAATTTTGAAATTTTAAGATGTAAAATCCAAACACCCCTAAACTTTAGGGGTGTAATTTGTAATTTACCCAAATATTTTTAAAGCTCCACCCCTAGCACCAACCAATAACTTATTTAGAAGTATATTATTTATTTTTAAAAAATGTGTATGTGATTGATAATTAAAAATGATTGATAATTAAAAATTTAACATTCAATAACTTGTATCATTAGGAGTAATAATTTTAATTGATCACCAAATTATGATTTTGTTTATTGTCTTAATAGCACTTATCAAGCCAGCAATAATAATTTGGTAATCTGAGCACAATTTCACGTACACAAATTCACACCTATATAGACAAACATTTTCTATATATTAGGAATATTTCTTTTTTAGAATAAGATATTCTCTTATTGCTTTCTAATTTATGCTTTCATGGTATTAGTTTGATAAAAAAAAAAAAAAAAAAAAAAAAAGCCTTTAAGAAAACTAAAGGGTAAGAGGACTAGATAGAGACCCTTTAAGGGTTTATTCACTTTATTGACCACTGGTGTCATATATAGGGATGTTAATTTTGTCTTTCCCCATCTCGCTTTGCTCCCCATTGGTTTTTGGCCAGGATGGATTTAAGCTTTTTAGCCCCTCGCCGACCGACCTTGCAATATGGTGAAAGAAATTGGAAATTATTTTTGAAAAATTAGTCAATGTAAATTTTGTTATGTATTAGGAGTTTGGATTATGTTGTTATGTGTAGGGGCAAAGGCCCGAAATAATATGTTGGGCCATGAGCCTATCCGAGGACACTAAACTGTCTGAGGAGATTACCAGTAATTAGTAAAGGCTCAGCGTAGGGCTTCATAGGTAAGAGACACCTGGAGGAATGTTCGAGGAGGAAATCCCTCTCGAATATGGCTAGCATGTCTCAAATTTGTATCCCAGCAGTCGGAGGAACCTTCCAAGAAGCTCAAGAGATGAGGACGTGTCTTATGAACATAAAAGAAAGGGGGGGAGGGGGAACCCAAAAATATCTAAGAAAAAGCTGCTACCACCTTATTAAATTCACTATAACCACTTTCTTGGCTGCATTTATGTGGAAAAGACATCTGAACAGTGAAGCTCTGGCTACTACAATTCACAGAAAACCAAGAGAGGTGTCTGATGGGACAGGTACTCAAGTGATATCTCAAACGATCGACAAGTGTAGGGTGAAGATGATCCAAAGGGAGCTATATAATGTAAAGAATCTTCCATGAAAGAGGATCAAAAAAATTCTAGTGAAAAGGATAACAAGCTTATTAACAATTGTACGCAATCAGAATCAATCTATATGAAAGCAAAGCTTCTCAGATTGAGAGTCTTTTCCTATTTGTTTCTGAAGTTTAATTCAAATCTTCTTTGAACTTGTGATAATTGTTGCCTAAATTCACTAAGACCTAGTTTTCCAACCCACTCTCTACAAATTTATTGTCATGGGCTCATTGGGCCATTATACTATACATTTATACCACAAATTGAGATCTTACAATTGGCACCGTCTGTGGGAAAGACTTGTGCATTAGTGAGTATAATGGTCAAATATGGAAAGATCATGTCAGCACCAAGCAAATCCACACCAGGCAAAGCCCGTAAACCCTCAACGACAAGATGACTTTCTCAATCTTGAACGTGAATGAGATCGGGAAGAATATCGAGAGGGTAGTGTGCGTACCACTCATACTAGTAAAAGCCACTCTCGAGGAGGGAGTCACGTATCCCAGAGGTGAGACGACAATAAAGCCATGCAAAGGGAAATTGATAATTTAAAGAAGAAACTACGTCAGGCGCAATGAAAGCGGTCCCCTTCCAATTCTGATGGCTCTTCTAATGATGAAGATGACGCTAGCTACAGGCGAAGGTTAAGAACTCCATCAAGCGAATCTTTCTCCTGCGATGAAGAGCTTCACCACCGGTAAAAATATAACAGCCCACCTCGCAAAGGTGTGGGAAACGACGATATGAACAAGGCGCTAAGTCAGATCTCCAAATCCCTCTTTACACGCAGGATAGAGAAGGCTAAACTTCCACGGCGCTTCCATCAGCCTACGTTCCTCATTTACAATGGTTGGTCAGACCTAGTAGAACATGTGAATCAGTTTAACCAGAGGATGGCTGTCCATTCAAAGGACGGGGCCTTGTTGTGCAAGATATTTCCTTCCAGCCTAGGACCTATGGCAATGAGGTGGTTCAATGGTTTAAGGGTTAATTCCATAAACTCCTTCAAGGAGCTCACTCAAGCCTTTGATTCCCGTTTTGTCACGTGTAGTAAGGTACCTAGGCCCCTGGATTCACTACTATCCCTATCCATGCGAGAGGGTGAAACCCTGAAAATGTACTCAGATAGGTACTGGGAGATGTACAACGAGATAGATAGTGATTTTGAGGACGTAGCCATCAATACTTTTAAGATCGGCCTCCGTAATGAGCACGGACTAAGGAAATCCTTGACTGGCAAACCTGTTACCAGTGTGCGCCAACTTATGGACTGGATTGACAAATACAAGAGGGTTGAAGAAGATCAGCAACAAGGAAAAGGTAAAGTGAAGGTTATCCCTCAAGAGAAGAAGGATCTCAGGTCGGACCGATTTAATACCTTTCGACCTCGAAAAGATTATGTCGGACCAACAGGATCTACCAACGCCTAAGTGGTTAGTGCTATATTTCAAGAACCGGTGCACTGAGTTCTCAAGAAGATAAAAAACGAACCATTCTTTAAATGGCCGAACAAGATGGTCGGGAACCTTGTGAGGCGAAACTCAAGCCTCTATTGCCAATACGATCAAGACCAGGGACATACTACGGAAGAATGTAGGAATTTATAGGATTATTTAGAATAGCTGGTCCAAGAAGGAAAGTTAAAGGAGCTCTTACATCATTCCAATGGTCAGACGGAGCAAACTTGTTTGGACCTTCGGAGGGATGCTCCTTCAAAACCTCCTCTAGGAACGATCAATGTCATCTTTGCTGCTTCAGGAAGAACTGGATCCTCTCCGTCCAGAGTAATGTTCGTGGCTCGACTGCCTGCCGAGGACTCCAACTTAGGGCTAAGATGGATATCCAGCCGTTCCTGGGATTCTCGAAAGAGGATAAGATTGGAACCATCCAACCCCATGATGACACCTTGGTAGTTACTCTCAGGATATGAGAATATGATGTGAAGAGAGTATTGGTGGACCAGGGCAGTGTTGTCAAGATTATGTATCCTGACCTGTACAAGGGGCTAAATTTGAAACCCGAGGACCTAACGGCCAACGATTCCCCCTTAGTGAGCTTTAAAGGAAAAACGGTCATTCCCAAAGGCCAGATTAGATTATCAATATAGACTAATTCAGAGATAGTGGAGGCAAATTTCATTGTGGTAGACTCCTATTCACCCTACACAGCTATTGTGGCCAAGCCTTGGCTCCACGCCTTAGGAGCTGTTTCTTCCACCCTCTACCAAAAGGTGAAGTATCCGTCACACAGCCAAGTCAAAGAGATCGTGGGGAGCCAATCCATGGCTAGGCAGTGCATGGTGGTTACCATATTACATAGACCAAACGTAGAGTCCTCGGCCTCTTCTGAAAGGAACTTATAGCAATTAAAGACTCTGACATCGACCAACGATGAATCATCCGAGGGGGCGGAGTGCGAAGATCTAGAAAAGGTTACTATTGGTGATGATCAGGAGAAGTTCTTTTAGGTCGGATCCCAACTGCCTTCCCAAGAAAGACAAAAGTTAATCGAATTCCTGAGAAAAAACGTGGACATATTCGCGTGGAATGCCTACGAAGCCCCAGGGGTGGATCCAAGCTTCATTTTCACCATTTGAATGTCAATCCATCCGTTATCCCCAAAAAGCAACCTCCTCGACACTCGTCCAAAGAACATTCTGATGTTGTCAAAGTCGAGGTGACAAAGTTTAAGCAGGCAGGGGCTATCAAAGAAGTCTTCTACCTTGAATGGTTGGCCAATACTGTGGTAGTAAAGAAAAAGAACGGAAAGTGGCTAGTTTGTGTAGATTTCACGGATTTAAACAAGGCATGTTCGAAAGATCCCTTCCCTATGCCTCGCATAGACCAGCTGGTAGATGCTACTATAGGTCATCATCTGATGAGCTTCTTAGATACCTTTCAAGGGTACCATCAAATACCGCTAGCACTAGAGGGTCAAGAAAAGACAAATTTTGTTACTCCCACTGGAAATTACCATTACAAGGTGATGCCCTTCGGCCTGAAAATGCAGGGTCCGCTTATCAAAGGATGATGACTAAGATGTTTAAACCTCAGTTGGGCAAGAATATTGAAATCTATATAGATGATATGGTAATGAAGAGCAAGGAGATACCCGATCATGTGGATGATCTAAGAAACATCTTTGGAACACTGAGAGAACATAAATTGCGCCTTAACGCCTTCAAATGTTCCTTTGAGGTGGGGTCAGAAAAATTCTTGGGCTACATGGTGACCCACCAAGGAATTGAAGTTAACCTCGACTAGGTTAAGGCAATAAACAATTTACAACCACCTTGGAATCCTAAGGAAGTCCAGAAACTCACCGAAATTACTACCGCTTTAAATCAGTTTATTTCTCAATCCGCAGACAGATGCAGGCATTTTTTTCCTATTGATGAATAAATGGAAATGATTTGAATGGACTAAAGAATGTGCTCTGGCATTTCAGCAATTTAAAGAATACCTGTCTCGACCACCTATCATGTCCAATCCTCTGACGGACGAAGTGTTATTCTTTTATATCGTGGTTGCCTCCCATGCCGTGAGTCTGGTGTTGATACGAATTGATAATGGAGTACAACAACCAATCTATTATGTGAGCAAGTCACTGCATGAAGCTGAGATTTGCTATCTGCTGCTAGAGAAGGCCATCCTAGTAGTGGTACATGGTACAAGAAAGCTTTCCCACTCCTTCCAAACACATACAGTCGTCGTCCTAACTCAACTTCCACTCAAGGCCGTACTTTGAAGCGCTGATTACACAGGGAGAATTGCAAAGTAGGGCACCGTTCTACGGGTTTTTGACACAAAGTACATGCCCCGCACCTCAGTCAAGAGTCAAGTATTGGCAGATCTTATGGCCAAGTTTGCTGAACTTGCGTTAGAGGAAATGTTAATAACACAGAACATGGATGGAAAATCGGTTGGCATAATCTCCTTGCAAGAACCTCCCATCTAGAAGGTATATGTTAATGGCACGGCAAATCAAAGGGGCTCTGGAGTGGGGCTAGTTTTGGTCTCGCCCGAGAAGCTCACCATCGAGAAGTCACTAAGACTGGGGTTCTCGGCCACGAATAACGAGACTGAGTATGAGACTTTGTTGGAGGGAATATCCATGGTTCAAAAAATGGGGGGTAAGTCCATAAAAGTGTTTTTGGACTTAAGACCGGTCGTTGGTTAAGTGGGAGGGGAGCTAAGAGCCAAGGATGAGAGGATGCAAAGGTACTTAATTCAAGTCAGGTTCCTACAATCGAAATTTGAGTCATTCAGCCTACTCCACATTCCTAGGAGTGGGAATACACATGCTGACTCCCTAGCCACGCTTGCATCCTCTTCGGCTCAAAGCCTACCTCGGGTCATCCTTGTAAAAGACTTGTACAAACCCATAAAAATAAAGGGAATGACAGCCCACATTCAACAGATCAGGGTAGGATCTAGCTAGATGGATCCCATAATATCATTCTTAAAAGATGACATTTTACCATCGAATAAATTAGAAGCTGAAAAAATACGGAGAAAGGTGCCTCGATTTTGGTTGTCCGAGGATCAGAAACTGTACAAGCGCTTCTTCTCTGGGCCATACCTACTGTGCATTCATCCTGAAACATCAGAGCTACTTCTTAAGGAATTTGCGGAAGTCATACAGGAGGAAGATCTTTATCCCATAGAGCTATCACACAAGGCTATTGGTGGTCGAACATGCAAAAAAAAGCACAAGAGTATGTAAAGAAGTGTGATCGATGCCAAAGATTTGCACCAAACATACACCAACCGGGAGGAGTCCTTAATCCTCTAATAGTTTTTAGACCCCTTAAAACCACAATCAGATTAACCTAGGTAATTAGCCAAGTTGTTACTTAGTCCAAATTCCAAATCTAGGTTATCAGAATCAAACAATCTTATCATGCAAAGCAACGGAAAGATAAATACCATAAAGATATAATCACCCAAGAAACCAAACGGTAAAAACCTGGGGAGGATTTAACCTATCTATTTTCAAGGTAAACTTAAATCCACTATGAAATAATCGAAGTTTTTCAACAGAACTTAGACCACTAACATCCTATTGCTACCCATCAGTAGAAACTTACTGAGACGACCACGTGCAATCTCCGAAACCACGGACTCCTTCTTTCTTGGATTCTCCAGCAAGTACAAGCACACCCGCTTGTGTTTCTTTAAGTTCTTATAGCAGCAACTGAATGATTATCAAGTTCTTGAACGAATCTCCTTCTTGATAATCCTAAGCTTGTGTAGAGGAAACCTCCTCGTAGATCTCACAAGAGATTTACATAAACAGCAATATGAGCAACCTTTAAAACGTGGCTAGGATTTGCCTTATATACCTAGGGCAAAACATAAAACCCTAAACGTTTTAATGAGCTAGGGCAAAGTTGGAATTCTGCAGAAAAACGCATTCTGCCCGAGATTCGATTGATCGAGCCTAAGCTTTGATCGATCGAGCCAGGCCAAAATGCATAGTAACTTCTGCATCAGCTCGATTCCAACTTTACATAAAAGGCACAACTTTGAGCAAGTCTAAACAAGACTAAACAACCTGTTTTGATCATGATTTGTCAACAATACATATTAGAATTTTAAATACATTAATTCTAAGTCTTTAGAACCTAACATCCTCTATCCAGTTCTTGGCCGTTTGCACAGTGGGGCATGGATATTGTTGGTCCTTTTCCCAAAGCAGCAGGTAACAAGAGATATTTGTGGGTCGCACAGACTATTTCACCAAGTGAGTAGAAGCTGAACCTTTGGTGAACATTAAAGATGTGGACGCTAAGAAGTTTATCTGGAAAAACGTTGTCACCCGGTTCAGGGTCCCTCACTCCCTTATCTTAGATAATGGCCTTCAGTTTGACAGCAAATCCTTCAGACAATATTGTAGCGAATTGGGAATTACGAACAAATATTCTACCCCAACCTATCCTCTAGGAAATGGACAAGCCGAGACTATTAATAAGGTCATAGTTAATGGAATCAAGAAAAGGCTAGACGATGCAAAAGGAAAATAGGTGGAAGAACTGCCACATGTCTTATGGAAGTATCGAACCACGCCTCGCAGATCAACAGGGGAAACCCCCTTTTCAATGACTTATGGAGCCGAGGCTATCATCCCCTTAGAGATAGGTTTCCCAACGCTAAAGATCAGCACGTTCAGTCCAAATAGTAACGACAACTTGCTAGAAAAGGGTTTGGATCTTATTGAAGAAAGAAGAGAAAATGCAATGGTCCAATTAGCGTACTACCAACACAAACTCAAGCAAGGTTATGTCGCGAAAGTAAAGCTAAGGCCACTAGTGCCTGGTGACTTGGTATTGAGGAAAGTCCTGGGCACTGCAAAAAACCCAGCATAGGGAAAGTTATGACCCAATTGGGAAGGACTATATCACATCACATCTGTGGCTAGTATAGGAGCCTATTTCCTTGAGAACTTAGATGAACGTGTAATACCATGCCCTTGGAATGTAAACAACCCGAAAATGTATTATTATTAATAAAAAATTTCCTCTGTCAATTAAATTCTCTTGTTGTGAAAAGGCATTGTGTTTCTTGTCATTCAACCTTTAGAAGTATTAAACAAAACCTAAGTCCTGCATGGCTCCTCGGACCACCGACTTAGGGGAAATTAATAACTTATGGCAACTTTTGAAGTATTAAATAGAACCTAAGTCCTGCATGGGTCCTTGGACCACCGACTTAGAGGAAATTAATAACTTATGACAACTTTTCAAGTATTAAATAGAACCTAAGTCCTATGTGGCTCCTCAGACCACTGGCTTAGAGGAAATTAATAACTTATGGCAACTTTTCAGGTATTAAACAAAATCTAAGTCCTGCATGGCTCCTTGGACCATTGACTTAGGGGAAATTAATAACTTATGGCAACTTTTCAAGTATTAAACAAAACCTAAGTTCTACGTGGCTCCTCGGACCACTGGCTTATCGGACCACTGGCTTAAGGGAAATTAGTAATTTATGACAACGTTTTAGGTATTAAACAAAACCTAAGTCATGCATGGCTTCTCGAACCACTGTTTTAGTTGAAATTAGTAACTTATGACAACTTTTCAAAGTATTAGACAAATCTTAAGGTATATCATATCTTATAGGCCACGTATTAGGATAGAATTAACATTGAAGGGGACGCACTTATATTCAAACGTGTATACCAGAAATATTTACAAGTAGCATATGATTTTCTGCTTATTACTTAAATTTAAACATATATTTACAAATAATATACAAATTATCTGTCTCTATCACTTTCCTTCACATAATATAAGTCCATTAATATCAATTTTCGTTATCTAAAATTCAGTTCACAATGCACATACTTTATTAGCAACTTTACTCCTGACACTTTCTCAATTTATAAGTGGCATATGATTGTTGGCTTTAATTGAAGTCACAATGATGTCAAAACTACATAAGGCAAAAGAATAAAGGATGAACAGAAGCACATTCTTATTAAATGATAAAACAAATTATACATTAAACGCACTAATGCAATGTTATAAAATAAATAAATAAATAAACAAAACAAAACAATTTTCTTTCACACTACTACTACAAAAAAAAAAAATGGTGAATCCTAGGGGCTATGCTTTAACAGAAGGGTCCTCCTTCTGGCTTGGCTGAGAGCTAAGAGCATCCTTAACCTTAAGTTCAGTCTCTTGGGTTCCGACCTTTGCTTCTTTCACTTTGATGGCATCTTTGGCCTTGGCAGATGGCTTCTTCCCTTTGTCTTTGTCCTTGCATTTTTCTCCCTTAGATTCCTGGCCTTGGTCACCAGCTTGGCTGGATCCCTTTGAGATGTTGGGAAGAGAGAGGCATCTGAGATTGCCAAAGGTTGCTCAGAAGACTTTGGGGCAGGGGCAGGAGGAGAGGAGGCAGAGGGGATCTCACAGATCTGCGGATGGTAATAGATACTCCTTGGCAGCTTCAAAGCAGAGTCGACAGGGACTCTTGCAACGATCAGGGCTTTGTCTCATGTCACGTCACAGTAGTCACGGCACACCTCTGATAGCTCCTCGACAAGTCTTATTTCGGTTTCCTCCACACCAAGTTGATAAGAAGCTTTCTTCTCAGCCTTGGCTGCCTCCCTACCCAGCTAGACTTCCTCCTTAGCCTTCTGCAACTCAACTTGAAGATCTATAACCATTTGCTTCTGCATGGCCAAGTTTATCTCAGTCGAATGCAGTTTTTGGCGCTGCTCCTCAGCTTGCCTCTCTGCCGTCTTCAAACCAGCCTCGGCACTAGAACAAGCTTGGTCTACCAATTTCAGTTTCTCGGACATTTCCAACTGCTCCTGCTTAACGGCCCTCAATGATTTCTCAACATCGGTGCGAGTGAGGGCCTCAACGTTGGCTCGCTTACAAGTTTCACGGTACCACTCCTCGGCCACAAAAACTTGCTGAGTAATCTACCCAAAGATCACAAAGATAGTGTGAATTAGAAACAAAAATAAGATTTAATATGTAAATTCATAAGTGGATGAGTAATTTACCATGGCAAGGTCTCTCTTTAGGGACAGGAAGAGGTCATTTTGTGACAAGCGCTTGTAGCCGTCCATGTTCTTTGCGAGGAGTAGAGGCTGTTCCAGGGCTTCAGCTATGTAACCCGCTCGCCCATTCTGAAACTCACAGACTGAGGCACCCTAAGGAATAGGAGCCCTATCCACTTCTAGCCGAGGGCTCCATGTGCGTTGTGTCATACGCACATCAACCCCGTGTTGCTCTTCTCGGCTATCCACGGATTGGGCCTCCTGTCCCTAGCATCGGGGGCCACTTTTTGTTGCTTCATCCCCTTTCAAAGGCCCACTTTGCCTTCCTCGAGCGTCTTGACTGGCCTTTTATTTTTTAAATCAGGGTTAGGCTTTAGGCCGAAGTTGATGGGGATTTATGGAGGAGGAGAAGCAACTTGGGACTTAAGGGTTGTTTTTTATGTGGACTCTTTACCCCTAACAACCATGAGATCTATTAAACTTTTATTGCCCTTGTTTAACACCATGTTATCTTCCTCTTCGTCCGAGTCATCTGGGCGTGCGATTATTAAATATGGATTGTGAATACCGGAACTTCTGTCTGATTCACCCTTGGCGTCCGAAATGCAAATCAGAGGAGCTCTCGAACTTTTCTCTTCCTCAAAATGAAACTTGTCTATCTCCTCCTTTAGTGATAGACGAGATGAGGCAACCGCTTCTGCAGGTATTGCTGCAACTTCAGGAGGAGCTTGTAGAAGTGGAAGTGCAACTGGTAGAGGATTTTGTAGAACTGGCCACGGAACTGGGGGAAAATCCCTTCGAGCCAAATATCCTGGCTTGGAAACATCAATACAAGCCAATCTTGAACTCTCGGATTTTATTGCTTGGCCTATGTCTTGAAAAGTACGGGACAAAGGCTCGTAGTTCAAGATTAGAGGAGCTGCTTGCAACTGTCCATCCTCACTCACAAATATCTCTGATCTCAAGAGGTAGTTGAGAGCCTGAATGTTAGTGTGACTGAGCTTCGAAGAAACATGATCCTTATCTACAAAAATATCCGAGAAGGAGATCGTGGTCAGATTAACAAAAATCATCACCGAGAAAGGATGAAGTGACAAAAAAAATAATAAGGCCAAAAATGCTAAAACCCCTTCCAAAGAGACTGGTCCCAAAGGTACCCCACCTAGATCTCCTGCCCGAGTTGGACAATGAAGACCATCGCTTCACTCCCTTGAAACAATCAAGCAGTCATCCTTCATACTCTTATTAGATTTGGGAAGACAGGATATCAGCCTTACTACCTCGGACCGGGACTTGAGATAGTACCCCGCGCTAGAGAGTTTGTGGCACTCGTACATGTGGACCACATCATGCCAAGTGAGCCCTAAGCCCAACTACTCATTCAGAACATCTACACAGCCCAAAACCCTAAATAGGTTAAGGGTGCATTAGTGAGGGGTTAACTTATGGTTAAGCAAATAGTCCCCGGTTATTCTACCCATGAGAAGCGTCATTCCTCCCTCTATAAACGAAATCATATAAATGACAACTTGATCCACCTCCCTATCAGTATGTACTCGGTCCGGAGAACAATATTCTAAAACCACCCCTTGTGGGATGTGGTACTTAGCCCTAAAACCCTCCATACCGGCCGGTGAGTCTACTAGGTGCTTGAACCTACCCATCTAAACAAACAGAAAGGCCGAGAAGAAAGGCCAAGAAAAAAAGGAAAGTATAAAAAGATAAAGACTTACGAGAACACGTATGGTAATCTCTGGGAGTTTTAGGGATCTTTAGTAAAGTTCTTACAAGAAATATCTATGAAGACTTAGAAGTTAAAGTGGTTTATGAGACTGGGCCCTGGGATTCTCTGAAACTCTTGAAGTTTTCTGAAGAAAAGGGGAAAATGGTTCCCTTTAGGGCCTTATATAGTTGGAAAAGATGAGTGGGAATACTTCCGCTCAAAATACTAGGTGAAATATCAGCCATCAGATTTGCAGTTCACCGTTGGATTCGAGGGACATAAAGCCGCCTGGAGTAATCAGTAACGCCTCATAAACTGCAAAATGCCAGTAACATTTCTGAGGCGTGTAAAACCACATTCTAACATGTGTAAATCAAAAAGTCAGTTGAATTTATCCTTTAAAAAGATCAAAACCCCACTTTCTCTCCTTGGATGGTAGGGAGAAACCGAAGTTTTGAGGGGCTATTGTAGGGGCAAAGGCCCAAAATAATATGTTGGGCCATGAGCCTATCCGAGGATACTAAACTGTCCGAGGAGATTACCAGTAATTAGTAAAGGCCTAGCGTAGGGCCTCATAGGTAAGAGATACCTTGAGGAATGTCCGAGGAGGAAATCCCTATCGGATATGGCTAGCATGTCTCAAATTTGTATCCCAGCAGCTGGAGGAACCTTCCAAGAAGCTCAAGAGATGAGGATGTGTCTTATGAACATGAAAGAAAAGGGGTGGGGGGGAACCCAAAAATATCTAAGAAAAAGTTGTTACCACCGCATTAAATTCACTATAACCACTTTCCTGACCGCATTTATGTGGAGAAGACATTTGAATAGTGAAACTCTGGCTACTACAATTCACAGAAAACCAGGAGAGGTGTCTGATGGGATAGGTACTCAAGTGATATCTCAAACGATCGACAAATGTAGGGTGAAGATGATCCAAAGGGATCTATATAATGTAAAGAATCCTCCATGAAAGAGGATTGAAAAAATTTTAGTGAAAAGGATAACAAGCTTATTAACAATTGTATGCAGTCAGAATCAATCTATATGAAAGCAAAGCTCCTCAGATTGAGAGTCTTTTCCTATTTGTTTCTGAAGTTTAATTCAAATCTTCTTTGAACTTGTGATAATTGTTGCCTAAATTCACTATGGCCCAGTTTTTCAACCCACTCTCTACAAATTTATTGTCTTGGGCTCATTGGGCCATTATACTATATGTTTGGACCACAAATTGAGACCTTACATTATGTATTTGACTATTAGTATTAAATAATTGGTTTGTATTACTATTAAATATTTAAATGCATTGATATTAATGCCTTTTGTTTTGTTGTGATATTGTCTTATTAAACAGTTTGGATTAATTTTTTTTTTTTTGAGATATGGATAATATTATTTTATCCTTGCTAAAAATTGGTTTTATTTGATGTGAAAAATTAATTTGTAATTTTAAGTATATTTATATTAATAAAATGAGTTTTATTAAAAAAAAAATGGTAATAAGTGTGGTGCGGGGCAGAGATAGGGTAATGAAGTTTTCCCCGTCACGGGCGGCAGGACAGGGACTAGGTAAAGACAACCATGTGGGGTCCTTTAGTCCCACTTTACCTCATTGCCATCCCTTACTCGTATAGTCACATGAAGGTGTTGTATTTTTAGCATGGGTCCATTTCATGACATTTGTTTGTAATAAATTTTAAGTTTATTGGTTAATTTATTCATTGTAAAATGGGCTGAGCTGGGTCAAAAGCTGTTGAAAGACGACTAAACTTGTTTTATTGGAAAGTAGATATTTAAGACTTTAATAAGTACATAAAACCTAATTTGAATTTGAAATAAATGAGATATGACCATTTGAAGATGACATAATTATGTTGTTTTGGAAATCTTGCTCAAGTGATAATCAACTTCACTCAAGCGAAATTATAGCGAGAAGATATTTTATTTTTATTAGAAAAAGGGTTTGGGTTTAGTTTTAATCCTACTTTGTGCACCTATATAAAACACCTTATGCACACCTTTTTTTTTTTAAGGAAAGGAGGTTATACCAGAGCTAAACAAATCTTATTTTTTCTCTCTGATGGAACCTAAGCAGAGAAAAGAACGCCACAATATATATTCTTCAGAAAGAAAACCTTGTGCTTCATAGAAAACTTCTTGTTCTTTGTCCACTAATCTTGTGTCCTAAAGATAGCATTTGAGATTTTCAAACCAGGAGTTTTATCTAGTCAGTTCAAACTTCAATATAAATTAAATTTTCAAAGAGGTGCTTTAGAGTGCGCCATAGGTTTTTATTCGTTGAAGCGAACGCATCATTCATGAAAAAATCAATATTAGAAGAAGTTCAAATTCTAAATCTATTAAGAGTTGCAGTAGTGAGCTTACTACTGAGATTGTAGAGTCTAGATACACAGATTTTTTTTCCCACTTTCTAGATTGTAAAACTTCTTATATTATAGTGGATTGCCTTAAATGGGAAAAGTCACTCTTGTAGTGGTTTTTCTTTTGAAGATTTGTCCATTAGCTTTCTACTTTGTCAATGTATCACGTACCTCATTCATTTATCGCTTTTACATTTTTGCTTTATGATTTGGTGACTTGTTATTAATTTTGTGGTTATAAATTTTGATATAGTGCATCACAATTAAGATTATTGGTAAACAATTAATAATTCTGTTACACAATTAACCAAGTGGTCGATCTAAACCGGATTTTACATGAAGGATCAAGATGTCAAGTATAAAAATTATTGCATTATTGATAAGTATGATGCATATAACTATAGACACTCAAAGGGCAAGCTTGGGTGCATAACACATTTCCAAGTTCATTCATTTAACTCCATGTTTATTAGACTGCTGCATAAGGGTTAAATCGGTTCATTGACCAACATTAAGTGGTGACTTCCAATTCTCCGTCCAGCCTACTCGGTCGTTGGTGTACTTTCTAGCCCTTGCATAGGGTGGAGTGTGTTCATTGACCAACATTAAGTGGTGACTTCCAATTCTCCGTCCAGCCTACTCGGTCGTTGGTGTACTTTCTAGCCCTTGCATAGGGTGGGGCACACTCCACCCTATGCAAGGAGATGTTAACTACTCACAAGAACAATTATATGAAAAACATTGTAAGGTAATTTTCAACATATTACTTTTTTCCCCCAAACCCTATATACTTCAAACGATAGACACCCTAGAAGACTGGACTCTTCAAATCATAAATGAGCATTGTCCAAGCTCAAGGGAACACGTTTGTTAAATTGAGCCTATGATCAATTGGGGTTTATCAAGTGGGGTTATCTGACTTGGACCCATAATCGAAAGTCAAATTGCTCCACAGAAATTGAATAAACAAAATCAGCATGTCAAGGTACTTTCCCAAAAACTTGTCAACCATTTCCATTGTGCCACGGATTAGGAAAACAGAAAATATTATAATAACAACATATGGTCTGGGAGTCTGGTCGACTGAAGAATAATGGGTTTTAGTCAGCTTTCATTTATGTAAGGCAAGACATCAATTGCTCATTTCCGTGTTTACAATTATGTAACGTGTTTGATATTCTTTAAAATAGTTCAAGGGAAATAAACTTAAAAATTGTATCTTCTAACAATTATATATCGTTAAGAAATGTAACAAAAAGTCTAAACACAAATAATATACCACATGTTTAGTTTTAAAAAAATCAACTATCATATATTATATATTGAAAGTTTGATTTTATATGATGTACTTACATCATGTAGCTCAACATATTTTTTCATATATTTTTTTAAAAAACAGACTAAGAAATGGTAGATATATTGTTCCATAGTTTGAACTCTCTCCCCCTCAACCCCAAGCTAGGTATCTATCTCAAATGTATACAGTTAATGTGTTTTTATCATATTCTAATAGGAGATTTTTTTTTTAAAAAGTTCGTATACAGTTAATGTGTTTTTATCATATTCCAATAGGAGATTTTTTTTATAAAAACTTTTTGAAACTCAAATAAAAAGTTTTGGTAATAACAAACGGTTTTAATAATTTTAATGTATTTATAGTGCATATATAATAAGGATACTTTAACATAAAGGTATACCAGTGGCGGCTCCACTCTGTGACCACCCTTGCCAAATTTTTTTTTTTTTTAATACTTAGCAAATATATATATATATATATATATATATAATTAGTTTAAATTAATCTATTCAATGATCACCTTGACTTAAAAAAAAATGTATATATATATATACTTACAAAAAAATATTATATATTTATTTTAACCACCCTAATAAAAATGTTAAACAACATGATCTGAGAATCACAAGAATTTGAATTCAATAAAAATAATAATAATGTTATATTCACAATATTTTCACAATAAATCTTATGTGGTAAGCTGTTCTTAATTCTAATTTGGGTTCAATATTGATATGTTTTACCCACCAATAACAGGTTGTTGCATAAGACTTGTTATGAAATTGTTGTGTTCACTTTATTATTCTCATATCAACATTTTTATTTTCCACTTTATCACTTATTAGTCTTCTAATTTTCTCTCTCTTTGCTAGTACAAAAAATTGTAATATTTCGTGTATTTTTGTGTATTTTTTTTTCTTGTGACATTGATATATTAAAGTTGTCTCTTTATTAAATTTTGTATAATTTAAGTTTTTTAGTGACCACCATTATAAAAAAAAAATCCTAGAGCCGCCACTAAGGTATACCACAAACTCCACTTGAAAGTTATAACATGGCCTTGATCATATATATATATATATATATGTGTGTGTGTGTGTGTGTGTGTGTGTGTGTGTATATATATATATATATAGTTTTTAGAGATGATATGACAAAGAAAATCTTCTCTAAATGTAATTGTGAGATTATAATGGTCGTTCAATCTAACATTAACTTGTACGTATAAAAACTATGTTACATTCGTTTATTAACAAAAAATATTAATGAGTCATTAAATAAACTAAAAATTTCATGGAAATTCGTAACAATTGGTTCATGCGGAAAGACTATGGAGACCTCAAGATGCAAGCTGCATAGCATATTTGCATGTATGTATGTGGTTACTTCTACTTTTTGTGTTGTTTTTTGGCCGGCCAAAGCAGAGGCCAAGTTTTTGAAGTGGTTAGGAGTACAGAAGTTCAATTTGCTTGAAGTTTTTTATGCTTAATGAAATCACAGATGATGTAACTGTCAGTGGCCAATATTGAAACTAGATTTACCTACTTCATGAGCTTGGACTTTTTTATTATTTCTGAAGGCCATGTGCTTACAAGATTGCAGTCTATTGTTTAAAGGAATACAAAAAAGTAAAGCAGAAGATTTGTATTTGCTATAATGAATTGATGATGAAATTTACTAATTAGATTGGATCATATGAGAACCCTATCTAAAAAAAATACAAGGTATATCCTAGAAAAAATATGGGCGCAAAAAAAAAAAAAAAAAAAAAAAAAAAAACCAAAAGCAGCATCTAATCTAGGTCAAATCCCTCTGCAGTTAACAATGATCTAGGTTCATATAGAAGCTAGGATATTCAGCAAAGTTGGAAGTACTAGGTATTCCAAAACCTGGATTAGCAGCACCATAGTCTAGTACCCCAGTACTATAATCAAATGTGGGTTGGGCTGCGCTTGAGATTCCCATGCCCATGCCCATGCCCATGTTTTGATCATGAGCATCCATCATTACACTAGAGGTAGAAGTGTAAGAATTACATTGAGAAGTTGAAGCCGAAGCAGCTGCAGCAGCAGCAGCAACTCTACTTGGTGCAGCTTGATTGTTATTCCCAGTGAGTTGTTGAACTATTCCCATAAACTCCTCAGGTCTTACGTGAATAACCTTAGGAGATTGGAGATATATTATAACCGGAGACCGTCTTCGATTCGACTTCTTGATCTTTGAAGAGTTTTCGCTCACTGTAAGTGGTGCAGGCCTTGGACCCTGCAACTCCAAGGAATGTTTTCTTGTTTGGAAGTTCATCTTAATTGTGAATGAATGAATGAATGAATTTGCGGACACCCAATTGTATATCACAGCTCTTTCTCTTTTTCCTTGTTAGTTCTTGATCAGTTTAGCTCAAAAACCACCTGTATTTATAATATTGGAGGAGGGAGTGACTTTTTGAGTGACGTCTTTGAAAAATTGCAATATCTATCTATTCGATTTTGCTTTGTTTGAATTAGTCTTTGTTGCTTTTATTTTTTAAAAATGATTGTTGATCTCGTAGAGTTTGCCGGCTGTTTCTCTAGACTGATTTTGTTTAATGGGTGCAGTTGAAAGAGTAATCAAAAGTAGCCAGTGAGACAAAGTCAGTCAAAGTCTTCATGGGTCGAAATTTTCTTCTGTGTTAGGTACCTAGGTTATTCCTTTCTGTCTCAGAACTCAGAAGAATTATTCTACAGGTTCTCTAACTTCATATTGTGGACAAAAAAGGAAAAATTGAACTTTAACTCTATATATATATATATATATTGTATGTGTGTGTGTTTGGCATTGCTTGAAAAGTCAATTTTTTTTTATTCAGTTTATATTTACTACTATTTATGTGTTCTATTGTATTTTTTGGTATTATTTATGAATTTTATTGCATTATTTCAGCTACCTTTTATGTTAATCTACAGTATTTTCAGTAAAAAGTTTTCAGTTTCAACTAAGTAAGGCATTCCAAAAACAGACATATGTGTTTTTTAATAATTCTCTCAAGTATTGCCATATTGAGGAAAAATATTGGTAAATTATAAAATAGCATTTTAGTTAAGCCATTTGGAAATTGTCACTAAGAGGGTGTTTGGTAGAGTAGTTTGAGAATTGTTGTTTAGAGTTTTTTAAAATACATGTGAGTAAAAAAGTGTATAAAAATGTATATAATGTTGTTTAAAATGTAAAAATGTGAGCTTAAACTTACTCACTAAACAAACCCTTATAAATCCCCTTATAATTTGGAGCAAAGAAAAAAATGGTAATATTTTTGTCCCAGTTGACAAATTCTTCCATTTGATTTTGATACATGCGTGTTGTATATGAAGTAAATATTTTAACTCTAAATTTGCCTTCGAAGTGGATGGAAGTACATAGCTATCAAATCCAAGAACAAGAGTTGTTTTGAGAACAATATCTTCGATCCATAAAAAAAAACTACTGAAAAGGCTAAATTTTGTATTCTAGGTGATATTCCTACGTGGAAGAATTCAACAATTAAGTAGGAATATGTAATAACTGAACCATTGTACCAAATCAAACCCTATCAACACAAATACCATGGTGAAAAGGGTTAAACAATAGCATAGTTTTCATATGTTACTATTGATAAAATTAATTATGATTTTTTTTTTTAATGACAAATTGACAATACTTGAAATTGGAATGGACCTATTTCTAAACATTTTTTTTTTTTTAAATGAAAAATTGACATGCACCTATTTCTTGACTTGGGGAGTAATTCACAAGGACTGGTGTTTAGTGGAACCAAAATACACGAGGTTGAGGATTTGCTAGCTCTACAAATTACAGTTTGTCTTTTATTCTCTTTCATTTTCATGTCTTTTAAATCCAAGTCAAACGGCACTCTAAGAACTTGTCTTTTAATCCTTTGATCTATGCCTATGTTAATTCCGAGTAAATGGTGGCCCAACTTAAATATGTTTGGTAGCTAGCACAGTGGGCCTTTCTTCTTCAGGTGCATTTAAAGATTTGTCTGAAAGTAGGTCTACTTCTTGCTTGTCATCTTTTTTCTTTTTTTTCTTTTTTTTTTTTTCTTTTTTTTTTTTCATAACGAAGTTGAAGAATGTTTCCTCAATGTTTACAAAAGTATCATTGTCTTCCATTCCTTTCCGTGAACTCCCAAGTCCAAACATAGCTGCATTGACATGGCCACCACCGATTTTGGGAGCAAGTGCAATGTATTATGTATCCTGTCATGCGTAAGCCTTAGTTCACACGATGTGATATCTCCATGTGGTCAGGAAATCATGTCAAACAAATGTATGTTTTAATATAAACCCTATGTAATTAAGAACCAATTTTAGTTACAAAATTAGTTATAACCTAAAACTACAATTTTTCTCAATAAAATAAACATTACTACATATATTGAAAATCTAACTATTGAATTGCATATTCTTCATACTCTTAATACACATATCAAATTTTGTGTCAATCATATATCATTTACTATATGATCTATAAGTTTATATTTTATGCATAATTTTAAACTACAAAAACTGCAATTTAAAAAATTTATTGATAACATAACTATTAATCTTTAATTTTCTAGAAATTTTCCAAATATGGGGGATATAAGAAGAAGATGTAATCCAATGGTGGATTTGTCAAAATTTACCTCCAATAAAAAAATATTGAGTAAAGTTGTAACTTTAGGCTACAATCAATTTGTAACTAAACTTTGTCTTGTAACTAATTCATTATTGTTAGAGGTTGGGCTAGGTTTGACCCAATTCATAACTCATGGCCCATGGATTGTCCATATGGGTTATCTGGTAAATGACTTTGTAGTGGAGTAATTTAAGCTTATTAGTTGAGTATTTTTAGAGACCACTTATTTGATAGTGGGTAAAACTCTACTAGTATTTAATTACTTATATAGTAGTCAGATAAAAAGACATTGTTAATATTGTGAGAAACATACGTATAGTTTTCTAAAGGCTCTCTCAAACATGTCATCTCTCTCTAGAGACATAATGCCTTGGAATTTGGAATGTGAAATAGTGGAAGAGATTCTAGTAGCTTCTTCCTATGACAAGAAGGTGCTCAAGAAGTACGAAGATCACGAGGAGAAGTTTGTAAAGCAAGCAAAGAGCAAGATCTTGCAAGTAGGTGATTCATTCCACTAAGGTATGTGTTTATATGACCCCATAGGATTTATTCAATAATCATAAATTTCATCAATAATTTTTCCCCCTCTTTATATGATTATATATAGATAAAGTATAAAGGAAACTTATGTTTAGGGGTGTCCACGTGTCGATTTAGGTTGGGTTTGTGCCCAACTCGGACTCGACTTTACCACTTCTAGTTGGAGAGATAAAAACTCGTCGCCAACCATGAAGGAACGTCAGATCGGACAAATCGAGCCTTATCAAGTGTTAAGTGGGTATCATTAGGAGTCAGGTTTGTGGTAGGGGAGTGGATTTCGCCGGATTTGATCGAGATCTCCTTATATCGGCAAAGATCGGGATTTAAATCTTTGTGACGGAGAGAACCAAACATCGAGTGGGTTGGGTTCATCGATTTCTCAAATGGCCAAACTACAACTAGAATTAATCTCTTGAGTTCTTGGCACCAGCGACCCACCGTCAACCCAACCATGACTTGGATCAAATTATTTTCCAGTTGGATCGCATTAGATCAAGTAAATTTGTTGAGTATGGGCAGGTGGTGGACAACCCTACTTATATTATAAGGGCAAAATGATAAATCCATATGTGGTGGGCCTTTTTGTAATGTTGGGATGGACTACCTCCTGCTATACTGGGCCCAAGTATTATGGATTAGAGAGTTAAGACCAGTCCAACTGCAACTCACTTTGGTCTGGCTTGTGCACAAACTATGCCTCGTTTGCCAAGAACATGCCCATGGCAGGCAAAAACACTTCGAATGAGTTCTAGCAAGCATATATGATAATGATAATAAAAGAAAGTACTTTTGCCTTTAGACAAAGTGAATAAATAATCCTCAATTAAAAATGATAATCACAATTATAGGAAACACCTTGTAAAGAAAATAGTGGGAATAAATGGGTAAGACACAAGTTAGTAAAAGAAAGAGAGAAAAAAAAAATCAATCTGGTGTGCTAAGTTATGTCACAGGGCCAAGGCCAAGAAGGGAAAACTGTTTTTTCTCAGTGTGAGTAATCTCCCAGGGAAAATCCTATAACAGAAATTAATCACTTTGAGGAAAACGAACCTGAATGGCTTGTGCCTAAGAGAATCCTTTGCTTTTGGCAAAGAGCAAGGCCTTTAGAGGGAGAGAGGGGATCAACCTATTAGTGCATGCCTGTCGTTCCTATGCTCGTCGTTCCTATGCTCTCCATTTTTTATCCTTTCTTTCTAATTCTTCCTTTCTTTTCTTTTCATTTTCTTTTTCAGTATTTGCTTATTTTATTGTGATTCTCTCCCTGAGATTACTATTACCCCTCTCTTCTCACTGTGCATGGCAAGGGTCCTTTATATAATGCCTACTGTGACTGGCTTTTACCATTTAGCCTTTAACTACCCTTGTCTGGTCTGGATGTACTTATCGACCACCACTGATTCGTCTATATTAGCTGTGCCACTCCCCCTTACCAGACAAAGAAGACTATTTTGTTTGTTTGTTTACCGTGGCACCCTTACCTGCTACAGTGTGGATTCTCTCTCTCTCTATCCCTCATGGTATGCACCTAGTGGTTCCAACTCATCCTTACTTCTTTTGGGCGGTATGTCATCCCAGTTGGACATTTCCCCCAAAAGATCCTAAGCAGGAACCCCATAATAGGTTTTCCTCTCTCCCCACTGCCAAACCATACCCTTTTACCTCTGACTCATGACCCACCCTTTTCTGTATTGGCTGGGTACAGGCTGGTGATGTTTGGACCTTGCGCATGCTTCACTTATGTGTATGTCCAAAACCTACTTGCTACTCATGCGTTCGCCGTGACCTGGAGGCTTGTCTGCACATCCTGCCATTCATCCTTGACTTCTTATAGCGTGAGCTGTTTAATAATCTCCCACCCTTTTATGGCTAGCTCCCCTTTGGGGCTGGGCTTTGTTTGATTGTGGGCTTTTCCTCATTCAGCCCATTATTTTGCTTTTTTCTGCAGCCTTGCATTTCCTGCCGTACCATTCTACTACTCCTGCTGTAATGTTATTTGAGCCAAGCCTACTGGGCCTTTTTGGGTCTGTTGCTTATTCTTCTCTCAATGACTCAGTATGATCATTGTGCCTTTTACTACATTGCTTGCAGGCTCTTGTGTCATATTTATTTCCTCTTGGGCATTCTTGACCCATTTTCTTTCCTTGGGCATCCACAGTCCTTTCTAATTCCATGTTCTAATGGGCTTTTACTAACTCCTTTAGGTTTCCCCAACTCAATTACTTTATACTTCACCCTTGGGGCTCATGGGCTTGCCATCAACTCCTTACTTTCTTTGCTTGCATTACTTCAGGCTTACTGTGGCTCATTCTTACTTTACTACATCACATACTACCCGTGGGTTTGCTACTTCTCTCTCTCCGGGCTCCTTTAGGCCCGTTTGCTTCCTTAAGGCCTATTTGTTTATTTTATAGGCCTATGATCCATTATTCTTGCCACTTTGGCTTCATGGTTTTTTTATCTATTTACTAATTCTTTTTCGCCCATGTTGCTGGGCTTCTTCTCTCTACTGGGCTTCCCAAAATGAGCATCAACACCATACATATTACATTTTCACCCTCCTAATTTTCCTCTCAACCAAAGAAAGGAAAATTCTATTTATTTTCTATCATTTCACATATTTCATCCTATGTACCAAACACACATTGTGGAAAATAATATATTCTCTACCCCCTACTATTCTATCCTTTCAACATTTTTATCTCCCAACCAAACAAAGCCTAAAGGTAAGCCAAAATTCATGTTGATTAAATATAATTTATTATCTAATTTATAAAATTATAGTTTTTTTATGTATAAATTACAAAAAATGAAGCTGAAAAAATTTATAGATGAGATATTTATTAACTTATGTATTAAGCGGCATAACTTTCGATAAAAGTTATACTAGATATAATTTGAACTTTAATAAAAGATGTGTTTTTTTATTTATAAAAAAAAAAAATGAAACTTGTACATTTTATAGATGTGAAATTTATTAACTTAAATATTAAGCAACATAACATTAATAAAAGTTACATTTTACATTTATTGTACTCTTGAGAGAGAGAGAGAGAGAGAGATCTTGTTCTCTTATAGTTATGAAAAAATCACAAGTTTTTTTTTGTTCATACAGTTTCAATTAATCAAATGTAAAGTTGTGAACTTTTGAAATTAGAGACATAGTATATATATTATATAGAAAAAGATATAGTCGAATTATATCTGGAATTAATTTGTTGAGCAGTGTCGCTAAAAGTAGAGATGACAATGGGGTGAGGTGGACTGGATCATAGGTGCCTCATCTTTTCTTCAAGTAGGGTTGGAAATGTTTTACTAATGCTAATGAGATTGATAAGATCAAGATAAAATATAAAGGAAAAGTGTGACCATAAGAGTATTAAGATAGAATGAGAGACAAGTTTTTTTTGGGAAATGATAATGAAATGAAATATGTAATAAGGAAGAAGAGTAAAAGTCATTTAAGAGCAAATGACAAAGTAGTGTTTAACAGTAAAGGCTAGGCTATAAAAGATTGGTTTCTCCAAAAACACAAAGCGAGAAATGCAAAAGAGGAATAAGAAGAAGAAGAAACGGTGATTGTGAGTTTAGTGTCCGAGCATCTCGCTGATGGTAGCTGAAGCTTTAACAGTGGTGAAGAGATCTTGTAAGTACCAAAAATTTAAAAAAAAAAAATCCTTTTGAATTTTGGACATGGTAGTTTACAAAGTGAAAAGTTCAATTTTGGAAATGAGAGTAATTATTACAATAATATAATCTAAAAATCGCAGCTTTGACTTACCACCACACACGCCTCAGAGCACGCACATCAATGAATGCAAAATAAGATAAGATGTCATTTTTGTATATTTAATTCCAAAATCATCTACATCAGTTTTGCCAAAGTTGTATAGAATAACATCAGAGCTACAATAACCGTGTTGTATTTACATGATTATTGATACTGTGTAAACTGATAAAGAAATAATAAAAAAATAAGAGAGAGATATGATTTGAGAGAATTGTAAAAATTTAATTAAAAAAATATTTTAATAAAACATGGTATAAAATAGATAATTTAGGGTGATTTGAAAAGTGGTTAGGTAATTTATAATTAAAAAAAAAAGTTTTTATACTAAAATAGAAAAAAAAAAAAAAAAAACGCTAGTTGGTGTGAATGCTCTCACTTTCTAGAATGACAACCACCACCTACCTCCTCTCCACTAAAACCCAAATCCACCGTTAAAACCAAAACAATCAATATTTTAAAAATTTTAAAATATTTTAATAAAACATGGTATAAACAATCATGATTTGAGGGAATTGTAAAAATTTAATTAAAAAATATTTTAATAAAACATGGTATAAAATAGATAATTTAGGGTGATTTGAAAAGTAGTTAGGTAATTTATAATTAAAAAAAAAAGTTTTTATACTAAAAAAGAAAAAAAAAAAAAAAAAAAAAAAAACAAACAAACGCTAGTCGGTCTGAATGCTCTCACTTTCTAGAATGACAACCACCACCTCCACAGTGACCTTCTCTCCACTAAAACCCAAATCCACCGTTAAAACCAAAACAATCAAAATCAACAAAATCACTCCACATTAGTCATTCAAACTTTCAAAGGCTCCAAAAAAATGCCATTCATCACGTTGAAGTCACAAGACTCACGAATCACGACCCTACCATGGTCCAGGCTCAAGATTCATTACAACATAGTTGGCTAGGCCCAATCCACATCAAGCTATTGTTGCAACTTTAGTAAATCCACCACAAAAACTTTGCAAATCCATTCCTGAACCAAAATCCAGACCACATGAAATACTTCTGTTTGGTTTAAGTTGTTCTGTTGAATCAAAATCCCCACCCATCTTTATCTATAAAAAAAAAAAAAAAAAAAAAAAACTCCCCCCATTAATGAGGTTTCAAAAATGATTGTGACATTTTTATAAACCCACTAGAAGAGCACAAGACCGGCTCAACAATTTTGAGGACTTTAGATGAAAATTTTAACTAAGACATTTTTTATATTTAAATATTAATTAAATATTTTTATTTTTATTTAAAATTTATTTTTCTTGCTCTTTGAGATGCAAAATTACTAATTAAGTTTTTGTATTTAAGTTCATCTAACATCTCTAACATTTCTTTTTTTGAAGTTTTTCATATCCAGATAAATATTTTCTAGTTGATATTTATAATGAGTAAATATTTATAAATAAATAAAACAAAATTTATAATTAAAAATTATAATTTAAGTAAAAATAAAATTTGAAGTATAGAATAATAGATCAGTCTATAAAGCCATTTTGTGTTAATCAGATAATATTTACTATATGATCTATAAGCTTATATTTTATTTATAATTTTAAAATAAAAAAATTTGTCACTTAAATAATTTATTAATGACATAGCTATTAATCTTTATTTTCTAGAAATTTTGCAAGCATTTAGAATATAATAAGAAAATGTAATCCAATGGTAGATTTTTCAAAATTTACCTCTAATAAAAATATATTAAGTAAGGTTGTAACCTTAAATTACAACTAATTTTGTAGTTAAATTTTGTCCATAAACAATTAAACTGTTTACTAGAGTAATTACAAATTTCTCTCTTTAAACCCACATGGAAAGTTTGTCAAAGCAGCATGTCACGTTTTAGTCAAGCTTGTCCACACTTGGATAATGTGAAATCGCTTAGGAGAAAACGAGTCTTACAGCTGCAAATAATCCTAAACCTTCCCATCCAAAAAAAAAAAAAAAAATCCTAAACCTACCCCAAGAAATAGCACTCAAGCATGTTCACACTTCATGGAAACAAGGAATAGACTTTTCTTTTCCCCGTGTCTTTGATTATTAGCAAGGAACAGACTGTATTGGACCAATAACATAGCAAAGATTATGAAAAAAAAAAACAAATACAAATTCCCAAAATGGTAGTGTGAAATGGAGAGTCAGACAAAAACCCACACCAGTTTTAATTGTTCTTCAAGATTCTTTGGGTTGATATTCATGTGCTGTGTGTACAGTGGGTGGGTTTAAGAATGTTTTGTTAATAAAACTTAAAACTCAAAAAATCTTGAGACTTTAAAGTTTAATGGCCAGTTTGGTAATATTGTTCTAGTAATGTTGTTTGTATTTGATGTTAGAAATAAAGGAGAGATAATACCTAAATTTTCTTTAGAAATTACACAATTTGATTTTACCAAAAGAGGTGGCAGAGATGAGGTGTGGACCAAGTCACTGTCTTGAGACAAATCATGCTGCATGTTGTTCCCAGGATACAACAGCCCAACCACCTTTACTAATTATCCTTGCGAGCCTACACTACTCGTAGGATATAAGCTCTCTATAGTACTTTCTTTTCCCATAAAATTTTGTAAAAGATAGAATATTTTTGTGAGTAGTAAGAAGCAATAGATGATAAGTGTTTAAGACAAAAAATTGTTTTTGAAAAGTCTGCAGCTTTCTAACTCACAAAAAAAAACAAAAAGTGTTTTTAAACTTTTATTTCTTTCCATATATATATATATATATATAAAACCAAACCTGTTACTTGTCCTTAGCCAAAAAAGAAAAGCGTTTGCCAATTTTTAAAACTTTAAATGATCATAAAATTATTGAAATCAATGTCATGAATTGCTTTATTTTTATACATATATTATATATAAACCGGTCAAACATTTTGCCAAAGTGTACGTTGAAGTGAGGTAAGTTAGTAGACAAATCAAGTTTGTCTTATAGTGTCATTACTCATAATGCCATTAAAACAAAATTTATAGCCCCTAACGTGGCTGTGTTTAAGCTGTCAAATAATGCTTTCTTTTGAAACTTTGACTATACACCATAATTACAACCAAGAATGAAAAGCAATATATAATGCTATAACCCATCAACAGTAAATTATATAAATATATAGTTGTACAATATCGGATACTTTCTATCTATAACGTTGCTATTATATATATTAAAATAAACGTTTTAAAACAAAAGTTTATAAAGAAAAGTATACTAAAAGTTGGCAATATATGGTATTAAAATTCACATTAATTTTTAGAGATTTCCTAATTAAAACCATTGACAATAGCTATTCAAATTTTGAATCATATTTGAATTTTCAAAATTTAGCAATCAAACATTAAGGGATAATTGATTTCCTTAATTCACATAAATGAGTATTAAAATAAATGTGATATTTTTTAATAAAAATATCCAACATTTGATGACGCCAAAAATTGATAGTAAGTCACACAATCTTCACGTGCTCTAGACAATACCTGCAAAACAGAAACAAAGAAGATCTTAGAGAGTACCGATATGGTACCGGCCAAATACCCTCCGAAGGTCAAGTTAGAGAACTTTCACAACTTTAAAGTACCAGAACTAGAGTAAATTATGCGTATCTTAGTGTGTGAGGGTTTTAAGGTTTTTATAGTAGCATAAAGTTGACATCTGTTCCTTGGCATAGAGGGCCTTTCCTTATAGGGAAGATTTTCATTAATACGCACATCTTGCAGGATCCTTTCCTTGTAGGAATCCCCTTGATTAGGGTTAATCGTGGGGCACAAAATATTTTCTTATATACTCATGTGTGGGGGCCAAGAAAGGTCATGTCAGACCTGTCAGGTTTACTTATCCCCTTAAGCTTCCTTCCATTAGCTTCTTATCCCGTCTATACATTCAGGTGTCGTTGACCTTAAGGCGCAACCGTCGGCCTTAAGGTGGAACCATCAGCTTTATGATATCATTGTTTATGTTTATAAATGTACAAGTAAGGCCGACGAGTTTATTAGGACCGTCGGCTTTGCCTTATGAGTTTATCAAATTTTTAGAATTACCTATATCAGTATTTTTTTGGAAATATGTGTAGATGAAAAAATGTGTGAAAATAAATGTAATGTTGTTCAAATACTGAAAAATGTTGTTTAAAATATACTACCAAATAGCCCCTAAATGCTCAAACTCATTTGATCAATGGGTGGGTATCATAGGTTAGTGTCTAGTGTGTGCCATGTGGCTGTGATATGCTATAGTTATAATATGCTATGGGTAGTGTGTATTGTGTAGTGCAATCAATAGTGTGCTATATTTTAGGATACAATGGGATCTTTTTGATGCATTTTATTGACTAATAAAATGACTTAATTTTTTTAATTAATATATATAGATAAATATTAAATAAATATTTATTTTATATACAAGTGGAGCATTCTTTTATTTGGGGGCCTTAGGCAATTGTATCATTTGCTTTCATAGTTCAGTTGGTCCTGTAAGAGCATTTGCAAGGTTGCTACAATTTAACTATGTAAATTTATACTAACACTCTTCATTTTGCATTTAATTTTCTATTTTTTTTATACATATTCCAAGAAGGAATCTAGTGGATGGTAATTATTAACTTGTTGTATATAAATAAAGAGAAACAATTAAAAATATAAAAAAATATTTTAATAAAATAGAGTTTAAAATAGATAATTTGATATGAGTATTTTTGAAAAGTGATTCTATAAAATAGAAAAAGAAAGTTCCTAAAATAAACACAGAAATTTTGGCACGCGCAAATGCGAATGTTAAAACATTTCACATTTAAAAAAAAAAAAAAAGTAAATTTAGACAAAATTAGGCAATTTCAATTCTTAAAGTAAAAATTTTAAGCTATTTTACTATTTTATGACAATTCGATTGTTTTTTGAAGGAACAATTTTGAAAAATTAGGGGATAAAAAAAAAAGAAAAAGAAAAAATGGGTTAAATCATAAATGTAATGGATAGTCCAATTAATATACTCTGCATGAGTCCATTACCACAAACCAAGCATAGCTTAGAATCATTAGTTTAAACTTTAAACTTTAAATTTGTATATTCCTTTAAAGCGCAAATCTCTCCCACTCTCACACCTAAACAACCTGGACATGTCGTCCCCTCCATTTTTTCATCATCATCATCATCATCACCACCGCATTCTTCTTCTTCTTCTTCACATCCACTTTGCTTCCTCCTCTATCGTTGCCACACAATCAGCATTATTTATTTCCGTTCATTTATCCTAAAACTTATCTGCTTTTTTCTCTGCTTTTTTTTTTTTGATCATTCGTAGAATCTCTAATTACTTTTAGAAATTTGAGATCTACGGCATTTTTTATGGAAGCAAATTTAGGGTTTCTGGGTTTGATAAATTGAAATTAGTGGAAATTAGAGAGAGAATGTTAGATTAAGAGATAGATAGATAGAGAGAGAGATTGATGGGGAACACATGTGTAGGTCCAAGTCTCGGTGCTAATGGATTCTTACAAAGTGTTACTGCGGCGGTTTGGCGAACCCGGCCACCGGAAGACCGCCTTCCTCCTCCTCCTCCTCCTCCTCCCACCAATTCCTCCGAACCAGTACCCGAACCCGAACCCAAAACCGCCGCCGCCGTTGCCGATACTCCGAAAACTGCCGAGCCTCCAATGCGGGTTCAGAGCACGCCGCCCGAGCCGGTAAAAATCGACAACGAACCCGAACCCGAACCCGAGAAGGAGAAGGAAAAAGAAATAGAAATAGAAAAAGAAAAAGAAAAACTGGTTGATAAGCCTGCGGAGGCTGAAGCGGCGGCTCCGGCGATGGTTCCGGTTGTGACTGCCCCCGCGTTGGCTCCGGTGGTGGCCCCTGCGTCTGACATGAGGGAGGAGGAGGTGCCGGCGAAGCCGAAGAAGCCGACGCATATAAAGCGGGTGTCGAGTGCAGGACTGCAGATGGATTCTGTGTTGGGTAGGAAAACGGAGAATTTGAAGGAGAAGTACACATTGGGGAGGAAGTTAGGACAGGGGCAGTTTGGCATTACTTTTTTGTGTTTAGAGAAAGGCACCAATGACGAGTTCGCTTGCAAATCCATTGCGAAGCGAAAATTGACTTCAGAAGAAGATGTTGAGGATGTTAGGAGAGAGATTCAGATAATGCATCACTTAGCTGGTCACCCCAATGTGATTCAAATCTTGGGTGCTTATGAAGATGCTGTTGCTGTTCATGTTGTTATGGAGCTTTGCGCGGGCGGGGAGCTTTTCGATAGGATTATACAGAAGGGACATTATACTGAGAGAAAGGCAGCTGAGCTTGCTAGGATAATTGTTGGGGTTGTTGAAGCTTGTCATTCTTTGGGTGTTATGCATAGAGACTTGAAGCCTGAGAATTTCCTGTTTGTCAATCAGGAAGAGGATTCGCCACTTAAAACCATTGACTTTGGCCTGTCGGTTTTCTTTCGACCAGGTATGTGTACTTTTTATAGTTTATAATTGTGTTTTTGAATCTTTCTTGTATTGTTTATTGATTGTTTCTTGGCCCTACTGTTATAAAATATAGGAAACATTCCTGGTTTATGAATGTAGGAGTTGGGTAATGATGGACAGAATAAAAAACGAATGCAACAACAAATGTGAATAGAAAAATAAGAAAAGGTAAACTAGTAATCAATACTTAAGGTTGGTTGGAGTCAGCATCAGATCATTAGGAAGATTCCAAGAGAAATTTTTATTCATCAATCAAGTTGTAAAACAATATTGAACCTTGGGATTTTAAACAGAGTTCCGAATTTATAATCTTAGTAGGAATAGAAAATAACTCTACTAACCTTGTAAGAAAAAGGAATTTAATTCCTAAACCAAAGGAAAAGAAAATAATAAATAACAGAAATAGAAGTAAATCCTAAACATTAACTGATTAGGCTTTAGGCCCAACTAATAGCAGGCTACATCTAGAAGGCCACAAGTTGGGTCATCTTCTCTTTGCATCTATGTGCATAGGTCTGAATAATTGGAGGTCTATATCTTGTGTTTGCACCGAGTAATTGACTTTGGTAAAATTCTCTCTTTTAATTTTGTGTCTATCATGGTAGTTGACTTTGATGATTGTATGCCAATTGCCATGGCTGTTCAAATAATTAAAAAAACAAAAAACAAAGTGTTTCTGTTCTTAACTGACTTTGAAATAACTTGTAAGATAAATATATCGGGGAATGCAGTAAGCAACCTAAATCCTCATTTAGACATGAAAATAGTTAACAACAAACGCAAGTACATGCTGCAAACTATCAAAATCTAGTTAATGAAAATTCTTGCACACATGATTTTCCTCTTAAAGTGAAAGTTATTTTGTTGATGGCCGGACTGTGAAGAACTTAACAAGCTTAATTAGCTCCTCTTGGAAAGGGGTAGGAGAGAAAAAGGGGAGCAGGAAAGCTTTTTTTTTAATAGACAATATTTTGAGTAGTGATCAAACACTTATAACATGCAGAGTTATCTTTTTGTTGAATTGCACTGTGTGCATATAAAGTGTAGTTTCTATATACTGTTTTTGCTTACATTTTCGTCTTATCTCAGTTAGTAGGACGTGTGGATATTAATCTATATATCAAAAATTTATTCTATTTTTTATTAGTTGACTATGCCAAATGAATTTTTCATTTCCTATGTTAGTAGTTCAATACCATGCCTATAGCTAGCATTTATTTTGTCTCACTATTGGCTGTTGCATGTCAATATGTCTTATATCACTGATATTCCCTTTTGAAGGTGATATATTTTCCTGTAGCTAGCATATATATAGTCTCACTCTTGGCTCTGCTTACTTTGAACCAAGTTGACATTCATTGATTTTCACCACACTCTTTAGATTGAGTCCTTTCTGTGTCTGATCTAGATAAAATAATTCATTGTCTCAGGTGAAACTTTCACTGATGTGGTTGGAAGCCCTTATTATGTGGCTCCAGAAGTGTTGCGGAAGCATTATGGTCCAGAATGTGATGTTTGGAGTGCTGGGGTGATCATTTACATCTTGCTAAGTGGTGTCCCTCCATTCTGGGATGGTGAGGATCTCATGGTTCATAGTTTCATTGTCTTTTATATGCATTTTATAGGCATATATCAAATTACATCGAATTTATTGGTATGCCATGTCATGTTATGAATCAGAAACGGAGCAAGGAATATTTGAGCAAGTCCTAAAAGGAGAACTTGACTTTATATCAGAACCATGGCCTAGTATATCTGAAAGTGCAAAGGATCTAGTTCGAAGAATGCTTGTGAGAGATCCTAAGAAGCGGATGACAGCCCATGAAGTTCTATGTGAGTATGCATGTTTCGGTGACTTGATCTTTTTGTTATGTTATAATCGGACATAATTATCAAATTGTTTTTATATTGTTAGAGATGTCTTGTTAGTAGTTCTTTATGTTTAACTGCAACTATGCTGTATGGTATCCATTTGGTTATGCTATTTGAAAGTACTCTGGATATATTATATTGTTTTCTTTTTTTCTTTGCAAAGTAGAATCAAACACACACGTCTCCTAACTAATTTATGAAATTTATCTTCCGCTGAAAATGGAAAACTGTGAAGTAGTAGCGCATGGGTCATATAATCATCATGTCATCACCATGTAAAGTTCTGGGTCGCTGGCAGCATGGGAATGGAGCAAGTCTTTAACTTAAGTTATGCTTATTTAGGGAATGTTTATTTATATTGTTTGGAACATATTATTACTCATAAGGAAAGAACCTATTTGTTTTGGTATTTGAAGTATTAGTTATGCTTAGTAGTTAGTATATATAATAGGTTGTGCCTTTTCTATTTGGAAGCTTAATTGAACTAACTTTTAATTGGTACCTGTATTGGGAGTTGTACTAGGGGATTCAGTGATATACTAACATTGGAGAAGAATATGAAGAGGATTATTATTAGTATTGGAGGCTTTGGATTTACTCTTAAATATGATCTGTGGGAATGAGATTTACTGATAAGTTGCTTTGCACATTTCTTTATCTGTGCTCATGAGTGTGTCATTTAATTGTCCCTTTTTACCCATGTTCTTTGATAGTTGAGCACCAGTGCTGGTACTTGTTTCTATTGTCTCTGTTCCATGGCAGCAACAAGGGGTTATGAGATCGGAGATGCAAAAATTGATAAAATTCAAGTGCTTCAAAAACAAGTTTCTCAACTTGCCTAAGGGCTAGGTTGTTGAGAACTTGATCTGGGTGGGGAGAAAATGATGGGTATTTTAGTACAAGATATTAAAATAATAAGAGTAATAAGGCATGGGGTTAAGGTGGTGGTTTGTGATGCACGAGTATTGGGGTGAATGAAAAGGCATGGAGTGAAGTTAATCTAAAGTTTCAACTGATATCTGTACAATTAATTGCTTAACAAAGAGAAAATAAGAAGATTTGGAGTTCAGAAATTATGCATCATTTTGATAACTGGTGGAGTGTGATTGTTTTTTTTTTTTTTTTGATAAGCAATAGACTTCATTGAAATTGAAAAAGGTCGAAAAGAAAAAAGAGAAACAGGGCACACAGGCAGTGTGCTAAGAGGCAACAAAGAAAAAAAACTAAACAGTAATGAAGGTACAACAATCAAGCATGTCAGGTAGAGATATGAAGGTAACGGAACCTGAAGCATTTGCTCATTCTAACAAAGTCTGAAGGAAGAAAATCTTCAACTCATGAATCGACCTTTCATCCCCTTCAAAAGTATGTGTATTCCTCTCCCTCTATATGAACTACATAAGACAATGAGGGATCATACTCCAAAGCAACTTTAATGAGGGATCATGCTCCATGTGATTGTCTTTGATACATCAGTTGGTCAATACCATGGAGGATTGCATATTTGAGAAGTGGCTAATGATATTTTGGCCTTTGGGGCACATGAACAACTCATCATTATTTTTTATTTTTTTATTTTGAGCCAAATTGTTAGGTGGAAATACCAGAATTCCCTTTTTTTTTTTTTTTTTTGGTTTCTGTAACTGTTTGATAGTTAAATACTAATTCATGCACCAATATGAGTTTAAACCAGTCACTTTATCCTCCACCCCTTGTTTAGGTGAGGAACAAAGAATATTGTCAAATCTTTTAAATAAATTAATGCATTTGGAAAGTTTAAAACTAGATTTGATTTTGCATGTAAACTTGTGCTTATTGAGCCCTGTTTTTAATTGTTGGTATATTCTGTTTCTCAAGATGGAAGATTGATTTTAGTTTTCTCTTTTAGTTCTACATTGCAAGACAGACATAACAGAAAAACAGCATGCACATTAGCCATTTTGTTTAAAGACCCTTCTCTGCCAAGTTCCATCTACTATATATTTCACAAGCTAAAGTCTTTGTAGTGTTTCATTATATGCTTATATTGATCTACTAAAACTCCTGTGGCGCTTATATTCACGTTGTTGGGATTTTGGGTTTGTGAGTTAAACATTAACACCTAGAGGAGTCTCTTTGTAAGAGCTTCATATAATATGTTAGGTAACCACTTAATCTAATAAGTTTGGATCCAACAATGTAATATTAACCCCTTGCTCTTGTCATTATTATCTAATGTGGTATTTGCCACTTAACTAACCACACCACTCATTGATGCGGAAGATACAAAGAGATATTATTTTAATTTAGTATTTTTTAATTTTGCAAGTCAATTGTATTTTTATTGGCTAATTGTTGTTTAAAAAAAAAAAAATATATATATATATATATTTTAGGTCCTTGTGGTTTAATAGATTATTAATATTTTAATTTATAGAAGTAAATGTTATTTTTGTAATAAGACAGTTAGGGTTTCCTGTGTCAATTAGAATTAGAATAGAATGGAGGAATATGGTCAACTGTAATCAATTTGTTGAGGATCCATAGCCGGTCCCAAAAATTTATGATTAAGGCTTGTTGTTGTGTAAATTTTATTGTTGCAAACTTCTGGTTTGTCCTGCATCACTCAATCGTGAACATTCCAACATGTGATTAAGAGGTAGTGAGACATGATGAAAGAAACTAAACGTTGGGCAAAACCTTTATTTTCCCTTTGCTTAACTCTCCAATACATTCTATAATAAGGTTGAAGCAATGAACTTTGCTGGGTGTTAAAAAATTGTTCTCATCCTCTCTGATCAAGTGTATGCAAGAACTTAAATGAATAATTAGTCATCTCATATACTGTAATGGACATATTTGTTCTCTTAATTCACATTTGTTTGTGGCTTGGATTGCTCATAACTGTTTTCTATTTCTGGAATTAGGAAAACAAAATAGGAAAAAGGCTGTTGCAACATATTCTAAAGATATATCAGAAGTTTTAAACTAAAATTACCTAACAAGCAATAGATAATATTACAAAAAATCTGTTATAAAGCTGCTGATCTCAACATCACTTAGTCATTTAAATTACTGCCACCCATTCTGCATTTCTTCTGTTTTAAGGCATAGCAATACATTAAACTGTGCTCTTTTCCTCTGCAGGTCACCCCTGGGTTCAGGTTGATGGTGCTGCTCCTGATAAGCCTCTTGATTCTGCTGTTCTAACTCGCTTGAAGCAATTCTCTGCAATGAACAAGCTCAAGAAAATAGCCATCAGAGTGAGTAGCTTAATCCTTCAACTGTAAAATTTTATATTAGGTGTCAGACACATCAAGTTTAGAATGTTATTTCAATTAAAATGTCTGACAAAGCGCTGTTTCATTCTGAATATGTTTCATCACAAAATATAAGCATATAATACTTTATTATTTAGTCATCAATTGGTTGTCATGAAATTATTCATTAGGCAATAGTGCAAATGTATATCTTTATATCTACTCTATTTCTTATTACAATAAAAAAATTCTGGGTTTTATTGATCCTTGATAAATAAAAAAGACAAGTTTGTTATTGGCTCTGGCTGTTCAAATATGCTTGCTTCTGAATATTTGTTCTGGTCTTTCAACAATATCATCTATATTTTTGAGGTATGACTTATGAGTTCTTTTTTTTTTTTTTGGTAGGTCATTGCTGAAAGCCTGTCTGAAGAGGAAATCGCAGGCCTGAAAGAAATGTTCAAGATGATAGACACAGATAGCAGTGGACAGATCACCCTTGAGGAACTGCAAAGTGGTTTGGAAAGAGTGGGGGCTAATGTCAAGGATGTTGATATTTATGGATTGATGCAAGCGGTAAGTGCTAATTTTTTATAAGTGCATAGAGCATTTATGTAGAGGTTGGGCCTTGGTGTGATGGCAAGTGCCTACCACAAAAAGTGAGAGGTCGCGGGTTTGAGTCCAGGAATCAGCCTCTTTGGAAAAAAAAAAATTGGGGGTAAGATTTCCTACTAATCACTTCTCCAAGACCCTGAAAAAGTGGGGTTTTGTGTACTGGATCTGACATAGAGAGTTAATGTAGGCATGTATCATATGGTTCAGAAAGAAGGGTTCCCCTTCCCCCCTAAAAACTGAGTGTTTCAGTAGTCAAACCAGTTACCTGGTTGGAAAGCATTGCATTTCCCTACTCTGTTCAAGTTAAGTTCTTCTTGCTGACAATAACAAAATTAGCTTAACTTGTCCAAGGTGGCTTTGAATGAGTATATGGACTAAGAAGAACAAGTCTAATTATAAATAACTACATGTGTCCATGCAACTATATAAATATAGAGTGCTCTTGATTTCACCTTGGATCACTGAAGTTCTTAGTAGTTTAGTTTCATCTATTCTATTTTGTTTTGACCAAACTTCCCTCTTATAAAACATTTCAGGCAGATTTTGACAACAGTGGTACCATAGACTATGGAGAGTTTGTAGCAGCTATGCTCCATCTAAACAAGGTCCAGAGGGAGGATCATTTGTTTGCAGCCTTCTCATACTTTGACAAAGATGGGAGTGGATACATCACTGCAGATGAACTCCAACAGGCCTGTGAGCAGTTTGGCTTAGAAGATGTTCAGCTAGAAGATATAATGCGTGAAGTTGACCAGGATAATGTAAGTGACTTCCCTACCAATTTCCTGTTCTGTTTTCATTACCCCTCCCATCCTTTCTCTAAATTCATGTGGGTACAAATCATATTTCTGAGTGACATGCATTCTTTACAGGATGGGCGTATTGATTATAGTGAGTTTGTCGCTATGATGCAAGACACTGGTTTTGGCAAGAAGGGATTACAGAATAGTACGAGTATTGGATTCAGGGAAGCCTTTAAACATTAATACCGGATCCTGGAATGACAAATCAACAACACAATCGGTAGTTAATATTTACTTGTTAGCTAATATTTGCTCTTTTATAGCTTTACAGAATTTGAAATACATACTGTTGTAAAGAGTAGCCAAGTCTCAGAGTTGGACAAAGTGAGTTTTCTGTTCAATTTTAGTATTTTCTTGTTGTATTTGCCTCTTTACTTTTCTGTTGATTATATTATATTGGAATAGTTGATTTTTTTTTTTTTTCTTTAAATAGCAAAACCTTGTTTATCGATATCTATTTTTTGTTGTAACTTTTCTTTTATGTTACAAGGGATCCAACATGTAAATTTGTTCTTTATTATTTTATTCCACAAAGAAAGCTCCTACTATAGACTTAAAATCTCATGCTCCGTAGATGAAATTTGATTATCAAGTGTTTCTGGACTCTCTACACGTCTGTTCCTGATACTTGATGGTGCACATAGAATGGCATAAGCATTACATTGGCTACTTTGACCTTTTCTTTTTAATAAGCATTACTTGCTTTGACCATGCCTTACAGATTGATTACAACTGTGAGGGATGATTTGATTGTGATGAAAGTTAAGGTTGTTAGACCTGCTCTGTGATTTAGTGTTGGCGGTAGCAACCACATGATTTATGTGGCCTATCCTGTTTTTGGAAATGTACATTGTCTTCACAATAATGTGTTTTCAGTGAAGTTTTCTTTCAAAATTGTGTTTGGCAAAGACATCATTTTGGTTCCTATATTTTGGTCTTATTCTTAATTTTGTCATCTAGTTTTTGACAACTTTCATTTTGTTTCTTATATTTTTAAATTTGCTATAATTTTGGTCCCTAGTGTCATCTAACTTATGGAGAATGTCTAATATTAAAACTTAACTATCATTAGCCATGTGTGTGTTTTCCATTATTGAGATGACAACAAGGATCAAAATGATAGCAAATTAAAAATAGCAAGTTTAAAAATGTAAGAACCAAAGTGAAAGCTAACTTAGGGTCCAAATTGAAAATAGAGCCAAAATATAGGAACCAAGTTTTTTGCCTCAAACCATGGTGTCGCCACCTCTTATTAGTGAAACAATTATCTTATGAGACCAGTGGTGGCTCAAGCCCAAGCCCAAGCCTAAGGTCCCCATTAAAAAAAGGTATCTTTAATAAAAAGTCACACTCAGATTATAAAAATGTCCGCAATGGTCATATATGATAATTACAGGTTTATAGAAAAATAAAAAAGGGTGAGTATTATTTTTCTCATCTCTTAAATATTAAAACAATAGAAACTCATTCTAATTGAAAATCCTAAACCATCATAGAAAAAAAATGTTGTAACTTGTAAATATGTTGAATCATCAATAATGATTAATTTTTTTTGTGAGGGTTGAGGCTTTAGTTTTATAAACCAACATCCTATATAATAGATTGTTAATATTAACCACCTTATCTTCCATATGGCATGATGATGACCACGTATCAAATAATTCTTATCTCTTTCTTAACACCAAAATCAAAATTGAAAATTAGATTATAACTTTACTTAATGATGCATCACAATATCTAAAGATAAATTAAACCTTCTTTAAAAAAAAATTTATATTTTCACTGATTTTGTTAATTTTATTCTTGAATCATAATATTTGATTTTTTGTATGAAATTTCCTTAGTCTGGTTAGTATTAATTTATCAAATTAACATCAGTTTGATTTGTATCAAATAAATTTATTTAATTGATGTTTAACTATAAAAAGCCCTATATAAATTCACTTTAAGACCTAGATTAGTACGAGATAGTCATATGAAGTGCTCTTCTAACATGTGGTGGGCCCCATATGTCATGTTGGAGTGAGTACTACTCGCGATACAAGTTGATCAACACCACAATCTCTCATGGGACTAGCATGGTGAAGGAAGGTAGTGTAATGGAGGAAGTGTGATGGTGTTTGTGGGTGAAGAAGATGTGAAAGTCAAGGGTGGAGAAAGATGGGTTGTCCTTAAAAGTATTTTTTAAATAGCATATTCGGTCCTAAATTTTTGCCTTTGTTTTAAAATAGTCTCTATAATTTAAAAAGTTTACTTTAGTCTTTATGCTTTCAAAATTCTTTCTAAAGGGACCTTATTGTCATTGGAAGGATATAAAATGGTGATGTAGCAAATGGAGACTCCACATCTTAAAGTGACTTTGGTTTATGAGTTTTACTAAAAGTATTTTTCATCATGTCGGCCAATAATAAGGACTTATTTGAAACATTATAGATTGTATGATTGATTTGAAACAAAAGGTAAATGTTGATGATTAAATATGCAATTTAACCTCTTTCTTTATTAAGGATTAGG
This sequence comes from Quercus parvula, assembly GCA_030820535.1. Classification (NCBI taxonomy): domain Eukaryota; kingdom Viridiplantae; phylum Streptophyta; class Magnoliopsida; order Fagales; family Fagaceae; genus Quercus; species Quercus parvula. Next base: position 20,935,383 of record JAUAME010000011.1, on the reverse strand, counting down.
GGTGGGGTTCAAGAGGTTGAGTAATTTATATTTTTTTTGGAAAGTAATTGGCAATTTTAGAGTGGGGATAAAAAAAAAAAAAAACAAATAAGATCACATAGCAAATTGTTTATTTAATTATTGATATAGTTATTACAAAGTGTCATTTTAGTTTGTAAATGCCTTATAGTAAAAGATATAATATCCCTAGCACTTATAACCTAAATAATTAATGAAATTGAAGATATATACTTTGTATGGTTGATGCTCCTTAATTTGAGGTCAAATCATGTTTGATGACTAGGGTTAGGAGTTGGGGCATAGGGCTTAACATCTTTTTAAAAGTTAAAAACTTTAATTTGAAGTCAAATCATGTTTGATGACTAGGGTTAGGGGTTGGGGCATAGGGCTTAACATCTTTTTAAAAGTTAAAAGCTTTAATTTGAGGTCAAATCATGTTTGATGACTAGGGTTAGGGGTTGGGGCATAGGGCTTAACATCTTTTTAAAAGTTAAAAGCCTTATAAATTATTACATGTGTGAGTCATTCGTGAACGTGAGAAGAGTGACATGCACATGTATTAAAATTTTATTTTTATAGAAAATGTGTTGGGTATTTTATAGATCCAATGGACCTTCAATTAATTTAACAAAAGACAAAAAAAAAAAAAAGAAAAAAAGAAATGCTAACGAGTGTTCTATGGGCACTCGTTAAGAATCCAGTTAAAGAAAATTTTTATGGGAAAAGAAAAAAAAACAATTAATGTTTTGACAGTTTTTTTCATTTCTCATAAAAGTGATGTCAAGGGCACTCGTTAGCATAACAAAAAAAAAAAAAAACCACCAGCAAGTATTTTCTTTCATTAGTTATTACTACTATTTTGTCTTTCGTTCCTATATCTTTTGGCCATAAATCCCATCTCTTCTAAGTAATATTATGGAATGACAACACAAAAAATTGTGGAAAAAAAATCGTAGAAAAAAAATCTCTCTAATATTGCTCGAGCCTTGCTAGAAGGCACTGAATAAAGCTTTGAAAAATTCAGTCCCTTTATCATTCAATTCACTTCAATTATTCCACCACAATACATTCAACAAAAGTGAGTCGGTACTTTTCTCAGCAAAATTTTGAACTTCTCAATAATATTGCTCAAAGTGTAAAAAGTTGCTTAAACTTACTAAGACACCTTGTCCCCATCATAGTACACGAGCACATGGCACTGAACCTAACCATATTCCAAAAAATCTTTTTCACTACATTTAAACTCTCTCAGACTCTGCTTTTTTTCAGCTTTTGGAGAACCCCATCACACTAACTTTTACATTCATGCCTCATTGTCAAGCTTATTTTTTCGAGGGAAATATGCTCAGAGGAGAAAAACGCTGTTCGTATTCCCCACCGTTATAGCAACATCTCCGACTCGTCAATATCATCTCTGAATTACATGATCATTTTGTTTGTTCGCTTTCGGAGATTGAAATGCAAACAAAGAATGGGTGAGCGCGTTGTTACACCTTGATCGCTCCCTCACAGATCTAGTGGCTGTGGACACCATGCAGATAGAGATATGGCAATAAATGAATTTTGTTTTTATATTACAAGTCAAGTAAGTCATTCAACGGATTAAGATAATTTTATATATCTATTTGTTACGTATATTTGCGTCACTAGCCGATGAAATTAAAAGAATTTTTATATAATAATAATAATAATAATAATAATAATAATAAATAACTAAACTCTTAGAGCATTCTCATCATATGTGTTAATTAAATGTCAAATATTTGGCATTTGACACACCAAACATCAAAATATGAGCTTCATAAGGTGTTTCAGTTGCCAAAAATTTTGACACATCATTACAGTACCATCTCAAATATGAGACGGTATGGTTACAAATGCCAAACCAAAATACTAATTTTTTATTCAACCTTTTCTCCCTCCTCTCAATATTTTATTCAACGTTTTCTCTCTCTTTTCACTGATTTGTCTCTCTCCAACCCATGTTCACTCTCTTTCTTCTTCAGATCACCCTCCCTCACCCTAAAATCAACGGTACGCCGCCCTCACCGATCAAGCCGCTGTCAATCTGAAGACGCCATCGTCGTCGGTCTGAAGCCGCCATTGCCACTTCGGTCTAAAGCTACCATACCGCCTTGATCTGAACCCATCTCAGCCAGGGCTTGAAGTTGTAGCACCGCTCGTCTGATGCGCATCTCAGCCACGGCAAAAAGCCGATCTTAGCCACTACCGCCGATCTAAAGCCACCACCACCAACAAAGAAAGTCACCATTGCCGGATCTCTCTACCTTTCTTACCTGTTTGTTTTTGTTTTTAATCTGATTTGTGGTGGTTGTGGCTGTGGATTTGTTGTGGGTATTTGGTTTGCTTTGAGTTGTGTTTTGGGTTGTGGAGGATGCGGTGATTGTTAGCTGGTGGCTATTGGTTGTGGTGGTGGTTGTTGGTCGTAGGGTGGTGGCCACTGCCACTGTTTGTGTTTGGTATATTGGCAGAGTTTTGTGTTACAAATATATTATTCTAATATTTGTATATATTATTTTAATGTTTAGAATCAAAGAATAGAAGATGTGATAAATCGTGAATTGTAAAATGATGTGTTAAAATAATAAAGTAAGTTTTTGATGTGTTAAAATGACATTTTTTATAAGAGAGCTGATGAGAATGCTCTTAAGTTAGGGGCAAGATTTTTATATTTTATTCGGTAAATTACTTAGGAAGAATTTCCTTCAATCCATTACAGACATTTATTTACTTTTTAATTATATGATTCATTAATTAATATAAACTAGTTGTTAATTCGGACGATACACGGGAAATGTATTGAGTATGATATATGAATTAATCTTAGTTTATTTTACTACAAAGCATAAATCAAATTCATAAATAACACCACATTGCTAAAACATATATTAATATTTATATGTTTCAAACATATATTAATATAAATAATAGTTCATGAAAATTTCATTAAAAATGACTTTTATTATTATTTACAATGCATAAAAAAACTTATGGAACATAAATTGAATTTGTTCCCCAATATATTGATTGCAGTTCTTGATCCAATTTCAAAATAAAATCTGCAAAATATGAATTTAATACTTTAAACAAAAATTTATATTCCTAAACTTATTGTTTAATGGGATAAAACCACAAACCTCTTAATCCCAAAATATAATTTGATCTGAGAAATTTTGTTAAAATCCAAATTTCATAACTCATTGATTCCCATTTTCCATTAGCAAGTACTATATAATGTCTAACTGTCTCTATTGATTCCTAAGATTTATTTTTTTCATTCAAACCAAATATTAGCAAAGGTAAAATCCATAAAAACTCTAATATATTCATAAACATCATTAATTTCCAAACATGTATGTTTAGAATCAAAACATACGAAGGTAAAACAATATTTCTATTAAATTATCAAATATATACATGCGTCCAACATAAAAAGACAATTCTAAAACAAATTGTAATGTATTCTAATCCAGACCTACTATATCTGAAAATCTAGAACACCAAAAATTGAAATTGTTATAAAAATAATAATCCATGACTATATATTGTTGTTGAAATCTTCTAGACAGTTTAAGATAATGTAAAAAAATTAACTAAAAATTTAAATGTTAAAACTTTAAAAAGGCAAAAAAAAAAAAAAAAAAAAAAAAATTAAAGATCAGAAAGATTCAAAGTTAAAATCTGTGCGTGGTTGAGATTTGACAGGTTGTTCAAGTATTGCAAATTCATATTTAAATTAAACAATTAAAAGATTATGAGCCTAAAATTTATTGAAACAAAACAAATAATATGTGACTACACAGTAAATAAATAAATATAAGAAAAAAAATCCATGGCTATAGGTGTTGAAATCTGTCGGAGAGTTTTAAGTTTTAGATATTGCACACTAATTGTGAAGGAGTTTGCATTGTATGATTTCACAAAAATTGCAATGAAGAATAGAGTGAGACATTGGGTTAAGAAAAAAAATACAGGAGAAAAAAACACCCCAAATTACATTAGTTATTTAAGTATTTATGAACTGTATAAGAATAAACTTAACAATATTTAAATATGATATAAAACCCAAAAACAATACTTTTAAACCAAAATGTCACTGTGCAATGTCCAACGTTGGAAACCGATTTCGAGAACAAAATCAACTAAACAATTTGATGAATATATATATATATTACAATTAATCTATAATATAAGCTAAGAAATAGTAAGAGAAATATAAGAGAAAGATGGGTTACCCTCAAAAAATAATCATTGGCTATATATTGTTGTTGAAATCTTCTAGATAGTTTCAGATAATGCAAAAAAGTAACCTAAAAATTTAAATGTTAAAACTTTCAAAAGGCCAAAAAAATTTAAAGATTGGAAAGATTCAAAGTTGAAATCTGTGCCCTGTTGAGATTTGTCAGATGTTCAAGTATTGCAAATTCATATGTAAATTAAACAATTAGAAGATTATGAGTCTAGAATTTATTGAAACAAAACAAATAATATGTGACTACATAAGAAATAACTATAAGATTATTATTATTATTATTTTTTACTTATTTTTATGTGTAGACATTAATCGTGGATTTGGATGTGCAAACCATTTTATTTTCATAAGGATCATCGAAACTACATGTATGAAACCATTAGATACACCATTGTCACCATCAAACCAAAAAATTATGTGAAACCCAATATTGCTCATAAAAATATAAAAATAAGTTTCCTTACACTTACCTCTTCAATATTTTTCTTTGTCTCCAAAGGTTAAAATTTGGCTCTTTCTTGTTGAGCATAAAAGTAAAAGCTACTTATCCAGGCAGTGAGAATCAGATTTGTATGAGTTGAATCTTAGGGTTTGGCTTAGATGAACGGAGAAAAGGAAGAGAGGAGAAAAAAAAAAGTTGGAAAGAGGGATGGTATTAGTAGGTTTTCGTTTGACAGGGACGAACTCAAAGATTTTAAGATAAAGGGGGCCAAAGTATAAAGAAAAAAAAAACTCCAAATAGGCGTTCATATAGTATTAAAAAATGATAAATACACAAAATCGTACATTAAAATGCAATCATTTACTAATAAAGACAAAAACAAAAACAATTTTTTTTTTTTTAATACTAGGTGTAGATATCGTATTTTGTCCGCCCTCGATTTGTGTGCCAAACCTCGAAAATTTCAAAATATTATATTTTCTCCGTGGGGTCGTGGAAACATCTAGATTGACGTGGCGCAATTCATTCAGGCATCAGAGCACTCGAAGTGCCATTTCAGGTCAAATTAACCAAAATGCCCTTGGTCAACCCTGGGTTAGCCGAAAGTCAAAGTCGGTCAAAATCATCCAAAAACAACATTTTTCATGTTTCTACATCAAACCCAAGCTACTCAGTGATTTTCGTCAACTTTGACCAAGTTTAACTCGAGGTTGACTCCCAAGGACACTAGAAACTCTAATTTATATCTGACTATTAGAATGGGTTGGGACCAGTGCCATTGCGAAGATTATCAACTTCCCTTTCCAACGACTATTCATGGGTAAAAATCGGAGTTAAAATGGTTGAGATATCCAAAAAATTGTAAAAAGTTCATTATCACACTTCCTGAGGCCATAGATTTTGATTCGACCATTGGATTTTCAATTTCTTTAGTATTATGGAAACTAGATATCCAGAAATTTTCAGGACACAAAGATTAGCTTAATCCAAGTCTGGAACGACCTTCAAAAATGTGTCAGAACTTGAACAAGGAAAAGGCCAGAATTGCTAATGTCAACAAGGTGGCCGGTGGCCTTTGTAGGGCCGGCAGCGGTGGCCGGCAACCCTACAAGGTGCACCAGCTACTGAAGGGTCACTTTTTCACTATAAAAGCCTCCAGACCCCTTATTTTGCACACAAAAAAAAAAAAATGAAGAAGAAAAAAAGAAAGAATTCTAGGTAGTTTTTGGGCAGATTCTCTCTCTCTTCTCTCTCTAATTTCTCTCCCAAACACATCAAAATACCTCCAAATACCTTAGATTCTCGTATTTTCTCTACAATCTTCAAGGTAGTGTTCTTGCACTCAATCTTCCTCTCCTTGGTTTTATACCTTGGATTTGAGGTTTAGGAGTGTGGATGTAGCTTTTTAGCTATAATCCACACCCTCTTTACTACTTTTCCTAGCTTTATTTGCTTAAGAAAATGCTTTTATTTCTTTTCCTAGCATGTTCTTGCTTCTAGCATGTCTTTATAGCTCTCCTAGCATGTTCCCTTGCTTATGCCAAGATTTATCGCTTTGATGTTGTTGGCCTAGCCTTCTTGGACTAGGGTATGTCTAAATTTCATGTTTGTACTTAGATCCACATGTTTTTAGGCTCCTTGCCATGTTTATGCTTAGATCTACATGCCTATATGTTCTTTGCCATGTTTGTGTTTAGATCCGCATGTCTATGTGTTCCTTGCCATGTTTATGCTTAAATCTACATGCCTATGTGTTCTTTGTCATGTTTGTGCTTAGATCTACATGTTAGTGTTTATATCTATGTTCCTTTGCTTAGATCTATGTGTTTATGTGCTCCGTGCCATGCTTGTGTGCTTGGATCTATGTTGGTTGCTCTGCCATGTGCCCCCTTTGATATCTCTCTTTCTTGCTTTTTGGTCCTTCCAGTGGGGCGTAGATATAGCTCCCATGGTCTAGGCCTACATCCACACACCTATACCTATATTAAAGGGTTTGGATCAATTACTTTGCATGTCTATGTTTGCTTGCTTGCTTCTATGATTTATCTCCATATTAGCCTCTCTAGATCTAAGTTTTACCATTCTTTGTGCCCTCTGTGGGCTTGTGCTTGCGTGGTTACATCCATCCTACCTAGGGTTTGTTTGGATGTAACCACCTGTGAGATACACTCCCGTGGTGTTGGTGTGCTTGATTCACGCCTTTCTCCGCTTCGTGAGATGTTGATATGCTTGCCTTGCTTGCTTTGTGCCACCCGTTTGGCTTTTTTTGCTTCTTTGCATCTTTGCATGCTTGCCTACATGTTAATGCATGAGACTGTGTGTAATCCATATTCCAATCCAATGGAACTACGGATACTTGATCAAAACCTACATTTGTCCTCGTAGGACACCCCCTTTTGTTTGATAACATGCTTGTTTGCCTCCTTTATATGCTTTACATGTCTGTTTGCCCCTATTCAACATCTTTTGCTAGCTTGTCTTTTAGCATGCTTTCCTTCTATTTGTTTCTTTGCTTGTTTGCTAGTTTGTTTCCTTGTTTGTTGCATGTACACACACGGAGCGAGGATGCTAGGAGCAAGGGTACGACCTCCTAGGCGCAAGCAAAAAAGGGTAAGGATGCAAGCCCACAAAGGGCGATGTTTAGTAGATTAGGGGGCCTAGTCCCTCTAGAGCTGTCTTCTCTTTTTCTCTCTCTAAGTCTCTTCTCTAGATCATGTATTAGGGTCCCCCTCCATGTACCCTTTTTTTTATTTTCTTGCCGGTGCACCATAGCGCACCAAACATGAAACTCTGCCGGATTTTCACCGTGAAAATAGGGCATCCCCATTGCTGTATTCTCATGACGAAAGCTTGGTGAGAATAGCGTTTGGCGTGCTATGACGCATCTGAGGCAAAGCACTATCGGATTTTTGCCACGAAAATAAGGCGAAATGCTGCTAGATTTTTGCTGTGAAAATTTGATAGCGATTTCAAACACACTTGGAAAGTTTCGATTAGGACCACACCCATTCCAGAACCAAACCTCAGAGCCTAACACATTTAAAGCCTCGAAAGCTAAGGCCAATAGTTTTTTTTCAATTGCCAATGTCTGAAAATTATGATTTTACTAAAACAAAGGACTGTCTTCAGACAAGCGTTGTGGGGTGCCGAATATCTTCCCCACACGCAACTAGACTTCCAAACTCAAAAATCAAGATTTTTTTACCCATCCATGTTACATTAGGAAAAATAACATTTTTCTTAACCTAGGACCAGTAATAAAATCAAATAGAGTCAGGTGATCAATTACATCTTAGAAAAAACTCAATGATTGGTGGTAACTTCACTTACCCCTGGTAATTTCCTTAAAATCGACTCACATTCCAGTCACATACTCGAGATACGACACACCTCCTCCACATATAGCGCGTAAGCATCATCGCGATGGGTGGTCAAGCAGCTGCGAGGCGTTGACACTAGGCTAACTAGGATTTTTTTTTTTTTTTTTTTGGGTTGAAGTTAAAGCATTCGCAATGGTATTGCTAAAAATTTTATCTTTTAGCACCTCAAAAAGTTACTTTATCTATTTGACCACCTCACTTTACAATACAAGCAATATTAAATGTTCTATTTTTTTTATCACTTCATTTAAAATTATATAAACAACTCATTAAAATAATAAAGGAAGAGAGAAAATTTGAGTTTTTAATTGAAGGAAGAGATATAATCTTGATAAAATATTGTATTTTATTTTTAACAACTTGCTACAGTCAACCGGTATTTATACTAGTATACTGTAGTTGCAAAAATTTAGTTTTAGCTTCTCCAATAACAAATGATTTTTTAGTTCTTTGGTGGTAAAATAAAATTTTATTTTTTTTTGGTGCTAAAATACAATAATCATTGTGAATGTTTTTATTATTTTTGTAAAGTTTTTGGATTGGATAGTTGCTATTTGGGTGAGGCAAGCTAAGCTTATTGAGGAGAATGGGAGCCTAAGGTTTTGTAAGGAGAGCCCAACTACAAAATAAAATAGATAATAACTATATAAAAAAAAAAAACATTTGGACCCGCCAGGGGGGGGGGGGGGGGGCGGCGCTCCCTTGTGCCTCCACTTGGGTCTATCCTTGGCGTTTGAGAAAACCTAGAATGCTTGACTTTTAAAACTAAAATAAAAAAATATTGGTGAAAAGAATTTTAAATGAATAATGATGTGGAAAATTGTGAGGCCTTCGAAACTTAGGTGACAAGCTTTTGTGAGGATAATAAAAAGTTAAAGGCTTCGGTTTTATAGTATTGTATATATAAATAATTTACATGGTTTTTTTTCTTTTCAAAAATGATTATTGAATATATAATGTGATTAAAAATGCACATGAACAATCATAGTAATTATCTCGTTTAGAAAAACTTGGAAACTAAGCAAGCCTTTGAACTACAAACAAACATCATCCTCTCATGTTTTTATTTGAGCACAGTATGGTTTCTCCTAACAATCGATGAAAAAATTAGAATGATTAATATATTTTTCTCGTGTCATTTTCCTCTATTTTCTTTGTCATTATACAATTTGTTAATGCAAGGGTGTTTTTTTTAATGATAAATTAACTCGTATAGATTATCGGATCGAAGTTGTGATATCTTGCCAGCATCAGAGTAGAATGCTAATTAGGCTACAATTCATTGGCGTGAAGTGAAGCAATAGGGGCTTAACTTGTAACGTGTAACTTTGGGATGGATTTGGAACTTATAACTTTGTTTACATTACAGGCTTATTAGAGCATCAATATTCGGAGTTGTAAAACTCCTAATACGCTATATTTTAGCATCAAACCACAAAAGAGAAGCATTATCTGGGAGGCCAATTGTAAAAAAATTTACAACTGAGGCTGTGTTTGGTTCATGTAAAATATTTTCCGGAAAATAAATATTTTCCGAAAATGCTATTTTCGGGAAAGGAAAATATTTTCAAGTGTTTGGTTGCATTCCAAAAAATGCTTTGGAAAATATTTTCTAGTGTTTGGTTGTGTTGCTGAAAATAATATAGAAAACACATTTTCTTCTTGTTTCTCACATTTTCTCAGCTTCCAAACAAATATATAATACCATTTCTCAATAGATAAACACAGAAACAAAACCCAACCAAAAAAATTCATCAAATCTGGTCAAATTGAGAGAAGAAGGAAGAGAGAGTGAGAGATAGATCAGTATCAACGGAGGATGGCGGCACCAGATCGGGAAAGAGAGAGATCGGTGCGATCTCGATGTGATCCTGGGGTGCGATCTCAGTGCGATCGGTGCCGTCTCGGTGTGATCCTAGGGTGTGATCGGTGCGATCTTAGTGTGATCGGTGCGATTGGTGCAATCTCAATGCGATCCTGGGGTGTGATCTCGGCAAAGTCGAAGGCGTGATCTAGGCTTTGGGTTCGTGGCGTGATCTGGGCTCTGGGTTCGCCGGCGAAGTCGAAGGGTGCGATTTAGGTGCGATTCGAAGTCGAAGTCAAAGCTGTATTTTATTAAGTTCAAAAAACAGCGAAGTCGAAGGGTGCGAAGTCGAAGCGCTCTGGGCTCTGGGTTCATGGCGTGATTTGGGTGTGATCTCTCTCTCTTTCTTTGCACATGAGTCCAGAAATGGTTTGAAGTGAAAATTTTCACTTCAAACCATTTCCGGGTCAAAGCCATTAAAACACACGGTCAATTGAAAATGTTTTCCGGAAAATTTATTTTCCATGCGCAACCAAACACCCACATTTATGAAAAAGCATTTCTGGAAGTGATTTAAAGCCAAAACAAACACAGCCTGAGTTACAATATTGTCCTAAATTTAGAACCTACTATAACATTGTTGCAAACATAAAATATTTTTTACTCCTTCTCTTCCTAAAATATCTCATTCTTTCTCTCTTTCCAGTCTCTCATCTCCTCTCTCTCTGTCCTCTCTCTTCTTTTCTCCTTTCTCTACCTTCGGCCCTTGCTCTCTCTCCCCCCTCTCTCTAACCCATGTTGTGGGTGTGAGTTGGATGTGAGAATCAGTTGACTCAGTGAGTGGTGGATGGGTTGTTGTTTTGGGTTTTGGCATGGTGGTTGTGATTTTTTCAGATGGGTTTATGGTGGGTGGTGAATGGGTTTGTTGTTTTGGGTTTTGACAGATTCTAGTGGGCTTGTGGTTTTGGTAGTGGTTGTTGATTGTGGCGTGGTGTGGTGTGGTGGTGGTTTGGCTAATTGTGGTGGCTGATTGTGGTGGCTGATTGTGGTGGTTGCTTTGGTAGTGATTATGGATTTTTGTTATGGGTCAGGTTCATGGTGGTGGTAGAGGATTGCCGTGGTAGTGGGGTGGGTTTCACTATAGGTTTGTGGTGATGGCTTGTTTTCGGTGGTTTGTTTGAGTTTTGTTATTGGGAGGTTTTGGGTTTGTTCATGGTGTTGATGATGGTGGCAGGTGGTTTGAGTTTTATTTGGGTATTGGATTTGAGTTTGAATTTGGGTATTGAGTTTTGTTTAGGTTTAAATTGGCAGCTGTGGCAGTGGGTGGTGAGATTGGGTTGTCAGCGGTGATGAGTGGTTGTGAGAGAGAGAGAGAGAGAGAGAGGAGAGAGATGGTTTTGGGTTATATTATTTTATTGTGTAAATATATTATTTTAATATGTTGTATAGGAAAATAAAAAAAAAAACTAGGATGTTGGATATTGTTGAAGCTTATTTTGGAGAAGCACAATAGAAGGGAGAAGCCCAACAATAGGGGCAAAAAAGAGTTAATGGATTGAGAGAAAAAAACCATTAAGCCCGAATGACAGGAAAATGGATCATAAGCCCATAAAGTAAATAAATGGTCCTTGAGGAAAGCATATGGGTCTAAAGGAGCCCAGAGAAAGAAGTAGTAAACTCATGGGAATTATGTGATGTAGAAAAGTAAGAATGGGCCACAGCAGGACCGAAGTAATGAAGTAAGAAAGTAAGGGGTTAATAGAAAGTCCATGAGCCCCAAGGATGAAGGATACGGTAATTGGGTCAGGGAAACTCAAAAGATTTAGTAAAAGCCCATGGGAATGCAGAATTAGAAAATGGGCTGAGAATGCCCAAGGAAAGCAAATGGGCTGAGGATGCCCAAGGAGAAAGAAATGGGCCAAATGAGAAAGAATTGGCCAAGGCCAAAGGAGAAAGAAATGGGCTAAAGGAGCCCACAAGCAATGTAATAGGTCAAGAAAGCCCACAGTAGCATGAATATAAATCCAATGACCATACTGGATCATTGTAACCTATTGAAAGAAGAACATGCAATAGGCCCAAAAAGAGGACCAACAAGCACGGGTCAAATAACACTACAATAGAAATAGCATAGTGGCATGGCAGGAATGGTAGAAGGATTACAGTAGGAGCAAAGAGTGGGCTAAAGAGAGGAAAACCCACAATCAAGCAAGGCCCAGCCCTTGAAAGGAGCAAGCTAATAAAGAATGAAAAATCAGAAAACAGTTCACGCTATAAGAGGTCAAGGATGAGCGGCAAAATGTACAGATGAACCTCCAAGCCATGGCAAACGCATGAGCAACGGACAAGTTTTGGACGTACACGGAAGTAGAGCACGTGCAAGGCCCAAGTACCTCCAACCTGTACCCAGCCAATACAAGAGTGGTGGGTCATGGGCTAGAGGTAAAAGAGGGTATGGTCTAACGGTGGGAAGAAGGAAAAGCCTATTTTGGGGTTCCCACTCAGATTCTTTTGGGGGAGATGTCCTACTGGGATGACATACCACCTAAAAGAAGGAAGGATGAGTTGGAACCACTAAGTGCATGCCATGAGGGATAGCAAGAGAGAATATCCACATTGTGATGGATAAGAATGCCACGGTGAACAAGCAAACAAAACAATCTTCTTTGTCTGGTAATGGGGAGTGGCACAGCCAGCACAGGTAGGTGGTGGTGGCTGGGCAGCTAATAAACCAGTGGGTGGTCGAGAAGGACACCTAAATCCAGACAAAAGTAGTTAAAAGCTAAAATGGTAAAAATCAGTCACGGCAGGTAGTATATAAAGGCCTTGTCGTGCATAATATCATCATCGCAACATTAGTAATCACTAGGAGAGAATCATAGCACCACCTTCACCATAACACTACACGAGTAAGCGTTAAGAAAGAAAGAATAGGAGTGGAGAAAGAATCAAAATAACAAAACGGAGAGAAAAGAGAAAGAAGAGAAACAAAGAGTGTAGAATGGCAGGCATGCACCAATAGGCTAATCTCTTCTCTCCCTCTAAAAGCCCACCCTCTGTTGAGGATAAAGAATTTGCTTGGGCATAAGTCATTCAGGTTCGTTCCCTTAAAGTGGATAATTTCTATAGTAGGATTCTCCTGCAAGGTTATCCACGTTGAGGAAGTGGTTCCTTCCTTGGTATTAGTCCTGTAGCACAGTTGAACATAACAACCTAACCTTTTCCTTTTGATTTCACTATTTATCGAAATTATTTCTTTTCTTGCCTTTGCAATTTCACTTATAACGTGTTTCTTATATTGTTCTTTTCCTACTTTACTTAAGGATTCCTTATTTATTTTGTCTAATGGGAAGCGTATTGCCTTTATTGTCATACTGTATGTGTCTGCCATAACTCTTCTATAACAGCTTCGCCTGCCATGTGCATGTGACCAAAGTTTCGCCAAACGGGGTATAGTTTGTACACAAGCTAGACTAAGGTGAGTTGTAATTGGACCAGTCCCAACTCTCTTATCGAGAACACTTGGGCCTCAATACAATAGGAGGCAATCTAGCCTAAAATCACAAAAGGCCCACCACAGATATATTATAAAATGTGATGGTATAATAGATAAAGAAACTTTTTAGATGGTAAAATAAAACATTTTTTTACAATCCCGAATGCTAATGCTCTTACGATGTTATCTTTGGCTTATGTTCTATACTTGACTTTGGCTTCTCATTGTATACGAAAAGAAAGCTAACTTCGCTTTTATTCTTTCTTTTAATTGGTTTAGATCAAGTCCATGGTGCTTTTAGTGTTGCTTAAAGCGTAATATGACTCTTTACTAATAGCTTGTTTGGGAGGAGGGAAATGAATGAAATAATGAAAAAAATAATTTTAGAATATTATTTTATTATTTTGTTTGTGAGTTTTTATGGAGGGAATTGACTTCATTCCCTTATTTGAGAGTTTAATTGAAAGAGAATTGAATGAGTAGAAAGTAACACTCATTCTTTACTATTCCCTCAAAACCTCAAATTTTCATTGCCCCAAAAAATTAGGAGGAGTTGGAGTATATAAAATTGGATTTAATGAATTTTTTTAACTAAAACTTCCAAATTACCTCTATATTTAGCTATTTATTTTAAAATAAATGTCTAATAGTAATATTGGTATAAAATGATTCCACTTATTTTCCTTTAGGGTAAATTACAAATTTAGTCCATATCCTTTACACCATATCTCAATTTGGTCCTTAACTTTTCAATTGTGTCAATTTGGTTCTTAACCTTTTCAATGTCATGTCAATTTAGTTCTTGTTGTTACCTCTTAGATGGAAAAATCCGATATGTCAAATAGAATAATAATATATATATTTTTTTATATCACAACAATGGCCAACTGTATAGCCATGTCAAATTAAAAAAAAAAAAAAAAAAATCTATTGCAAATGTTCACACGTGAGTTCAAATTGAGGAAAATTCTAAATCCCTAAATTCCTGTCTCTCATCAAGTTCATCTTCCTCTCCTCCATTACCTTTACCCTCACTCTCGCTTTCCCAAAATGCTTTCCAGCCAAAAGCACTGACTTAACTCTTTCAAATGGCCCCTAGTTTTGCTCTCTTTGTGTCTATCTCTCTCCTTGTATAACTCTTCCATAATCTCACTCACATTATTATCTCTTTCTCCGATCTTTGTCTCTTTTGAGCTTTTTTCTTTTCTTTCTTTCAAACAAACCCATTTATTTCCAACCTTAATCTTATCCATTTCAAAACGCTGAGAAAGATTGTGGTTTTGAATCTTTTGATCATTTTTAGCTTCTAGGTGTTATGTGTTGGGATTTGGATTTTTTAAGTTGAAGTTGATATTGCTGGCTTAAAAAATCCACTCAGATTATTTAAAAAAAAAAACCATTTCAGGTGTTCACATGTACAGATCAGTCTAGGGAAAATTCTAAATCCTTCCAATCTCTCATTAGATTCACCTCCCTCTCTTCTCCCTCACCCCCCACTCTCATGTGAGTCAAGAATCAAGATTACATGTGAACATTTGAAGTGGGTTTTTCTATAAATAAAAAAAAATGACGTGAAGGTATAGTTGGTAATTGATATGGCATGGAAAATATTTTTTTTTTATTATTCCGTTTGAGACATCAGTTTTTCCCATCCAATGGATTACAACAAGGACTAAATTGACACATCACTGAAAATGTTAGGGACTAAATTGACGCAATTAAAAGGTTGGGGACCAAATTAAGATATGGTGTAAAGGATAAGGACCAATTTTATAATTTACCCTTTCCTTTATGTTACTCCCAAATATGGTTATATTCTATTCCTTTAATTTAAAACATTAAAACAAATTTAATTCAATTACATTCATTTCTTTTCCATTAATTTTCTTTACTTAAGTACATTCTATTCATTTCTACTTATCTATAATCATTCCATTCTATTTCATTCAATTATGAACTCTCCAACAGAGCCTAAAAGAGAAATAGAGAACTAATGCGTCCTTAATAGAGACCCCAAAAACACAAAATTTTTAGTAGTTTATAATTAAGTAATGCTACAAATACAAATTATTTTATAACATTTTTACAAAATTTTGGTGTGATCAACTTCTTATTGGTTTTCATCTAAACCCATCATTAATATCATTTTTTTTTTCATTTATTAATAATCACTCACCACATTAGCAGTTTGTAAAAAAATTTGTAAAATAATTTGTATCTCTAACATTATTCTTTATAATTTATTTAAATTTAATTCTTTGCTTACAATAACTGGGGATAGCAAATTTGAACTCAAGTTCTTTCCTACGAAAAGATATGGACGAGGGATTTACATATTTTATTTCATCCATCTTATTTTATTGTCTAATTAAACACAACAATATCTGTCGACAACTTTCGACTTTTATCAAAAAGAGTTAAAAAAGAAAAAGAGAAAAAAAGAACTGTCAACAGATAATTTATCGGTAAGAGTTAGGTACCTAAGAACACAAATTGCCGAATATACCAAAACGTGAAAAGTGTAAGGTTCACGAAAAGATCTGGACGACAAGAAGCAGCTTCAACTACAAACTCTAAAAAGCAATTGTTAACGTTAGGAGGATATTAGACTTGAGAGTATGAGACCCAATTAGCTTGCAAGAAATAATATTCTAAAGCTAAAATTTGCATGTGTCTTAACACTAAGAATTTATGATCTGCTTATCCAAAAATGTTTAATTTTTTTTTGACTTTTGTATAAACTTTTGCTTGCATGCATGACAGGCTAAAAGGCTCAGAGGAGAGAAAAAGATATGGTTAGTGTCCTATCAGATACGTGATCAGAGCAAAAAATCGTATTGAAGAAGAAGAAGAATGGCCATGCACGTGTTCGGTGACTCTGACTCACAGCCACCAAGTCTGTGCTGAGTTGTCCACGGAGTAATAGCTAAGTTTGGGTGGAGTGTGTACGTGGCAAAGGAATGACGGCTAAGCTTCACAGTGAGTCACTCTTGATGGCTAAATGTGAAAATCTAAATCTAATCGGTTGGGACGTGACTGTGACTCTTGACTCAGTCACTGGATGGACCTAATCACTGGCACGTCCTTGTCACATGGCTTTCCCTCACTAAGGCGGCACCGCCCTCTTTCTGAATTTTTAGCGAGTGTGTGAGAGAGAAGGATTTCTCTTTTTTGTTATGTTTATCTAAACCTTTTTTTTGCATTTAATTATTAGGGTACAACTAACTTTTTCATTCTTCTGTTTTTCTAAATTTAGTGGGCTCCTATTGTGTGTGTCCACAATTATAAATTAATTTGAAGTAAAAATCCATTAAATAAGTAAAATATGAAAGCCGCAGTAAGGTTTGAATTAATTAATTAATACCAGGCACTATCAAAACTTTTAAAAATATTTTATTTTTTTGTTAAGCAAAAATAATATCTAACACAATTTGAAAGTTCTTTACTTCTTACGCTCCTATGCTTTATTCCAATTAGAAGTGCACATCAATTGGTGTGATAGGTTTTGGGAGGAGTTTTAGGGCTGCACTACTGGGCGTAATTTCTATAATGGTCTGTTTGGATGGAGGAGAGAGGGGAGGGGAGTAGAGTAGAGTTGATTAAAAATAAGTCAATTTTGTGATAAATCTATTTTACTCTACTCTACTCTCTCTCCCTCTCCCTCTCCCTCTCCCTCTTCCTTTCCCTCAATCCAAATGGACCATAAAAGTTGAACTACCGCCGTACCGCTCACCATCAATCTTGACTTCATCAACGATGGTTTTATATGGCTGGGTAGTCTACTTCCAATATGGGTTGAGAAGAAATCTGCTTCAATCTACAAGACCGTTGCACGTGGTGGACCATGACATCTAAAGCGAGATGGAACACATCTGCTTACTTTGTTTGGAAATTAGAGATATCAAACAAATTTGATCGTAAGGGATCCGTTTAATATTATGACATGTTTGATATACTGAACAAGGATTACGACTAGAATGATAATCTTTATTATTAGAAATAAAATGTGTTGTAATAAAATAATTAAACCTATTAATAAATTTGATTATGAGTTGTAACATTAGAATAAAACTTAAGATATAATTTAGGAAATATCTTACTCAAACAATTATATTTCCAATAAAATAATAATATTTTAAATTTGAGAGAGATGATTTATTTTTTGTTGATTCTTTATTTCCATAATTGTTATGTCCATATGGAAAGTTTGTATAATTGGAGATATATTAATTTTAGAAGTTAGTACATCTACTAAAGAATATCTATTACAAGTTACAACATTTTTAGAGAGGAATTATTATTTCTCATTTTAAAGAATAATTATTTATAAGAAATGAATATTCTATGTAATAAAAACATAATCAAACTACTGAATAACTAAATCATATGAATAATCATTATATTATAATGATTAAATTATATAAGGACATGGTGTAAAACTCATGTTGTACCCCTCCAATCTCAACACATGTCACATCATCTTATCACATATTAAAAAATAAACACAATTACACTCAATCAATTCTAATACCCATATATAAATCCAACTAAATTGAGAATTTATTGGGATGTTATTAGGTGTGGTAGAATGTATTGAATTTTAAGTAAAATGCTGATGTGACAATCACTTATTAGATGGTGTAAAACATGAGTTTTACACCTCATCCTTATAGAATTTTATTTCTATATTATAATATCTATTACAGTCTACTAAATATGTCTTTAGTAAAATGGGTGAGTCTTCCATTCTACTGCACACAAAACCTGATATACATACATAAAAGATCATATATATATATATATATATATATATATATATATTAAAAGAGATTGATCAGTGTGGTTCTTTGTCGGAATTGAAAAACTAAGGCCGCTATTTGATTATAGGCCGCCTTTGGTCCTCCAAAATTGCTGTCGAAAATCATACCGGACACCTACAGCAACTTCCTACGGTGGTCAGATCCGTTGGTCACTTGCAGTTGATGAACAACCCCACTTCTAATAACTTGTGTTGACTGCACAAGTCTTACAGTAATTGTATTTAGAAATTATATGTGCAAGGGAGTGACTTGATAGCCAATGGTAGATATATAACCATCAGAGATTAAAAAAAAAAAAAAAAAAAGTAAGAGAATTTTCAAACAATATTAAGCGACATTTGTTTTATGGAGCAAATTGGATATTTTTGAAAATTTTTGATAATACCTGACATTAGCCCAAAACTCAAATTTAGTTTTTCTAATTTGCCCTAATTTTTTTAATTCATTGATTTTAAAATTTTAAATCCAAAGTACAATTTTTTGAACTTGCAAAAAAAAAAAAAAAAAAAAAAAAACTTATGCCTTTTGAATGTACAATTATACCCTATTATTTCTAATGCAAAATAAACAAAACAATTATCATTCCATTTATTTATTTATCTGTATTTAGTGGGCTCTAATTACTTTTTCGTGTGTGTGTTTGTTGAGTGATATTAATATAACTGCAAACATAATAATATTTTCTAAGAGTAATGATTATTACACACATTATATACACAAATATGTTTTTAATTGAAATCGCGTCTTGAAGTCATGTTTCAATTTAAATGGTTTAAAACATCAAGCCACAATTTTAGTTTAAAATATTTTAAACACCAACAAACTTGTATGTGTTAGTGTGTGGAATAGTTATTTCCCATTTTCTAAAGGTGATGCAGATTGTAGAGAACAAAACTGTACCATGAACTCATGATTACCAGATGACAGCCTAGGAAAAGGACCATGCATGTATTGTAAAGAAGGAAATCATGACTGCTTGATATATCACCATTAAAAGGATATATGTAGGGATAATATATATATAGGATATATTCGATCTGGTATTTGAACAAATACTAGGAGTTAGATATATCACCATTAAAAAGGATGGGGGTGATTAAGATTAAACCAGCAGGGTATATGGAAATTGAAATTGGAATATGGTAATGGGAGATGCCACGTGGCCACTAGTTGTGTTGTGTGGCCCTAGGGTGACCAAACATGCATTCAGCAGAAAACAGCGGAGAGACAGATAGCTCCTTATCGTCAAGAACCACCAAAGGTGTCCTTTTGGGGCCACTTTGTCCAATTCTCTCATCTCTTTACACCTAGCAACTATGAACCACTCATCCATCAACAACGACCCCCATAAACCCTAAATTGCATTTCTACCCTCTACTCTACATCAAGGTCGGCTGAATGGGTGATAAAGAGATGCGGTCACCTAAGGCCCTAAGTAAAAAAAAGCTCTAAAATTTTAACCAATAGGGTTGTTTATAATCAATAAATAAACTAATATTTTTTTACCAGATGAAAAACAAATAAAAAAGAGAGAAAAATGCAACATTTACAATATCTTTCACAACACTTTTACAACTAATGCTAAGTAGTAGGTTGTTACAACCTGTTATTGATAACAAAAAAAATAATTATAGTGATATTTTCAAATAGAAAACAAAAGATAACTTAAAACCTAGGATTTGTTGTAAGAAATATTGTGAATATTACACTTCTAAAAAAAAAATAATAATAAGAGTAGCAAACTTTTACTAGTTCTCATTTAAGTCTACTACCAACGCTACTTTTTTACTTACCATTATCATTCTGCCACATCAATAAGTATGAAAAATTTTGTCAAATTTTTTTTATTTAAAAAAATTTTACGTAGTTCATATTAATTAGTAATAATTTTGCATCTAAAACAAAATAATCAATTTTCACCTTAAGGCCCCAAATGCATCATGCTGCCCTGCTCTACATACAAATTGCTATACATTCATATTGGTATACTTGTATTTTTTTTAATCTTAAAGCACCATGCAAGTCCAACATCCAGCTTTCGGCCAATAAAAAATATATATGAACAGTCTAAAACCCAGTCGGTTCTCACTCCATTATTGGAGTTGTCAAGAGGATAACACACCATGCCTTTACCCCAAATGGGCATAGTAATTGAAATTGTCCTCGTCCTCCACGCAGAGAGAGAGAGAGAGAGAGAGGGATTTTGTTTCCTACCTAATTCAATAAAAAAAATTCAATATCTTTGGAATAATAAACAAATGGTGTTGATCGAAAAGATTTTGACCAATATGCTTTAGCCTCAATTAGGTTTTGAAGTTATTAGTATAAAAATTACTTAATATAGTTGCATTAAGTGTCTTAATGTAAACGTTTTTTTTTTTTTTTGAGAAAAGTTTTTTTTTATTATATAAAATAGAATTTCTACTCTAATTTAATCTAAGTGTATATGTTTGTGAAACTTCTTCTTGGAGACTTGAACCCTAATTTTTACCCCCACACCCCACAAGCACTTATATTTGTGGAATAACCACCGCACCAATAGTGCGCGGTAATATATATAATATGGTGTGCTTCCGTTACATGGCAAACTAAGTACAGTATAATTATTCTTTCTCCAAAAAAAAAAAAAAAAAAAGTACGGTATAATTATTAACATAATTTGTTTTAACTCAAATTAATTCTATTATGAAAGTTTCAAAAAAAAAAAAAATTAAAAAGTATTTAGATTAAAACTTTATTATTATAAATGTTTGGAAAAAAAATGTAATAAAAGTTTCATTATTTGTTTTAAATTACTTTAATAATTTTTTGTTGTGATTAAAAACTTGTCTTAACATGATGTTCTTCCCCACGTAATAATATATATTGTTTTATATTACTACCTATTTTATTTTACAAATTCAATTATATCAAGTGTCGATTTTACTAAAGAAATTTTAATTATATTATTGAAATTTTTTATAAATTTATAATTTAGTTTAAAAAAAAAATTAAAATCCATATGTTTCTTTAATTTTGGACGGAAAATTATCTAAACAGCTATAGATTTTTTATACAGAAATAGATGTAGATATTTTCAAATTATGAGTAGTAAAAAATGTCCATATTTTATCAAAGGATCACTATAGTTAATGTAATTTTAAAAGAACATATGATTTTTTTAGGTAAACTTCTTTATGGAGTGATGTTCCGATTATACAAATTTTACTATATATATTTTACAATATGATACATGTAACTTTCAAAAACAAAAAAGGTAATTCAAAATTTTATTTATTTAGATGTTGATGTGGCACTAGTCACATTTATTATCACGTCAATTTCAAAGATTTTTTTTTTTTTTTTTTGGTGGTAAAATTGGTTATAACTTATAAACTTAACATTTTATTCTCTATTTCAAAATACCATATATTATTATTACCTCTGAACTAAGAAAAGCAAGCAATTGATATTATTATTATTATTCAATTTTTTACAAAATGCTACAGTATCCTTCATTTTTAAATGACCACTATATCTTTTGTATAACTTTTTTTTTGTTCATTCCTCTCTCTCTCAACAAACCTATTGGCATTGTTAGGCATTGCCGTGTTTCAGAATCCATATATTGGTGTCATGGGCCTTTTGGGATCGTTGGTATTGGGTGGCCGGCTTGGTCGTTAGCCCGCTGATCTGGCCATGGGGAGACTGCTTAGCGTTGCAAATTAACTTTATGAGTTGTTTGAATTAATGGCGCTGTACACTGATTGAAAGGGAAATGAAATATATATATATATATATATATTAATAGAATGTATAGGAAAATGAAGAATGGGGTGTAGATTATATTGCAAAGGTGGATTTCTAAAGTAGAAAATAAAATGACATTATAAAGAGGCAAAGTAATTAGCATCAAATATGGAAAGTGCCTTTTTGTTATTTCTTCTCCCCATTCCCTGGCCGGTTACAAAGACATCTCTTATGGCAAACATACATGCATTTGATTTGTCTTGGAAATTAAACTGCAAGTTTTAAGCAAGAAATATGACAATATTGGAGTAAAATAAATATTATGAATTTCTTATTTCACATTGTAGCTTAAGGGCTGTACGAAATCTAATTCTAATGTGAATATTACCGATCAAGAAATGTATATATATTTCAAAGACAAATGAAGGAATGACAATTAAGGAAAATATCACATGAGAATTAGTGCTTCATTTGGTAGCCGATATGGGTTTCGGTGGGAGAAGGAAAGAAGGCAAAGATCATTAAAAACTAACAAATCCAATTAATCTATCAGTTTCTTTTAGTAGCAACATTCTTAGAGACATTATAATTCCTAAACCTTCCCTATAATAGAAAGGAAATACCATCATATATATATATATTGAGCTTAAGTATCCTTGCAATATATAGATTTCTTCACGAACCATATATTAACGAAGGAAAATGGTAATAAATTAATAATTAATGACGACAACATACGGATCAGGAGGGTGACGATAAGAATGAAATTACATGCATAGTTGAATTCATTTGTCATTCTCAAAATACAAAATGGCAAAAATGGCTAATTGACCCTATCTGGTATTTGAAACGTACAAAATTTCCATAAGGAAAAGGAAAAACACGCTTACACATTATTTGAACAAGACTCCAAAATTTCTTGGTTCCCTGTAGACTAGGTAATCTAAGATGAAACCAAGGCCTTATGTTACAGACATGCATATATGGCTTTCTAATCCAGAAAATGAATTCCTTGGCTTGTTTCGCATAAGGAATCACATCAGCCACTCAAATAAGGTTTAATCACCATTAATATTAAAAGTATTCTAATTGACTCCAAAGACCTACCCTAGCTAGTTGATGCCATTTGTACTTGAATCCAAAACTATGAAAATTCCAAGAAAAATATATATCTAGGACCAAACGAAACAGCCAAACACGTGTACGGCAAGGATGCCAGGACTCATTGAATGTGATTGATGCAAGATTCATCATATCTCACATCTCTTTTTTCGTTGTTATTGATGTTGTTGTCAGAGTTATGGGATATTATTACCATATTACATGCAAACCTTTTGAAAACTTTTGAGAGTTATGAGGGTGTTCTTGTAACTTTGCACACCTCTTCATTTATTGCTCTTTATAAGAGAAAGTGGATGCCTTGTACCATGAGAGTGTTGTGGTTGGAGCCTTTCAAATTATAATCAGTCATACCTCCAAATGGATCTCTCTTAATTTCTTCTTCTACTCTCTGAGTCTCTGGCCCCTTCCATTTTAGTCATACAAGGTATGGATAATGCAACTTTCTTCTTATACTGTTTAGTTCATATCTTGATAGATTTCAATGTTGCCCTCTTTGATCGAACTTTAGTATTTTAAGATCAATAGCCAACTATCTTCTAGTACTATATATATGAGTAAGTTTTCGAAAGATTATTCTGGTTTCTCTCCCTCTTTTCCCATAGTTATTATGACTTATAATCTGGCAGGGATATAGTTGTAGAAGAGATTTTATGTTTCGTTCTGTACCAACCAAGAAGTCAAGAACCCTTCCACTCTCTCTCTTTAACAATCTTCATTTTTTTCCTAACCTCATCTAATGTGATTTTTGGTATTGTTGCTTTTCACCTTCATGCTATTTAAGCTAGTTATTTATCAACTTATTAAAAAAAGTTAATTTGGCTATAATATTAATGAAGTATAACTAAGTACAGTTATTAAAAATAAAAAAAAGTACAACTAAGTGCGCAAGCTAATTCCATGACATTTCTGATATGATAAATACTTTTTTTTTCTCCCCCTCATAATCAAAAGGGGAGACCACACTGAAAAACTTTGGACCAGACCACTTATATATATATTGGTTTTACCAATTGGTATGGCAGCATTGCGTCTCTTAAACAATTATGAGAAGCACTTCCTTTTTCTTTTTTTTTCTTTTTTTTGCTAAATAATGGGGAGCACTTAAATTCTTTTGGTTACTATATATAGTTATATACATATTTTATATTTCACTGAACAGTTTCATTATGGGTGCATGTGGTGTACGTTTTTTATGATATAGTGTGGTGAAACATGGAGAAGAGCCATTCATCATCAAGTTTGGTTAGGACAAAATCGGATCAATTTCTGGAGACGGTGGCGGCAGCATTTAAGTCATCATCGAGCGAGGCGGCCGGGGCAGCCGTGGAGAGTGGCGGGACACTGTCGAGAAAGTCTAGTAGGCGGATGATGGCGGCATCACCAGGGCGTACTAGTAGTAGCAGCAGAAACACACACATTAGGAAGTCAAGGAGTGCCCAAATCAAGCTAGATTTGGATGATGTCAGCAGCGGCGCCGCCCTAAGCCGAGCCTCTAGTGCCAGCTTAGGCTTGTCATTCTCCTTCACCGGCTTCGCCATGCCTCCTGAGGACATAGATGACTCAAAGCCGTTTAGCGACGATGATATACGTAAGTTCTATGTGCATTAATTTCTTAATTACTACACTATATAGTTATAGTCCAAATATATATGATGGTCTTTGTGGAGGTCACTCAACATTTGTCTTATTATAAGATAAGATAAGGGTAAATTTTTTTCCCACTAGCTAGGTAGGGCGGCCTTTGGTGCTTGCAAGGACACTTGGATTCCACAAATCATTCATTGGGGCGTACTATTAATACCATTACCTTTGTGCTTGAATGCCTGTATTTGTTCTTGCATAGTACATATATAATCTAAAGTATTTCTTGTTCACTAATATAAAAAATAAAATAAAAAAAAGCTAAAGTATTTCTTGTGCAATAAATAACTTCAAAAGAAAATTTTCCACTTGCTTATTTATGTGATTCACATGGTTGGTAAAGATTTTAATGGGGTCGATCATGCCTTTGCTAAATGGGGTTTTGATGCATATTATTTTTTAGTTTGTAATGATTCTTCCCTTCCCATTGTACTTTGGATGCATGGAAAATAGACTGTTTCTATTTCTTCTATGTTAATTAAACTTTGGTTTTAGGAAAATAAAAACCTTGTTTCAATTACAACTATATATTATTCAAAGAAAAGGATAAAAAGAGTAGGAAATGAAGATGTATATTTTATATGTCTAATTTAGAATATTGCTTCTAAAGTTGGAGGATAAAAATTTTGAATTTTGAATTTTATTATTTAAAACATTAAAAAATACCAATTAAACTACAAGATTTTAGATAAATAATATACTATTTAAAAGTTAGAATAACAATAATAACTTTTATTCACTAATTCTTTTAGTGATTTAAAAATATATATATATAGAAAAATTATTGAAATAATAATTAATTTATATATCGAATATATCCCCCTCCTTCAGAATCCCATATATTATGAAAGTAATAATGCATATATATCTAAATTCTAATGCTTTATATCTAGTGTATGATGAAGTACCTTGGTGGGAGACAAACTGGCTATTGCATGAGAGAGACTGGGGCAACTTAGTCAGTCTTTGAAAACCAAATTTGGGAAAGGGATAGAGGTAAAGGTCGATAACCACCAGTGCTGAGCAAATGATTGATGTTGTGTGAGAAAAAGTGGGGGCAGAGGTGGTTTGGCTTTGCCACAACTTTTATTTCACTCCACTCGAAACTGCCAGTTTATTACTTTTTAAAAAGTGATGGGTGCCCTTTTGGAACTACCTGGGAAAATGTGATTCCCGTGAGAAATAGCCCTACCCCACTTAAAAAGGCAATAGTTTGGAGCTTTGGATGACACCTAAGTCTCCAATTTTAACCCGAGTTATTATAGGACTATTATTAATTTCACACTTATTTTTTTATAGTTATTTTAATGTGGTTAATTTTTTTATTATTTTATTATCGTGTATTTTTGACGTGATGGTCATTTCATAAGTATAAAATTCTTGTAGGGTGAGGGAGACAAGGGTCAGAGTTCAAGTCTTTATGAAAAAACTTCACACACATATACACTTAAATTAAGTTATAGTAGAATTTCTATCTTGTATAAAAAAAAAAATTTATTTATAATTTTTACATGAATTTGTTTTTTTATTATTATTATAAGTATATCATTTATTGCCAATCATATTAAATTGTTGTGAAAATAGATGTGAAATTAGTTAGACTAAATTTTTTTAATTTTACAATACGTGTTCATCATCTTACCCTTTGGGCTGGGAGAGACATCACATCTGTTTTAAAGTCTTAAGTGGGTCCAAATATAAGTGAGCTATTAGTGGCTTTATTCTTTATACAGATTGAAAAACATTATTGGGCCCAGGACTTAGAAATAAAATTGGACAAGTCAGGATCTTGGTTCACCAAGGCATTTGAATTTGGATGAGTTTAGTTTAGCTACCTAACTGCGACTTTAAACTGGATATTAGATCATAGCTAAAATCACGGAAATATGAGAGTATGTGGATGATTATGATACATGAATACATGATGTAAGACCGAGTTTTTAGGAAAATAAAAAATTACAATATGTTATAAAAATAACTTTAAATTAAAAAATTCTTAAATTTTTGGTATTAGAGTTTACCAAAATAAAAAGAACTTTCCACTTTTTTTCCTCATAAAAAGTTATTCACGAAGAATTATAAAATGATCAAGGTTATTAGACACTTTGATGATTTATGTGAATTTCTTTAAATTTTCTTTCTTGTCATTTCTTCTAATTAACTTTTAATAAATAACTACTAACTTTTGTCCTCACCTCCTTTCTTGTTGATATATTTTTTTTAATAACATTATCATGTGGATTTATTTCCATTTATTTCAAACTCCTCATAATTTTAAAAAATCATTTATTTTGTTTTAAGTTATTTATTTATTTATTTTGGCATGTCACTTCCATATGTGACTCTCACTATCTAAAGTGCCTTTGATAGTATCATGGTTTGCACTCCACGTTTTGATATGACATGCTGATCGCTTTTTTCAAACTAATAGATTCCTTATTTATCTTTCTAAAAGGTCCCATTGATGTAGTACAACACGGTAAGGTCCCCTTGATGTAGTACCTTGATGTGGTACAACACGGTAAGGTCCCCTCGATGTAGTACAACACGGTTAGAAACACGATAAATTTCATAATATGAAATATGATTAATATAACGTTACTTTTATATGTAATTATATTTTATATTACTTTTATTGTACATCAACCACAATATGTTAAGATGAATTATGATTAAAGCCACGCACCGGTATCTTACCAAAAAAAAAAAAAAAATATTATGATTAATACAACGTTACTTTTATATGTAATTATTTTTTTTTTTTATAAGTATATGTAATTATGTTTGATATCACTTTTATCATACACCAATCACAACTTATCATTTCAACTGTTACAAAATTTTGAGAAATTTTTCATGTACAAAGACTTATTAGGTCTCTTATATTGTTTTCATCTAATATATTTTAAATAACCTTATCCCGTCTTCATATGCTTTTATTTTCAAATATAATAGTTATATATATATATATATATATATATATATATATATATAATTCAACAATTATGATGGGAGGAGAAGAGAAACTATATGAACATTTTGAAAAGAAATATGCAGTAAATTTTTTGTTCACCTTTTCTAATATTATTTTCTTCTTTTGATTGAAATTATATATATATATATATAGTTATAATTTCCATTTTGAGTGTATGCTAAATGATTTGAAGAATTACAAACAAAGTTGGCCTCAACAAAGAGGAGATATACTTAATTTTCTATTAAAAATAAATGAAAATGAAGAATTGTAAAAGTTAAAAAAAAAAAAAAATCTTTAGAAATTTACCATTTTCGAAACGGAGGCACTTCCATATTCGAAAAGGTAGCCCTTAGGTGCCAATGGTTCTTCGATTTATTCACATTTCCACCATTGCTACTAGGTCTTCACTTGGGGGAAAAGAAGCAGCTAAAATACTATTTACACTCCAAGTTTAAGTTTACATCTAAATTGATGACTACAAAAACTTACAATTTACACTGTTTAAGTAACTTATTATCGCATGACTATTCGCGATGATTGCTTAGCATGAACTATAATTAAGCACTACAGTTTTTGAACAGTAACCTTTTGATTCTGTTCATATATTTACAACTAACTAGCTATATGTGGTTGCAGCTGAGGATCTTGAAGCTGGCACACGTAGGCCGAAGTTTCAAACAGAACCAACATTGCCACTTTATCTCAAGGTACGTAACAGTGCTAGCCGTGCACGCAGCTTCTCCTTTATCCATCTTTTCTCTGCTACTGCACGTACCGGTGTTGAACCCTGGGTTTGTTGATATGCATGGATTGATGTTATACTATGTATTTGGACAGGCAAGGATGGAGATTGATTTAGCAACAACGCCACCCATAGAAACATGGCTAGCAATAGCATGTTCAGGTTCAGTCTTGTACAGAGTTTCATCCTATATGATATTTATGTACAAGACTTTCCCTTCTTTCCAACAATAACAAAAGTACCGAGTGTATGCGGTATGCCTTTAATTACATAGACCTGTTAATGGGTCTTTTAGTTCCAGCCGAACTGTTGCACACGTTAATCCTAATATACAACTAGTTCAAACTCATGCATTGAGGCTAAAAGTCTGAATCTAGGCCTAACTTGAGTCAGCCTCAAACTTCAAATAAGAGAAACATCAAATCAAAGCACAGCTTTGCTAAGGAAAGAAGGGTATGGACAATTGGATAAGTTTTGGTGAACACTAGTGTCTTGCTAGATTACAATCATATTTTAAGTATTACAGAAGATTTTTAACCAATTTGTGTAGTGAAAGTGAATTCTTCTTTTTGTAAATCGCAGTTCACAGATGTGTCATACAAGGTAATTCTCAAAGGAATGAGGACAAGTGAGGAGAAAGATATTTTAAATGGGATTACTGGTTCAGTGAATCCTGGGGAGGTTTTGGCATTGATGGGACCTTCTGGAAGTGGAAAGACAACACTTCTAAATCTACTTGGTGGCAGATTGATTCAGCCCACTGTTCGTGGTTCAATTACTTACAATGATCATCCTTATACCAAGTTCCTAAAAAGCAGGTCAGTTTCTCAACTTAATTCATAGTCAAGTTGACTTTCTACTTGCTGTATGTGCAGCTTCTTTCCGTGAGTTCATGTAGATTTTGTCAAAAGAACTTGGTAGAAGAATTCCTGAACTACATTTTTTACAATAGAGTAATACTAAGTACACAGCCATTTTCATAACATGTTTCACAGCTTATTGAGTTGACAAATTATTATTGATTTTTAAAAAATTATGTGTGCAATGTGCATGCATACACATACTTTGAATATATTTTGCAGAGCACCATGGGCCAAAACTGATCCATGATCAGCTTGGTGCAATTGCTAGAATTTCTTTCATTACTACTGTAAGATGACTCATGGAAGAGTTTTGGCCTCTAGGGGTAGAGAAAAAGAAAGATTCTATTAATGACCTCCGTTTCATGAGGCATAATTTCCAACTAATGGTGGTGCCCTTGGGGTCAAAACAATCATAGGAAATGACAGAGCAAAAACTGTTTACTATCTGGATAATAAATCTTAAGCAGACTTATTGTGTTCCTAAAGATTTGTAGGTGTTATCTAAAGGAGCACTAGAATAGATGCAAGAATAGTGCAGAACAGAATAATAACGTGAAACATATTGCAGGATAGGATTTGTGACTCAAGACGATGTCCTATTTCCTCACCTTACAGTGAAGGAAACATTGACTTATGCAGCCCTGCTACGACTCCCAAAGACACTGACAAAAGAGCAAAAGGAAAAACGAGCAATAGATGTCATTCATGAGCTAGGCTTGGAGAGGTAAGCTTACTTTATACCACTATAATGGAATCCTGGAACTTTTCTCAAAAGCATTATGCATTAACGCATTCACTCTCTCAGTAAAAAAATAAAGACTTTAAACTAAATAAGTTGACCTTGTTCTAGAAAGCTAATGTAGTAAAGAGAAATAATATGTTAACAGGTGCCAAGACACTATGATTGGTGGCTCCTTTGTTCGTGGAGTGTCCGGCGGAGAGAGGAAAAGAGTTTCTATTGGCAATGAGATTATAATCAACCCGTCCCTTTTGTTTCTTGATGAACCAACCTCTGGCTTAGATTCTACTACTGCTATGAGAACTGTCCAGTTGTTACAAGACATTGCAGAGGTAGCTTATACTGACACCCTTAAAACAACTTGATCAAAATGAACATAATTTCAATCTTTAACTAAAAATTTATTGAGCCATATGATCCCCAAAAAACATAAAGGTGTGTTGTACTTAACAACCTGTTTCAAATTTTTGGCAGGCTGGAAAAACAGTGGTAACAACAATTCATCAGCCATCAAGTAGACTCTTCCACAAATTTGACAAGTTGATCCTTCTAGGGAAAGGAAGCTTGCTCTACTTCGGAAAAGCATCAGAAGCAACGGTGTATTTCTCATCTATAGGATGTTCCCCTCTAATTGCCATGAATCCGGCAGAGTTCTTGCTAGACCTTGCCAATGGAAACCTAAATGATGTCTCAGTACCATCAGAGTTGGAGGACAAAGTGCAAATGGGAAATTCAGATACTGAAACAAGGAACGGGAAACCGTCTCCTACCATAGTGCACGAGGTAAAATAAGTGTTTATTGGTTTGAAAAAAAGTACCAACAAGAAGAGACACTCAAAGGAAGAAAATTCTCTTCCTTTTGAAATGTTTTTTTAAATCATCAGCAGATATCACATTTAGAGGACAGGCATGTTATACCAAGTAGCAAATTACTTCTGTTAGCCAAAGAGTCCCATGTTTCATTCTAGATCTAACCAACTGTGAACCGTCCATCCTCCCTACGCTTAGGTGACATTGTGTTGTATGTCTTGACCATATTGCCCAAACCCCTTCATTGTCACTCCTTGACATCCACAAAACACGAGTGGTCCATAGACCAAGCGACCCAAATCACCTGAAATGAAAGGGGGGAAAAATCCTAGTAAACCCTTAAGGCAGCAGCTTTGAGAATGCTACCTTCAACTGGCACACTGTCTTTCATTTATAAGATCTACCCTCAGCATACCTAAGTCTTCAGACCATATATTTGCTCATATAAAATTTAAGCAGAAAAAATCTGTTATGTTCCTCATCTAATGATCAAATTCCACATAAGTGTAGTGTTAAGTCCTAAAAGCAAGCGCCACCTATAATTTTATATGGCACGTCACAAGCTATTTCTCTACCTAATGAATCTTCTGTGTAAAAACAGTATCTTGTGGAAGCCTATGAGACAAAAGTTGCTGACAAGGAAAAGAAGAAAATTATGGATCCTATACCCCTCGATGAAGAAGTGAAATCGAAGGTGTCTTCTCCGAAGAGACAATGGGGTGCAAGCTGGTGGGAACAGTATTCCATACTGTTCTGCAGAGGAATCAAAGAACGGCGGCATGATTATTTTAGCTGGTTAAGAATTACCCAAGTTCTCTCAACTGCATTTATCTTGGGATTACTATGGTGGCAGTGTGATAGTAAGAGCCCCAAAGGCCTGCAAGATCAGGTAAGCCATTATGTTGTCAAAGCATATTTGTTGAGTGACCTGTATAGTACTCAAAAATCACTACTTGCTATAAAAAAGACCACCTACTAGAGATTCACTACAACAAACAGATAGAATACTATAATTACATCATCCAGACATATACATCATCACAAAAAATTGGCCAATTCGATTTTATTACACTAATCCCACCCTACATTTCATGTTATTATCCGTAGCTTTGCCAAGACCTATGACTCAAATGGCACTTCCTCCTCTCAAATAGTGTGGGTAAGGGTGAGATCATCATATCAAAACCATAGGGTGCATGTATAACTTACTAATAAAAAGAACTACTTCATAGATTCTGTTAAGATATCAGTCAATGTTCAACACTTGTTCCCAGCAAGTCAATGAAGAACCATTTTGCCTTGCACTATCGCATCAGGCATTAGTTCTGGCACTCCATCATATAGACCATTGGTTAACTAAGCTGTTTTCCTTTGTTTTAAAGATTTCTTCATTTCTGGCTGTCTTTATCTAATTATGTAACCATATATCGTCCCATGAAGAATGGTTGAAAAAGATGGCAGTTAAACATATCAGAGGATAATAGCAAGGGCGAAGGAAGGAATGTAAAATAACATTGCTTTCTATTTCTAAATTTTTCTAAAGAAACTATTGTGCAAGCTGAAGTCCAGCACAATTTATAAATGTCATTTCATGGGAACAATGAGGTTCAAAAGTAATCAGATTAACTTTCATAGTTTTGCAGTATGCCTATCGTCACACAAACATTAACTTTATAGTCTCTTCTTGTGCTTATATGGAAATATAGAATCAAACATAGAACTTAACCTACCTTTCATTGCAGGCAGGACTGCTTTTCTTCATTGCAGTCTTCTGGGGATTCTTTCCTGTCTTCACATCAATCTTCACATTCCCTCAAGAAAGAGCCATGCTAAGTAAAGAACGAGCAGCCGACATGTACAGACTAAGCGCATATTTTGTGGCTAGGACTACAAGTGACCTTCCACTTGACCTTATACTACCAGTACTGTTCCTTCTTGTTGTCTATTTCATGGCAGGATTGAGACTAAGTGCTGGTCCCTTCTTCCAAACCATGCTTACAGTCTTCCTCTGCATTGTGGCGGCTCAGGTATGTCTCCTACAGCTACTGATTAAGATAACACCATAATAAAAAATACCACATATAGTCAAATATAACTAGCTGCAAAACAGGGACTTGGACTAGCTATTGGGGCTACATTAATGGACTTAAAGAGGGCAACCACTCTGGCTTCAGTAACTGTGATGACCTTCATGCTGGCTGGTGGGTTCTTTGTGCAGGTAAGCATGCAAAATTTTCCCCCCTTTTTTCAAGTGGTCTGAAGGTAAACATGCAAACATGGAAGCCAAATATGCATTCAATTCCAATAGTCAAATAAAGAAACTGCTTCATTGGGTCATAAGCTAGAACAACTAATATTATCCTACAATTGAAGTTTATGAAGACAATAATTTGAAGTATAGTGTTGTATCTGAACAAAAGGAACAACTCTCACCATAAAAATTACAGTTCAAGATACTTAACAAATATTTACTTTCAAGAGCTAATATATAAATTTAAGCTGATATAATAATACATTGCCTAAAATTTTGCAGCGGGTTCCAATATTCATCTCTTGGATTCGCTATATGTCTTTCAACTACCACACATACAAGCTTCTTCTCAAGGTGCAGTATGAAGACATCACACCCACCATAAATGGGATGAGAATAGATAATGGCTTAACAGAAGTCAGTGCCTTGGTAGCTATGGTTTTTGGTTACCGTCTTTTGGCATATCTCTCTTTGCGGAGGATGAAGCCCCAATCTGGAGCTTAATAAGTTGCAATTTGCAAAGGAGGTTAGATCTGGCCAGCTGCCCCAAGAGAAATCTTGTAAAGACCTGAGTGTTGAGGTTAAAAGAAATGCTTGCATGGTTTTTGGATGCGCAGTCTTCTCATTACCTGGTGATAGCATCAAAGAGAGTGCTACATGTTTTCATAGGCATATAAGTTAATTTTACTGTATGGAGAATCCTCAGAGATGTTTCCAGAAAAGCAGTGGAATTCTGTTATCATAATTGATTACAACTATTATGTAAACAGTAGATTTTTGTTAATTGCAATTGAACACAACTAATATTTATCTACTGGATTTAGGAATGATTTTACAACCCACTAGATTACACAAGGGACAAAATGCATCAGTAGATTACTAGAGTAATTATTTACACCATTAACTCCCAAAAAACAAAAACAAAAAAAACAAAAAAAAAATGATGAAGAAGAACTAGCAATCAACTGCAAATTAATCAGCGGAAGATGATACATCAAGAACCACAGACAACTCTACAATTTTTGTTTGCATATTTTCACCTTAGCAAATGAGAATTACAGGGGAAATCCCATTAGCCAACATTGATTAAATACCCATTGCACAAAATACCTCAATTGGCTTTGGTGATTAGTGACACCTCCAAAGGAAAAAAAAAAAGGATAGCAATTATGTTTATGACTCATCCTACTGTAGATCTTTGACACTAAGCAAGCCGGCTATGCCATTTTAGCCAAAATGATCGTGCTGAATCTTATTTTTTTTCAGATGTGTATCATGCCAATGTCCTTAACCAACCAAGAAGTCGAAGGAGGGCAGCATCTAATACTGGGGACTTCTTCTCAAGCCCTGTCAAAGAACAGAATTAGATGATGATAATAATAATAATAATAATAATAAATAGTAAAAAATATTTTTATAAAAAAAAATCTACACAAATGAGAAGATATACTTTTTAAATAAGATTTTATTTTATTTATTTACTTTTTAAATAAATGAATTGGACAAATTTTCAACACGTTACCAATCTTTATTGAAGCTTTTATTTATTATTATTATTATTTTTTATAATATAATAATGGGAGCTCATATTTGGTTAAGTTGAAAATCTGGAGGGATTCTTTAGAATCTAAAGGCAATGGGTTTAGAGTCTCAAATAGAATACATGAAGTGTAAGTTTCATAATAGAAGAAATAAAAATGAAGGAGTTGTAAAACTTGATGGTCAAGATACCAAAGGGTGAGCGCTTTTAATATCTTGGATCAACAATTCACAAGGATGGTGAACTTGATGGTCAAGATACCAAAGGGTGAGCGCTTTTAATATCTTGGATCAACAATTCACAAGGATGGTGAGATTGAAGAGGATGTGAATCATAAGATAAGAGTATGATAGCTAAAGTGGAAAAGCACATCAAAACTATTGTGTGATTTTAGAATACCTATTAAGTTAAAGAGAAATTTCTAAAAGACTGCAATAAGACCATCCATGCTATATGGTACTGAATGGTGGGCTATTAAGAAACGTGTTCATAAAATCAGCATAGTTAAAAAGAGAATGATAAGATCGATAAGTGAAAAAACAACAAAAAATTGGATACGAAATGAAAAAATTCAATTAAAGATAGGAGTGCCCATTAGTGAAAAAACAACAGAGAGGCACATGAGATGGTTTGATCGTGTGCAAGGAGAAAGATTAATGCCCCAATGCGGAAGAGCGATTAAATTTAAATTGAGGGAACGAAAAAAAGGTAGAGGAAGGCCTAAAATAACACAAGTAGAAATACAAAAAAAGAACATGATAAGGAATTGAAAAAGAGTATGATTTTGGATAGGATAGAGTGGCGGAAAATAATGCATGTGAATGACCCCAAATAGTCTGCTGATGACCCATAGCCAACTCGATAGTTTTGGGAATAATGTTTTGTTGTTGTTGTTATGGTGAGCTTATATTAGGTCAAAATTATAAGCTTAAGTATAAGTAGCTAAACTGTGAAAGAGGATCAACCAAATAATTTTCAGCCAACAACAACCGATATGCATTGAATGAGGTCTAAAGATTACCAATATCAGCAGCTACTCGGTGGGCACACATTACTCCTGAAAAGGCCACAGCTATAACACCTTGTCCTGGAAAGCAGCTATCGCCAACACAGTAAAGACCATCTATAGCCTGTAGTTTCCATTATTGCATGACCAACTGAATTCAGTATGCTTATAAAACTAGCTACTGATTGACCCACCATAGCTTATAGTTAAACTTACAGTTGTATTGAATGGCATTCCTAGTAATCCCTTAGGAGTTCTGCGCGGCATTGGTCCATAGGTACCCTTATCACGAGCCAGGAATCGTCTGTGTGTCTTTGGTGTTCCCACCTGCCATCATCAGAGAAATTTACATCTTTTTATGAAGAGTTGAATTGCAGAAATCCTAGGCAACCAAAAATGCATTAAATTAGTGGGTGGGAGATAGGAAGGGATCAGTTTCAATTTGTTCCCATTACAGCAAAGAGTATGTAGCCTGACCAAAAGCTGATGTGAG
This sequence comes from Quercus parvula, assembly GCA_030820535.1. NCBI lineage: Eukaryota > Viridiplantae > Streptophyta > Magnoliopsida > Fagales > Fagaceae > Quercus > Quercus parvula. Next base: position 20,899,255 of record JAUAME010000011.1, on the reverse strand, counting down.
GAGGAAGGGTGGAAGGAAATAAATAACCCTATATATGCTTCTCTCACTCACTCTCTCTCTCTGATGTAGACAACATTTGTGATGCAATAGATGTGCTTGCAACTAAAGTTTGATGTTTACGTTTATGTACGTATAGCGTTGTGCAAAGAATAATATTGCACGTTGTCAAAATAATTTTTACAATATTTTTCAGTAGTACAACAGTAAGGCCTATACCTCCATAAAAACAATTGATGATCTCAGCCCCGGAAATAGTTTTTTCTCCAATCTTCTAATGATTTCATCTGCAACAAGCTCCTTCTTTGCCTCATAGTCTTTTGGAGGAAGACCCTAAAAAGTAGACCAATTCTTTTGTTATTTGAAACACCATACATATTTTTCTACCCCAACTAAAATGTGGGAGGGGCTGAGGAAAGAGCATGGGGATGAGAATCAAAGATCCACCTAACATGTAACCTTTCAATGTAATTTTGACAGTACCATTCTTACCTCCCAGTCCTCTATGGAAGAAGTGGTAAAGATGTGAAGAATATGACGCCCTTCTGGAGCCAATGATGAATCAAGGACAGTTGGAATGCTCAAAAATATACTTCCATATGGCTCTTCTAACCTTGTCCAATCATTCTTTTTTTTTTTTTTAAGAGGAGAAGACAATAAGGCAAGCATATTAATTTAATAATACCCATTTATAGGCCCTCAAGATTGCCAAGAATATGAAGCAACTGAAATAACCCAAATACCTCAAGTACAAAATGGTGGCAATCAGTATCTGGTGGCAGCACTTCAGCTTTAACCCCCATGTGAATGGAAAGAAAAGATGGTGCCTTAACATAAACTTTCTGAAAATTTTCTTCTTCTTTTGGAAGGCATTCTCCTTTTAAGAGATTTCCTAAAAATCAACATTTAATGTAATTAAATTATCAGTAATAGAACTAAACAAACTAGTGCATAAGATAGCAAGAAAGGACCATCATCCAATAAAATTTTCAAATTCCTTGCCACAACTAACCGAAAGTATCCCATCTAGTAGCATTTGATATTATGGTTTTGGCGAAATACGCCCTTCCATCTGACAACCTAACTCCTACCTACAAAATGGAGAATAAAATAACATAAGCAGCTAAAACATTTCTTTGACATAGAATGAAATATGGATATCATGGCATCATCATTTGAGACTAATGTCAAACTCACAGCTTTGTCCTGATCAATTATAATGTTAGTCACATTTGCCTTGTAAAGTATTTCACTGCCCTGATCAACCAGGCCTTTTGCTAAGGACTTTGAAATTCCACCGACACCACCAACAGGGTAGTTAATCCCTCCAAAATGTCTGTCACATAGAACCTGGGACAAAAAATATATGAGGAAACAAGTTAAAGTGAACACAAAAGAGCTAGAAAGCTAAGTGACAGCTTACCATGCTTGCATTGATCATTGGTGTCTGCAAAGCATTGACTGTGCTCACTATGAAACACTGCAGAAACAAAATAGGTAAAAAAAAATTTGTTTAACAAGGCCAATGCGATGAGCGATGTGTCTATTGCATTAATAAATTGGTTAATCCTTTTAAGAAACTTCAAATTGGATCATGCAAGTAATTTCAACTCACCTCTGCATCTATGAAAGACAATAACTGGGGATCCTTAATGAATTTTCGAGCTATATCTCCGGCATTTTGAGGCAAATAATAGGCTGCAGAGGGCAACATTATTTAAGTCCATAACCAAGAGATTGAAAAATTTTAAATGTCCACTTAAACAGCATATAGAAACTTAGAAAGCATTCCTAGTCAATAGTGTATTTTATTTGGAAACCAGTCAATACTCAAAATTGAACCAATATTGGGCATATGGCAACCACAAAGATGGTCTGCCCACAGGATGTTACAAGCAAGGATCATGCATAAATGGTAGAGACCAAAGAGCAATGAAACCATCAAGATTTCTCAAGTTCAGAACCAACCAAGAAAATCAACAAGATCGTTTGCTAACAGGTCCTCTATTTGGCATTTGGCATCTTGACATTTCAAAGGAGTTAACAGTAGATCAATTGCATGATGATAGTAAAGCAATCACCTTTATTTCCAGATCTCATCCCATCTCCAAGTAGTGGGGATAAACTATTTTTAGATTGAACTAAGAAAGTCTTTCGCATATTAATAAATTCCAGCAGATAAGTGTAAGGATGTCTAGAGATGCATCTGTTCCTTGTTTCAACTACTTCCCCGCTACAGTTATACAGGAGTCTTAATACAAAAGTACATGAATTAGCAATTGATCAAAACTACTGCCCTAAAGATATCCCAACTGGAGCTAGTAAAATGATCAAGAGCCAGAATTATTTCTACAATTATGACACTAATTTACAATTCACAGCTAAGCTATATAATAAAATCCACAAAACCATTATTACCAAGTGTCAAGCATTCAAGAGGCTTCTGAAAAAATTGTCCAAAAAGGTAGATTGGCTCCTCAAGTGACTTCAATTCCAATGAGTTCAAGGCATTGAAAATCTACCCAATATGTGCACAAGTGCCTTAATGTAAGTAATAAATTGTAAGTAGAGGCAAAAACAGATGGAGGAAGTTGTAGTCACACATCCAAAAATAAATAAATAAAGCAGACCTTCCAGCATTCACCATAGAACTTGAGGATCCCTTCCTTCTCATGGGGAAACTTACTGGTGAGTTCTGCAACAAATTCACCATATCCTCTGTGCACCTGGACAGACAAGCTATTGGGTAAATGGAAATGCACAGTAGTTGGATCAGGTATCACCTCCATCTCACATCCAACTGCTGCCAATGCTTGGGTTATCAAATTTAGATTCCCCTGCCCAGATTTGAGATAAACATCAAGATTCAGTGTGCTATACAGACCACCAACTCAAAAATGTTAGATCATAATTAGTAAAAATATAAATAAACTACAATAAAAAGGCAAAACATCATCTTTAAGTATAAGACAAACAATGATTTCTGTAGTTAAGAAGATCAAGTATAATTTAATATGTAAATTAATTGATAAACAGCACGACCATGCAACACATGTAAACAATAAAGAGGATTAGAATTTGATGCTCAAATTCATTTGGAAATTGGATTCATAAAATAAACCAGTTTATGCAATATAAATAAGACTTGGATATTTTATTTTATTTTTTAATTTTGTTCATTATATTGACAATATGCAATTAACCAATTCGCCGATAAAAATATCCAACCAAAAGAAATTTTATTATTAAATCACATTTGAGAAAAAATCATACATAAGTTATATTATTCATAAAAGCATTTAATATTCATGATTTGTTGACGGTAACAGAAAAGATCTCTCGAAAATAGTGCTTTTATTAATATTGGCCATCAGGTGTACTCAAATTTATAAAGACTTAATCTTTGCTTAGGTTTATTGTTACTTGTGGATTCTGTGGGGTTTCGAACTCCTAAAATTTTAGAGCCTTCACACCACCCCCCCCCCCCCCCCCCCCCAAAAAAAAAAAAAGAAAGAAAGGAAGAAAGAAAGAAAAGAATAAGAGACATAGGAACAGTTTAGGTGCAAAAAGTCATATACTGAAGCATGTGAAAAAACGAGGTCCATCACTAACAAGTCATTAAAAACTAAACTGCTAATGCCATTTCTAATTCATTTATAAGATTTTGCTATATTTTGCCCAACTATAGGGCATAGAGCAATATAGAACAACTCTTGACAGTTGCAAGCTGTGACAATCTCATGAACAAAATTTTCTGCAGCAATAATCTGTACTCCGTGGTTGTAAAAATTTGACTAAATCTCCATTAATTTACTCCAGTTTAGGCACTTTCAGAAAATTTGTTCATACAACAACAACAGCAGCCAAGCCTTAGTCCTAAGAAGTCCCAAGACCTTGTTCATGGATTTGAAAAGTTTTAAACTTCCATGAAGTTCAAACTATAAAACAAGAAAACCACAGCAACTCTTCATAAAGTTGAGGAAAAAGCCATTTCAAAGACCAAACACTGAGTTCAATGGTAGCATGTATAACTTATTGAATGTTAAGCATTCCAGCTTGAGTTCTTCTTGATTGTTCTATGTAATGCTTTCTAATTTCCTCAAGAGAAAAATAATACATATCTTCCCATATGGATTATTTTCCCATTAAAATACAATGGCATTGTCCAATATAAAACTATTTTTTCCCACTTTTCCAAAAATCACTCTAAATTCTACAACCTAGGAATCACGGACACAGGTACGGGTATGGCACAGCCATACGAGCAATTTCTAACAAAATTTAACATGACAAGGAGGTTATGACACCGGTAGGACCCAGATACAACACCGGTATGGAATCTCAAATGAAGTTTCCTTGCTTCCTAGTCTACAACATTATAATTCTTCAAATCACAAGTTATGATATGAACCAAACTCAATTCAACCATCCCAAACTCATATAGCTCCGATTACTAGTAACCAACAAGTAAAGCGCAATGTAGGAAATACTAAAACAAGGAATTCCAGCTAAAAGAAACACTGACCTTGTCACTGAAACCAAACATTACAGAAGACCCAACATCAAAAGTATAGCCATCTCTCTCGTAATAGCCAGAGCTCCCACCAGGGATCACATACTTCTCCAAAACCAAAACCTTAGCTCCCTTCACTGCCAACTGTGTTGCCGCAACCAACCCTCCAATCCCAGAACCAATAACAATCGCATCATAAGAAGCCTCTCGACCTATTCCTTCTCTCTCTACCGCTTTTTCTACACTCAACACTGAATTTGACCTCACTATGAATTTCCCATTTCTCATATTCCCCTCTGAAAACCCAATTTCTCTACTACCAAGCTTGTAACTTTTGGAGTTTGAAGTTCTCAGAGGACCACCAGATAGAAACTTGCTCTCTAAATTTCTGGGTCTGGAAGTGCCCAACTGTGTGATACTGTGAAAACACAATTCCATGCTATTTGGCTGGTAATCATTGACAACTAGGCTTTTAGCACGTCTAAGAGATAAAAGCTTGTGTTTTTGACTTCTGGGTCGGATTCTATTTGACTTTTTAGCATAACACTCATCAAAAAACTGAGAATTCAAGTCACAGAGCTTGTGACCGCTTAAACCTACGCAGTTATGAGTAAAGAAAAACCGAAATTTGTGATTTTGATTTGTGGGTCTTATAGTACCCAATCGTGTGGTATTTTGGTGAATGAAAAACTGGGAGTTGTGCCCAAATAAAGGCATGGAAAGTGTGTGGGAGACGAACATTTTGGTGAGTGTGAGTTTGGATGAGAGAAGTGAAGGTTTGGCCTCGGGTTATAGTTGGGTTAGTATAAGGAATTGAGCAGTGACTGGGTGGGTGGTGATTCCACTCCATGATACCTCAATAAGATGAGAAAAGCGGCTTTCATTAGTCAAAATGCAAAAAATTGGTTATTCAAATATTGTGGATACGTTTCTTTTTGGGTTTATTTTGGGTGGCCGTTGGTTTTTGGTGGGTTTGTGAGACACAACAATAGATTTTTTTTTTTTTTTTTTTTTTTTTAGTAATGTTAGAGTTACAAATTTTTGATAAATTGACAATGTCAACATCAGCTATTAAAAAACTAGATTGACATGTCCGGTTTATGAAAAACTCTATTACTATAATTTTAAAAAACCGTTGTGTTTGATTTCGAAATAACTCATAACTCAAAACTTAATTTTCATAATTTATTTCTTACCACTTAAACATCTAACCCATCATTTCTCTACTTCTCTCTTAACTCCATCAAACTTGTATTTGGTTTTTGTTCTCAAGTGTAGTTCTTGCCTCTAAAACTCATGCCCTGTTTTTGGTAGAGTAGTTAAACAACATATTTTCAATTTTTAAACAATATTACACACACTTTTTTACTCACACGTATTTCAAAAAAATACAAACAACATTATTCAAATTTCTCTATCAAACGGACCCTCAAATTTCTGAAAAAAGTGGTGGGGCCCACATATTGTCCTCATTCAAAACATTCTTGATGAAAGAACCCACACATCAAGAGCTTCAGATGGAGGCTGCTGGGTTTCAGCTGGATGCTGCTGGGTTTTGGCTAGAGAGCTTTGAATGGGCAAGTGGCCTTCTTCAGATGCAAAGGAAAGAATATTCAGAGAATCAGAGGATTGGCTTGAAAGGATGCAAAGGAGGAAGGTGAAAAAGAAATGAAATGTAATTTGGTGAGTGTGGTTTGGGTCTGTAGAGTAAAGACTTATAGTAATAAGAAGGAAAAAAGGGTGTGAGAGCTTGTGGGAGAGTGTGTTGTGGTTTGTCTTGATGGAGATAAGTCATGACTGCAAGTCCTACACAATTGCATAGATTTACAAGAATGCCCCAATATCTCAGTTTTCATAACTTGAAAACTCCTTAAACTTGTTCTCAATTTTGATAACTCTAAATCAATCTTTTGAGTTTTGAGTTATGTAAATTGAAAAAAAAATAAACAAAAACAAATTTTCTTGAGGTAGGGCCTACAGATTTTGAGAATTGGGTGATGAAGATAGAGTTTTGGCTAAACCAAACACCCAAATTGAGGAAAAAACCAACTTTATAACTTTCCATCTTCTCTCTACCTTCATCACTGCTGGAGCAAGTTTGAATTTCTTCAATTAGAAGAAAATTTTAGCTCTTTAAAGGGAAAAAAAAAAGGAATCAAATATGAAAACTTAAACTTCACAAACTGAGTATCTACTCTCTCTCTCTCTCTCTCTCTCTCTCTCTCTCTCTCTCTCTCTCTCTCTCTCTCTCTCTCTCTCTCTCTCTCTCTCTCTCTCTCAGAGCAACATATCCAACTACATCCATGCTAACTTCATCTCATTTCCGGCACACAGGTTCATTGGGATTATGTTCTCTTGGAACTCCATTAATTCTAGGATTGAATCCATGGATCTCCTTTTAGGTGTTTGTTTTTTTCTAATTAATGTCTTGGATCTTAATGAGCCTTGGTTTGTGAAATGATGGTGATTGATGTTGTATCTCTATCCAAGCTTTCTTCCTTTAGAATTTTGTTGAGGTAATCTTAGGACATTGAAGAGACATAGCAAGAGAGAAAGAGTGAGTGAAAAGGGTCTAGTTGAGGAAAAAAGCAAGGTTAAGATGAAAATTTAAGACATTTTTAATGAAAATTTAAGACATTTTTAATGAAAATTCAAAAGTAACCAAGATCCAATACACCATTATACCATTCCATATCTAGAAAATCACCACACAGAGAGAGAGAGAGAGAGAGAGAGAGAGAGAGAGAGAGAGAGAGAGAGAGAGAGAGAGATGGGCTGTCTGTATGGTAATTTTTTAGATTTTTTTTTTTTTTTTAATTTCTAAGTCCTTGACTCTTTGTGATGAAAAAATTTCATTTTAGCTTTTTTGACACGTATTTTAGTATTTTAATAGCTGATGTGGACATTGTTCTAGCATTACTTTAGTTTTTTTACCAAAAAATTAAGAGGTTTTAAAGAACAAGTTAAGTTTATGTCCAATGGATCGGTGCACTTGATATGACATTCATAATTTAGTTGATTAATCAATTTATTGTTTTAAAACTTATTTTGTATGTTGTACATAATGATTGAGTGTTTTTATTATGAGTTTTACATTTTAAACAATAAAGTTTTGAAAACATGATTTTGCTTAAATCAAAATTTTCCTTTGAAATTGTGTTTGTGATAACTATTTCATTAAATTTCATCTTGCCTTGAAATGTTTTGATTTAATTAAAATTGTATTTTCAAAACACAACTTTCAATCCTTCTTGCCTTGAAATTGTGCTATTCATTTTGTCTTGAAATCGTGTTTTGAAAACACAAATTTTTTTTTTTTTAAACTTTAAAATGGCTTTCCCTTAAAATCTTGATTTAAAACACCATTTCACTTAAATCAAAATTACCTTTTAAATCGTGCTTCAAAATATAAATCTAACTTAAATCACTTTTAACCTGAGAACATGTTATTAAAGCGCAATCAATGTGTGCGCTATATACCTATTGTTTGGTCAATAGAAGTTTAATTAAAATCGTGGTTATTAGACCTCCAGCACTAATGGCTGGTAACCAGACCGTTGAAACAATGGGCTCTAGCTACTGGCACTAGAGTGGTGTCTCTAGTGATTGGATCGCCAATGCTGGTGGTGGAATGGTGTGTCTAGTCACTGGACTACCAACACCGGTGGTTGCCTGGCTGGAATAACGGCTCAGTTTTTGGACCTATAACACCGATCGTGGAGCGAAGTCTCCAGTGACTAGACGATTAACAACGGTGGCTGGAATGAAGGCTTTGGTTATCGAACCTTCAGCATCAATTACAAGAGTGGCAGCATTAACTTCCTAGCCCATCGAACTAGTGACCTAATCACTAAATTGGGTGATTGAAGCCATTGTTTGTTTTTGTAAAATATTTTACCAAATTTTTAAATGTAAAATGTTTTACAACTTTTTATAAAAGGATTTCATGATCAACAAAAAATATTTATTAGTTTGACCATATTGTACATGCAAACAAACACTTCAAAATGGAAAAAGAAAAATTCCGAAAAATATTTTACTTCAAAACAAATAAAGCATTGATAAAAGGCAGAAGAGTAAAATGTAATGGTGGAGAGAGTTATGTAATGAAAGGAATGAAGTTATTGACTTGAATGACAAACTAAGTAAGTCTAGAATTAGTGTGTGTTTGGATACCAATGAAAAAATAAAATTATTTTACTATCTAGCTTATTTTTGCTACTATTCATGGGCCCCACTGCATTTTTTGGTACTATTCATAAGTCTTGTTGTACTATTTCAACTAATTTTTACCTTTATCTACAGTACATTCAGCAAAATAAGCGGTATTCAAACAAACCCTTAATGATTTGAGTGGATGGGATATGAGCACTTTAATGAAATTTTCACAAAGTTCAAGATTTCAATTTTTACATTGAAATCATGTTTAACTCACTTTTTAGAACATGGTTCCAAATTGAATCCAAATTAGCTTCTAATTATAATCTAATTTTATACCAAGTGTCTATTTTAATTTTCTTAATTTTGATGTTAAGTGACCCGTTTATAATACTTAATGCAAAAGCCAAGATAACTACCTCACTCACCTAAGTAATACTAACTCTTCATCAATATTGTTTAATGTTTCCTTACATGAGCATGAGTTACAACCTAGTTTGATTAAAGTTGAATTTGTGTATTTCTCAAAAGAAGAAGAAGTTATATTTGTGTTTTCAAAACATGAATAGGGTTTGTGGGGGAGAAAAGCTCAGGAGCACATTTCTACACATGTATTGGGCCAAGGGCCCAATCCGAGGATGTAACCAGTCCGAGGACAAATAATTGCTTGCATGAGGGTCAATGGTAGTAGGTAAAGGAGTAAAATCCAATCAGGATCGCTTGGCAAAGGTTCGAGGAGGAGTGTCATCTTGGCAGAGTAAAGCCGAGGTAAAAGGAAGTGTATTGCCATCAAGAGCAACATTCCAAAATATTCCATGGATAAGGATAAACATCAAGAAGGGACATGACAGAGGAAAGTTACAAATATCTTGGGAAAAGCTGCTACCACCGCATTAAATATACCACAGCTAACTCTTTGGCCGCATTAATGATGAAGTGATCCCTGAATAGTAATTCTCAACCTTCCAACTACTACCCAAAGACTTTAGGGAGGTGCTGATGAGACAAAAACTAACCCCAGAGATTTGATCTGCATGTGTAAGGTGGGGATGCTAGGGGAAGATAGTATAAAATGGAATGGAGACCCTAAGAGAAAAGGATCGAAAATTTGTAAGAGAAAGCACTGTAGCAGCTTGAACCACATCTGTAACCATTTTCAATCAATATATACTAGAACATACTTCCTCGAATTGTACCGAGAACAAATTTACTTAGATAAATCCAGTCAATTTCTGTTTGATTATCTTTTAAAATCCATTCTAATTGTTAAGTCATTCATTAGAGCTTAGTTTCCAACCCACTCTTCACAAATTCATTGTATTGGGCTTAATGGGCTTGGATCTAATCATACATTGGGCCAAGGATCCAAAATGCGCTCTTAGAGCATCCCCAGCTGGCCTTCGAAATGTCAAATGTAAGCAACATTTGGCATTTAGGCCTAAAATACACCCAGCACCTGGAAGGCCAAAAGTGGGAAATTGCAAATTTTTTTGGCATAGTGCTACAATGCCATCTTACATGTAAGATGGCACTGTAGCACTATGCCAAAAATAATATTAATATTTTATTCAACTTTTTTTTCTCTCTCATCTCTCATCTATCTCTCTGTCTTTCTCTGTCTCTCACACTTTCCTCTCTTTCTCCCTCTTCTCTATCACACTCTCAGATACTCCATGGCGTTGAGCATCACGCACCACATCGGAACTCTCGTTGGAACTCCAAGCCAATCTCTTCGTGACACAAGCCGATCTCTCCTTGATGATGCCGTTGGATAGCGTGACGATGAACAACGCGGTGAATAGGTGGAAAGCGATGAATGCGAGTTTGCAAGCGTTGAAGAGTGTCGGAGTGGAGGGGATCATGATGGACGTGTGGTGGGGGATTGGTGGAGAGAGAGGCGGCTGGATCGTATAATTGGGGTGGGTATGGATCGGTACAGATTGGTGGGTTTCTCGGTGGAAATTGGTGGGTTGCCAATGTTGTCGATGATGGTTTCGCTCAAGATCGCTAATGATGGTTTCGCTCGGTGGATGTGGTAGTGATCTGGTGGGTTTTTTTTTTTTTTTTTTTTTTCCCTAATTTGGGTTTTTGGTTCCGGTGGAATTTTGGTGGGCATGGTGGCATGGTAAGAATGGTGGTGGTGGTGGGGTGATGATTGGGTTTTTTGGTTGTTGAGAGAGGGACAGAGACTCAGAGAGGCAGGGATAGGGATGAAGAGAGAGAGAGAGAGAGAGAGAGAGAGAGGAGTGATAGATAACTTTTAAATATTATTTTATTATATAATTTATATTATTTTAGTGTGTAGGATTGAAAAATAAAAGTTGAGATGTTGGAAGTATTGGAAAATGGTATGGTATAAGTAGTAAAGTAACTTTTTGGGATGGTAAAATAAGATGGGATGACATTTCCGGATGGAGATGCTCTTACAGGGTTCATGGCTTCCACTAAAGTTTTGAAAACACAATTTTGCTTGAATCACGTTTTGTCTTAAAATGTTTTGATTTAAATTAAAACTGTATTTTCAAAACACGACATTTAGTCCTACTTGCCTTGAAATTGTGTTATTGACATTTTGCCTTGAAGTCCTGATTTTTACTTAAAACAACTTTCCCTTGAAATCTTGTCTTAAAACATCATTTCACTTAAATCAAATTTTACCTTTAAATCATGTATTCAAAACATAATTTTAACTTAAATCACTTTTGAGACTTGAAAACGTGTCATCAGAGCATATGACTCTAGCGTGTATGCTATGCCTATACCTTTTGTCACGTCAATAAAAAGTTTTTCTTAAAATCGTGGTTTTACTTAAAAAAACAAAACCTGGATTTAAAACACAATTTTGACTAAATAATTAAAAAAGAGATCCAAATTTAGAAACACAATTAAAAAAGAGATTTCCAAATAATTTGAAAACTTTGCTATTTTTAATAATTAGTACGCAGTATTATTCTGACTCAGAAAGTCTGAAAGTCTCCTGAGTCCTTACCATACAAAATAAAGGAGTCGGACATAATTAAAGATTTTGTTCTTTTGATAATAGATCCAAATTTTTTTTTTTCCTGGCTGAATTTTGATAGATCCAATTAAAGAAAAAAAAAACAGCATATTTAGTAAATACTAGCCTCATTACACGCGCTTCACGCATGCAATGAGGTTTTTTTTTTTTTTTTTTTTTTGGGTTAGTAATCCTATTGTGTCGAGTTTTTTTATTATTATTATTTGATATATATATAATTTTTATTTTGAAAATCTAATTTACAATTGAATAAAGTAATTTAAAAATTAACAGGAGAGTGATTCTAATTTTTAGGCAATGTTTTAGTGGGAGTTAAGTTCCATTTTTACTGGATTGTTTTTTAGTTTTGCCTCTATTTAAATATAGGGTATAGAGACTTTTTTTGAACAAAAAAAAAAAGAAATCTAAACAAGGGAAACTTCCTTTTTTGTTAATTTAAAAATTAACAGAAAAGTGATTCTATTTTTTAGGCAATGTTTTAGTGGGAGTTAAAGTTCCATTTTTAATGGATTGTTTTTTAGTTTTGTCTCTACTTAAATATAGAGGTATAAAGACTTTTTTTGAACAAAAAAAATAAGAAATCTAAACAAGGGAAACTTCCTTTTTTGTTAATTTAAAAATTAACAGAAGAGTGATTCTATTTTTTAGGCAATGTTTTAGTGGGAGTTAAAATTCCATTTTTACTAAATTATTTTTTTGTTTTATCTCTACTTAAATATAGGGGTAAAGAGACTTTTTTTGAACAAAAACAGAAATCTAAAAACAAGGAAAGCTTTCCCTTTTATTTTTTGCTAAATAATAAGAGAAACTTCTTAAATAATAGTGTTGAAAAAATCACACACATATATATATATATTCCAAAGAATACGCTACTCGCACTAACTAGCCTACCAGTAACTTCTAATTTTGTCTTTCCCAATTTCATACAGTTCTATATTTAAATCAGGAACGCCAGATCACCCGCATTTTTTGCATCGTAATCTTGAACAGACATCACCACCGTCCAATCACAAAAGTGGGCCCCACATTCCCGAGGCCCAACACCTTTACTAGCGTACAAGTGTCCCAAATCAATTTTTAATGAAACTGTTTTGGTTTGTTTGGGTCCCACACTGCCTTTCTCTTCACAAAAGAAGCGCCAACGAATTTTGGATCCTATTCCCCTTTTATTTTTCCATTATCAACTCCCAAACCCACTCTCATTCATTCATCCACTCATAGCCATAGGCCACGCCACAACCACTCTCGCTCATTCTCAGTCACTTCATTTCCCGGTATTTCATTTTTCCGGTAATTCATTTCCCAGATTGAAGAATTCCAAATTTCTGTTAACTTTAAGATCGTTTTATTTAATACTCGGTAATTGTTTACTGTACTACTTTTTGTTTAAATGTTGCTGTATGTTCTGTTTGGTTGCTCAGAAAATGTGAGTCCGGATGTTTTGAATTGTAGGAATTATTATTATTTATGGCAGGAGCTATTGATTTATTATAGTTTAGCCTAGTGTGTTATATGTTCTGGAATTGAAAGCAATATTTTATATCCTTTTAGGTTTCTCAGTGATCAAATGGGAAAACTTTGATGAATCATGTGATTTTTCTTATTTAATCAAATCACACTTATATAGTTTTATATGGGTTTTTATTTCTTTGCTGTATTTCGACTTTAATGGGGTATTATAGTTCTTTGCTTATTCGAGTTCATCGTATTGTTTATATATTCTCCATTATAGGTTTGGGCTTAAACTTTGAACTATTTGTTTGCTCTTGCTTTCTTGGCTTTTTTTTTTTTTTTAATAGTTTATTTTTTACTAAGCATGGCTGAAATTGATTGCATACTAAAAGCTCATGAGTTAAAACACCATCTTACCTTCTAATGTCTATTCATTTGTATTTAATAAGAAAAAAATGAGGAACGCTAATGTGTGTACTCCTTGTTACTCCCTCTCCCTGTATTTACTTGTTGATTACTTTTAAGTTCATTAGTTCTTTTACTTTAATTTGTGCTTTTTGCATGATTATGTTATTATTATGGTTATCTTTTTCTTTTTGAGAAACGGGATTAAGGGGGGGTGGGGGGGTGATCTCAGGGTAAGGAGTGGAGGCGGGTTTAATCTTCTTGGGGAATATTAATGATATCCAATAGAATTTGTAATATTGTTGGCCATTTTATTATCATAAGAATTTTCTACAAGTAGAAGCAGCCAATATGTGGTAGGTAATTTCCATTGTAATAATTTCTTTATCACTGTTATTCAGCATTGGAAACTCTTGTATCTGTTAGTGCCATATATAGTTTTGAAAGGTATAACAGGCACCATGGTACTTTAAATTTATTGTAGGATGAAACAGATACGTCGGATGCTCATAATTACTTAGTAAAATATTAATAAAGATGAAGATTCTCCTATGATAAAGAAGTTGATCTGTATTCTGTGTGCTCCGAGTGTTTGCATTTAATAATAAACTATTCAAATTTTATACTTGTTAATTTTTTAACATTTCATATTCCACATCAACCTAAGCATCAAAATATTATTATCTTAATAATTGTAATTCTAATTAATTTAATTACAGGATCAAGTCAGGGGAAGAATCATGGATAGGCTAAAGACCTCGGCACGCCTCATGATTGTCTCGGATCTTGATCATACGATGGTAGGTTCTCTAATTCTTTTCTTGATGCTCATGTTACTCCATTCTCTTGCTGCAGTGATTTTATTGTGCGATGTTTTTATTGCAGGTTGATCATCATGATTATGAGAACCTTTCTCTGCTCAGATTTAATGCCTTGTGGGAATCCAATTATCGTCATGATTCTCTGCTAGTTTTCTCTACTGGAAGATCACCTGTTCTTTACAAGAAGTTGAGGGAAGAGAAACCCATGTTAACTCCAGATATAACAATAATGTCTGTTGGAACCGAGATAACATATGGCAACTTAATGGTGCCAGATGATGGTTGGGTTGAAATCTTAAATCAGAAATGGGATAGGAGCATAGTCATAGAGGAATCAAAAAAATTTCCTGAGCTCACTCTTCAGGTATTGTTTATAGATAATGGCATCTGATGGGTTAATTCTTTCGCCAGTCCATGGTGTTGATATCAAATATGATGATCTGTATTATAAAGCATTCAAGGCAATTGACTTGATTGTAATCATTACTTAAAATTTCTGAAGTGTTGAACTTTATGGGGTGACACAGGCGGAGACAGAGCTACGACCACACAAGGTTAGCTTTTATGTTGAGAAAGACAAGGCTCACGCTGTGTCGAAGGCTCTTATGGAGCGTTTTGAAAAGCATGGAGTAAGATTAAATTTTTAAGTAAAAGTTTATGACTTGATTTCTGTCATATATTATATTTATTATTAATTTCCGAAACCTCTATTTGCTTTTGGACAGCTGGATGTTAAAATAATTTATAGTGGAGGAATGGATTTGGATATATTACCACAAGGTGCTGGAAAAGGGCAAGCTCTTGCATATCTGCTAAAAAAATTTAAGACTGAGGGAAAACTGCCTAATAACACTCTTGTTTGTGGTGACTCTGGAAATGATGCTGAGCTATTCAGCATACCAGAAGTGTACGGTGTCATGGTTGGTAGTTCATCTATTTGATCCTTTGCAATCTTGTTATCTCAGCAAGCAGTTGAGGTTGTCCTGCCAACTGTTTATATTCTAACATTTACCCACTATGTAGGTTAGCAATGCCCAAGAAGAATTGCTGAAGTGGCATGCTGAAAATGCTAAGAATAACCCCAAGATTATTCATGCAACAGAGAGGTGTGCAGCTGGGATCATACAAGCTATTGGTCATTTTGGCCTTGGCCCAAACATATCTCCTAGAGACGTCACGGACTTTTCGGAATGCAAGCTGGAAAATGTAAATCCTGGACATGAAGCAGTGAAATTTTTCTTGTTCTATGAGAGATGGAGGCGTGCAGAAATTGAGAATTTTGAGCCGTATCTGGCAAGTCTGAAAGCATCTTGTGTATGTCTGATATCCCTTTTACCTTTCAATTCACTTTTATAAGTTTAGAGTAACTTATTGTTTATCCAAAATATTAATAATTATAGTGTCTTGTTGGGTATAGGTTAGTGACATTTAGTCCTTCTGGGAGGCTAATATCTCCATCCTTGTACATGCCAAATTTTGTTATTTATTAGTATTTGTTTTGAGTTATATTTTTCTGATAGAACCCTGGGTTGTAGATGAAAGATAAGTATTCCCATGTCTCCTTTTGCCTACAGGTAGTAAATTATATTTCATAGTTGTAATGGTCATTTGCCTGGTTTTCTTTTTGATGCTTCTGGTTAGTAACAATTCTCACAGCAGGCCATGAGTTGGATAATAGTTTTTTGTTTTTCAAACCCATCCCCCATTCTCTTGCTAGTCATGCTACTCTGTTCTATGGTTAGTTACGAGTCTATAGTTATTATTATTAATTTTTCCTTTGTCAGGATCCATCTGGGGTTCATGTCGCACCAACTGGCTTTGAACACTCTCTTTGGGATAAAATAGATGCAATGAGATCGATCTATGGAGACAAACAGGGAAAGCAATTTCGAGTTTGGATTGATCGGGTGTTGCCCACACAAATCAGTTCAAACACATGGCTTGTGAAGTTAAATAAGTGGGAGTTATCTGGTGCAAACTTTGTTATCCCCTTTACTTTATTCTTCTTTTTTTTAGTTTGTAACTGCAATTTTTTATTACTAAACTTTATGTTAGAGTTCAATTTTATCTCTAAACTATCAATGGTGTCAATTTAGTTATTGAGGTTCTGAAAATAGTTCAATGTTATGCTTGCCTCCAAATTCCTTTTTGAAATAGAGTGATTTTAATAAAATTGGTTTTCAAGTTAAAGTGATTTAGCCTGTGTTTAGCTTTGATCTTTACTACCAAAAGAGTTTGAAGGAGGTGTGGTTAGTATGATTTCAGTAGTTAATTTTGATGGCAAGTGGGTGTAAGTGTAACATTGAACCATTTTCAAAACTTCAGGGTCTAAATGGATACAATCGAGAGCTTATGCATGAAATTAAACCATGATATGTAGCTCTGGGATTGAAATAATATTTTGAGCTTATTTACTTTATTTTTCTTGTTCTTATACCTATTTCCTTTCTCAGTAAATCTAACTTGATAATATCACGGTATAAAATTAATACTGGGCAACCACCAATATCATTTGTCTTCACATTTGTGTCTGACTGTTGCATGTCTTATAGTCTATTCTCTTTCTCCTGTAGAAACTATGCAGAGGCCGTGAAAGGAATGGTCATATTTTCTATAATTATTTGTATGAGAGGATACTCATAAATGCAGTAGAAAATTATATATACATATCTTTGAAAGCCACCCTGAAACGCTAGGTTTTCGTACCTTGTGATTTCTGCTTCTCTAAATTGACTAGCTGACTCTTGTAGGTGAGGAACGCAAATGTTGCAAAACCACTGTTATATTTAGTTCAAAGGTGAGTTACATAAGCATCCTGACCACTGTTATAGTAAGGTGATTTACATAAACATCCTGTTAAACTTGTGCCGGATGTTTTCTGAATTTTTTTATTTAATTTCTTTTCAGGATGCCGCGGTTGCATCAGATGGCTTCACTTGGATGCATGTGCATCAGACATGGTTAGAAGAAGAAACAAATCTTAAAGATCATTCAAGTTCAATCATCATATTCTAGATTGCTGCGGCTTCAGCTTAACTTCAAGTTCCAGAATGCCGTACAACTTTTCCTATCAAATAAATGTATCTAGATGATACAGTTTATATTTTATATGTTTTCTTTATAACATGGGTGTGATTGATTAAGTTAAAATCGATGA
Organism: Quercus parvula; assembly: GCA_030820535.1. NCBI lineage: Eukaryota > Viridiplantae > Streptophyta > Magnoliopsida > Fagales > Fagaceae > Quercus > Quercus parvula. Next base: position 20,881,733 of record JAUAME010000011.1, on the reverse strand, counting down.
TTATACATAAACTTCGTGGTTGGCTGCATATTTAAAGTTTATGATTCATTATTTGCATTATAATACTCTGAACAAAAGATGATTGGATGTTGGGTGGCTCTACCTTTAGGCCATTTAGGCAATGACCTAAAGTCCCCTAAAATATATTATATAATATCTATTTTGTTTTATAGTATTGTACAAATATACAACTGTAATTAAAAAAAAAAAAAAATCTATTAGCTGATAGAATGCTTATAAATTTTTTTATTAAGGACCAAAATTTAATAAATAAAAATTATTTTTAAAATATTATATTCTTATTGAATTGTTCAACATTTTATGCTTCAACATTTTATTAATACGTTTTACTATATTTGCGATAATTTAAGAGGGTAAAAATTTTTAGAATCAAATTTTTTTTAATACATTTTATAAATATATAAAAAATGGTCCAATTAATTTATTAAATTATATAAAAGGGTTCGATTATTTTTTATAATTCATGTATTGCTCTTAAATACTAGGTAATAATACATTTTACATTTGCATTTGACTCCAAAATGTGTTGAGTGGGCCCTATACTAACCTTACTTTTGCCGACCAAGAATTTGAGCAAGGTTTGATAAGAATTTGTTTGAAGCTAAGTTAAGCTAAATTACAAGTTTTTTTTTTTTAAAAAAAAAATTTTTATTTTATATTTAAAATACTTAATGCATATAAAAAAAAAAAATCGTCATAGAAATGTGGCCATATTTTGCATGAAGTGTATTTAACATGCCAATAATAGTTATTATTTTATGATTTTGGTATGATCATAGTGGTATTAGTAAAAAAAAAATCAATTCATTTGAGGCTAAAGTTGTTAAAAAAAATCAAAAATCAAAATGATGATTTTGCAAAGAAGTGATCAACGAGTACCACCTTTAATATATTGGAAGAAACTAATAACTTTTCATAAAATGCCTATCTTTAAATTGTTGTCTTAGGCCTCAATTAATAATTATGCATAAAATACACATAAAAAACATGTCCGTCTGTAAGGTTGAGAAAAACGGGCGTTTCCCATTTGGTTTCCAAAGTTACGAAAATAATTGTGTCTATTTAAATGTAAAAGTCCAATTTACATAATGAAAATAATCGTTTCCATTTAAATGTAAAAGTCCAGTTGTGATGGATGAATTGGACTTCTTGTTAAGAACAAACAAAGTAATAATGAAAGACATCAGATTGGTGCCAGCCAAGGACCATCCGATACTTCAATTAGTTAATCTCTCTTAGGAAATCTCCAATGTGTATTGTAGCTTAGTTTGTAGTTGTTTACTTGCTCTTTATGGCTTTATATAGCCATCCCATGAGTTATTGCAAGGTCCGTTGATCTCCCCTAGGTGTTGTGTTTGAGCTGGGTGATTAGTGGCTTAGTCATGGCCATTAAACAGCTCATAAAGATATTTGTAACGGCTGTGAAATGACTCATAAAAGATGCTTGTAATGGTTTTGTAACCGTTCTCATGACTAGCTTAAATGAATGATTTATGTCTAACTTGAATGTGCTTATGGTCGTCCATGTAATAGACGGCCATTTTATCACTACTCGTCATTTTCTATATGGCTATAATATGTTGAATTATTGTATTTATCTCAAAAAAATATATGGTAAATGAAGAGGATAAAAATGAAGCCCGATAGGCCCTGTAAGATGGGCTTGACGGATCCATGTCCATGGGCCGATAAAAGGCAAGCCCAATTCTTGTAAAGGTCCATTGTGAATAAATGCTACAAATAAATAGAATCCCAATGAAAGTAAAGCCTAAGCGCGAGGAGGATTCTGGAAGATGTGCGCATTAATGAAGATCTTTTCTACAAGGGAATGACTTGTCCATCACGTTTAGGATTTCTCAAGAAGACTCCTATAAGGAAAGGACTTGGACTCCAAGGAAAAGAGGTCAATCCTCAACTACTATAAAAGCCCTAATACCCTCACATATCAAGGTACACATAATTTACCCTTATTTAGCATTCTAGAGTTGTGAGAATAGTTCTAACTTGACCTTCGGAGGGTATTTGGCCAGCATCACACCGGTGCTCTTTGGTAGGTCCACTTTTTCTTTCTTTTCTGCATGTGATTAGTTCGAGCGTTGGAATCGTGTGACTCATTGGTGAGATTTACAGCCTCATCAGTTGGCATCGTCTGTGGGAAAACGTGACTATTTAGCCAGACTAATCGCTTCCCGGACATAAGAGTTGCATGGTTCTCACTCACTCGATGGCCACCACCAACAACGTTCAAGGAGATGAGCCGCCACGATCCACCGCATTGGAGAGACAGGTCCAAACTCTTATGGCCGCAGTGGAACATCTCACGAAACAGAACCATGATCTGGAGGAACAACTATGTCAAAGAGACGCAGGACACAATGTTCAAGAGGAAAACCAAGAAGATAGTTCTGAACGAGGGGAGCCAGAAAAGCTAGAGGGCAGTAACGCACCAAGCAGACCAGAGTGGCGGAACTTAAGCCTTCCGTCTCTCATGGATACAACCCCACCATCTATTGTCACAGAGATGCAGGGGATGAAAGAACAAATGGAGGTTATGATGAACGCCCTCAAGGGACGAGTGTCCAGCGACCTTGACGATTTAGTAAACAGAATCGACTCACCGTTTACTATCTCCGTCAATTCCTTTCCCCTGCCACAGAAATTTCGCATGCTGCAGATTGAAAGCTACGACGGGGTCAAGGACCCCCTCGATCACCTAGAAACCTTCAAAACCCTGATGCACCTCTAAGGAGTACCGGATGAGATCATGTGTAGGGCCTTCCCTACTACGCTGAAGGGTCATGCAAGAATTTGGTTTAGTAGATTGACGCTAAATTCAATCAACACTTTCAAGGAGCTGAACGCCTAGTTCACCTCACACTTCATTGGAGGACATTGGTACAAGAGATCTACGACATGCTTAATGAGCATCAAATAGCAAGAAGACGAGACGTTGAGATCCTACATAACTCGCTTCAACAAGGAAGCATTCTCGATCGATGAGGAAGACGACAAGATATTGGTAGCAGCCTTCACGAATGGTCTGCGGAAGGGTAAGTTCTTGTTCTCTTTATACAAAAACGACCCGAAGACCATGTCAGAAGTACTCTATAGGGCCACCAAATACATGAATGCGGAAGACGCACTGTTGGCTAGGGAAGAAAAGCCCAGAAAAAGAGAGAGATTGGAAGATGCACGGCAGGACCAAAGACGGAAGAAATCGAGAACGGGAGACAGAAGGGATGAAAGACGCCCTAAGCCCCCAGGAGGAAGGTTTACAAGATTCACTTCGTTGAATGCCCCGTTAGACCAAGTCCTGATGCAGATCAAGGATGAAGGGACTCTAACGTTTCCAGGAAAGTTGAAGAGTGATCCAAGTAAGCGATCTAGAAACAAGTATTGCCGCTTCCACCGTGACCACAACCATGACATGGTTGATTGCTACGACTTAAAGCAGCAAATTGAGGCCCTTATCAAAGAAGGAAAGTTGCAGAAGTTTGTCAGTAAGGAGAGAGCGGATACAAATCTTCGAGAGTAGGCCCCCCGACGGGACAATGAGCATCTGAGACCCCCCATTGGAGACATAAGGATGATTGTAGGAGGAACCGCGACTACTGGCTTATCCAGAAAGGTTCGAAAGACCTACCTCAAGATGGTCCAGAACGTCCAGCTAACGAGCTCCGTACCTAAGATAGCACGGAGGGAAAGCCCTATCATTAGGTTCTCGGAAGAAGATGTGAGACGTCTTCATCACCCACACGACGACACACTTGTTGTCAGCATACGTGTAGGAGACTACAATGTGCACCGGGTGCTGGTCGACAACGGCAACTCGACAGACATCCTATACTACCCAGCGTTACAGCAGATGGGGATTGACAGAGCGCAACTGATACCGATGAATGCTCCGCTGGTTGGCTTTGGAGGAACAAGGGTATTCCTGTTAGGAGCGGTCACACTCTCGGTGACGGTGGGCGATTATCCACAGCAAATCACTAGGGACGTAACATTCCTTGTGGTCGACTGTTCGTCTGCTTATAATGGTATCCTCGGATGACCTACACTAAACTCGTGGAAAGCAGCAACATCGACATACCACCTAATGATCAAGTTCCCTACATAATATGGGATTGGGGAGTTACGAGGAGACCAGGTGGCCGCCCGCGAATGCTACATTGCCATGCTAGAGATGGAGGATCATCAGCATACCATGTGTATAGAAGAGCAACGAATCATAGTGGAACCGGTTGAAGAATTGGAAGAAGTAACTCTCGATGAATTAAGGCTTGAACGGACGACTAGGATGGGGACGTTGGCCAACCAGCCAATACGTCAAGCCCTCGCAGCTTTCCTTAAGATGAATCAGGATGTGTTTGCATGGAGCCACGAAGACATTCCCGAGATTGATCCCTCGGTCATAGTTCATAGGCTGAATGTGAACCCGGCATCCTCATCCATCCGATAGAAAAAGTGAGTGTTTCACATAAGAACGAGATAAAGCGATAGCAGAAGAAGTCAGGAAGTTGTTGGAAGCAGGTTTCATTCGAGAAGTATACTACCCTGACTAGTTGGCGAATGTAGTCATTGTTAAGAAGGCTAATGGGAAGTGGTGAATGTGCGTCGATTTCATGGACCTCAACAGGGTGTGCCAAAAAGACAGCTACCCCCTCCCTCAGATAGATACTCTGGTGGACTCGACGGCTTGACACGAGCTCCTAAGCTTCATGGACACCTTTTCAGGTTATAATCAGATCAAAATGAGTGAAAAGGATCAAAAGAAAACTTCCTTTATCACCAGCCAAAGACTTTTTTGCTATAAGGTGATGCTGTTTGGACTCAAGAACGTAGGGGCGACGTACCAGAGATTAATGAACAAAATGTTCATGCACCAAATTGGGAGGAACGTATAAGTTTATGTTGATGACATGTTGGTGAAGAGTCTGTGCGAAAATGACCACCTAGATGACCTCCAAGAGACATTCGACACCCTTCGGTCTTATAACATGAAGCTGAATCCAAGCAAGTGCGTGTTCGAGGTAACAGTCGGAAAATTCTTGGGCTTCATGGTATCCCAAAGGGGCATAGAAGTCAACTCGGAGAAGGTACATGTCGTAATGGAGTTAGAGCCACCGAGGACGGTGAAAGAAGTGCAAAGCTTGAATGGCAAAATCGCGGCCCTAAACAGGTTCGTCTTTAAAGCGACGGAAAAATGTCTGCCATTCTTCTGCACTCTGAGAAAATCGTTCGAGTGGACGGGCAAGTGCTAGAAGGCATTTGAGGACTTGAAGAAATACCTTTCGTCTCCACCATTGCTCAGCCCGTCCAAACCAGGAGAAGAACTCTACCTCTATATAGCGGTTTCGCAAGCAGCGGTCAGCGAGGCCCTAATAAAAGAAGAGGAAGGATCTCAATGACCCGTTTATTTTATAAATAGGGCATTCCAAGGGGCAGAAGAGAGGTACCCCTGGATAGAGAAGTTAGCCTTCGCACTGGTAATGGCGGCGCGAAAGCTCAAGCCGTACTTCTAGGCCCATACCATTATAGTTTTGATGAATTAGCCCCTTAAAAGAGCCATGAGCAGCCCTTAGGCAGTTGGAAGAATGGCCTTATGCGCAATAGAGCTGAGCGAATTCGATATATAGTATCACCCGCGAACCGCGATAAAGGGACAAGCTGTGGCAAACTTCATCGCTGAATATACTCAATTGGAAGGCAAGGGGGCAAAAGGCCTCGGACAATGGAGCATCCACACGGACGGGTCTTCAAACCGGCACGCAGGAGGTGCCGGCATGGTGATACGAACCTCGGAAGGGGATTAGATTGAGTGTATGATACGACTGGATTTCCCCACAACCAACAACAAGGCTGAATATGAAGCCTTGGTGGCAGGGTTAGACCTCGCGAAAGCAGCAGGTGCTGAAAATATGATCGTACATTGCGATTCCCAGGTGATAACAAGTTAGATTAATGGCGACTACGAGTGCAGAAATGACAGGATGAAGAAGTACCTGGAAGAAGTGAAGAATCGGATCAGTAGCCTCGAAGTCAGATTCGTTCAAATCCCAAGGGAGGAGAACGAATTGGCCGACCGTCTTGCCAAAGCAGCCTTTGCAGAATTTATGATTGCCTCCAAATAGGTATTATCTTTTGTCCAAATCTCCTTGCTTATTGATGATGGAGCAAATGTGCTGGAAATAAATTCTGAGAAGAATTGGACCACGCCATTGATAGCATACTTGAGGTCAGGCATTCTGCCAGACGGGAAAGAAGCTGCTAGGATGTTAAAATTCCAAGCCTCACGATTTGTTATAATCAAAGATGTCTTGTACAAAAGAGGATTCTCTTGACTGTACCTGAGTTGTTTGAGCCGCGAGGAAGCAGACTACGTGATGAGAGAAGTCCACGAGGGTATCTGTGGAAACCATTCAGGGGCACGGTCATTAGTGCATAAGTTAATCTGAGTAGGATACTATTGGCCTACAAATGTCAAAGGTTCAGTAATTTGATTAGGCAACCTTCAGAGGAACTAATGCCCATGATGGCCCCTTGGCCATTCGTTCAATGGGGACTAGACATCATGGGCCCCTTCCCGATGGTATTAAGATAGCTAAAGTTTCTGGTAGTTGGTATCGACTACTTCACGAAGTGGGTGGAAGCTGAAACCCTAGCCATCATCACGGAGAAGAACAGTCGAAGCTTTGTATGGAGGAATATCATCTGCAGGAACGGGATACCAAGAGTGCTCGTTTCTGACAATGGAAAACAATCTGACAACAGCGCATTCAGGGATTTCTGCTCAAAGCTAGGTATTAAGAATCACTACTCGTCTCCAGCACATCCACAGGCCAATGGGCAAGTTGAAGTCACGAATCGGTCCTTGCTAAAAATCATCAAGACCCGGCTCGAGGGGGCAAAGGGTATCTGGCCTAACGAACTACCAAGCGTCCTATGGGCATACCGTACTACTGCAAGAACACCAACTAGAGAAACGTCGTTTCGACTAGCATACGAAACTAATGCTGTCATCCTAGCGGAGGTAGGACTTACAAGCTATCGGGTGGAGAATTACAACAAAGATAATGAAGATGCCTTGCGCCTTTAGCTAGACCTAGTGGACGAGGTTCGGGCAACAGCAGAACAGAGGTTGATGCAATACCAGAATCTCATGGCAAAATACTACAACTCCAATGTCAGGCGCAGAGACTTTCTGGTTGGAGATCTTGTTCTACGAAAGGTAATGGGAGTTGCCAGAGATCCTTCACAAGGAAAGCTCGGCCCCAACTGGGAAGGACCTTACAGGATCACGTCATGGCAGAGGAAAGACACCTACCACCTCGAGACGCTGGACGGACGGAGGCTTCAGCGCCCATGGAACATGGAGCACCTCTGGAAATACTACCAGTAGAGATAATGGATGACGACCTCCCCCTATTTCCCAGCTTATTTAATTTTATTGCTACTAGTTTTCTTTTTTAGACAAGTTTTGCTACAATATTCTTAGTACCTTTTTAAGTTCAAGGGGGCAGGTACTTTTCTACAGACGCCTGTTTTATTTATTTTTTAGGAGAAAGAACGTTCAGACTTAACTATGTTTCATTACTACTATGCCTTTTACTAAAAATCCTAGCTAAGTCCACAAAGTGGACGGACCCTACGAGGGGTGGTTAATTAACAAGTCCATAAAGTGGATGGACCCTATGAGGGGTGGTCAATTAACAAGTCCGCAAAGTGGACAGACACAATAAGGATTAATTACCTGACAAATCCACAAAGTGAACAGACCCTACGAGGGGTGGTTAATTAACAAGTCCACAAAGTGGACGGACCCTACGAGGGGTGGTCAATTAACAAGTCCGCAAAGTGGACGGACTCAACAAGAGTTAATTACTTGACAAGTCCACAAAGTGGACGGACCCTACGAGGGGTGATCAATTAACAAGTCTGCAAAGTGGACAGACCTAACAAGGGTAATTACTTGACAAGTCCACAAAGTGGATGGATCCTACGAGGGGTGATCAATAACCAAATCCACAAAGTGAACGAACCTAACAAGGGTTAATTAGCTGACAAGTCCACAAAGTGGACGGACCCTACGATGGTTGATCAATAAACAAGTCCACAAAGTGGACGGACCCAACAAGGGTTAAGTACTTGAGAAGTCCACAAAGTGGATGGATCCCACGAGGGTTGATTACTAGACAAATCCACAAAGTGGACGGACCCTACGATGGTTAATTATTAGACCGGCTCACGATAAGGACGGACCCAACTAGGGTTAAGAAATTGACAAGTCCACAAACTGGACGGACAACCTGAGATTAAACTATTAGACTAGTCCACAAAGTGGACGGACTCTATGAGGGTTAATCATTAGGCTAGTCCACAAAGTGGACGGACCCTACAAGGATTCAATATTTAATGGGTCCACAAAGTGGTCGGACCCATCTGGGGTTGAAATCTAGACAAGTCCATAAAGTGGACGGACCCTATGAGGATTAATTATTAGACGGGCATAAACTTAGCCCCCAAACAGAACGGATTATCCCAAAAGGATGAAAATTATAAGTCCATAAGTGGATGGGCATAATCTAAATCCAAAGGTGGACGGATCATCCAAAGAGGACAAAAATTCATAGCCCAAAAAGTGAACGGGCATTAATATGAATGGATTCTACTAGAGTATTAATAAAATCCATAGTCTGCGAAAACTAGTGCATATTTAAATAAAGCAGATAGATGCATTCACAAACAAATATCGAAGAAACAATGTAGTAGACGGATTAAACAAAGTTTAGCAAATAAATGAAAGCCCTCAAAAGGGAAATATCTGCATGACCCCAAAAGGTAACGAGGAGATCATAATCTGTTCTCAAAATATTCTTACATTAAAGAAAAATAATGACAAGAACAAAAGACTTCAGCTCGTCGTAGGGGTCTCGGTCTCCTTGACATGACGAGCCTCACCATCTTTTGGTTCATCTTCAACCGTCAGGTCCATAGGGGCATTACTGACGAGGACATCATCTCTAAACAGTTCATTTGTGTCCTTCAACTGGGCAGGTTGAATGGATGTTTGCTCTGGGACATTGATGTTGACGGATGAAACGTCGAGCTCTGGATATAGGGCCTTCACTTGACGGAGGGCATCGTCAAAGCTGTCATTGTATGAGACTCTGAGCTCTGATAAAAAGGCATTGGAATCGCGATACTCTAGCACTGCGACCTCCTTATTTTGACGGATCTCCTTCTCCTTGTCCTCCAAAGTTTTCTTCAAATCCTCCGTCAACTTATAATACTCGTCCCTAGCCTGTTCGGCGAGTTTGCGTTTTTCCTCCATCACCAGCTTCTAGTTCTTTAATTCAAGCAACTCATCCTCCGTCATCCTGGCTTTCTCACGTACCCGACCTAATGTTGTCTCGTGATTGAGACACCGTCCCATCAATCCCTTCATCATGATCATGGCCTGAAAAAGAGTAGAAATTAATTTCAAAAAAAGAACATGGACGGACGAGAAAACGACGGATATTACCTGGGCAATGTTAAAAAGACCAGTCTCCCCCATGGCCTCCGTCGAATGGTTGCCTAAGTCCTCATAATCCTCAGAAGTGATGATGGACGAGAGCCTCTCTAAGGCATATTGAGGATCTTCGCAGAGTAGGATGGGAGGTTTCTTTTGGCTACCTGGTGGAGCGACCATTAGACCTTTGCCAGCCTCATGCTTTGCTGGAGTAACCATCTTGGCGCCCTCGGCCATTAGACCAACGACGGGCTCCAAAGAAACCTTGGGTTTCTTAGGTGCACGGTCTCCTTTTGACGGCATTCTCCTTTTAATTGACGGTTTGCTTGAGCTCGTCCTCATGGGATCCGTATCAGCTCCTTTGTTTTTGGCAGCTTGTAGTTTGATAGCTGCTCTTTTTTTTGCGTCGTCCATCTTTAAAAAAAGAAGATGGGTAAAGTTGGGCATAAATGCAAACTATTTAAACAAAAAGAGAACGACGGACTTACGTTGTTGAGTTCGCTCTTTGTATTTAATTGCTGCTTGAATAGGTTTGGGTCCGTCACAATACCAGTGGACAGTGTTAAGGTTGACGAGCTTGGCCCAGTTTCGTTCCTCTGGCTTAGACTTTGCAAAAATTCTCTCAAGAAAGTTAAACTCCTTGAGATCAATTTGTGGGTGCCGTCGGACTGAAAAAAGAAGACGGACGTCAAAAACACTGAAGAGTATCAAACAAAATGAGAGTCTTTATATGTTACATGATGGATGTATATCAGACGGATTTAAAATTCCCCAAGTCTTGTCGACGGGCATGTGTTTCGTCTCCCTTGGGTGACACATCCAACCGTCGCCCTCCAGGAAGAAGTAACGGCTCTTCTAGTCCCTATTGGAGTCTGGGGTTTCAAAAATCACCTTTAAGACGGACTTCCTAGGAACAAAACTATACATCCCTTTTGATTTTTCTATCTCATCCGGACGGTAGCAGTGGAGGAATTCCCTCACCATCAACGATCTGGCACCGTTTGACATGGCCCCGTACAGGACCTCCTTCGCTATAAAGACCTTCTAGGCATTTAGGGATATTTGGCTGACGGATAAGCCCAAGTACTTAAGAAGCTCACGGTGCAGGGAGCTCAGAGGAAACCTAAGGCCGGCCTTGAGCATCTGTTCATACACTCCTACGCCGTCTACCCCTTCATAGTAACATTTTTCTGATTTATAAGGTAGACGGATAGGGATGTAGTCTAGGATTTGGTAGTTGGCCCTAAGGGTTTGAAGTGTGGCTCCTTGATGGTGGACGTAAAAGCATTAACCGTCCACTCTGGTAGCATGACGAACTCCCTAAGTCCATCAGCACCCACAACAGATTTAATTCTTTGGTCCTCGCCGTCATCAAAACCCTCATCTGGTTCAACAACCTCCATATCCTCATTTTTTGAGGACGGGGAAGAGGCAGATGGACTCCTCTCCTCGCTCGGATCGTCTGGATCTCTATAACCCAACGAGTACACTTCTTCATAACCCGCCTCGTCACAGACGAACGACTGATTACTTGGCGCACTAGACATTGCCTACACGTAGTGACAGAACCTAAGACTGACGAGTTTAGAAAGGGTGACGGGGGCACAAAAACCAAATAAATGGTTTCAAAAGGAAAATGAAAGATGAAAAAGAGACGAAAAAACGGGAAGAAATTACTTACCGAGCCAAAGAGTGAACGGATGAGAGCGAAGGATGCAGGAATTGAACGGGCAGATCTTTGACAAATATGACAGACACGCTTTGACAATGTGTTTCTGCGAAAAGTAGAGAAATGGGAGGAGAAGGGAGTGGTTTTTATAGGAGAAGTGCACGGAAGACGAAGCGATGCTTCGATCCAAGATAAAAACCAATCGTAAAACGACACGTGTCATGCGTCATTAATGCCTCTGGACAACTTGTCAGATGTTTGTACACCTGATGACCTCTGCGTTTTCAACCGTCAACCCATTGACGTTGTCACTGTCAACCTAGTCATTTCAATCGTCAACCCATGAACATTGAACCGTAAACCCAGTCATTTCAACCGTCAACTCATGAACATTGAACCGTCAACCTGTAATTTTTTAACTGTCACCCCAATTGGCCTTCTTTCTCAATAACGATGGACCAAAAGGGGTGAAGGGGGCAATTGAAGAGGATAAAAATGAAACCCGACGGGCCTTGTAAGATGGGCCTGACGGATTCATGTCCATGGACCAATAAAAGGCAAGCCCAATTCTTGTAAAGGTCCATTGTGAATAAATGCTACAAATAAATATAATCCTAATGAAAGTAGAGCCCAAGCGCGTGGAGGATTCTGGAAGATGCGCACATTAATGAAGATCTTCTCTACGAGGGAATGACTTGTCCATCACGTTTAGGATTTCTCAAGAAGACTCCTATAAGGAAAGGACTTGGACTCCAAGGAAAAGAGGTCAATCCTCGACTACTATAAAAGCCCCAATACCTTCACATATCAAGGTACGCATAATTTACCCTTCTCTAGCATTCTAGAGTTGTGAGAATAGTTCTAACTTGACTTTCGAAGGGTATTTGGCCAGCATCACACCGGTGCTTTTTGATAGGTCCACTCTTTCTTTCTTTTCTGCAGGTGATTAGTTCGAGCGTTGGAATTGTGTGACTCACTGGTGAAATTTACGGCCTCATCAGTAAATATTTCCGTATTTTTGTTGTAAAAATTTAAAATATGAATGTAATATACCGTATTATACATGTACAATTCTTTCTCCATTCCCATATTTTTTTGCCAAAATTTTGAAATGTACTTTTCTGGAAAAAAAAAATCCAAATTATACTTATTCGTATTCTTGTAGTATGATACGCATACGGCATACCACATTTATGCTTTATGCCACAAAATGTATTGAGCTGGCACTGTTATGCATAGAATTAGAATACTAAGCTTCAGTATATCAAAATGCAATCATTCACAGAGAGCCTTCAACCTACCTAGAGATTTGATAATTTGAGTAGTCTTTCAACCTACAAGAGATTTTAATAACAATAATTTGTCTTGCCAAGGCGAGTTGTTGAAGCTACCTCAATTGCCAAATGACATACCTACAAAATAGCCAAACTAAAGTCTAACTAAGATGAGATTCGGGTGGAGATATCTTATTTGAACCTTGGCGGAGACAATTCGAGTGTTCTGTTAGTGCTTGTACAAGGCAATTCATTCCTAAGATTGATTATGTTTTTTGTTCGTAGCTTTCCATTATAACAAACAACACAAGCAAAGATCCTTGTGGACCTGTGATATGTAATATGGAATTTTAATGGCACAAAATGGATAGTAGCTTTCTATTGTAACAACCATATTTTTAAACCCACCAAAATATTTTATACAGATCCATGAGATGAGAAATCCTCTAAATTTGTCTATCGCCCATTTGAACGTACCGACTTTGTCAATTAACTCTTGAATGGTTATAAATCTAATTTTCCCAACATATATCTGAAGGTAAATTGCAATATCACATGTTAATTGGGAAAAATAAATAAAATGATGGGAGGATATTCTTGAAATAACCCACCCCTTTATATTAATTATTTCATGTTAATATTCGGCTAACCCAAAACTCGGTTTTGAGTTGTGACATTTATACATATGAAAAATCAATTATTTAGGCTTACTTAATCTATCTTGGTCTTCTGACAAGCGACAGCAAATGTACATTCAGCACTAGAGTATTGGAAATTACACCTAAATCAACATTAACAACCATCATAAGTTCAACAAAAGCAACAATAAACAATTATGAGTATTCATTTGATCGATTAATGCACTCAGGCTACCCTTAATTAATTAACAATCCATGTATTGCTTAATGTCAATATAAAAACCATTTATTTAAATACCACAAAAAAATTAGTAACTTTTTTCAATAGGACACTTCATAGGATGCCTGCCTCCATTAAGTGTATTTAAGTGTTCCAGTTCTAAAAAATCTTACAATTCTTGGATGACATGAAGATATTAAAAAAAAAAAAAAAGGGGGTAAGAGGAATCCTTCACTCTTTTTTTATTTTTATTTTTATTTTTTTATGGAAGGAATCCTTCTCTTCTTTGAATGGTAGTCCATTGATATTTTTTTTAATTAATTATTTATTTATTTAAAGAAAACACGTAGATGTATGAAACAGATAGGTTCGGTTCATCTCAACACCATACTATCAATGCTGTTATGCTTAACATGTAAATATAGAATAACCACCCTTCATCTCTTTTTGTTTAATATGTAAAATTTTGTAGCCATAAAACGATATTTTATTGACAGCTTTGATAAATGTGAAGCATAGGGGATGTTTGGTAGAGTAGTTTGAGTAATGTTATTTGTAGTTTTTTAAAATACATGTGTGTGAAAATATGTGTGAAAATGTGTGTAATGTTATTTAAAATGTGAAAATGTGAGTTTGAGTAGGGCTACTAAACAGGTCTATAATCATAATTCATATAAACTGACAATTCCGTGTTGCTTTTTTTTTTTTTTTCTCGCTCTTATTAAAAGAGAGTGTTAAGAAAAGATACAAGGTATTTGGATTTCTAACTAGATCATAAAAAAAAAAAAAAAAACAAAGTATCTCTCGCCACCAATATTTTCATAACTCCTAGATGTTGTTAATTTAACTTTGCTCATTTGTGCATACTACTTGAAATCGAAAGTTTTAAAAAGGCATTAGAGCATTCATATTAAAGGTGCTAAAATAGCTTAAATGTTATTTTAGAATTCAAAACCCTAAAAAATCCACTACATCAATGATGCCAAAAGTCAAAATTTTTAACAATATGTTAAATTTGTTAATTTAACCATGCTCTTTGGCACTTTATTGTAGTTAGATGGTAAACATAAAAAAATATTATTTAAATGAAACTTAGAGAGAAGGAAACTTGAGTAGAAAAAGAAAGAATATAGCAATGATAAAGAAAGAATATTTAAATGAAACAATAAAAAGATAAAGTATTTAATGTTAAATGTATTATAAAGTGACGTGTTAAAATGAATAAAGTAATTTTTTATGGTGTTAAAAATTAATTTTTTAAAAATTTTGTTCACTCTCATGCAATATATAAGTATGTTGTATATAGGCCCATTTATGGGCAAAGGATAGGACCACTAGCCCAATCAGTAAGGAGATAAACCGCTCATCAAGTCTCCAATCCATACTCCATGGTTTAATGTTTAAGTTCACCTTTTTTTTTTTTTTTTTTTTTTTTTTTTTTTTTTTGGGGAAATCCAAGTTTACACTAAAATTAGTGAAATTTTTTTGAGAAAAACAGAAGGGCCCAATTTATGGGCAAAGGATAGGACCACTAGCCCAATCAGTAAAGAGATAAACCGGTCATCAAGTCTCCAATCCATACTCCATGGTTTAATGTTTAAGTTCACCTTTTTTTTTTTTTTTTTTTTTTTTTTTTTTTTTTTTGGGGAAATCCAAGTTTACACTAAAATTAGTGAAATTTTTTTGAGAAAAACAGAAGGGCCCAATTTATGGGCAAAGGATAGGACCACTAGCCCAATCAGTAAGGAGATAAACCGGTCATCAAGTCTCCAATCCATACTCCATGGTTTAATGTTTAGGTTCACCTTTTTTTTTTTTTTTTTTTTTTTTTTTTTTTTTTGGAAATCCAAGTTTACACTAAAATTAGTGAAATTTTTTTGAGAAAAACAGAAGGGCCCAATTTATGGGCAAAGGATAGGACCACTAGCCCAATCAGTCATCAAGTCTCCAATCCATACTCCATGGTTTAATGTTTAAGTTCACCTTTTTTTTTTGTTTTTTTGGAAATCCAAGTTTACACTAAAATTAGTGAAAAAAATTTGAGAAAAACAGAAGGGCCCAACCGGGTTCGAACCGGTGACCTCTTGATCTGCAGTCAAATGCTCTACCACTGAGCTATGGACCCCATTGACATCAAGTAATCTAAGATAATGTTTATAACATACATGTTACTGTTAGTATACCCTATTTTAGTTTTTGGTAATAATAAGACTTTACCTTTCTTCACCGAACCTTTTGAAGCTTCCCGAAATGAATGTTACAATAAATTGTCATGCGAAACCAAATACAAATCCATTAATATCAAACGAAAATGTTTCTTCTTTTAGGAGGAGAATCTTTTCGGAATGACTTTAAAATGGAAGTTACCTGTGTTGAGCTTAGGATTTTATAAATCTATCAATTTCTTGAGATTATTTCTCTCTCATGTTTTCTTCTTTAGGTTAGATTGTACTTAACAAAAAATTTCTACACTTGTAATTATGAAAAAAAAATACAATTAACCTATTTTAAGATATATTTACCTCTTATTTGAAAGCACTTTGACTTGTCGTTTTCTTTAACAAACAAAACACTTTCACTCTTAACCAAACAAACATGTTATCTAAGTAATACTAGCTTCCTATTTTTCAAAAAAAAATAAAAAAACTCTATGAAAAGTTTGAGTCATTACATTAGTAATTTTGTTGATAATATTTTTAAAATTTGTCAAAAGTGAACACTTATAATAAAAGCGTAAATTTTCAAAATGTGACATTGAAAATCCAAAATTCAAGTTGAGGTCAAGTCAAGAAAAGTAATAAATTAATCATCATATATGAATGAATAGTGAACAAAAAAAAATCATAAAATATTGAAATTGAAGTCTTTTTTTTTTGATAAACTGAAATTGAAGTCTATGCCCATCACTCCACCGCCCATAAATATACAAACTTTTTTTTTTTTTTTGAATTCATATACAAACTAAATTTATATAACATCTTTAATACCCTTAATGACACGTGTCGATACTCTATACCCTTAATGACACGTGCATCATTCCGCTCAAACTGTGTTAAAAAAGCCTTATCCAGTTCTTATTTTAAATCCAAACTTTGTCTCTATTTTTCTCAGTTCTCTCTCTCTCTCTCACACACACACAGGAGAAACCAAAGGCTATTCAAATGGCTATCCGGATCGTGTACGGTGTGGTGTTCCTGTCCTTCTCGTGCGCCTGCATCAAGTTCCTCCACCTAATTCTCCACCCAGTCTTCTTCCTCACCTCCTGAAGACAATAAAAAAGAAAAAGAAATCCCATATGTGATGGAACCTGAATTTTCCGGCAAAAACTTGAAATGGGTTAGTCAGAAAATCTTTTTATTTATTTTTTACTTCTTTTTATAAACATGTACATGTAATGGGTTTTTGTTGTCTCTGTTTCATTGTCTGTACGAGTGTGATATTTGTATGTCAGGTTTTTGTTGTTATGATTCTATCAATGTTTGTTGCTTTGGTGTGACATGATTATATAATGGAAATTGATTTATTTGGTTGCCGGCCAACACCTTTGGTTCAAGAAATTGTGTCTGTTTGATTTGTTATGGTAGAATTTATTTACCTTTGTTAATTCATTTGAGTGCTGAATTTTTGTTTAACTGGTGCTTTTGTTAATCTCTTGTTTAGAATTTGTTAAATTTTTTGTAATTTTATATTAAGTTATGGGGATAGTGGCATTTGCATTACAACACCAACCATGAGCGACAATTGGTGGCTGTATAGGATTTTAGGGTTGTTAAAAAAAAGCTTGGAGGCACTGCCCTTTTATTATATATATATATATAGAAAGAAAGAAAATTTGGGGGCAATTGGATGGTGATGGCTGAATGGGCTCAAATATTTGTGTCTGAGTATGAATATTTGGAAGTTAATAAGGAGACACATATACTAAGGTTCACTACATTTTCATACCATTATAAATAAATATCATCATATACAAGTTAAAATTCCTACCTAAATTGAATACTATTTATGGTGTAGTTTTTACTTTTTATACTTTTCTAACTATATAATTTGATAGAGTAGGTAAATTATTCATTCAAGAAAAATATTTATTACTACTTTTTAAACTTAATTTTTGTTATTTTGATCCAATAAATTTATTTTACATTTACATTTTAAAAAAGTTATGAAAATTGAGTTATTACGAAATTATATTAAAAATGAATAGTCAAATTTCTAGAATAGGGTTAACATTTTTCATTGAAATTTATACTTGAATTTTAATAATAAATTTTAATTACAAATGCGAGTGTAACAGTAGGTTTACCAAATTTGTTAATGTGAAAAATTTAGAGTAATTATTAGTGAAGTTCAATTTGACAAAATGATGGAATAAATTAATAAAAAAATATGAAAGTTTGGGGAGATAATCTCAAACTTTTATTTTTAGAATCGAGATAAACACAAATTACAAACAATAGTTTTTCACCCAGATAAAGGAAACAAATATGAGGAACTACTGCAAAAATGGAAGTCGTAGTGTGTTGAATTCCTAAGGAATAATTCTAGAATCTATTTAAAATAAAGAAAATCTCAATTTATTGGAAGCAAAGTGTTGTTTTTGTTTTACAATACAAAAGCCTATTTCAAAGCTCTAAAAAATTATTTTCTATGAAAATATATTTTAATTACTAAGAATGCCATAAAAGCTCTTAAAATCAAGCAAAATAAAATTCTAAATCCTGAAATTATGAAAATTACAAATATAAAAAAATAATAAACAATAAAAATTTACCCATATACTTTGTCTTGCATAATACTCCACTCGAATAAACTCGATCTTGAGTTTTCATTTGGAAATTGAGATATTTCATTCCTAATAAAAAGTTATTTAGAATACTTGATTATCTTTTAAATTGTTTAAATTATTTAAAATATATGAATTTATTTTTCTTATAATTTCAAGTTCATTAAAATTGCAGGAAAATAAAAATTTTATCACCATCTTCTTTATTCTCAACCATGAAGAAATTGTATGGGGTGATTGTAGTAAGTTTCCTTCTAGGCTTAGCCCTTCACATTTTGAAATTGTTGTGAAAATCAATTTATGAAATATTATAGAAGAGATGAGAGAAATCAACATAGAGAATTTACATGATTCAACGATATGCTTTCATCCACAAAAGTAATTGATTATCATTTTACTATATGACAAAATTTAGGTTATATATAGCAAAACTCACAATGGTTTGGCATTATTGCAACTTAAAAATTTTCAGGGATCTTTTGAGTTAGTAAAATAATCTTCAAGATTTAAAATCCAATTTATAAAGTCTTCTTTATTACTGTATCTATTATGCTATCAGCAAAGCATAAAATAGAATTAAAATTGAGAATTTTTTAGTTAATAGGTCGATCACGAGCACAATCTCTCTCTCTCTCTCTCTCTCCACTATTTTCATGATCTTGTCTAGCATTAAATGTGAATCTTCTAGCCAGGGGTTAATTTTATTAACATCGCCAAATAAAATTTTTGTTTTCGTCATATCAAGATTTATTTATTTATTTTTATTTATTTATTTTTTTTACCAATTAACTTATAACACTATAACGACTTCTTAAAAAAAAAACAGCGTATAGCAAAAGCATGGAGGCCTGCCCCTAATTGATCATATAACATAAACATTCAAATCAACTAATTAATAGCCCACAGGCAGGATTAAAAAAAATAAAAAAACAATGAATAGCCAAAATCCAAGTTAATCAATAGGGTAAAAAAGAAAAAAAGAAGAAGATGAAAATATATGAAAAAAAGAGAGCTTGACTCAATTTATTCCTCCTTCCCCACACTTTCTCTTTTCCTTTAAAAAAGAGAAAGTTAAAAGCACTTCTTGGTAAATCGAAAAAATAAAAAGAGATAAAGTACTTTTTATTTAATATATGACATATATCCCTTTATTTTCACTACTTAATCATCTGAGTTTTCTTTGCTGTTCTCATTTACTGATTCATTGCTTTCCCATCCACAATTTGGAGATTTCTAATTTAAACTTCTCTCAAGTTAACGATTTTTAATCGAATCCAATTGTGGCATTTCTTCTCATTTAAATGAGAGGCGCATGATTTGCTAGAGATTTTTCCGCTGTGTGTAAAAGTAAAAAGAAAAACGAGAGAGAGAGAGAGAGAGCAATTTCTTTCCATTCCTTCACACTATTGAAATATTGATTGTTAAAAAAGCATTTAAACTCAACCTCTTTTTTTTTTTTTTTTTTAATAGCTAAATTAATATTGATGTGCTTTCCAATGAAGTGTAATAAGAGTATTTTTTATGTTTTAATCAAGTTTAATAAAAAGACAATGGAGAAATATTATCACCGTTCCCCAACCACATTCTTGAGAAATATTGTCCTTCAAGAGGCCCTTACTCCTTAGTCCTTAGGACTTTTGAAGAATGCCAAAGGTTTTTGTTTTTTGAGAATCTGAAGAATGCCAAAGGTTAATTAGGCCAAATGAGGACACGTTTCATCGTTTCATAAGCTTTTTTTTTGTCACGTGATGACGCAAGAGGTATTAATTAGATATTTAGAACTTAGAAGGCTTACCTTTTGGGTAAGAATTTTGTTCAATGTACTAGAATATTGGACAAGTGCACGAACGACATGCGGTCATTTGTATATGTGTTCTATCCGATATTTAAAAAATGAGAGGTGCTACGTTTACAACAAATTATGGGTAAGAATTTTGTTCAATGTACTAGAATATTGGACAAGTGCACGAACGACATGCGGTCATTTGTATATGTGTTCTATCCGATATTTAAAAAATGACAGGTGCTACGTTTACAACAAATTATGGGTGGTTAGCTATTATTAGTTCAAATTTGAATTTAGCACTGAGATTACTTTTTTAACCCAATAATAATAATCAATAATAACTCGCCACTTAGGATTTGTCGTAAAAATGTTATAGACATATCATTTCTCTTTAAAAACAATGGACACAGTTCAAAGTTTCAAACTATTTCCTTTTTTGACTTCCTTTCTTTTAGAGGCAGAAACGATAATACAACTAACTATAAATTGTGGTTGGAAAATTCTTTTAAATTTTTTCCATTTTTTTATGACCAAATTGCCCTCACTAAGTTCAGGTTGGATGACTGGATGAGTCCATTCTTTTTTTTTTTTTTGAGAAGATGACTCCATTCTAGATGTAGGAAACAAAGAATTTCGTTTTTTACTAGAAAAATTTTAAGAACACAGAAGAAGAGAAGATTAGGATTAGAAGTAAAATGCAAGACTTTTAGCATAATTTGGATATTTATAAGTTTGATTGTAATTCTCTAGAGTTTTTAAAGATATCTCTTAACTATTTATTATAAATGAGTTATTTAGATTTTTGTTTGTTTGTTAGATGGTTAGAAATTATTATTATTATTATTATTATATAATTCGATAGTCAGAATAGAAGAGATCGAGAAGATTTAAATTTTAAATATTTATGTTAAAAATGCTTAAAGGTGGTAGTTGAGGTATAAAATTCTTAATATATATATATATTTTTTTTTTGAATTTCTTGTTGTGCCAACGTTACGGGAAACTCACCTTTGCTCTCTCATTCTCTCCCATTGCCATAGTTCCTTTCTAGCTATATTTAGTTGCCTTTTTCACTTTTATTTTGCAAGCCTTGTTGCCCCAACTGCCAAAAAATAATGTTTGAGGAAGAGTGCCAACATGGCACTTAAGTCACTTATCCAGGGCCGTGACCTAGGGTGACACGATCATAACAATTAACAAGTATATCAATTCAGGGTTTAGCATATGTGCTCCCTTTTGTGTGTCTTTTGTTACGTTAATGAGCCTTTCTAATTTCTCTTGCCCTGCTATGTCTTGACTAGGTTTATCTATAAAAATTAGAGTTGTGATGAGTCTGGTTAGGTCGGTCAACTAAAGTGACAAAAATTTCTAGGTATGCTTTACATTAATTAAGATTATGGTAGGTCAACTCATCAACTAAGCAACACTGTTACTTTAATTTTGTTAGAAATACTGGAAGATTTGAATTGTATTTCATCATGAGAAAATATACATCAGTACCTTATATAGGAGGCTTAAGTGTGCGGTACAAGTAAAGTATAGTACAAGTATATGTGTGCTATACAAGTAAAGTAACTGGGCCTAAAGCCCATAACATAATATACATTAACAGCCCCCCTCAAACTCAAGGTGGATGTGAGACTAGCTTGAGGTTATCAACCAAATCACGAGTGCGTCCCTTAGGAAGTGACTTGGTGAAGATATCTGCAAGTTGATCTTTGGAGGAGACGGAGAAGAGCTTGAGAGCACCATGGACAAGATGATAATGGATAAAATGACAATTAATCTCGATGTGTTTAGTCCGTTCATGGAAGACATCACTGTGAGTAATATGAATGACACTTTGGTTGTCACAATAAAGGGGAGTAGCAGAGGATGTGGATACACCTAAATCCTTAAGAAGCCATCGTAGCTAAAGGAGCTCAGATGTGGTATCAGCAAGGGCATGATATTCTGCTTCAGTACTGGAGCGGGCCACAAATGTTTGTTTCTTACTTCGCCAAGAAGTTAAAGAAGAATCAAGGAGAAAACAATAACCTGTAGTGAACCTGTGATCAGTGGGATCCCCTGCCCAATCAGCATCAGAAAATGCACGAAGCACAAGAAGAGACTGAGTTGAGTAGAAAAGGCCATGGAAGAGAATGCCCTTCAGGTATCGAAGAATGCGCAGAATAGCAGCATAGTGAGTAGATCGTGGAGCAGACAGATACTGGCTCACCTGATGAATAGCATAGGAGATGTCTGGACGAGTAACTGTGAGATAAACTAGGCTGTCAACCAATCGTCTGTAAAGAGAAGGATTAGACAATGGTTTCCCCCGCGAGGGTGTCAAATGCGCATTAAGTTCAACTGGAGTGTCAACAGTTTTGCTGTCAGTGAGTCCAGCTTGAGATAAAAGGTCAGAAGCATACTTGGCTTGAGTAATATAAAGACTATTTGTGGAATGAGTAATTTCAAGACCCAAGAAATAACTGAGATGTCCAAGATCTTTCATCTCAAACTGCTGACTGAGAAAATCCTTGAGTTCTTGAATGCCACTGAGGTCATCACCAGTTATGATCATATCATCCACATATAGAAAAAGAAAAATGGTGTCTTTATCAGTACGACGAAGAAATAAGGCAGAATCATACGGACTGGCAGTGTAACCCAAACGAAAGATAGTGGAGCTGGACTTGGCAAATCAAGCTCGTGGAGCTTGTTTAAGACCATAAAGTGCACGTCGAAGATGACAAACCTTGTTTGAGTCAACAGAGAAACCAGGAGGAGGTTGCATATAGACTTCTTCACTCAACTCCCCATTAAGGAAAGCATTTTTAACATCCATCTGAAAAAGGTCCCATTTACTAGCAGCAGCAACAAATAAGAGGGCACGAACAGATGAGATACGAGCAATTGGAGTAAAGGTCTCTTTGTAATCAATCCTATACTCCTGTGTAAAACCTTTTGCAACAAGACGGGCCTTGTAGCGCTCAATGGACTCATCAAAACGAGTCTTGATCTTATAGATCCACTTACAACCAACCACAAACTGTCCAGGAGGGAGAGTGACCAGATCCCAAGTATGGTTTTTGGTTAATGCATCAAGTTCCTCTTTCATTGGAATTTGCCATAAAGGGTCAATGAAGGCCTCACGATAGGTTTGAGGCTCGTGAAATGTAACAAGGGTAGTGTAACAATGATAGTCAAGTAAATGTGTAGGAATAGATCTTACCCGGGTTGAGTGGCGAGGTGGAATGTCTTGTGGAGGATCTTCAGGTGAAGCAGGAGCAGGGGACCCAGGCTCTAAGTATGGTAGCTCGTCATCAACCTGTTCGTCATAAACCTTTTCATCTTCAACCTGTCTAGGAGAAGCATCAAAAATATCTGAATAAAGGTCCAAAGGAGGATCAAAAGTATTTGTAGAAGGAACAAGAGACTTATCTGGAAAAATTTCTAAAACAGAAAAGGTAGTTAGGGAAGAATGAAAGTGAGAGAGTTCAACAAATAATCGGTGTTCTCAAAAGACAACATTATGAGAAACACGAAGACGATGAGAGACAGGATCATAACACCTATACCCTTTTTGAGTTTCGCCATAACCAAGGAAACAACAAAGTCTAGATCGAGGCTCAAGTTTGTTGTGTTTATGAGGCTGAAGAAGAACGAAACAAGCAGATCCAAAAGATTGAAGGTGATGATAGTCAGGAGGTGACTCAAAGAGACGCTCATACGGAGTCTGATTATGGATGATAGTGCTTGGAATGCGATTAATCGCATGAACAGCATTAAGAGCAGCTTCACCCCAAAAAGGGGCAGGAACTTTGGCAAAAAGAAGAAGAGCACGAACAGTGTCAAGAATATGACGAAGTTTTCTTTCGGCTCGACCATTTTGCTGAGAGGTACCTGGACAAGTTAGATGATGTACAGTGCCATAGGAATGTAGCAGAACTTGAAACGTATATTGAGTATATTCAAGAGCATTATCAGAATGAAAGGTTTTGATATGTTTATAGAATTGGGTTTCAACAATTTTTGCAAAGTTACTGTATATTGGTAAAATTTCAGAACGAGATTTCATAGGAAAGATCCAACTATAACGAGAATAATCATCAATAAAAAAAAAAAAAAATATCGAGATCTACCAATACTAGCAACAGGAGAAGGTCCCCAAACATCAGAATGAATTAACTCAAAAATATTATTAGAAATGGATTCACTATTATTAAAAGACAAAGCTGACTGTTTTCCTAACTGACATGAAGTACAATCAAAATTGTCTTTGGACACAGAACCTAACAGACCCCTAGAAGCTAACTGTTGTACCTAAGAAGATGATGCATGACCAAGACGAGAATGCCAAAGTGCAAGAGATGGTAAGAAAGAAACTGCAGTAGCTGCAGCAGCAACAGAAACAGGAGCAACAGGTGGAAGATGAAGATTGTCCACGGGAAATATACGCCCAACTTTAGGGCCGGTCCCAAGCTCTTGTCCCGTCCTCGGATCTTGCACAATACACCAAGAATAGTAAAAAGTAAGGTGATAACCTAGTTTAGCTAATTGTCCCATAGAGCACAAATTATAGGATATGTCAGGTACATGAAAGACTCCAGGAACAGAGAGGTTGGAAGTCGAAACAAAACCTAGACTATTCTCATGCATGGTGGAACCATCAGCTATATGAATATTTAGGGGATGTGGTGCAGGGTTAAGTTTGGAGAATAAGGAGGAGTGAGGTGTCATGTGATTGCAACAGGCAGAATCGAAAAGCCAAGTTTGAGACTTACCAGGTAGAACAGAGAGAGCAGTGGAAAGAGATGCATTACCAGCCGTACGAACAGCCTGAGCTATGATCTCCTGTAGTTCAGTGGGGGAGAGGTTGATAGTGGATCCAGAAGACTGCGACTCAGCCGAAATGGAAGCCACTGGTGGAGTAGGCTTAGTATTAGCAACAACAGCAGTAGATTTTTCACGACGATAACAAGTCTCAATGGTGTGGCCAAGACGCTTGCAATAGTTGCAGAACTTTTTGTTGGTCTGCTTGCGAAGATTGCTAGAGCCAGAGGAATCATTTAATTGCTGAAGTTGCTCTATGGGTGAGCAGAAGGTGTAATGGCTAAAACATTGAGCTTATTCTGAGCTTGAAGGGTTGCAAGATGAGTTTCTTCTCTAACCAACTCGTTCACAGCAGTGTCAAAAAAGGGAGCAGGATTGCGATTTAGAAGCTGACCTCGAATGGGCTTAAAGTCTTTATGAAGGGATATCAGGAATTCATAGAGGCGAAATTCATCTCTGATGGAAGCATATTGTTGAGCATCCTTTGAGCATGCCCAAGTTGGATCAGAAAAGTCAATTTGGTCCCAAATGAAGTGAAGCTGATCATAGTAGTCATTGATGGATTGCCCTGGTTCTTGTCTGAGTTGATGCAATTCAACCACTAATTGATATTTCATGGAGCCATGAGTAGTGGAGTACCTTTTGGCCAACATATCCCACGCTGACTTGGCATCATCAAAGTTGCCCAACAGGTTAGAGATGGAGGGAATGGAAGTGTTTTGAATCCATGTGAGGATCATGTGGTTGTGTCTATCCCATTCAATCATGCGACCAAGGAAGGCAGCATCTTCTTCACATTGGCTCCCTTGACAGCAACAATGATTGCACAAGTACAATAATGCTAGAGCATGCAACCTTTAAGAAAACTGCGCATAGCTTGAGATCAAGATAAGTAATTCTTACACCCTTCCAACACAGTATTGATGGGGTGAGGAAGAAAAACATCTTTTTTATCCATTTAGAGACACAATATGCAAAAACAGACTGCAAAAATGAAATCTACGCGAAAAACTGGGTAAGAAGAACCTGGACTGAAAAAGTCAACCCTGGAGAAAAGTCAACGTCCTGGTCAACGATGACGTCAGCTGATTGGCGAGTGACGTGGCAATGATGACGTCACCTACGGCTGACGTCAGCAGGAGAAACTTGGCGCGTGGAGGCGCGTGAAGCTTGTGAGCTTTTGCGCAGAATCTTTTGGAGGCGCGTGAGGGCGCGTGGCAGCTCCGATGATGGTCAGGTTTCCATGAGAGGGTAGATCTGCGGAGGAAGATCTTGGTGGTACCTGCAAAAAAACAATCGGAGCAAGGATCACGGCGACGACAGTTTGGCAGTGGTCTCGAGACTCTAAATGACGGCGGCTGCAGGTCCTGAACCAGAGACGATGACTGAAACGCGTCAGAGGTTTAACGGCGAATGGCTGCGGCAGTAGTTATAAAGGCCGAAGCAGTTGTGAGTCTAAAATAATACCAATGAAGACAGGATTGCCAAGAAAAAGTCAGAGCGATGACTTTGATACCATGTTAGAAATACTGGAAGATTTGTATTGTATTTCATCATGAGAAAATATACATCAGTGCCTTATATAGGAGGCTTAAGTGTGCAGTACAAGTAAAATGTAGTAAGAGTATATGTGTGCTATACAAGTAAAGTAACTGGGCCTAAAGCCCATAACATAATATACATTAACAAATTTAACATTAATGATTATTTATTAATTCAACTACCATGCTTTAACTTAACAAGGCCATTTGCCCATTGCTAAGTTTGTTTATCTAGAATTATATAACTTAAATCAATGTGTTATAACTTAATTCAACTACCATATATGCTTCATGGCTTGCTACTTGCTAGCTCTCATTTTAATAGACTTGCTGCTACCTCTTTTTTCTTAGGGGATAGGTTAGTTTCATGACTTGGTTAGGTAATTAGGTTAGTCTTATTACTCATTTGCCCTGGTTATTTCCAAGGGATATGTTAGTGTCATGACCTAGTTAGGTCAATAATTTATATCAGATTCCCCCAACTCCACCAACCATTGGATAAATATTTATGGTTTGTTAATGTTTAAAAAATGAGGGGGAGTAGAGTAAAGGGAGAGAGAGTAATTTAATTACCTTGTTTGGAAGTTTTTTAAGGAAGGAGGGGGAGGGGTTTAGAGGGGTTTCAACTACCTCTAACCCCTCATTTTTAATTATCCCAAATTGGAGAGATTTGAAGGGAGAGTAGAGTAGATAAATTATTGACCAAATAAATTCCTCAATTTACCATTTCTAAATTAACAAAATTACAAACTGATTATATAAATAATCTTGGTTTGTATCCTGAGAAAATTTAAGGTGAATGAAAAAAAAAAATGAATCTCGTTGTTGTTTAGGTTTCTTAGCTCTAACTCCTCCAAACCCTCCGGCGCTGGCAGCTTCATCTCTCCGAAAAACGGAGGCAAAAGCGAACACATCCAATATGAGCTCTACCACAAATTCTCCTCGCCACAACGTTGGAGGCTAGGATTGTTGGTGTTCATCACTCTCCCAGTCGACTCCGTTAGTACCGGGGCCAAGTCCGGCGTCGCAAGGCCATGGCGCAGTCGTTCAAAGCTCTATCAATCATCGGTGTCAAAGGCGTCGTTGTCAAGGTCTAGTAGGGACTAGTGGAGAGAGACGAACCTAGGGTTTACAATTGGCAAAGGGTATTTGGACCTCGTTGCCTTAGTGAAACGATGTGGTTTGAAGGTTCGTGCTGTCATGGCCTTTCATCAGTGTGCCATTAGACTTGACAATCGTTACTGGTTAGTCTAAACTCTCTCTAAATTTTGTTTTTGTTTGTTTGTTTTTTTTTTTAATTAAAATTTATAGGTCTAGACGAGGATTTTTACTCTTTTTTTTTTTTAGTTTTTAGGTATACACTTTATTTTGTTTTATTTTATTATTTTAATTTTATTTATGCTTCTCCCAAAAAAAAAAAAAATTCACTAACATATTCTAAGATTTGGACTAATGATAATCAAGTTCAAGAGTTTACAAAACTGATAAATTAATCATAGACCAATGCTACAAGTCCATTTTCAAATAGGGGTAAATTTGTCTATTTAAATCATTTCCTCTTCTCACCATCCTAATTTTTAAAACATCCAAATAAGAAGAATGACTAATTACTCCCTTCCCCTTTACTAATTTTAAAAACATCTAAACAAGGTAAAGGGGAACCATTCCCCTCTACTCTTCTCCCCACTAATCTCCTCCCTCTCTAAACTTCCAAACATGCCATTAGTTGGAGATGTTTCGCCTAAGAGGCTGGTTGGTTGGGCCATCATGTTCGTGTGGACTTGAATATATATATATATATATATATATATATATATATATATATATATATGCCCCAAGTCCACTTTATAGTTGGCTTGAGCAATCGTGGGATAGAGCTACTCCTTTCAAAGTTTGACTAGTGTAATAGACAATAGATTGGTCTTAATTTGTGTGCCTTTGCTTCTCTACTCAAGGCTAAAATCTATATATATATTAATAGATAAAATTGAAAGAAAATTTAATTATATTTTAAATTGAAATTTAATTAGAGTCTAATTTTATGCTACATGTTTCATTTAATCTAAACTTTTAAATTTTTGAGCTAAGTGAGTTAATTCAGTATAAAAATTGGATTTCAATTAGAGTTTAATTTTGTGCCACGTGTCCCATCTAATTTAAGTTTTTTTTTTTTTGGTGCCAAGTGAGTTAATTTAGTATAGAAAACGAGGAGTCTAGTATAAATAAATCATAAAAAAACCTAATCATATATCTAACTCTATATATAAAATTAGTGGAAAAGAGAGTTTGAATGATTTTATATTTATGAGTCATTTTTTTGTGTAACTAAAAATAATTGAAATTTATAAGTTATTTATGTAATATACTATAACTATGTACGGTCCATTAGTAAGTAAGTAATATATATATATATATATATATATATATATATATATATATATATATATATATATATATATATATATATATATATATATATTAAATTAACTAAAGTTTAAAGAAAATTCAATTAGAATCAAAATTATTGGATTTTGCTTTTGTTGGCTCTCCATAAAAATTAAATTGTTTAGATTTTTGTTATTATTTTTTCTCTAAACTAATGAGCATACTTTTTATATTATTTCTATTCAAATATTTTTTATGCAAAGATCTTGAACCTAAAAAATTGTAGTTGAGCTAAACAATCCTATGCACCTATCCTTATTCAATTTTAGGAGATACTACTAGATCAATCTATTCTTTTTATTTTGTATTGTATTTAATAGAATTTCACGTATAATAATTGTGAATTGATATTGTATATGTATTATCAAATAGTGATTTTTAAAATTATATACATAAGATAAATGTAATGAAAAACTTGGCGTAACTAATATAATGAAAATTGCAATGAAAAACCATTTTAGTACCTCTAAAAGTCTTGGTCAAACTAATGTTCTATATATTTAATAATCCAAGCTAATATTAATAGCACCACTTCAATTTATCATTCATGTGTGGAAGCGTGGGTTACCTACTAATAACAATTAATAGTAAGTGAGATAACTAGGTACAAGTATAACTTTTCTCCAACTTCTATTTGATTGAGAAAACGACGATCTACTGAAGCATTTTTTCAATCCCAAAAAAGCTTTCTCACATTTCTGCATACATTTAAAAAGCTTTCTTGAGCACCCTATAGCCTGGAGAATATCAAGCATTTAGTGGTTGCCCCGTAGATGAACCTAGTTTAGAGCCGCTATTCTCCCAATCAGGCACTACACCTCTTTAGTTGTTCAAGAATTTTTTTGGATCTTCTCTGAGTTGTGAGACCATAAACCCCATGAATATTTTCACGAGGACTTAAGCATACTTAGTAGGGTTAATTAAGCTTCATCTGTAACCTCCTCCTTCAAGTTAACCAAGTGTTGCTTAGCTTTTAGGTTCGTACGAAGAATGTCATCCAAATATGCATTTAGCCTAAACGGCATTACATTGTAAAATACAATCCTGCGCCAATAATAATTAAATGCCATTTTCTTGGTTGGCCTTGTGCGTTTTGATTTAGTTGTAGCCCGAGAAAGCTTCTCATGAAGCTGAGTAACTCATGCCTAACTGTTGAATCCACTAGTAATCCAATCCTTGACAAGTCATTCACTTTCCTAACCGCTTCTTTTTGTTAGCAAGTCATGGTGTACGCATTGTGATTTCCTAACAAAGTGAGCAAGCATGAGTTTATAAATTTATACACACTTCCTCAAAAATGGCCTAATTGCTCTTTTGTTACACGAGTTTAACTTTATAAGATGGGCATTCAACTTGTTGACCAAGATGTTTTGGATCAATCCTAGGCATATATATTTGTGTCCAAGCGAATACGTTTATATTTTTCTTTAAGAAGATCTGCATCTGGTTTTTGAGCTCTACGTGTAATAGAGACATACTCGATCGGATAGTGCCCTTAGGTTGGTCATATTCATCATTCCAACATAAACTAGGCTCTCCATCGGCTCCCCGACGCTAACTCGTATTCTTCATCTTCTACCTTCGATCCATCAATATTAGGGACAACGTCATCAGATGATTATTCGATGTAATAGATCTTAACTGGTTGGGGCCTATCTAGCTCAAAATGCATTCACTACAAAAACTTGTCCTACACCACCCTTTTTTTGGGCTATCCCAGCAGTTTAAAAACGCTGGGATAGCCCCAGCTTTTTGTAGTGATTGCATGTTGATGGCCAATTTATTAGGCACTGTTTGTTTGAAAATTATTTATTTTTGATAATTTATTTACATAATATAAAATAAAAAGCTAAAAACTAGCCCTATTTTTTTTTTAAAGTTATATTATTTGAAATATAAAATTGAAACAAAAAATAGTGTAGTACGCATAAATGGTAAATAAAATAAACAAAAAGTTAGTTTATACTCTCTCCCCAAACACACAAATAGTTCATCATCATTTGTCACTTAGTTGGGCTAGCCCCAGTTCATCAATTGAAAAGTGGTTGTGTGACAATTTTAGTTTTTGTGTTATTTGGACTAACTTCATTTTAAGAGGACCAATTTTTAATTTTAAAGTGAGCAAATAATATCTATTTACCACTCTATGGTTGATCCTAACATTACTCGTTGCCTACTCAAATTTGCCTGATTTGGTTTGCGTTGCCAATTCAGGCTTCATCTATTTTGTTTTAAAATATTTTCCACGGTAAAACGTTTTTAACCCAAGTGTTTGACTGCAATCTTAAAAACATTTTCAAGTGTTTAGCGTGAAGTCATAGTTTTGGCTTCATCGTTGATTTGTTTAACCTTAATTCATTGTTGATTTGTGTAGCCTTCACTCCCCAACATTGGCTGCAAACCCCATTGTACTAGCAATCTCAAGTTTTGTGGCCCAGTGCCACTGTGCCGATGACTAGCACTCATCACCATCCACTACGAAAAAACGGTTCTGAGGCCGCGTTTTTAAAACGCGGCCTATGGCCCATTTGGCCTTAGGCCGCGTTTTCTTAGGCCGCGTTTCATAACGCAGCCTAAAACGTGCGACTATAGGCCCAGTCAGTCTAAGGCCGCATTTTTTTAACCGCGGCCCAAGACCAGGTTCTATAGCCGCGGTAAAAACGTGGCCTCAGACCGACCAGGTCTAAGGTACATTTAGCCTTAGGCCGCGTTTAAAACGCGGCTTAAGACGTATACCTTAGGCCGCGTTTTAAGCGCGGCCTAAGATTATGGTATTTGGCTGTGTTTTAAACGCGACCTAAGACCATAACCTTAGGCCGCGCTTAAAAAGAGCGGCCATAGGGCTGAAAACAAACCAATTAGGTCTCAGCCCATTTGGCCTTAGGCCACGCTTTAAACGCGGCCTAAGACCGTAATCTTAGGCCGCGTGTAAAACGCGGCCTAAAAGGTAGGGATATAGCCTCAGTTATTAAACGTGGCTACAGTTCAAACCTTAGGCCGCGTTTGAAACGTGGCCTAAGGCCATAATCTGCAATAAAATACATCGTAACACAAAAGGTCGATGCAGCTCAAGTTCTAAAGTATGGAATGCCCCAATCTGCAATAAAATATTGATAAGTACAAAGCAAGAGTGAGAATTATCAATTTATAATTAGTTATTTCAATTTAGCATTGCATTTACCTTTACATGCTCATTCTCTAGAAAATTTTCCCACGTATGCGCAAAACAGACCCTACTGAATCATAATTTGCAACCTGAAAGAATATGAGAGGGGAAGAAAAACATTTTATACAAAATCATCTCAAGCAATTTACTAATTCGAAAATAAAATAATCATAATTTGTTCCTTCCAATCTCAATGTTGAAATTCAAGTGCCATGCAAACAAAGAACCAAATTAATCTATAAGTGGGCAAACATTGGTGTCTAAAGATACATGTATACCAAAAAATAATTAAAAAAGAAATATCCAAGTAGGGTTGCGAACATCATGTATGAGACATTACACAAGCTTAGCACATTGGCTTTCAAAATAAGAAAAAAAGACTTTCTTAATGAGACAATTTTGCATTAATATAATTAAATACATCTTTTCCTATCTGTGTATCTTGGGAGAAAGGAGGGGAGGTAGTGTGAGCAAGAAGTACATGGGTTTTTGTACTCATTAATTCTTTGTAACAAAATAAGCTGTCTGTTATCATCATATTTAGATACAGTATTAAATCAAGACACAAATTTTAAGAAATTTCCATCCATGATAATGTATTGTATGACACAATCTTTTTTTCATTATATCCCAAGTTCCCAACTAGTATGACTGCAGTAGTGCCAACATTAGACATAGATTATGATGGTTTACAGTTTACTATGTCACATTCCCTATCAAAACATGACTTAAATACAAAGCCTCAGCAATTTTCCTCCTTATCTTAACAATAACATGCTATTTATTAGTCAATGTTCAAATCCCTAATTGTTGTAGGAAGTTCAAGTAAATCTATGAAATTGAAAGATGGCAAGAACTGAAGGAAAATTGTCCATATCATGACCGTTATGACTTGGTGGCATCCTCAACTATTTCTCTTCTTGACACCGGTACCTAAACTCTCTCTAGAAATCTCTATATCTTGCTGTGCCACTCCAACTTTTAAATGACCATTCCACGCATAGTCAACAAAATGTCAAATTATCTACAGTCCCATGCCCCCGTGCGCCCGTGGGGGGGGGGGGGGTAGCAGTGAGAGCATTAAAACTTATCCTCCAATGCAATAAACTATATAAAAATTAAGAAATTAAAAAACCAAAAAAGAAAAGAAAAAGCCAATCGTCTTAAACTTGTCATACCTCCTCAACTTTTATTTCCAACTTCAATTTCATACGTTCTGCATCTCTTCCTCCAGTAGCCGCTTGTCTAAGAACTTTCCTATTAGTGAACCCAAATAATCATTAAGAAACATGCTATCAAAAGCAAGTAATATCAATCGAATTGCAATTCATTAGAAAGGCAACACTGAAAAAATGACTTATATCCCAAACCATCAAAGCCTATTCATAAAAGCAATCGACAAGCCTATTTTCCATAAGAGCAAAAGGCATAATCAGGAGATAAAAAAAAGAAAAAACCAATTCACTTATTTTTTTTCATTTAACACTTTTTAAGTGAGTAGTTGTGTCTAGTCTTAGAACTTTTTCCTTTTTTTAATTATTTTTTGCCTGTTACACTTGAAGACTTAATTTTGCTTCTTTTGAAAACCACACCAAGTTATATCTCCATATATTCCTTTATATTTTTTACTTATTAAAACAAAATGCTTCCAAGTGAAGAGCTATTACAATCTAGTTACTCCAAACCCCCAAATTAATTACATAACTCTGATTCAATTCAAACTTTTATATATTTAGAGACTAACATATATTTTAACAGCGGAAAGCATTGAAACTATTTTCCAATAAAGCAAACAAATTCTAAAATTGTGTGCTCCCAAAGCCTAAAGAGCATTATCCGAAAACTTTACATACAGTTCGTAGGGTGCAATATATTAGATTCCCCATTTGAATTCACACTTGATTGTGTTGTGTTGACCAATGGAATGTACACAATTTCCTAACCTATTTTGTTCATTCAACAAAGTACACCAATTAGTACTCTTTTTTTGCCAACTAGAATATTAATCTGACCACCAGCATCTTCTTACTGCCTATAGGCTATATACAAAGTACATATTCTAGACAGCTCTCTTAGTTCGATTGACTCTTTGTTTAAAGGACGAATACATGCACTACACAAATGAATGTAACAAGAAATCATGAAGTCATTGGCTATCTTTATACTCTGTTTGTCCATAATAATAATAACCACACACACAGCAACTACATTCGGTAATGACTCACTTTACCCTCATACAACCGCTAACCAACATAATGTAATCTTATGAGTATAAATTATGGATAAAATTTAGATATACAAATTAAGCTCGTGAAAGGTCAGATTGAAGGCAACAATCTCTTTTACTGGTTTTAGAACCACAAAGCTTGAGAAAGGCAGAAGAAAAAAAATGTAAGATGCACTTAGATTTTAAAAACGCGGCCCAAAAAAATGCAGCCAAACGGGCCCGCATTTTGTAGTG
Organism: Quercus parvula; assembly: GCA_030820535.1. Classification (NCBI taxonomy): domain Eukaryota; kingdom Viridiplantae; phylum Streptophyta; class Magnoliopsida; order Fagales; family Fagaceae; genus Quercus; species Quercus parvula. Next base: position 20,847,400 of record JAUAME010000011.1, on the reverse strand, counting down.
TCTCCAATAGAAGAAGAATTAAAGAAGTTGAGAAGAGAAACTAGAAGAAGAAAGAAATGAACCAACTTCAGTCTTATTGCTTGATTGAGTTCTCATACATGTACAATTCTTATTTATGCCTTTAATCTCAGCTGTGAGCTAATACTAACTAACTTTTTAGAGATATGTTAGAAATATATTATAGTCCAATGTAGTATGATGAACATAACATGGGTATATATGGGTATATATAAAAGGCTAAACCTTAGATTAATAAACTTCTAGTATAAGAATAGGAGACACAGTAGTATTGAGTTTTGACATATACATTGGGCTAATATATTTCTAACATATCTCTAATATAACTAACTTCTTGAACTATATTAACTAACCACTAACTAATAACAGCTTCTAACGGAAAGCATTTACAATTAACATGTGCTTATTATAATAACTACATGTAATGTTGATGCTTTAGCTTCAGTTTCTTATTCAGGATCTATCAAAGTTATTAAGGTGTAAAATTCAACTTTGGGGTCTAAATATTGTGTTAGGTTGTTATTAGCATTTTTCACATCAAATAATAGTTACTTAAAAAGTTCAATTTTCCAAAATAAGCCAGCCAAAATGTGATGGAAGGAGTACTAAATTACTATAGTTTTTATTATAAAAAATAAACTTAAAAGCTTGATTTAATAATGAATGTGATTGATGTCACCTTAACAATATATAATAAATGTATTGGTTACATTTTCATAATTAGGAACACATCAATTTATGAAAAATATATAGTAAAATTTGTTATATCTCCTTATATCTCTAATAACTCCATAATATAATATAATATCTCAGTCTAAATTCCATATGAGTTAGTGTGTGAATTAGAAGTGTGATTTCTATATACAGATACGAACTATTATACAAACATTTTACAAATTATTGATTTTCAAATCAGCTTTTTAAAAACTAAAAAGTCACGTCAGATATTAAAATAACTCAATTTTTTTTATTAAAAAAATCGCTTTTATCCCTCTCAAGTACTATCACGTATCAAACCTAAATTAAAATTAATATCTCAAAAACCCTCTGTCTCCTTCCCTCCCTCCCTCTCTCTCCTTGCCTCTAATGTGTTTACAAAATGTAGATTAAATATTTGCTCAAAATTGTTCAATTCATATTTTGAGCCTTGCAAGTGGGTTTGATATATACCCAAGTGGATGGATTTGAAAAAGGGGTGCTATTCAGAAATATATTCATACCAGTTCAATCCTACATATTCAAAAGAAAATTTTCTTACCTACTGTTTGGCATGGACAGCTTTTATACCCTCAGACGAAGGGTTTTGTCATTTGTCTTGTTGTTGACTTGATTGTGTAGCAAGATGTGGATGCTGGTGTCTTAAAGAAAGTTGTAGAACATAGTAGAAGATGGTCGTCCAGTTGATAGAAATATTGAATGAAGGAATTTTTTGATGGAGAGAACAAACTTTGAGAAAGATTGTTTCTTTCTTTTGGCAATGTACAGGATGGCAAGTGCAGTTTGAAGACGTTAGATCTGGCCACTAGTCTTTTGTTTTGTGGTTTAAATATGCTAGTAGCAGAATTTTAGAAGATGTATATGGGTTAGTGGATGCTTTCTAAGGACTGCATTAGTGTAACTTCCATGGCAAGGGGCTCATCTTTTGTTGCTGTTCATCTTTGTTGGTTTGGTTTGTGCTGGATGCTTTATATATACGCATATAGAAGAAGAAGAAGTGCAAAATGGAATACCTTGATAAAATTCACTATTGCCTAGTTGCAACTGTTTTTTGTTGTTGTTGTGTTTTTTGTGTTTTCCCTAGTCTTACTGATTTGGTCTACTTATTTTCAGCTTTACGGTTTAGCTGTTTGTTTTTTAATCTGATAATGAGTTGTTCTCTATTCAACTAGAGGCTATGCGGTATTACAGGGCCAGGTATGCCCCTTGATATTGTATTGTTGCATTTGTATCTAGTTCATGTTGAAGTAGGTTATGTAAATGAACTTGAATTTTTAAATAGAAGTTACACTACTTATTTACTGAGGATCAAATTTGAGCTTAGCATGTAGTTGATTAATTTCCAAGACATCCATCTCTTAATAACATAAATTAAGAGCAAAGACATCCATCTCTTTATTCAAAAGCTTGACAAATTTAGGTTATACAGAAGCTAGAGTTGTAAAGCTTAAATATAAAAAAAAAGCTCAAATTCAACATGCAATGTTGCAGCAAGTTAAGTGTCCACAGATTACATTCTAATCAGCAAGAAGATGTTAACCTCAATAATGCAAAGCAGCCAGACAAGTAGAGACCTATGATATTTTTTTATATTCAATCTCCACCCTATAGGAATTTATCAGTTGGATATATAGTAAGTAGAGGAAACAGGTGCATGAAGATTGAAAGCAATTCAATTTGAGAAGTCAATAAAATGTAGTTGATCACTAACCAAAAAACTATTGTTCAGCAAGCTACACGGTCAATAGTTCAGAGTACATAATATATTCCTCTACCACAAACCATCCCAGTATGTCTCTTTAACAAATCCAAAAAAATAAACACTTTACTCAAGTCCAGTTATAGTATTTGAACAGAGCATGAGGAAAAAAAAAAACCCTAATGTTAGGTACATAAGATTATATGCCAATGAACACTTAATAAAAACAATAACTTATTCAATAAAAACCAAAAATAAAATAGAAGGAAGCCAATGGACATACTGGGATAAGGTTGAAGACGATGCTCTAATCAACCTTGACCAACTCAGTTTCTTGTGCCTAAAAAGCTTTGACAAACCTTGAGACAGAGGAGGCCAGGAGGGAGGCTTTTTAGTTTTCAAAAAACTAATATGGACATTAGCACTTTGTAGGGAGTGCTAGCAACACATAAATCTATAGAAATCATCAATATATCTACACTCTAGAGTAATTTTCAAAACCTTAGAAACGGTAATTGAATAGGAAACCAAAAAAGGGGGAAAAATGCCTACCTTCAGATCGGAGACGGGACAGTTTCAGATCGAAGACGGGACAGCTTCAGATCGGAGATGGAGCGTCAGGCGAGGGATGAGGGTGAGATCGGCAATGGACGGCAACACTAACGACAACAGATCGGAGAGATCGAGAGTGAGAGAGAATATGGAGGTGTCGGGAGTGAGAGAGAATATCAGAGATAGGTTCAAAAACGAAAATTACTATGGCTGTATAATAAGACCAGCCCAAAAAAAAAAGGGTTTAGGCCGCATGTATGAAACGGGGCCTAAATCCAGTCCAAAAAAAACGCGGAGAAATGGTACAAAAACGCGGCTTAAGAGCTGGGCTAAGGCCCCGCGTACAAAACGCGGCTGGCCCTTCTCTCTTTAAGCCCCGTTTTTAAAAAACGGGGCTTTATGCTGTCTTGGGCCACATTTTTAAAAACGCGGCCCGAAAGCCCCGCGTTTTGTAGTGATCTAGCCATTCCTATATGTGCAAGAAAGAGAGAAGGCGGTGTGTGTTTGTTTTTTTTTGGGGGGGGGGGGGGGGGTGGGGTTCCATTTTGTTTTACTTAATCCTTAATTTTATATTCTTTTGCACTTGTCTATTTTGCTTATAAGTTAATCTGAGCAAATCTTGTTTTATTGATATATTATTGATATTGCTTTGTAACTTTGTTAATCAATTTGGACAATTTTCCAAACTATACTTCCAACCATCTTAAGGAGCGATTTCTATTCTTATTGATTAACAAAATGTATGATGTTCCTAAGAATCTAAGGCAGCACTTATTTCGAAAATGAAGTTAGTCAATATCATAATTGATTGGGTAGTGGACACTGGGGCTACTAGACACATTTGCTTCAGCAAGCAATTATTTCTTAATTATGAGGAAGAAATAGATGAAGAGAATGTTTATTTGGGAGACTTTGGTACTGCAAGAGTTACTGGAAAGGGAAAGATACTTTTGAAATTTACTTCTGGTAAGTCTTTAGCCTTGCACTCCGTTCTTCATGTTCCAGACATGTGTAGAAATTTAATGTCTGGGTTCTTGCTTAATAAGGCAGGCCTAAAACTTCTTTTTGAATCTAATAAGATCGTTCTTAGTCAAAATGGTGATTTTGTGGGCAAGGGAATTTTTCATAAAGACTTATTTGTGCTTGAAATTGATTGTGAGAACATGAATATATCTAGTCACTATTTTGCTTATATTGTTGAGTCTTTGGATCTTTGGCATGGTAGGCTAGGGCATGTGAATGTTGCAGCCATCAAAAGAATGAAACAAATGAACCAAATTCCTAACTTAACTAATTCAGAGCATTCAAAGTGTGAAATATATTTAGAAGCAAAACATTTCAAAAAACCTTTCAAAATTGTTGAAAGGAGCTATGAACTTTTAGAACTCATTCATAGTGACTTAAGAGACTTCAAAACATTATATGACATTTATCGATGACTACTCTAGATATACAAGAGTATACCTTTTAGTAAGTAAAGATGAAGTTGAAAACATATTCATAAAATTTAAGACAAAAGTTGAAAATCAGAAAAATAAGAAAATTAAAAGGCTTAGTTCTGATAGAGGAGGAGAATATGGTTCAGCTTTGTTTAAAAAATTTTGTGAAGAAAATGGTATTATTCATGAAGTCACTGCACCCCGTACACCTGAACAAAATGGAATAGCTGAGAGGAAAAATATAACTCTAAAGGATATGATGAATGCCATACTCATTAGCTCTAGTCTTCCTTCCAACATGTGGGGGGAGGCTATCCTTTCTGCATGTTATGTATTAAATAGGGTCCAACATAAATAGATTAGAAAAACTCCATATGAACTATGGGAATGATGTGCACCAAACTTAGGGTACTTTAAGGTGTGGGGTTGTTTGGCAAAGGTTGGAATTCTTGAACCACATAAAGAAAGGATAGGTCCTAAAACCAAGGATAGTGTCTTCATAGGATATGCACAAAATAGTCCTGCCTATAGGTGCTTAGTTTTGGAGACTAACACCATAGTGGAGACTAGAGATGCTAATTTCTTTGAGCATATTTTTCCTATGAAGAGAACAAGACTCACTAATGAGTCCTCATCAATCATACCCCAAGTGAGATCAAGTTAAAAATTAGATGAAAGCCACTCAACGCAAGAGTTAAGACGTAGTAAAAGACCTAAAAAGGGAACCAACTTTGGGTCTGACTTTATCACTGCTTTTCTCATTGAAGATGACCCAAAAACTTATCAAGAGGCCATGAAATTAGTAGATGCAACCTTTTGGAAGGATGCAATCCATAGGGAGTTAGAATCAATTATGGCTAACCATACTTAGGATACTTTATGGTGTGGGGTTGTTTGGCAAAGGTTGGAATTCTTGAACCACATAAAGAAAAGATAGGTCCTAAAACCAAGGATAGCGTCTTCATAGGATATGCACAAAATAGTCCTGCCTATAGGTGCTTAGTTTTGGAGACTAACACCATAGTGGAGACTAAGGATGCTAATTTCTTTGAGCATATTTTTCCTATGAAGAGAACAAGACTCACTAATGAGTCCTCATCAATCATACCCCAAGTGAGATCAAGTTAAAAATTAGATGAAAGCCACTCAACACAAGAGTTAAGACATAGTAAAAGACCTAAAAAGGGAAACAACTTTGGGCCTAACTTTATCACTGCTTTTCTCATTGAAGGTGACCCAAAAACTTATCAAGAGGCTATGAAATCAGTAGATGCAACCTTTTGGAAGGATGCAATCCATAGTGAGTTAGAATCAATTATGGCTAACCATACATGGGAATTAGTTGAACTCCCTAAAGGATGCAAGAACATTGGTTGCAAATGAGTGTTTAAAAAGAAATTAAAAGCAGATGGGTCCATAAAAAAATTCAAAGCTAGACTAGTGGCAAAAGGGTATACTCAAAAAGAAGGGATAAATTACTTTGACACTTATTCACCTGTGACAAGATTAACTACAATTAGGATCTTGATTGCTATGGCCTCAATACATAAATTGATTGTTCACCAAATGGATGTCAAAACAGCATTTTTAAATGGTTATTTAGATGAAGAAATTTACATGGACCAACTAGAGGGTTTTATGATTTAAGGACAAGAAAGTAAAGTGTGTAAACTTAGAAAATCATTATATGGTTTGAAACAAGCTCCTAAACAATGGCATGAAAAATTTGATAACACTTTAATTTCTAATGGATTTGTTGTGAATGAATCTGATAGATGTGTGTATAATAAATTCTCTGGTGATAGTGGTGTTATCATATGCCTATATGTGGATGACATGTTAATTTTAGGAATTGACATGAATGTTGTAAAAAGTACTAAAGATCTCTTATCTTCAAACTTTGATATGAAAGACCTTGGAGAGGCTGATGTAATTTTGGAAATAAAAATCATAAAGAATAGTGAAGGGATTACACTTTGCCAATCACACTATGTTGAGAGAGCACTTAAAAAATTCAATCATTTTGATTGTGACCCTGTGAGGACTCCATATGACGAGGGGTGTGCGTGGTTCGCTAGGGTCGGTTATTTCCTAAATTTATCACCGAACCAATAGGGATCGGTTTTCTCATAATTGGAACCGATGCATACCGCTTAGGGTTGGTTTTTCGACCTATAGCGGTGTGGTTTTTTTGGTCGGTTTAATCGGTTTGATCGATTTGAAACATTAAAAAAACTGTTTTTTTTTTTTTTTTTATAAAAAAAATTGGGCTTTCAAGACCAATATCAATACAAAACATGTTCATGTTTATGTTTTCAAGGTAAAAGTCCACTTGACAAACTTTTCACACAAACTTGTTCACACATTAACCTATTCACAGTTTAGACATAATTAAAAAAAAAAAAAAAAACTGTCATCTATACAAACTTTATTTATTTATTTTGCAAGTTGTCAAAAACCTATAAAACAAAATGTCCAATAAGCAATTTATAGTCAAGCACTAACGCAATAGCTTTCTAGCTTAAATTTAAAATCCTTCAAAAATAAAAATCTAATGTTCATTACTCATTAGTAAATAGTGAGTTAGTAGTGAAAGGGAAAAAATGCCAATAGTGAGCTAGCAGCTTAGAGAGAGAAGAGAGTGAGAGTGAGAAACTGACTTACTAGCTTTGGTGCTATCCAGTGAGGAGTGAGCTAGTAGCTTTGATGCTGCTGAGTGAGGGCAGTGAAACTTGAGAGGTGAGAGACGAGGGAGACATAGAGAGAGTTCTAAATGTTAAGAGAGTAAAGAGGGTATTTATATCACCTAGACCCTACCACAAAACGTCGGTGTTTTGTCTTCTTTCTTTTTCTTTTTCTTTTTCTTAAAAAAAAAAAAAAAAATTACTGAAACGGTGTTGTTTCAGTTTCAATCCGTAATATATATACACACACACAGATATTGGTTCGGTATGGGAGAGGATCGGTTTTAGGATTTTAGTCCGATGGTCTTACAGCACCGGTGTCGGAAGGCCCATCGTACTCCGCTCACTGGTGTCGGCTTTGCCGGTCAGCCCAAACCATGGTTCGGTAGCTGTGATGAGGTTCAGCCATGGCAGTGAGGTTCAGTTGTTGCTCAATCCTACATATGACCCAAGCATACATTTAAAGAAAAATAAAGGGTCTCCTGTTGCACAATCTGAGTATGCTAAAATTACTAGCAGTGTGATGTTTCTAATGAATTGTACACACCCTGATATTGCATATGCTATTAGTAGACTTAGTAGATATACACATAATCTTGCCTATGAACATTAGAATGCACTAACTTGTCTCTTTAGATATTTGAAAGGCACCATGAATTTGGGACTTTCGTATACAGGTCGTCCAATAGTATTAGAAGGCTATTGTGATGCAAATTGGATATCAGATAATGATGAGACAAACTCCACTAGTGGTTATGTTTTCACCCTAGGTGGAGGAGCTATATCTTGAAAGTCTTCGAAACAAACTTGTAATGTTAAATCAACTATGGAGTCTGAGTTTGTTGCTCTAGAAAAGGCAGGTACTAAAGTTGAGTGGCTTAGAAATTTACTTGTTGATATTCCAAAATGGTATAAGCCATTACCATCAATATCATTGCATTGTGATTCCCAAGCTGCAATTGCGTGTGCAAGAAATAAAATTTATAATGGGAAGAAGAGGCATATATGCCAAAGACACAATATAGTGCGGCAACTCATAAGCAATGGTGTAATTGCCATGGAGTTTGTACGGTCAGAAAAGAATCTTGTGGATCCTTTGACCAAAGGGCTAACTAGACAATTGGTCTATGATACATCAAGGGGGACAAGACTTAAGCCCATTGAGTGAATCACCCATGATGAAAACCCAACTTATGTCAACAAAAGGTTCAATGGGCATCATGGAGAGATTTAAGCACTATTAGTGAGAATGAAATCTCACTGTCCTTCCTTATGGTGTAGATTGTGCTTACTACCAAACTAGTGAGGTTGAGTTTAAGACTCTTAATAAATTCATAGCCTTTATAGGTGGTGCGTGGTAGTACACACTTGATGAATTCAACTATGTGAGTGTGGAGGTGGGGCCGCCTCCTATGAGAGTGATCTAGAGCACTCATGAAAATCCAGGTCGAGCGCATGGCTGAAATGTGCCAAATCGAGAACTCGTCCAAGAATTCACAAGTAAAGGTGTTTGTATTCTTGTGGTTCATGAAACTGGTTCAAGATCTTGTATCACCAAGATTTTGTGAATTCTAGAATACAAATACCAAGTGTTGATTCAAGTCCACAAGACATCAATACTAATTTCATCTTGTGATTGCCCCATTTGTGAAAATTCAAAAATTTAAAACATGTGGGGGATTGTTGGGTATGTTTTAAAATTGATTGGGTATGTTCAAAGCCCAAGCCCATGCTCTAGAATTTTACTTGGCTAGCGTGGGAATTTTTGGGAGAAAATAAAACCCTTCATCATCTCATATTTCCTTAGAAAACTAGTCAGCTGCAACTTCCCCTTTTTTGCAGAAAATACACAGCAACTTGCTACATCAATGGGACAGAAAAATTCCTTTATTTTTGCCTTTTCCTTTTCACTCTAATCATCTTTAGCTACTTCCTTTTTAAGAGCTCTAAGACTATCAAATCCTGCATATATGAGATTAGTTGAAAACAATAAAAACACATATTACTTTGATACTTTTGCTTCTTTTTTTTTACTGAAAATTTTCTCTTGGGCATTTATGATGAGTTCGAAACTCTATTTGTGAGTGCACATTAATAGAGTTGTCATTGTATCCTAGAGAGCAACTACCTGAACCATTTGCATTGACAGATTCATTCTAGTGGGGGAGAAATTGCTTCTTAAGGATAGTGGATTTAGTTCCGTGCCTTGAAGATAAGTTTTACTTTATCCTTAATTTTATATGCTTTTGCACTTGTCTATTTTGCTTATAAGTTAATCTAAGCATATCTCTTTTTATTGATATCTTATTGATATTGCTTTGTAACTTTGTTAATCAATTTGGACAATTTTCCAAACCATACTTCCAACACATTTAGTTTTAGAAAATATTTTAAATCTTTTTTTGCCTTAAAATGTTTTACAGACTATTATGCTATGTTTGGATTGTGGGGAATGTGAGAGAAAGGAAAAGAAAATGAAAGAAGAGAAGACATTTCCCTTATTTTGGTTTCAATGAAGGAAAGGAAATATTGGGGAATCAAAGGGAAAATATTTTTGCCTGGGCCCACAAAATCTTGTCTGCCCAAATTAAGCAGAAAAGTACAAAATAGTGACTGACCAATTACAAAATTGTGTGGGGGTAAATTTCCAAATATGCCATTAAGTGGTTTTCCTTTCCTTCCAATATCCAAACACAATTATGCTTTGATTGGTTATGAAGGAGGGAAGAGAAGAGAAAAGAAACGAATAATAGAAAGGAAATAAGAAAGAAAAGAAAACAAATTTGATCTCTTGTCTACGTTTGGAAATAATGAGAGAAGGGGAAAAGAAAAATGATTCCTTTGTTTGGTTTGCAAAAAGAAAGGAAATGAAAAATATACATGTGTATATATATATATATATATATTTTTTTTTTTTATGCCCATATAAATGTGAAAGATGCATAAAAATTATGGATAAATATGTAATTTCATATCATATTATATTATTTATGTGGGCCCCAATTTTTAAAAACCATTGTCTCCCTTCAAATCCGCCCAATTTCAAATATGTGGGCTTAGGAAATGGGTTTATGCCTTATTGTTATCGGCCATGCTAACCAAACAGAGGAAAGGACAACATTCTCTATCATTTCTCTTCTCTTCCTCGCTCTTCCAATGTTTCAAAACACACTATTAAGGAAATTCATTTTCTTTTCCCTTTCCTTTCACTTGTCTTCTCTTTCCCTTTTCCTTTCTCTTCCCTCCCCCTAACTACAACCAAACAAAGTGTTATACTGTATTTTTCATGGTCAACTCAAAATATTTATTGGTTTGGCCAAGATTTTTCAATGAAACAAACACCCCTAAAAATTGTCCCCCCCCCCCCCCCCCCCCAAAATTACCACCAATTATCTTATTTATAAATTGCTGATTTGGTGAGTGGTTGGCCTAGATGAGAACCAGTAAATATTTGTTACCTCAGCCATTTATAAAAATGTTGTAAAAAAGTTTGTCATTGTAATATTACTCTTAAAATAATCAATGATATTGTTAAAATGGGCAAAGTTTAATTTCATTAAATGAAATTGTTAAAATTAGTACCTATTTATATATACTAGTATTTTTTTATTAAAAAAAATTGGGAGGCAATCCAAGAATACCTCCATTTCTAAGAGAAACAACAAAATTCGCAGCTATTTGAAGTGAAAAGTTGTTAATGACGGCTGATATAACAATGAGTAATAACCTGCCAAATTAGTGCCAAATTATTTGGTTTGAGTATTTGTTATGACAACTCTTTTGCGTTGCTAAAAAAGGAAGGAAAAAAAAAAAAAAAAAAACAAACAAACAAACCAACAATAAGGCAGTGGATATTTGATGAAATCTCCCTTTGCCCACAGATTTCCCACCTCAAATTTTTGTGGGTAAATTACTTAGAAAAATAAAAAAGAAAAAAAAAGAAAAACTGAATTCCTTGTAGGGTGGGTATTTGACGTAAGGGTAGAGGTTGTGAGAGACAGGACTTAATAAGATATTATGGATAAAAATTGTACAATAGAAGTTGGAAAATCTCTGTCTATCACTTATTAATCAGTTAAATGTCATACATCAAACTGACCAAAAATTGAGCGAAGTCACAGAGTTTAAACCCACGCAGTCATGCCATTTGCCAAATATCAACGGCGGGGTAGTTACAAGCTGAATTTCAAAGGCAGTGGATAAGACCCTATATAAAAAGATCAAAGAGTCTGGGTCGTCTTCTCTCTATTATTAGTTTTTTTTTTCTTCCTTCCTTTAATAGTTTTATTATTTCAAGTCCAAAAATAACCAATAAGGAACTAATTTTCTTTTTCATCTAGATGTTATCATAGCTTTCATCTCAATTTATTCAACGATTAAATGCCATGTGTGCCATTGAATATTGATGTTTACGTTGGTCCTATTTAAGAGAAATGGTCATGGTTTTCTTGTACAGCCCTTCTTTCCTCGTTTTAGTTTTTTTTTAAACATTATATGGCACCAACCGCTAACAACGACTTCTTTCTCCATCTTGGTCTAGAATGTTTTCTTTAGACCCTTTATTTCTTTTGTCTAATTCTGTGTTCTTGTCCATGGATGATCCAAATGGTCATCATATTTGATCCAAAATAAAGTTTGATATTTTGAGAGACAAACACAGAGAGGGAGAGAGAAATGTCGAATTCTATGGGAGTTGGATTCATGGCAGTCTTTGCGGTCTCAGGAAGTGTAGTTCTTCTTGTTCATCAACTCCATAAGCGCCTCCTTTCGGATTTCATGAAAAAGGTTGAATCTGAATATGATACCATCTTGTACTCCCATGGTAAAAACAAGATAAAGGGTATGTTTTTCTTTCACTTTTACCACTTCTTTTTAATACTAATTATGTAATTTAATTTGTAGTTTTGTTAATCCAAAAATTTCGATTCTGTAAAACAAAATAAAATTTCGATTCTGTAAAACAAAATAACTATATAGAATTTGATTTGCTTATAAGTTTTGATTTTTTCTTCTCCAAAAAAAAAAAAAAAAAAAGATTTGATTTTTTTTTTTTTTTGGGTAGGATCTGAGAAATGTCAATCAAAGAAGAAGGTCCGATTTGCAGATGATGTTGAAGAACCATCATCGAATAATGAGGAATATCGCAAAAGGAAGTTGCTAAAGTATAAGCAGGTTTTGGCAATGAAGTATGTACAAGGCTCCAGCAATGGCAAATAAAATAAAATAAAGCTCTAGTAGTGGTGACAACTTAGAGCATACCATTCCAGCCAACAGGAAAGCTATATGAAAAGGAATAGTTGAAAATAAAAAGACCCCCTAATTGTAAAATACTAAAATGTAGTTTTTTGTTTTTGTTTTTGTAGGGGGGTAGAGTTTATATTTTATCTAGTGGTTTTTAATCTTCTTTATATGATAGATAGGTGTACAGAGGTGTTGTAAGTATCAGAAATTCCAATAAAGGGCTCTATTATTATTATTATTATTATTATTATTATTATTATTATTTGTGGCAATGTAAACATGGGGGTGACTTGTAGGCGATTGAAAATTTATAGGAATTGGTAGATCATAAGTTACTTCAGTTGACCAAACTTTGAGAATGATATATGATCCCAGAAAAATGAATTGGCATAATGCGGAATGATTTGTTCTCCAAGTAATAGTCCTCTGTTTTTGGAGACTAAGTATCAAAAGGGTTTTAAAAAAAAAAAAAAAAAAAAATCTTAACGAACCTTTATATGTAACAAATGGTTCATTCAATAAGCTTCTCCATATATATTCACTCATCTTGAAAAGTCTCTCTTCATTTTTAGACCTTAGTTATATGGAAAATGTTTAGCTCTAAACATGTTTAGAGCCTAAGCTCCAACCACCAATTGGAAAATGATATGTGTCTCGTCATGTGCAATACACATGATTCACTGAGTTGATTGGATTAAATGAGTCATATACATTACACATAACAACCACTAATGTTATCTTCCTATTGGTGGTTGGAAGATAACATTAGTGGTTGGAGCCAAACTTTATTCTTTAATATTTCTCTTTCTTATTTCCATCCAAAAAATTCTTCAAAAGTTTCCATTCAAGCAAATTGGAGCTTTTATTTTTCGGAGATTTAATCATTTTAAATTAGACAAAATTTAGCTCTAAACATGTTTGGAGCCTAAGCTCCAACCACCAATCAGAAAATAATATGTGCCTCGTCATGTGCAATACACACGACTCACTGGGTTGATTAGATTAAATGAGTTATATGCATTGCACACAACAACCACTAATGTTATCTTCCTATTAGTGGTTGGAGCCAAATTTTATTCTTTTATATTTCTCTTTCTTATTTCCACCCAAAAAATTCTTCAAAAGTTTCCATTCAAGTATTGGAGCTTTTATTTTTCGGAGATTTAATCACTTTAAATTGAACAAAGTTTAGCTACAAAATTGGTTGTAGTCTAAGATTATAACTTTAATATCTTTTTATTATAGGTGAAATTTGACAAATCCACCATTGGATTACATTTTCTTCTTATATCCTTTATACTTGCAAAATTTTGAAAAAAATTGAAGATCAATTGCTATGTCATCAATAAATTATTTAAATTGTGAGTTTTTGTAATTTAAAATTATGCATAAAATATAAGCTTATAGATCATATAAAAAATAATATCCGATTGACACAAAATTTGACACGTGTATTAAGAGCATAAAGAACTTGCAATTGAACGGTTAGATTTTAAAAATATATAGTAATGTTTATCTATTCAGTAAGGTTCTAAGTTTAGACTACAACCAATTTTGTAGTTAAATTTTGTCTTTTTAAATTTGGTAAGTCATGGATAGGACTTGAGATTGTTGGAAGCAAAACACCAACAAGTATAGTAGATAACTACAATGGCTTTTTGCATGCTAATCCCCAACTTCAAAGGAAATCCATAGCATTGTTTTCAAGCTAAAGTTTGTGACCTGGATTGTAGTTGTCATTGCCACATTTTTTGTAGATCATGTAAACTTGGCATTATACCTCTTTTTTTTTTTCTTTTTTTTCTTTTTTTTGAGAAACCAGCTTGGCATTATACTTGGATGGGAGTAATATGTTAAATGTCATTCAAGTTTCATCAGTATTGTAAAACTGATTACCCCTTTTTAGTGTTTCGGATGGATAATATTTATTCTATTTTATTTTTTTAATCTCATTTTTGGTAATTGGTTAAATTGTTGGTGTTTATTAAGAGTTTTTTTGTAAAAGTGTAATTTAAATTGTGTGTAAATAGCATTTCTCTTATTAAAAATAGGAGGGATACTAGGAATACTAAAATTTTACTTTAATATAAGCCTTACAAATTGATTTTCCCCCAATCATAAAAAAAGAAATTAAAATATTTATTTATAATTTTGTTTAAGTGGCACCAATTATATTTTTACTATCAGTTTGTATGCTCCATTAAAATTTGTAATAATTTTAGCATACCCCCACCTCCCCCCCCCCCCCCCCCCAAACAAAAAAAGGCCACCATGAGTAAATCTGTATGGGTGACATATGACTTTATGATATAGGTGTTTTACCATTTTAAAAATGACGAAGATAGAAAATACTAAGGGCCCGTTTGTAGCAACATAAGAATCAAACTTGCATCATAGTTTAGCTTCAGTTGGCTTTTGTATAGGCTTCTTCCATTGTTCCTGTTAACAATGTAAAGTGAGAGAGAAAGACTGAATAGTCTGTATATTGATGTGTGAATAATAATGTACAATAGAGAGCCTTATATAGGCTAGGTATGTGTGCAGTACAAGTAAAAGGAGTAAACTACAAGTATAGTATATTGGGCTAAGCCTAATGGGCTAAACTAGTCTAAGCTATACACTAACATCCCCCCTCAAACTCGAGGTGGCAAGGAGGAAGCCAACTGGAGTTTGGATATAAGATCTCGAAGACGACCAGGCGGGTGAGTCTTGGTAAAGATATCAGCAGGCTGGTCAGCAAAGGAGATGGAGAACAACTTGAGATTTCCTTTCTTGATATGCTGGCGAGTGATGTGGCAGTCGATCTCAATATGCTTGGTGCGTTCGTGGAAGACATCATTATTAGCAATGTAGATAGCACTACGATTGTCACAATAAAGATGAGTGGCAGTGGGCTACGGAGCATCCATGTCAGCTAAGAGCCAGTGAAGCCAAACAAGCTCGCAAGTGGTGTCGACAAAGGCATGATTCTCTGCCTCAGTATTGGAACGGGAAACCACATCCTGCTTCTTGCTGCGCCACGAGACAAGAGAAGTACCTAACAGGAAACAGAAACCTGTGATAGAGCATCGATCAGTCGGATCACCTGCCCAGTTAGCATCTGAATAAGCATGAAACTTGAGAGAAGATCGAGAGGAGTAATGCAGACCATGATAAAGTGTGCCTTTGACATATCGGAGAATCCGAAGAACAGCAGCATAGTGGACAGAACGAGGTGCATCCATGAACTTACTAACCATACCCACGGCATGTGAAATATCCGGACGAGTAACAGTGAGATAGATCAAACTGCCAACCAACTGACGATAGCGAGTAGCATCGGATATAGGTTCACCATCCAAGGGTGTGAGCTTTGCATTGAATTCTAAAGGAGTGGAAACAGTCTTGTTGTCGGTGATACCGGCTTTGGAGAGAAGATCAGAAGCATATTTAGCCTGGGAAAGATAGTATCCATCAGAGGATGAGGTAACCTCAAGCCCAAGAAAATAGCTGAGAGTGCCCGGATCTTTCATCTCAAAATGTTGACTAAGGAAGTACTGAAGAGAGCGGATACCTGTAGAATCATCGCCAGTAATAATCATATCATCAACATAAAGAAGAATAAGAGTGATACCAGTAGAGGATCTTCGGACAAAGAGAGCAGTGTCATGAGGACTCGAAGTGAAACCCTGCTGAGCAACAACCGAGCTAAACTTTTCAAACCAAGCTTGAGGAGCTTGCTTAAGGCCATAAAGAGCACGACGAAGGTGACAAACTTGGCTGCCTGAGTGTGGATAGCCGGGGGTGGTTGCATGTACACTTCTTCATGGAGGTCTCCATTAAGGAAAGCATTCTTCACATCCATTTGATAAAGAGGCCAACAGCGAACAGCAACCACAGCAATGAGACATCTGATAGATGTAAGGCGAGCAACAGGAGCAAATGTTTCCTCATAGTCAATACCATACTTCTGAGTAAAGCCCTTGGCAACTAGGCGAGTCTTGTATCGTTCAACAGATCCATCAGCCTTGGTCTTGATCTTGTAAACCCACCAACAACCTACTATAGACTGACCAGGAGGCAAATCAACCATATCCCAAGTGTTATTCTTATGAAGGGCATCTAGTTCTTCATTTATAGCTTGCTGCCAAAGAGGGTCAGTATGGGCCTCACGATAGGTGTGAGGTTCATAGAGGGTGGCAAGAGCAAAAGAGTAGTGATAATCAGTAAGATAAGGGGGAGGAATGCTTACCTGAGTGGAACGACGAAGTTCAAGACCAACAGGAGACTCAGGAGAGGGTGGTGCCACAGGATCCAAGACAGGCGGGTCATATGCCGGAGACAGAACCGGAGATGAGTCGTCTGGAAAGGCAGCCGATGTTGAAGAATCCTCCACAAGTTCAGGATAGAGAGGGAGGAAAAGATGAGTAAAAATGGGAGACTCTGAGGAAAGGGATGCAGGAAACTGCTAAAGACTCGTAAAAGAACGATGTTCCAAAAACTCAACATGACGGGAAACATGAAGGCGATGAGAAATGGGATCATAGTAGCGAAACCCCTTTTAAGACACACTATAATCAAGGAAACAACAGAGACGAGTACGAGGCTGGAGCTTTGTTCATTCATGAGGAGGAAGAGAGATAAAGCAAGCATAACCAAAAACCCGAAGGGAGGAGTAGTCAGGAGTTTGACCATAAAGAAGCTCAAATGGTGATTTGTTGTGTGTAGTTGGTGAAGGAATACGATTAATGGTGTACACAGCAGTGAGTGTGGCCTCACCCCAAATGCCCTCAGGAAGAGAGGCAGAAATGAGAAGGGTGCAGACAACATCAAGAATGTGACGATGCTTTCGTTCTGCACGACCATTTTGTTGAGAGGTGTAAGGACAAGACCGCTGAGGAAGAGTACCGTGACTGTCTAAAAAGGATAATAAAGATTTATCATTGTATTCTTAAGCATTATCTGATCGAAAGACTTTGACGGTGCGATTGAACTGTGTTTCAATCATTTTATGAAATGTTTGGTAAATAGACACAAGTTCAGACCTATGGTGAAGCAGATAAATCCAAGTATATCGAGAAAAATCATCCACAAATATGACAAAATATTTAGATCCCCCCTCAGTGGGAACAAGTGCAGGACCTCAAATATCATAATGTATAAGATCAAAAGGGGTAGAAGAAAAGGAGTCACTTTTATTAAAGGGCAATTTTGTTTGTTTGCCAAAATGACAGGAAGTACAATCAAATTTTTGAAACTGAACTGAACCTAAATGACCTTGAGAAGCTAACAACTGAAGATGAGATAAGGATGGATGACCAAGACGAGCATGCCATAGATCAGGTGAGGAGGTGGCAGTGGTAGTAGCTGCAGAAACAACTTGTGAAGGAATCTTCAAGTCATGAACCTGAAACATGCGACCAACCTTACGGCCTGTCCCAAGCAATTGACCCGTTCGGGGATCCTGCACATCCACACCATGATTAGTAAATAGAAGATCTACGCCTAATTCACAAAGTTGACCAACAGAAAGCAAATTAAGGGATAACTTTGGAATATGAAAAGTGTCATTAAGGGATAGACTAGGAGAAAAGATTGTTCCTTTATGACTAACAGGCATAGGAGTTCCATCAGCAGTGTAAATGGTGATTGGATGTTCTAAGGGTGCCTTATCAGAAAATTGGGATTCATTAGGAGTCATATGGTTACAACATGCAGTATCAAAGAACTAAGTTTGTTTACCTGAGGTGACAGAAAGGGCAGTGGAAGTGCGGGATAAAACTTGTTGAACAACTGCCTCAATATCAGCCGTAGTAAGTGAGGAAGCCAAAGATGGACCTGTAGGAACCGATGGATTTGAAGGACATACAACAGCTGCCCGAGGAAGAGAAGCCTTATTATGCTCTTGCACAAATTTCTGCAGTTTGGGACAAACAGAGATGTCATGGCCTTTGATTCGGCAAAACTCGCAGCGAGTACCTTTGGAAGACTGAGAGTTGGGATGCCAGAGTTTATTCGTGGAGGAGCAGTGAATGCAACAATGGGAGGCTATGGAGAGGGTGTAGCCAATACATGATCAGATAATGACATGTGATAAGTAGGCCGACGGTTCTCCTCAGAAATGAGCTCTTTGACTGCAACATCAAGAGAAGGAGTAGGAGACCGGCTAAGCAGAGAAGCCCTAGTAGGCTCAAAATCCTCACGTAACCCCATCATGAAGTGCATAAATTTACGGCGATCCCGATATTTGACAAAGAGCTCAATGTCCTTAGAACACACCAGTGGAGGATCTGCAGTAGAGAGTTGTTCCCACATAGTAGAAGTCTAAGAATAGAAATCAGAAATAGACTGACCTGTCTCTTGACGCATTTGATAGAGCTTTGATTCAATGTGGAACTCCAAGCTTGAATCATTAGTGCAATTATAGCGATCAGCCAAAAATTTCCAAGCAACCTCAGCAGTTTCAAGACGAGGAAGAAGATTATAAATGGAGGGAATAGAGGTATTGATAAACCAAGACAAGATCTTACTCTGAATACTCTCCCATTCCTCTAGGCGTTCTTCATAATCATCTGTTGTAACAGCAGTCTTCGAAGACTCTTCAGCAGTTGTGGCTTTGGACTTAGGGTTTGGTATTGGCTTAGGAATTGAACCAGTCACATATCTCCACAGTTTACGACCCTTGAGAAAGACAGTCATATTCTGAGACCATGCATGATAACTAGTAGGACCATCCAACATAATAGTGATAGGATGTATGATATCTCGTTCATTTTGTTGAGCCATAATGAAGAAAATTACCAAAAAATGGGATTTAGAGACCTCAAATGCAGAAACGGAGTTCAAAATCGGAATCTACGCGAAAAACTGAGCAAAACAGGTCCTGTTGAAAATTTTTGACTATGGTCAACGGTTAGAGTCAACGGTCAACGGTCAAAATCAACGGTCAACGGATGACATGTGCTGACGTGGCAGTGTGACGTCACCTTAGGGCTTACGTGGCAGGACGCGAAGCACAGTAGGTGCATGGAGCACGTGGGCGCGTGGGCGAGCGTGGATTGGCGCGTGAGGAGTGTGGTGGATACTGACGGCGCGTGGTGGCGTGTGGAGGGCGTGCTTGTGAGGCAAAAACTTCAGCCGGCGCATGTGATGCAGTTTCTGGCTGTTCTTGGTTGGGTTTTGCTCGGGATTGGTTGTTCTGTCTTTCTATGCCTTTTCTTTGGCAGTTGAATGAGCAAAACGTTGATATCCGAGAGTTGCAGTTACTGTGGGCGTGACGGCGGTGGCTCGCTTCTGACAGTGACTACTGGATGAAGGCGAGGGCAGCGGAAGAACGCCGGAGATGTCCACAGGAACCAGAAAGTCAGAGGAATGGCTCTGATACCATGATAACAATGTAAAGTGAGAGAGAAAGACTGAATAGTCTGTATATTGATGTGTGAATAATAATGTACAATAGAGAGCCTTATATAGACTAGGTATGTGTGCAGTACAAGTAAAAGGAGTAAACTACAAGTATAGTATATTGGGCTAAGCCCAATGAGCTAAAGTAGTCTAAGCTATACACTAACAGTATATTGGGCTAAACTAGTCTAAGTTATACACTAACAGTTCCCATCTTCTAGAGTGAGTGCTGGCTGGGGTTGATCTCCTTGACATTTCATGCTCCAGAAAGATCTTGTATAAACTCTTAGCCACCTCTTCATAGGAAAGTAGTTGACTCTCTTGAAGGGCTAAGTTTATGGCCTTCGATACAACATCTAATAGACTAATACCAGAGCTCCAAAC
Organism: Quercus parvula; assembly: GCA_030820535.1. NCBI lineage: Eukaryota > Viridiplantae > Streptophyta > Magnoliopsida > Fagales > Fagaceae > Quercus > Quercus parvula. The sequence continues at coordinate 20,827,283 of JAUAME010000011.1, read as the reverse complement.
AACAAGAGTTTAGTTTTTTGGTCTTCTTCCAGCATCGAAAAATTGGGAGGGTCTGAAAGAATTTTAACCTTTTTTATTCTAAATTAAATTGCATCCCATCTAATTTAATGTTTATTGACTTTCAAACCATAGAGCTAAGTCATAATGTAGTAGCAGGTAGAGAGTTGATTCTTGAGCATCATTGCAGAGTCTAGGTCCCTTTCTTGTGCTGTCTGTGGATTCGGTCTAAGGTTGATTAGATTTGAGGGAGTTGGGCCTAGTTCTCTCTACAAAATGGGCTTTGTGAACCAGTCTGTGCATAAAACAGCATACTCCAAAATACTAAAGAATAATATATAAAGGACAAAACTTATATATAATGGTGCTGTTACTTAGGTTTCATTTTTAATATTCTGCTATGTGACTGCTTAATTAAAAAATACACTTCCATTTCATGAGAAAAAAGTCATATGACAGAATTTTACGAAGAAAACCTAAAGAATAGCACCTAGGTATTGTACCTAAGTGTTGCTCATATATAAATAGCCCAATAATTGTTAGCTCAAATATTGTTAGCCCACATATTCAAAACAAACAAAATACATGCAGGTATATGGATACGTATAGTATATGTATAAGTATTTATGATATGCACTATGCAGAAAACGAGCTAAGAAGATCTCAACCCTAGCCCACATAATTTTAGGGTCTGTTTGGTTGGAGGAGTAGAAAAGTGGAAATATAGAAAATTAGTATAATGATAGAAAAGATTTGGTTTTCCTTCATGTGTGTTTGGTTGGAGGGATGGAAAAGTGAGAGGGTGGAAAACACTTTTGTTTGGTTAAGGAGAAAAGTGGGAGGATAGAAAATGTAGTTTATATAAATTGACTATTATGTCCTTATTACATAATATATAAGAAACAACTTTATTTAAACTCATTAAATAATATACAAATTAACACAAATACATATAAATTTATATTATTTTATTATTATTATATATAATATAAAATTTAGGGCAACAAAAATTGTATTATATGTTAACTTTGCTGGGAAGGCATTCTCAAAAAAAAAAAAAAAAACTTTGCCAAGAAGAAAAACGTGGAACATGGGCAGCAACACTTATAAATCAAAACTAGGCAACAAAAATAACTGGGCAGCAAAAATAAGAAAACAAATATAAGTTCAACAAAAGAAGACAACAAAAATAACTGAGTAGCAAAACGTGGAATAGAATGAGGACAAGGCAAAAAAGTAAAGGGTATTTTTATCACATAGCAGGCCTCAACATTTTCCCCTCTTTTCTTTCCATTTTGGAGAGAAAATTTTTGTGTGGGCCCGAGTGAAAAATGATTGGGCCCCACATAAAAGTTTTCTTTCCTCCCTTCCAACTAAACAACACACAAAACCATTTTCTCTCCAAAAATTTTCATCCACCCTATATCACCTCGAAACAAACAAACCCTTCATGCCTATGGTGGGAACAAGACTGTGAGTTTTGGGATTGAATCAGAATAGCCATTTTAAGAAGTCTACAAAAGGTATGGCTCTTTGAGGAAGGGAAAGATATCGTAGTAGTGCACACTAACTACCTACTATTTTTTGTTGTGGATACTTTTAGATTTCGTTTGATTTTAGTGATTATAGAGATGAAGGAAAATAAAGGAAAGAAAAGTGGGGAGAAAATGGTGTTTTTGGTTGTTTGGTTGCAGGGGGAAAGGGGAGAGATTTTGGGGGGCTCACAAGTTTCCTCTCCTACCTACTAAAATATAATCTTTTCAAATTTGGGAGAAAATGGGAGAGAAAAGTGGGCAAAAACATTTGGACAAAATTGCCCACATCCTCTTTTTATTTTTATTTTATTTTGGAATTTTTTTATTCATTTTTTTATTTCTTTTTACTAGGCATGAATTTTCATTTTTAATAAACTTAGGTGGTTGCTTTTTTTGGGGTGGGGGTTGGTTATTTGCCTTTTTGTTTTTATTCAGAATCATTTTTAACAAGGACATATGAGTAAATTTATACAAACTTTACTTTCTATCCTCCCATTTCTTTTTTCAACCAAATAAAAAAGTTTTTCATCCCTCCACTTTTCCACAATTTCAACCAAACATAAATAAGGGAAACTAAAATCTCTTTTATTATCCTACTTTTCCATTATTTCCTCATTTTATAATCTTTCATTTTTCCATCCTCTCAACCAAATGAACCATTAGTTTTCTTAGATGTCACTCTCTACCTTCTTTCTTTTTCTCCACTCTTTCCTAAAAGGATTGCCTCAATTTTTGTGCTGCCAATTCATGGCTGTTGTCCTTCTCTTTATAGCCAAGCTTAGGTGAGTGTTTTCCCATTTTTACCCTTCTTCTCACCGACCCTCTAATTTTCTATGGACCCTTAGCTCCTCATCTTATTCTTTCTCTATTGGCTACTGCCCTCTTTGGATCACCTAGGTGTCATTTTGCAACAAAGCCATTTGACTCATTCCTCCAAAAATGGAAAGAGACTCATAAAAACTCTCTAGCAATACTCTTAAGCATGCACCACTTGGTTTCCACCTGCATCTCCCATTTATGTTATTGATGTTTTCCTAGAAAACCATCTAAAAATAAAAGGGTCTTGCGGAATACCAAACAGAGGCCTTCCCCCCTCCACTAAACCACAACTCTTGAGCTTCAACATCCGCGAGTCCTACTCCCCTTGCATGGTTGGGATGCAGAAGGGCAAAGCCCAAGCTTTACCTTACTTGCATGCCTTGGATTTTTGGTCCTATCCTGCTTCATGCTTTTTTCATTCTTCATACACTCCTTTGTTTCTCTTTCTTCATCCTTTTCATTTAATTTGTTGTATCTCTTTGAAAGAAATAGGTTGATCTTATCCTTTTATACAAAATGATTTGGGCCTTTATAGGCCAAATATTCATAACTTGACCAATAGGGCCTTGGGCCTAATTTATTTCATCTTGCCTAGGTCATTCTATAGAAAACTTGTTTTGAGCTTTGTTTTCTTTTCTCATGGTATTTGAGCTATGCGAGGCCTATATTTACTATTCTTGAAAGATGCCTCTCATAGAGGTCATCTCTTGACTTCATTCCCCATTTAAGGGATGGTGGACCATCCTCGAGTTCCGCTAATTATCCCATTTTAAAGTATTCTGCCATAGGCGACTTTCTCTTATATTTCTCTTTTAGCCCAAGTGTAAATTTAGGCTTTTATTTCCTCTTGTTTTCGGCTCTTAGGGTTGGCCTATTGATCTTTTATACTTTTAGCTCTCTTGTTGGGCCTTTGGGACTTGTTTTGCTTGGATTTTGGGCAAGGGTGATTACAAATACAAGTTAGGGTGGTCATAGGACCACCCTAACTTGCCATAAAAAAAAAAAAAAATTACACTTACAAAAAAAAAGGTATAACATAATTATATTTAAATTAGTATGTTTTGTTTACCCTAAAAAAAATATTGACCACCCTGAGTTGATAATCTCAAGAATTTGGATTCAATAAATATAAAAGTAATGCTAGGGACATAATAAAATGTCACAACAATTTCACAACATTTCAAAATTAGCATGCCAATTCACACATTGTCTTTTTTTAATCTCTAATTTAAAATTTTTTGTATGCTAATGAAAGAATTGTTGGACATTTTGTTATGTCTCTAGCATTACTCACAAAATTAATCTTGGTCCCCCCAAACATAATCCTTGACCACTTAAACAAAAATATAAATAAAAGTTCAAATAACAATAAAAATGAGTCCAAATAACATCAAAATACCCCATAAACAACAAGATTGTACCAAACAACAAAAAATTAAGAAAATATTCAACAAGTTCTCATTCAAAAACAAAAAAACAAAAATCTCTACTCATAAAAAAAAAAAAAAAAAAAAAAAAAAAACTCTAATCATTCATATTTGTAACTCTTTCAACATTTCATAAAAATTAATTAAATAATCACTAATTTCATTTTACTAAAAAAAGCTATCAACAGAGAGATTGTGGCTATGAATTCTCGTCAGTGACACCGGGAGCTCTTCTCCTTAATGGCTTGGCTCGCAATCACAACATGTATTATTCGTTACTCTCTCTCAATTTTCCATTTTTCTTCTCTATCATCTTTTTGGGCTCTTTCTCATTTTATTACTTTTGTCTCAACATTCTCAGTTCTCACTTAATTTCTCATCAATCCATTTTTGCTTTTTAATTTTGTTTGTAAAAGTAAATTATAAAGCTTTATGTTTTGCATTTTTTTGTGATGTCGAAATATTAAAATTTCCTGTTTTATTAGGTTTTGTATAATTTAAATTTCTTCATGACCACTCTAGAAAAATTCCTAGAGCCGCCACTACTTTTGGGATTCTCTTGTTGGGCCATAGATATGTGAAAAAAGGGGTATCAACATAGAGTAAACACCTTGCATTCTCAGTAGCCAAAAACTTGATCAAGTTATCCTTTGTTGTGACGATATTTGCTATAGTGCACCAAAGAAGCATCTTGATTCTTGAGTCTTTCGAGTAACCCTGTCTTCTATATATTGCCTCCTTCAATCACAATTTGCGTTGTTAGACTTAGCATTTACTGCCACCCTATACTCTCTCAATTTTTTTTTCCAAGTTGTTTTCAAAAATATTTTTCCAAATTGTTTCTAATGGGTAATGAAAAAGTGTTTATCATCCATATGAGTCGTCCACAAGAACAAGGTTCTTCTAAGATGATCTTTAAAAAGGAGAAAAGAGAAAGACACACCACAAACATGAAAGGAGATCGTCGAGAGAGATTACTGGTCATCCAAAGAAATGTTAGTCGTCTATACCACAAGTAGGTGTAGACAAGCAACAAACACTTAGTAAAATTTTAAGTGTTTTTCATTGACCACAAATGTTTAGACCATGATCCTTTATCTCAGAATATGGGGCGAATTCCCTGAAACTTGCTCCATTTTCCCCGCTATGCCCACACATCTCCCACAATGTTAGTGGCATCTAACAAGTAGACCCACTCTAAACTCTCTATAAAAGGGACCAAGTCTCACCAAACTAAGGTATGTTCTATTATTCATCCACTCACTATACTTGAGTTCTAGAAAGAAATCTGACTTAATTGTCAGAGGGTCCATGGGCGGTTCACCCTGGTCACCTTTGATGGTCTCTTTCTTTCTTTTCAAGTCATCCAATCGCCATTGAAGTTCAGAGTATTCAACCTACTAATTTTCAAGCATCATCAGTTTCCAAGTAGTATTTTTTAAAATTGTTTTCAAAAATGGCTTTCAAAATTGTTTTCAAGATGAATTTTACAAGTTGTTCAAAAAACTCTCTAAGTGTTTTCAAATAATTCATGTGTTTTCAAAAAATATTTTCCTAGAGTAGTTTTCAAGAATCATAATATTTTGTATTTCTTGAAAATGTTTGCGAAAATATTTTTTCAAGGAGAGACCCATGCAAAAATGTTTTCCAAAAACCTATGGATTTTTTATTTTGAAAAAATGTTTTCTTAAAAAAAAAAACCATGAGATTTCCTTCACCCAACCCTTATATTGGAAATGGGGCAAGCTTTCTTACGAGATTATACAGAGAAATTCAACCATATTAAGATCAGACTTACCTACAACACTATTAAGTTGAACAGTCAATCCTTAGTATTATTGAGCATCAACCCATTTCGTTGTTGTGAATGGGGGTGGGGGGTAGGGGTGGCAATTCGTGTTCGCATGTCGGGTTCGTATCGTGTCAAGTCATGAGTATTCGACTATATAGGTCAACACTAACCCGACATGTTTATTAAATGGGTCAAGATTCCTCAACCCTAACCCGACCCATTTATTAAACGGGTCAATTGTGTCAACCTGTTTATTAGATTTTATCAAAATAAAAAAAAAATTATGAAAAAAAAAAAAAAAATTAATATAAAATTTAGAATTAACGAGTAATTGCATCACAAATAATCATTCAAAAATAAAGCATATCCCAATATCACAAATAATCAATCACAATATATCAAAGAAAATAAATCACAACAACTAATAAGTTTATATACCTAGAGTTTGAATGATATATTGGTAAAATGTCATTTAATTAAACAGGTTAGACGGGTCAAATAGGTTCTATGTGTTCAACACTAACCCAACCCGTTTATTAAACAGGTCAGCCGTGTCAACCCGAATATGACACAAACCCATTAAGCCTCAACCCATAATCTGCTAATTTCGTGTCGTGTCGTGTCGTGTCGTGTTGGGTTTGCGGGTCTTGTCAAATTTTGCCACCCCTAGTGGGGGGTAGTCCTTCGAGACTGCAATGGAATATCTGTTGCAATTGGAAGCATGAAAGTGTTAGAAATAAAAACTTGCAACGGAATATAAGTAATCGGTTTTTCGGCATACCTCTCTTGGCCTAAACCGATGATCACACAAGAGCTTTGAGATTGTTCTACGTTGTCTAGAGCCAGCCTCCATGCAAACTAGCTATTCAAACACGTTCTAAATTCCAGTTTGTATGATCCACAAACCAAAAACGTTTCTCCGACGGTGTTGCACACTACTAGAGTGATGCAAACATAACCCATAACCTAAGAGCCTTACAACACTCTGTAAATACTATGAGAAATGTAGAATTCGTTCGTTGTTCAGTGGGTACCATTCTTGGTGTTTATATACACACCACTCCATTAATATTGAGTGGGATGGTGGACATAGTGGGGTAGTGTAACGGTCCAATACTATTTCTCCATAACTCCTAGATGTTACAATCTGAGGCAAATAGAGGGACATGCTCACATTGGGTGTCTATCCAGATTCTTTTAGTTTCTAACAGAAAGTTATGGAGACCCACACAAAGGAGGAAGCTCAAGTTGTTGCATTATTTCTCGGCTTAAAATGGGGGATTTTTTTTTCTTCAAAATAACACCCATTTTCAAACAATTTCATTAATTAGCATTGTTTCCAAACTATTTAGGAAACTAACATCTCGAGTGTCTGAGACTCAAGTTCACTGTAGTAGCTCGAGCCTGAGATACTCGATTTCAATGACGTGGCATGGAACTCGAGTATTAAAGACTTGAGTTCTTGATATGCACAAATAAAGAAAAAGAGAAACAAAGACAGAGACCCAAAAACCCAGAAATCATGAAGACAGAAACCCAAACATAAACCTAGAAACAAAACAACAAAGAATAAACTCAAACCACGAAGAACAAACCCAAACCATGGAGACAAAAACAACAAACCAAAGAGATCAAGCCCAGGTGTCGTTGACGAAAGCTCCAAGAGGCGGTAGCGGCGATTGAACCTAGGCGAAGAAGGCTCCAGGTGGTGGTGGCGAAGGTTCCAGGCAAAGGTTTTGCTCTAATCCCTTCATTTTCTTCTCTGGGTCTTTGGGCTTATTGATGTTTTGTTGGGGTTTGTTGATTTCTCTCTAGGTCTTTGGGTGAATTTCTTGATTCTTGTTGTTGATGTTTCTCTCTAGGTCTTTAGGTTTCTTGATTCTTGATGTTTGTTTGCGTTTGTATTTTTTTTGTTTTAATGATTGTTTGTAGAAAGTAGAATCTTGTGGATTTTTTTCCAGAGGGAGAAGAGGAAGAGACTAGAAGAAGAGGAGACTTACTCCTGGTTTTCTTTTGTGGAACTCGAGTCTTAGAGACTTGAGTTCCACGTGGATTTTCATAAAAATCGAGTCTTTGATACTCAATTTGCTATAGTGATCTCGAGTCTCTATTACTCGAGATGTTAGTTTTCTAAATAGTTTGGAAACGATGCTAACTAATGAATTGGTTTGAAAATAGGTGTTATTTTGAAAAAAAAAAAAAAATCCTAAAATGGGTGACTGGTTTCAATGTCTACTAGCTAGTAATTGAGTGCTAAAACCCAATACAGGTTAGAGTTGTTACGTGTACAGTTTCATGCCTAATGCCAATAGGACAAATCTTTGAAGGCGCACGAAGTTTTGCAAAGTAACTGAGCTTAATAAGAGAAATTATTTACTCATCTCTAGGAGGAGTCCTTCCTTCTCTCACAACAAGTATGGACCTTAGTGTGGGATCCATGATGGTAAGACAATTAATGGTGAGACAAAAGAAAATTTTGGTAAATTTGCAAGGTTAGCGTGATTCTAGTGAGCATTCACATCAATATGTGTATAATAGAAAAATATGTAGAATTCACATAGTTTTGTCTAAAGATAACTCACACTAGTTTGTGTATAATTGTGTAAATTTACAAGTTTGTTATAGTAACTGTGTAATTTTTTTAATATATAGTGATATTATTCATTTTGTATTTAGTTGTTTATTCTTTTTTTTTTTTTACGTATAGAGGAAGAAGGAAGAGAGTGAATGGTAGTTGCTGTGTGTAAAGAAAGAGAAATAATAAAAAAATCAAGAAAATTAATATTTTAATAAAATGCAGTGTAAAATAGATAATTTGATATAAGGTATTTTGAAAAGTGAGGATGTAAAATAAAAAAAAAGTAGATTTTTATACTAAAATAGATAGAAATTTTTGCACGAACGCTCATTAGGTGTTGCATTTGATTGGCTATTATTGTATTTGGTCCACATTAGTAATGTACAATTTATATAATATTTACCAATAAAATTTCTATATTTATTTATTTATTTTTAAATCAAATAACTGTTTACAATCATTATTACACTATTAATAGATTGGATCTTTATTTTATTAATAAATCAATTAAATATAAATATATAATAATTAATCTTTAATATAAGCTTTATAAGAAATATTAGATCTCCTAACGTAAATATATGTTATATAGCTTGGATAAGTCAAATAACATACTTTCATTCTCAAAAAAGAAAAAAAGAAAAAAAAAGAGTAAAATATTTTTTTATTGAAGAGAAGAGTCAAATAACTTACTATAGTATATCCATTGCAATCAATACGATGACTAATTTAACTAGTTTGGAGACTTGGAGGAGTGCCCGTCATAGTCATTGATGTTGAGGTGACGATCCATCACGGGTCATATATAATATCACAATTTGAAAAGTACTATGAGACACTACTCACTACTTTCATTCAGGGGCGGCATTATGTTAAAGCTAGGTTCAAATGAACCCCGTGACTTGTCATTTTTTTTAATATATATATAATTTTTTTCTGACTTTTGTTTTGACCCCTTAAAATAAAAAGTTTGAACATTTACCTTAAATTTTATTTAAAATAAATTTAAATATGATTATTTTGATACTACTTTCATAATAAATGTTATAAGACAAGTTTTAATTGGTTTTTATTTAGACCTATAATTAATATCACTTTTTACCTACCATTAACAACTTACCACATAGATTTTTGTTATAAAAATTTTGTGAACGTATTGTGTATTGAATATTATTAAAAAAAAAAGTTTCATTTTTGCTCCTTTGTTAAAAATATAGATGTATATTCTCTGTAGGACTTTGGCTTACTTTATTGTTAATAGCAAAATGAAGCTGTTTTTTCATGCACTTTTTTTCTCCATAAACAAATTACACTACTGTTACAACAAATATATCTCTATCTACATTGGTGATTCTTTCCCATTCTCTTTATCTCTCTTTCTTTCAAGTCCAAGAAGTTTTTTAGTGTTTGCTCAAATTCCAAGAGAGTGATCACATGTATAATTAAAAGGCCATACATGATTATTAAAAAAAAAAAAAAAAAACCATACACTTCAAAAGTAAAAACTTATATTAGTTACCAATTTTTTTTTTTTTCACATTACTCCTAGTTCTACTCTTAGGTGTGTTAGTATTCTTTTTTATCATATATTTTTATTTAATTGATAATACATATAAATATAATAAGTTATTGTTAATTTGACAAAAATGTATGATTAATTATTTAATTATATTTGTTGTATTACTGATCTTTAAACTATTAATAATTTTTTTTATATTATTGTACAATATAGTTGTATTATATACTAAATTGTATTTAGAATACTATTTTAGATTATTGTATATAATATGGGAATTGTATGTACAAGAAAAAAAATCATTTTATTTTTTATTTACTCCCATGACAAATTTCTTGCTCTATCATTGTTGAACCCCCTAGAAAAGAAATCTGGATTTGCCACTGCTTTTATTCATATTTCTTTGTTACATGAGATATTTCTCGAATTGTCTTCCAAGCTTTTGCTAAGTCGTAGATTTTTTTTTTCTTTTCGACGAGTTATAAGCTCCAAATTATGAGAGTACTAGTCAGCACTCGTAGGGACAGAGCTAGGAATCTTTTTTGGGGCCGACTTCTAAAACTAAAATAAAATTGTTTGAAAACCAAATTATATTTTGTGAGAGATTACTAAACTAAAATTATAGGAATATTTTTAATTCAATTTCTTTTTAAGATCTTTTAATATAATGAGTTTTTTTGTATAGATAATATCTTTCATATAAAATTGAATAAATTATATTATTGGGTAATACCACCCTTAATGCAATGCACGTAATAGTTCAATACTTAAAATGAGGGTCACCAATCACCAAAAAAAAAAAAAAAAGTCAAAATATTACTAATTTATTGGATTATTAAATTCCACCGATCATATTCATTGACACATCAATTTGTAAATATTTTTAGAATAAAATTTATAAGAACTTTAACATCTTCCTAAAAACATAAGGCAATATAAACAACACTATTATTATGTATTGTACTGCATTCCCATGAAATTTGTGAGAATTGAGAAGTTTTAAACTTTAAAAATAATAGGGATTAAAAAAAAATGAAAATGAAAATTTCTTGGAAACTACATAAAATAAGCTCCTCACCATTTGTTTCTAGTCTAAACATTCTATTCCTTCTGCCTTTCTGATGAAGCCTGCCAATCAGACCTCAGATCATCTTAAGTCTCAACAGTTGTAAACCACATCATGTCCTCATCCAAGAAGGTTCTCGGCTTTAAGCTAGCTCTGTTTTATTTATTTATTTATTTAATTATTTAAAGTTTTTCCTAAACTTGCGGACAGGCCAAAGCCTTCTTTTGTAAGTAACTCTTATTGCAGAAAAGCCTCTGAAAATTTTCTAATCTAAGTTCTCAAATCCTAAAATTGAATCCTCAAAAAATAATCCTAAAATTGAGGAGGAGCCAATGAGTAATATTTTGATATAATTCTACTAGAAAATTTCAGAAACTAAGGGGGACCATGGCCCACATGGGCCCTCCCCTAACTCTGTCCTTGAGTACTCGTATAATAAACGAAAAAGTTTATCAAAATATAATTTCTTTTCTTATATTTTCTTTTTGATATTTATAATTATGATAATTATTAATAGAGACTTATTTTGATTATAATCAATTGACACCACCTACTATTCAGTGTTCAAATCTCCTCTTTTTATTGTTGTAATTATTTAATTATAAGAAAGAAATATTATTTTAGAATATAGATATAGACATATAGATGTCATCTATAATTTATAGCATTCACATTGGGTGATGGCATGCAAAACCCTTTAGAATGGAAAATGCTTGACACAAATGCACAAAAACCAGCTCTATTAGATGATACATTTTGCATCTGCATTTGCATGCTTGCTACAATATTATCTATGTTTGCATAATACTTTTGCATCCATCATTCTTTACCAAATTAATTGTTTTTCTATTCTCTCCTCTCTTTGCCCTTCTATCTCCTCCATGTGGTGTAGGATTGTGGGTAAAAAGATATAAAATAGGTTTTGATGGTGCAAAATACATTTATTTTTGCATAAGCCAATGAAAATGCTCTTAGAAATATGTAATCTCTTATGTATAAGAGGTGTCCTAAAAATAAGACATATCAAATAAATTGTCAAATAGATGATTTAAAACCAAATTAGTAAGTAAAAGTGTACTACTCTCCCTTAACCATACACATTTGATCACCTTGTCTCTATAATCAAACAATCTCATTCTCCCATAGATCTAGTCATCTTTGCCAGCCACACCTTCACCAGAATTCAACGGTGGTAGTCCTGATCTCCACCACTATACTTGCAGTCATTTGCAAGATCAATAAGTATGTGCTTAATAAAACTAATGGAAATCCTTTAAAAATAACCAAAAAAAAAAAAAAAAAAAACCTTGGAAAATAATCAAACTCTCGTACAATCAAAAGAAGAAAAACCCTTAAAAATTAAGATGGAAATTGGACTAGGTTTACTTGACTTTGTGGTGTAATACTTACTACATTTACGTTTTTATCCTTAAAATGGTCATATGAGCTGAAGAGTATGGAGGGTTATTTGGTCTTTTTATAGTTATAAACAAGGTGGAATGTTTTTGGTTAAGTGTGAGTCGTAAATTTGTAATTAATGAATTGGCCTTTAATTGGTAGATTCTCAAAAAAAAAAAAAATATATATATATATATATATATTAAAAAAAACACAATTTTATTTTGTGTGTCCTAGTTTTATTGGTTCTCTTTCTTTACATTATAGAGATAACATATTCCAGTGTTACTTTTATTGGGCCGCGTTTAATTATTATACATTGTAGGTGATATGCTCTTCGAGATAATGGTTCTTAATGGTGGAAATTTTGTCATCATTTTAAATCTAATAATAACGTGACGCAATGGTTTTAGGCACATATGGTAAACGAAAATATATATGCGGTGTATGTTCCACGTGTCACATAGCCCTTGGAGAAATAAGCCCATGATTAATTAGATAAATGTGCATCGAATCGAAGAGGATTTTCAGTTAAGGACTACAGTCCTTGTCCATATGGAGACGTGCCAGATATGAACTAATTTTAAATAAAGCAATGCGAGCTAGAATCTACTTTTCAAGTTTCAACTACTTTGCCGGCAAATTGAAGAGAAAGAGAAATAAAAAATGAAAACATAATAATATGCTTACGTGTAAGGATGAGAGAGACTTCTTTATAAAATAGATGAAAAGTTAAAAAAAAAAAAAAAAATCAAACACACGAAAAATTGTGATTTATAAAACACAAAAAATAGTATAAAAAATTTGTTTGAGAGAGAGAAAGTAGGCTGAGTAATTAAAAAGGAACGTAAAATTTTTAGAAGAGCTATCATCATCTTGTATATTTAGAAATATAATTAGAAGAGAAAGGTAGTTTTTGCAAAAACAAATTAACAGTGATGTATGATTAGGTGTAAAGAGGTGTTTTGTGTAAATTGATGAATATGACTTTTTATTTTAGAGTTTTAAGTATCTTTACATTATCGGATGAGAATGCTTTTATACTTTAAAACCGTAACACCTTAGATTAAGAATATTTTTTAAATTATTGGAAAAAAATATGAACTTTTAAAATTTTGTTAGTTCATTTTGAAATAAGTATATTAAAATTTGTCATGCCAATGTCCTCAACAATTTTAACAATTATTAAAATGTTAACTGTAGGGTCTGGGTTGGAGCACTTCTACTGTTACATGAGTAGACTCAGGCCTAACTAGTCCAATACAATGAATTTGTAGAGAGTGGGTTTAAGAACTGGGTTTTAGTGAGGATAACAATAACTAGATATAATTATAAGTAGATTGAATAACAAATACGTGGGAAGAAGTGTGAAACTTTGTCCTCGGGCTTGATCTGAGGACTGGTTATTCTTATTACTTCTTTATTGCTTGGTTACAAAGGTTTTCCATGATGGTACAAACTGCAATCGTCTTCCCTATCTCCAATTTTTTGATCCCCCTTTCCTGGAGGGTTTCTTACATTATATACCTCCTTCTCGTTGATCTTGGCCCTCCATTTGTTGACCATGCAGGTCGCTATTCGAATGCTTGTCTCATCTGTCGCTTTCCCCAACTTTCTGTGAGTTGCAGCAACCAAGGTAGTACTATTTAGGGGTCATTTCCTCATTAATGCGGTTAGATCGTTAATTGTGGGCATTTAATGCGGAGGTGACATCTTCTCCTGGAATTGCTCCTCCACCAGGCTCCCATGGCTGACCTATTGTGTTAGTCCTTTTTTCTTGGGATGCCCTGGGAGGCTATCCTTAAAGGCATGCCACTCTTCCTTCTTATGATCTCAATTAGCCGAGGACAGGATTGTCCTTAGCGATATCTTTTGGCAATTTAGACTCTCTTTGTTCATCCTTGGGCATTTCTTCCTCCTCGGCATGGGCCTTGGGCTCTGTATGAAGTGGGCCGGGGCTGTTGAGTTCTTTGACCCCATAATAGCTCATCAAAATCCTGTTATCCGACTCCTCGGATGGAGAGGAGGGTTTTGATGTCCTCGGGCTTTCGTCATGGCTTGTTAAGTCCCATCCTCCATTAGTGCCAGAGCCTTTTCTCTTGTCTAAGGCACATTCCTGGCACTTCGATATACGAGGCGTGTCCTCATTAAATTCTGGCAGCTCTGTGCTCCCCACGTTAGACGGTGTAATGGTAATCCAACAGTGGGGATTTCTTTAACCTTTATGGGCAGGAAAACCCGTACGGTTACTTTAATTGGAGGTATAAATACCCATTTGAACCAATCTGTCTCTTTACTTTTACACTAAAGAGTTCTTGCGCACATATCCTGAATCTGGTCAAGTCTTCAGCCAAACTTACGTCCCTTTTCAGCATGAAAAGCCTATCCAAGGAGCTTTTCCTCATTTCTGTAGGTTTTCTCCTCTCTCTAACTCATATTTTCTCTCTTCTAAGTTTCTTTTCCTTTCATTCCTTTCTTTCCTTCGTCCCTCCTTGAGTCTTTTAGTTGCTCCTAAGGATGGGTAGATTTAAAACATTGGTTGAGTCGGAAGAGGCGATGGAGAAATTCATCGCTGGTTATAGAATACCCAGTAATGTAGGTTTGAGGCACTGTAAAGAAGGCGAGTGGCATTTTATGAGGCAAGGGGGTGAAGTAGTGATTCCCATAATCGCCTTCCTAGAAGGGGGTATGAGGATCCCTATGGGGCCGGTGATGAAAGACTACCTTAGGCATTTCCGACTAGCTCCCACCCAGTGCGCCGTTAATGTGTTTAGGATCTTGGGTTGTGTGGATGCCCTAAACGAGAAGATAAGGTTGAGGTTAACCCATCATGATGTAAATTGGTGCTACAACCTCCAACACCTTAAAGGGTAAATCCTATTATATGAAAGCGAGGGATGACAAGGTTCGGCTCATTCAATGTCTCCTCGAGTTCAGCAAAGGGCTAAATAAGGACTTTCTCATCGTGTCAGGGGGGTGGCACGCCAACTTTCCTTATCCAACCGAGGAGGGGGCACCAGGTGGGGTATTCGAAGTAGGAGAGGGTTGACCCTTGGTGTTGTTGTAGTTTGCATTTTTTGGTTGCTAACAAGGGTTATTTATTTGGTTAACCGGGTAGATTTGGAGACCATTCTTAAGGCGGAGGTCTTTGTGAACGAAGTTGACAACCAGGTTAGAGCTGCTCATAAGATCCTCGGGTACGATCTTATTCAGAAGTCATTCTCGGCTCCGAAGTATGTGATAAGAGCTAAAGATCCTCGGCTTCACAGAATCACCGTAGCAGAGCACGGTTTCTTGCTTCCAGAATGATCTTCTGCTCAAGGAGGTGCTACGTTGGCAAGCTCCTCTTTGTCCCATCAAGCTGCTGAGGCTGAGGAAGTAAGAGCAGAAAGTGAAGAGCAAGTCGCTGAATTAGGCCAGTCCGAGGACGAATTTGGTGCATTCAACCAAGTCGATATGTCCAAGGATACCTCTGGCGACTTGGGCAACCCCAGCTTGACCGAAGCGGATCTCTAAGGGACTTATTCTTAAGTCGAAATTGGTTTCAAGAGGAAACCTCCCACCAGCCTTCTTGACCTAATTGAGGGCCAGCCGGGGAAGGATGCGTCGGGGAAATCACAACCCAAGCTTCCCCCTCCTCCACCCAAGCCTTAGCCTGCCCAGACCAGGTCATCTTCCACCCCATCGCAGCCACCGTCTCCACGGTCTATACTTCCTCCTCCTCCTCAGCCCGTCGATCCAAAAAGGAAGAGGATCTCTAAAGGTAAGGAGCCCGTGGATGGGGGGAGATCCCGCTCTTCCCAAGTGGAAGATGAAGCCCGACGAAATTCCAAACAATTAAAAGTTGGGCACCAAGACCAGGGAAAAGAAGTTGCGACACAGTCCAAGCCCCTGGCCTGGCTCCCTGCCCCAATGCTTCATGGGGAGCCGTTGATGGACAACGCCTCCCTCAGGGACTTCCGAGGGGGTGAAGGCGCCTATGTGGCTGATGCATTGGAAAGGTCTCTGCTGCTTCCCGCCAACATAGTTGAGCTGGGGACTTTGAGGAGACAGGAGGTCTTCCTCAGTATCAAGAGATACTTGGGTATGGTAAGGTTTCTAACACTTGTGGCTTTGTTAATTTTTGTTCTCTGGTTTCCAACTCACCGTGTGCTTGTTTCAATTGGCAGGCTGTCCAGGCTACCTATAGGCTAGAAGAGGTGGCCAATGACCAGGGCAAGGCCTTAGAGCTCAAGCGTGACAAGCACTTGGATGCCACTCGGACTCTTAAAAACTTTGAGGCCGACCTCTTGAAGGCAAAGGAGGACCTGAAGGAGATGACCAGGACCAGGGATAGCGCCGAATCATGCCTAGTTAGCGCCCAAAAGCAGATCGAGAACCAGACAAGGTGCTTGCTCGAGGTTAAGTACCAGCTGAAGATTGCCAATGAGCAAATCATCGATCTGAAGAAAAAGTTAGCCGAGGCAGAAGGGGCCAAAAACGTTGCAGAGTGGGCTAGGGAAGAAACCTTGAGGGCCAAGGAAGAGGCGGTGTTCACCAGGGCGAAGGCTGAGAGCTCTAAGGAGAAGGCTGAGGAGGAGGCCTATGACTTGGGAGTGGCCGAGACCCAGGCCACCCTCAAGGCTCAAGTCCCTGGGGTATGCAGGCTCTACTATTCCCAGGTTTGGAATGAGGCCCTTAAGCAAGCTGGGGTTGAGGCTTCATTCGACCCGTGGAAGGTGGAGAATGTATGCTACCCTCCTGCCATTAGGGAAGCTACCCCCTCCAGCTTCTAGGTTAGGGATGCTCCTGAGGAGGCTGAGGCTGCTGGTCCTGGAGCTGTTCTGGCTATAACTGCTACTGAGGAGCCAGCTAGGGAAAACGAGCCTTTTGGGGCGGCTGAGATGAGTGAAGGCCTGAACCCTGATGCACCCTAGAAGACTGCAGAGTCCACAGGTGATGCTCAAGCCCCTTATGCTGAGGAGCCAACTCTTCTCGTTGAGCCCCTTCAAGCTGTTCCCCTTAGTAAGGGCTCCAAGGATCTCGAGATTACTTCTGCTCAGCTCTCCAAGGAAAAAGCTAGGACCAAGCCAAAGAAATAGGCCACCTAAGCTAGCTCCTGTTTTGTTTTTGTTTTTGTGTTGTTTCCCCCCCCCCCCCCTTTTTTTTATTGTTGTTATCCTTTTTTTTTTTTTTAAGAACATTGGGATTATTGTAATGAGGCTCACTGAATGAATGAAATTCCCCTTTTTCTTTTTATGTTACGTGTTTATTGTTATTGTCATTGTTATTAGTATGGATCCCATGTGTAAAAATGATTGTATGTGTCCCATGCTTTTGAGTAAACCTTGAAACCCCAATTTCGAGGTGCCGAGCGTATAATTAGGCTATGTTCGCAACTCGTGCAAATGTTTGATCTCGTTAATTTCTTCAAAGGTTGTGGTCCGAGGATCCGCCCTCACACTATTGATCCTTAATTTTCTAGAAATTTTAAGATACTAGAAGGTACAAAAAGAATATGTAACCTGATGGTGGACTTGTTAAAATTCATCTCCAAATCCTATCTACCCATCTAAACAAAAGGGATAATTTCATTTATTGATATCTTAATTGGAGGGTAAGAACCAGATCATCATAAAGAGGGTAACACTCATTCATATCCCATCATAATCATAAAGAACAATAATAATGACCACCTAGGCTCCTGCTGGGAGTACCTAGTTTCCCCATAGGCTTGAGTTCGAGGACCATGCAAGACCTTGGTTCTGCCTAGTACTTAGAATTTTTTGGAAGTATCTAGTTTCCCCATAGGTTTAAGTCCGAGGACCATGCAAGACTTTGGTTTTGTCTAGTACTTGGAATTTGTTGGAAGTATCTAGTTTCCCCATAGGTTTGAGTTCGAGAACCATGCAAGACCTTGGTTCTGTCTAGTACTTAGAATTTTTTGGAAGTATCTAGTTTCCCCATAAGTTTGAGTCTGAAGACCATTCAAGACCTTGGTTCTGTCTAGTACTTAGAGTTTTTCCACAAAACGAGACAGATAATCATAATGGACTTAAAAATTTGAATTAGAGAAACGCTTTCATTAATAATAATACATTTTCTGGTTATTTACATTGCAGAGGCGAGGTACAGCTTTTCATTTAAGTCCTCTAAGTAGTATGCACCTATTCCTGCTACTGAAGTAATTCGGTATGGCCCTTCCCAATTGTGTCCTAGCTTTCCCTAGGATGGGTTTTTGGCAGCACCTACAACTTTCCTTAACATTAAGTCCCATGGTGCTAATGGCCTCAGCTTCACATTGGCGACATACCCCTGCTTGAGCTTTTGGTGGTAATAGGCCAATTGGATCACTGCTTTTTCTCTTCTTTCCTCAATCAGATCTAGGCTCTTCCCTAGTAGTTCATCGTTGCTGCTAGGAGTGAAAGAGCTTGTCCTCATCGTTTGGAAGTTTGCCTCTAGAAGGATAACAGCCTCGGCCCCATAGGTCATGGCAAAAGGTGTCTCTCCTATTGACCATCATGGTGTAGTCCGGTAAGTCCATAAGACGTGTGGTAGCTCCTCTACCCATCTTCCCTTGGTGTCATCCAGTCTTTTCTTAAGCCCATTGACAATGACTTTTTTGACAGCCTCGGCTTGTCCATTTCCTTGAGGATAAGCTGGGGTTGAATACTTGTTTGTGATCCCCAGTTCACAACCGTATCTTTTGAAGGCTTTGCTGTCAAATTAGAGTCTATAGTCTGAGATGAGGGTTCGAGGGACCTCGAATCGTGTAACGATGTTTCTCCAGATGAATTTCTTAGCATCCGCATCTCTAATGTTGGCCAATGGCTTAGCTTCGACCGATTTGGTGAAGTAATCTGTGCCGACCAATAAATACCTCTTATTTCCAGCTACCTTGGGGAAGAGGCCCACAATATCTAGGCCCCACTGGGCGAACGGCCATGGATTGGACAAAGGGTTGAGAACCCCTCCTAGATGATGGATATTTGGGGCAAACCTTTAGCACTGGTCACATTTCTTAACATATTCCAGGGCTCCTTTCTGCATTCTCGGCCACTAATATCCTTGGGTAATAACTCGGTGCAACAGAGATCTTCATCCTGTGTGACTCCCACATATCCCTTCATGCAACTCTTCAAGCAGTAACTCTGATGCTTCAGGGTGAATACATAGTAGATATGGCCTAGAATAGGAGCGCTTGTACAATTTGTAGTCCTCGGACAACCAGAACCAAGGAGCGTTTCTTCGTATTTTTTCAGCCTTTGACTTCTCTTCGGGTAGGATATAGTTTTTGAGGAATTTTACTATAGGGTCCATTTAGCTGGGACCTACCTTGACTTCTTGGATACGGACTGTGCCTTTCGCAACCTTATTAGCTCTATCTAGATGCTCGACAAGGATAACCCGAGGCAGACTCCTTGCTGAGGAGGTAGTAAGCGTGGCCAATGAATCTGCATGGATGTTTCTACTTTTGGAGACGTGTGACAAGCTGAAAAGATCAAAGTCTAACTGTAGGTATTTGACCTGGCTTAAATACTCTTGCATCCTCGCATCTCTAGCTTCCAATTCTCCCTTTACCTAACCTACTACCAATCTCGAGTCTGAGAACATCTCTACTACTTTTCCTCCCATTTTGTGCACCATGGCCAGTCCCTGTAACAATGCCTCGTACTTGGCTTCGTTATTTGTGGCCGAGAACCCAAGTCTCAGGGATTTCTCTATGATAGTCTTTTTAGGAGACTCTAGGACTAGCCCCACTCCGGACCCCTTTTGATTCACTACGCCATCAATGTACACCTTCCAACATGGGGGCCTGGCATAGAGACTGCTCCAACTGGTTTTCCGTCCATGCTTCTCTCCCCTGATACTACTTCTACTGGTGGTTTAGCAAATTCGGCCACCAAATTAGCTAGGACCTGGCCTTTAATGGAGGTCTGAGACACGTACTTGATGTCAAAAGCTCCTAGAATGGTGTTCCATATGGCGATCCTTCCAGTGTAATCAACAGTCCAAAGCACGGACTTCAAGGGCAGTTGGGTTAGAACGACCACTGTGTGGGCTTGAAAATAATGGGGAAGCTTTCGCGTAGCGTGGACCACAGCCAGTATGGCTTTCTCCAAAGGTAAGTATCTGACCTTAGCTTCATGTAGCAACTTTCTCACGAAATAGACTGGCTTTTGGAGGCTGTTGTCATCCTGTATTAGTACCAAGCTCACAGCGTGAGGGGCCACAACAATATATGCGTATAGGACCTCGTCGGCTTCAGGACTGAACATGATAGGTGGCCGTGACAGGTATTCCTTGAGTTGCTGGAAGGCCGCAACATAGTCCTCGGACCATTCGAATCCTTTCCACTTATTAATCAAGAGATAGAACGGTCTGCATCTATCTGCCGACCTGGAAATAAATCGATTTAGGGCAGTGATCATTCCAGTAAGTTTTTGGACCTCCTTGGCATTTTGCGATGGCTTTAGGTCATTAATGGCCTTGATCTGGTCAGGGTTAACCTCTATTCCCCTATGAGTAATCATGTATCCTAGAAACTTGCCTGATCCCACGCCAAAAGAGCATTTGGAAGCGTTCAGGTGTAGCTTGTGCTTCCTTAAGAAGTTAAAGGTACTGCCGAGGTCGCCCAAGTGTTCGAACACCACCTTACTCTTTACCACCATATCATCAACATAGATTTCGATGCTCTTGCCTAATTGTGGCTCGAACATTCTCGTCATCATCCTTTGATAAGTGGACATTGCGTTCTTCAGGCCAAACAACATTACCTTGTAGTAGTAGTTCCCAGTAGGCGTCACAAAGGTTGTCTTCTCCTAATCCTCCAAGGCTAGCAGTATTTGATGATAGCCCTGAAAGGCATCTAGGAAACTCATCCGAGGATGGCCAGCTGTTGCGTCCACCAGCTAGTTTATCCGAGGCATTGGGAATGGGTCTTTTGGGCATGCTTTGTTTAGGTTCGTGAAGTTTACACAAACCCGCCATTTTCCACTTTTCTTCTTGACTACCACGGTGTTGACTAGCCATTCAGGGTAAAAAACCTTTTTGATAGCCCCTACATGCTTAAGCTTCATCACCTCGTCTCTAATCGCATCAGTATGCTCTCTTGATGGGCGCCGGGGTGGCTGCTTCTTGGGAATGATGGATGGGTTGACATTGAGATGGTGATAGATGAAGGTTGGGTCAATTCCTGGAGCATCGCAGGTGTCCCATGCAAATATGTCAATATTTCTTTTGAGAAATTCGACTAACTCTTCCTTCTCTTGAGGGGTCAGTTGAGCCCCTACTTGAAAGAACTTCTCCGAGGTATCACCAATGACCACCTTCTCTAAGTCTTCGCATTTTGCCTCATCGGCTGCTGTATCAAGGGGCGACATCGGGGCCTTTGATTGCTATAAGTCCCTTTCAGCAGAGACCGAGGACTCTGCGTCAAGCCGATGCGAAATGGTGGCCACTACACACTGCCTTGTCGTGGATTGGCAACCATGAATTTCGAGGACCTGGTCCCCTAACAGGAATTTCACCTTCTGATGCAAAGAAGAGGTGACAACCCCCAAAGTATGGAGCCAGGGCTTGCCGACGGTGGCTGTATATGGAGAGTAGGTGTCTACCATGATAAAGTTCACATCCACTATCTATAGGCCAGTCTGGATGGGTAACCTAATCATGCCCTTTGGAATAACAAGTTTCCCGCCGAAGCTCATCAATGGAGAGCTGTAGGGCGTTAAATCTTCCAGTTTCAAATTCAGCCCTTTGTAGAGGTCAAGGTACATAACCTCGGCAGCATTGCCACCATCCACCATCACTCTTTTCACATCGTAGTCTCCTATTTTGAGAGTGATTAACAACGCATCGTCATGGGGCTAAATGGTTCCGATCTTGTCTTCCTCCAAAAAACTCAAGCTTGGATGAAAATTCATTCTGGCCCTCTTTGGCTCTAGCTAGGGCTCCTCGGCAGGCAGTTGGGCCACAGATAGCACTCGTGAAGGGCGCGTGCCTGTTCTTCCTGACACAACCAAGATTACATTGATCGTCCCCACGGGTGGCCTTAGGGCAGTATCTCTCTGGGGCTCCTGACGGGTTTGGCCTTGATGACCATTGGAATGATGCAGAAGGTGCTTTAGCTATCCTTCTCGAACTAGCTGGTCTAGGTAATTCCAGAGGTTCCTGCAGTCCTCTGTGGTATGTCCGTGGTCCTGGTGGTATTGGCAATAAAAGTTCCGATTGCGCCTCGTGGATTCCCCTACCATCTTATTCGGCCACTTAAAGTATGGTTCGTTCTTGATTTTCTCCAACACCCGATGTACTGGTTCTCAGAACACAATACTGACAGTTTGTGTGTTGGTTGCTCTGGACTGCCCAACGAAATCTCTTCTCAGGCGATTGCTGTTATATCGATCCGACTTGAAATCCCTCCTTTCTTGAGGGATAACCTTCTCCTTTCCCTTACCTTGCAGCTGGTCTTCCTTTACTTGCTTATACTTGTCAATCCGATCCATCAGTTGTCGCACACTGGTGGCAGGTTTGCCAATCAGAAACTTTCTCAAGCCGTGCTCGGTTGGGAGGTTGTTTTTGAAGGTATTAATGGCGACATCGTCAAAGTTGCCGTCCATTTCATTATACATTTCCCAATATCTGCCCGAGTAGGCCTTCAAAGTTTCTCCATCACACATGGATAACGACAGTAGCGCACTCAAGGGCCGAAGGGATCAGCTGTTTGTGACGAAACGAGAGCCAAAGGCTTTGGTGAGCTACCTATACGAATCTACGGAATTCGCCTTTAAGCCATTGAACCACCTCATCGCCACTGGTCCCAAGCTAGATGGGAAAACCTTGCACATTAGCGCCTCGTTTTTAGAGTGCACGACCATCCTTTGGTTGAACTGGATGCTGGAATCGCCGGGGGAGTGTAGCCCCTTTTATGCGGCGTGTGAAAGGTGATTTAGAGAGTTGATCTAGTGCTCTGCTCATGGCATTGTGTCCCAGGCCCTTAGGAGATGGGCTTCTACGTTTGTGCCTCTGGTAATGCTGCTCTTCATGAGAGAAAGTCTCGCTTGAAGGGGTTCTTGATCTCTGCCTATAGTCATCATCGTTGAAGGGCAAGTTAGGGTTAGGATGAGATCGCCTTCGTTGTGCATGGCACAGTTTTCTCTTCAAGTTGTTTATCTCTCGCTGCATGACCCGTTCGTCATTCTGTCTCCGAGATACATGGCTGCCCACACAAGAATGGCTCCTGCTAGTTTGAGTGGTGTTTACACTTCCCTCTCGAAACCTTCCATTGTCTTCATTTTGATCACGCTCAGGGTTGGGAAAGTTACCCTGCTGTTGGGATCTAGCCGGTTCAGGCTGATGGGAGCCCGTTCGATGAGTGCCTGATCCTACCATGCTTGATTTTTGTCCTTACTAGCACACAAGTTCTTCCCACAGATGGCGCCAATTGTAGGGTCTGGGTTAGAGCACTTCTACTGTTACGTGAGTAGACTTAGGCCCAACTATCCCAATACAATGAATTTGTAGAGAGTGGGTTCAAGAACTGGGCTTTAGTGAGGATTACAACAACTAGACATAATCGTAAGTAGATTGAATAACAAATATGTGGGGAGAAGTGTGAAACTTTGTCCTCGGGCTTGATCCGAGGACTGGTTATTCTTATTACTTCTTCAGTGCTTGGTTACAAAGTTTTTCCAGGATAGTACAAACTGCAACCATCTTCCCTATCTCCAATTTTTCGATCCCCCTTTCCTGGAGGGTTTCTTACATTATATACCTCCTTCTTGTTGATCTTGGCCTTCCATTTGTTGATCATGCAGGTCGCTACTTGAGTGCTTGTCCCATCTGCTGCCTTCCCCAACTTTCTGTGAGTTGCAACAACCAAGGTAGTACTATTCAGGGGTCATTTCCTCATTAATGTAGCCAGATCGTCAGTTGTAGGCATTTAATGCAAAGGTGACAGCTTCTCCTGGAATTGCTCCTCCACTAGGCTCCCATGGCTGACCCACTGTGTTAGTCCTTTTTTCTTGGGATGCCTTGGGAGGCTGTCCTTAAAGGCATGCCGTTCTTCCTTCTTATGATCTCGGTTGGCCGAGGATAGGATTGTCCTCGGCGATGTCTTTTGGCAATTTGGACTCTCTTTGTTCATCCTCGGGCGTTTCTTCCTCCTCGACATGGACCTTGGGCTCTGTATGAAGTGGGCCGGGACTACTGAGTTCTTTGACCCCACATTAACAATTAACTTTTTTATTATTATAAATTTAATCATTATAACAAGGAGGTGAATTTGAACCTAATTCGTTATCTTGTTCTTATCATCCAATTGAATTTTTATGTTGTTGCACTAACACACACATATAGAGGCAAGGCTCTCATGTGAACCATGAAAAACAAAACTTTTTTTTTTTTCACTTTTTATTTTACTCTTTCCTACAATTTTTCGGTAAAAAATTAAAAAGTAAAAATAAAATTAAAAAAAGAAAGAAAGAAGCATCTGCTACCTTGCTTACTATACCAAACACTAAGTCACATTATACAAATCTAACCTTCAATTCTTCATGTGCAATCATCAATCAACACTTACCTTACCCCATCGATGAGCAAACATAAATCAAACTAGGGTCTTACTAACGAACCAAATGTGACCCAAAAAATAAAAATATAGATAAAGAAAAAGAAATTAAAGCATATCAATCAAAAACAACTTAAGGAACCCTAAAATCAAAACAACCATCGGAGAAAGAGTGTTGGGGTTAGAATTTTTTTTTTTTTTTTTTTTTTTTTTTTTTTTTTTTTTTCAAGTGGGGAAAGGGCAAATCAATTATATCAATAATTTTTAAATCTACAAAATAACACACACAATGACAATATATAACACGATGACATATTACTCATGATCCGTATTTTAGTACATAAGAAATGCTTGAATACTAGTATATTTTTTTATTCCATTTATGTAGAAAAATAGTACAACTCTATTGACAAATACAGAGGAAGTTCGGGTGAGAGAGCCATTTAGTAATAAATTTTAAAAAGTTCTTTCCCCGCGACAAAATCTCACAAGCCACAACAATTTCACCGAAAAAAAAAATTAAGGTTTAAAGTCGTCATAAGTAAAAATGAAAATGTAATAAAATTTAAAAAAAAAATACAAAAATTTATCACACCTAAAAACAAAGATATTGTTTTGAGGGACTGTACAATTTTAACTTATAATGTCTGCTACATATTGATTGTTTTTTATCATCATGTTAAAACATCAATCAATTTTTTTTGCTTAACATAAGTTAGAACTCCAAATCTTTTATTCGATGACATAAAATTTATCAAGTGAGATAATTGGAATTCAAAAATTGAGGTAATAAGAGTATTCACAGTGGGAATGGCATATGCCATATGTTGGTAGTATATATATAATTTTTATTTTGAGAATTTAATTTATAAATGGATAAATAAATTTGAAAATCTACAAGAGTAACCCTATTTTTTAGGCAATGTTTTAGTAGAAGTTAGAGTTGTATTTTTACCGGATTGTCTTTTAGTTTTGTCTTTACTTAAACATAGAAATGTAAGGGCATTTTTTAACCAAAAAAATGAGGATCTTAAACAAGAGAAACCCCTTAAATAGTGGTCCTATTTTGTAGTAAAAAAAAAGTGTTTTTATTTTATATATATCTATACTACTATTTAAGGGGTTTCCTCTGTTTGGGATCCTTATTTTTTTTGTCTATATCTATACTATTATTTAAGGGGCTTCTCCTATTTGGTTTCCTCATTTTTTAGTTCAAAAATGCTCATACACTCTTATGTTTAAGTAGAGCCAAAATTAAAGAACAATTCGGTAAAAATGCAACTCTAACTCTCACTAAAACATTGCCTAAAAAATAAAACCCCTATTCTGTTAATTTTCAAATTAATTTATCAAATTATAAATTAGATTCTCAAAATAAAAATTATATATATAAAATAAAAACATAGAGTTTTTTTTTTCTTTCTTTCTTTCTAAATAACTCATTAGGTAATATTAACTAAGTCATATTACTTTTAAATATATCATACTAGACTTATCAGACGTGCTTCGCGCGTGCAATAATTTATGTATTTATTTATTTATTTTTAGTTTAGTGTTATAATTTTTAAAAGTAATATATAAATAACCGTGTGTATTTTGTTTTTTAAAGAAAGAGATAAGATAATGTGGAATAATGTTTAAAAATGAGTTAGAGATAGTCTCCTAAGTTTTAGGCTGAATTTAGAAGATAAACAAATAAAAAAATAAATAAAAACATAAAACTTAGGAAAAGTAAATTACTCTTTTAACTAATTGTGTTTTTAATTTAAAATTATTTAACTAAATGATAGAGGTATTTTAGAGAATTTAAGAATTTGTGTGAGGGTATTTTAGTACACAAAAAGTTGAAAACCAAACTAGGAATCTTATTATTATTATTTTTTCCTAAACTTTAGGTTGAATGGAGAAGATAAAATTTTTAAAAAAAAAAAACTTACAGAAGTCCCAAGCTGGCCAGGCCGTTAGTTCGCAGCTTGAACTTGCGACTCAGCCCAGTCGCGAGGCCAAGTCGCCAGACCACCCTGTTCGGGAAAAACTAACTTTTCACATTCCTTCTCACTCTACTATATATAGACCCTTATACCCACGAAATGTAAAGAGCTTCCAGAGAGAATTTTAAGAGAGAAACCCTAGAGAAAAATAAGATTGATTCATCCACAATCTTCACATAGAGACTCTTCAAATTCCTCTACTCTCTTCCTCTCCATTGTTAAATCCTTGAGAGGTACATTACCAAAACATTTTCTCACCAAACTCATATCTGTGAGAAGGCTGTTTAGTGCTTTGGGAAGCAGTTAAGAAGGGATCAATTTTATATTGGTAGATGCTATGGTCAAGTAGCGAAATTCGGTAAGTTAAAGAAGAAATAGGTTCGGCGAAACCTCATTGGAGTAGGAGCTTGGAGGGCTTAGGTACATTGGATAGATTAAACTTGGAGGGTCTTCTGCTGTTCATGTATCCCAACTATATTCTTTAATGGATTATTTATCGCTTGGAGGGCGGTGGAGAGGTTTTACGCCGAGGGCTTTGGTTTCCTCTTCGATAACACATCGTATGTTGTCCTTGTGTTTGCATCTCTCTTCCTTTAATCTTTGCCATTTAATTTCTGTTGTGGATGCGATTTTATTTGGTTTAGATTGTTTATCAATTTTGTGTTAAGCTTGTGTTCAAATTCCGCACATTAATTGTTTGACATTAAGCTCGAATTGGTAATTTGTAAATTGGGGGTCTAAACGTTCATAGTGTTTTATACACTAATTGAACTTTCAATTGGTATCAGAGCATGTGCACTTGCTGTGATTTAATTACCTAAGTGCGATCCTAGACCCCATGGCTATGGAAGCAGCTATGGAAAAGGTCATGCTGAATTGTGGTTTAAATGTTTGTGATAATGATTCTATGAGTGTATTTGAAGGGTATCCTAACAATGAACTCTTAGAGTTATTAAAAACAAAGAAACATGCTAGGATGTTTGTTCACATGCTGAAATATTTTAAGAACAAGAATCACATCTTACGCAATAGCCTTTCTGAATCTAACTCTTTGGTTAAGAAGTATAAAAGAAAAAATAGAATATTGTGTGAGAAGGTTGATAATCTGAAAAAGAAAATTCAGTCTAACAGAAGCATGAAAATTGAAGATAAATCTTTGTTTGAAGGTCAAGAGTGTTTGTCTCATGTTTGTCTATTTGTGCACACCTCATTGAAGGTATTTAATTCATGCTTATGGTACCTTGATAGCGGCTATTCTTATCATATGACAGGAGATAAATCTCTGTTTAAGACACTCAAAGAGAAGATCAATGACTATGTGATGTTTGGTGTTGGAAGTCATGCTCAAGTTCTAGGAAAAGGAACTATTGAGATACTGGGATTACCTCTATTGAAAGATGTCTTATATATCAAAGGGCTAAAGGCGAATCTCTTAAGCATTACTCAAATACGTGATGAGGATTTCCTTGTCCAATTTTCAAAGAAGGGATGCATAATCATTAATGAAGAAGGGATTCAAGTTTTGGAGGGAAATAAGACTACCGATATTTGTTATGGAGTAGTTCCTACGGCACCCATTTCATGTAGAAGTGCTCGTGTTGACATGTTAGAACTTTGGCATCACAGATTTAGGCATGCAAATTTCAAACAAGTAGTTAAAGTATCTAAACATGAAGCAGTTGAGGGACTTCCAAAGTTTGGAAAGTTGAAGAAGACTATTTGTGAAGCATGCCAAATTGGAAAACAAACAAAGTCAAGCCATCACAAGGTGAATGTGATTGCTACTTCAAGATGTTTAGAGCTTCTTCACGTTGATCTAATGGGGCCTACAAGAACTGAAAGTCTAGGAGGAAAGAGGTACATTATGGTCATTGTTGATGATTTCTCTAGACACACTTGGGTTGAATTTATTAGAGAAAAATTAGGAGCATGTGAGAAATTGGAAACTCTTTGCAATAGACTACAAAACGAGAAAGGGGTTCCTATTGTCAAAATAAAAAGTGATCATGGCAAGGAGTTTGAGAATGCAAGATTTGAGTCATTTTGTGAAAAGAATGGAATCAAAAGGGAATTTTTAGCCCCCAAAACTCCTCAGCAAAATGGAGTGGTAGAGAGAAAGAATAGGGTGATTCAAGAGATGGCAAGAGTTATGTTACTAAATAAGCAAATTCCTCAAAAGTTTTGGGGAGAAGCTGTGAACACCTCATGTCACATTGGTAATAGAATATTCTTTCGAATGGGAACAAAGAAGACTGCTTATGAGATTTGGAATGGAAAGAAGCCGAGAGTAAGTACTTCCGAGTGTTTGGAAGCAAGTGCTACATTCTGAATGATAAGGAGAACCTTAGGAAATTTGATGCGAAAAGTGATGAAGGCATTTTTCTTGGGTATTCTACTACTAGTCGAGCATATAGGGTTTCCAACAAGAAAACTAAGACAGTAATGGAGTCCATTAATGTTAAAATTGATGATGCCATAGCAAAGGTAGAAATGGTTGATGATGAAGAAAGACCAAGTACCAAAAAACCCATTGTTGAGGTCGAAGCTCTTGATATAGAAGTTGAAGGATCTACACTGGAAGAGGAATCAACTCCCATGAACCCAAAAATGGAAACAAGATCAACATCTAGAACATTAAGTCCTTTCACTCCCCCGGAAGATCATCCTCCCATTTCTCGGAATGATGAAGTATCCACATCAAAGAAGCCATCATCAAAAGTGATTAAGAATCATCTAGATAGCAACATTATAGGGTCTATAGACGAAGGTTTTCACCTTAGAAAAGGAAACATATTCTTGGCCAATCATGTGATATATCATTGCTACCTAACTCAATTTGAGCCAAAAAGGGTAGAAGAAGCTCTTCAAGATGAAAATTGGGTTGAGTCTATGCATGAAGAGCTGAATCAATTTGTGAGAAATGATGTATGGGAACTAGCCCCTAGGCCTGAAGGTGTTCATGTTATTGGCACCAAATGGATCTTCAAAAACAAGACCGATGAAGATGGAGAGATTATCCAGAATAAATCTCAGTTAGTGGCTCAAGGATACACTCAAGTAGTGCTTGCTCACTCCCAAGTGCAAGAGATCGTAGCAATATAATTCTTGGAGTACCGAAGTTGAACCACAAGGAGTGGCGTAAATTCAAAGACAATATAATTAAATAACAATTTGGGTAAAGAAGAAAAATACTTTTTCTTGGTGATTGTTAACAAGAATAATAATTGATGATATTAGAAAGAGTCCAACTACAGACTCGTCCATGATGGGTCGTCTTGATCCTTGACTTTAGCCAGTGAAAGTTCGGACGAGGAAAACTCGTCCTGAGCGAAACAGGTAGGACGAGATTCGAGATAATCTCGTCTTGGACATAATCTCGTCCTGAGCAAACTGAACAGTCGACGTTGCTGTTCAAATACAGGGCATCACACCTCGCTCCGTAATCGACAAAATTGATGGGAACCGTTGTGAACGACGATTAGATCAATCAGGCTAAACGATACGGTATCAAAAACAGTTATAGAGGTTACTTTCGAAACCGTCGACTTACATAAAGGGAGACGACTGTTCCGTGGGTGTGCTATAAAAGCACTGATCTACGAAGAAGGTAACTATTCAGAAAAACTGCCATTCATTTTTCCTTTACAAAAAACCACAAAGATACTAACTTTGCCATCGGAGGATTTTTGGCCGGCCTCCACCGGTTTCCTTTGACTTTATTCTTCTTTTTCAGGATTCACTAGCGACCTTTGATAACGTAGAAGACAATTCAGCTCGCTAATCATTGAAGCATCATCAGTTGGCGCCGTCTGTGGGGAGAATATAGAATTTTTAGAGTTTTACTTTCTTTGGATTCTGTAATTTCTTTCACTGATAAAGGGCTGAAATGGTTCGAACAAGATTAAGGGTTACCAGTTTAGGCCCTCAAGAGAGTAGGGACGCTTCCAGTAATCCTCGCCGCGACCGTCAATCGGCACCCGCCATGCAACCATCTTCTGTCCAGCATGTACAGTCCATGGCTGCCGCTATGGCAGAGTTAACTCGTCAGAATCAGGAACTAACTAGACAACTTAACTCAAGGAGACAGCATCACGACGAAAATGCCGAAGGGCATACCCAGAGTCAAGAAAACACAAGGAACGCTGAACCTGAGAGCCAGTCAAGGGGTACCACTTCGCGAAGGGTACCGCATCTGGAAAAGGAGATGGACCAGATGAGAAGGGTCATGGATGAGATGAGAGAGAATATGAGAAGGGCAAATCCAGTGGAGGACTTAGTTCATAGGACTGACTCCCTTTTCACTGTGCTCATCAACGGTCACCCTCTCCCTCCGAAGTTCAAGATGCCTTCCTTAGATTCATATGACGGGACGCGTGACCCCTTTGACCACATCGCCACTTTCAAGACTACAATGCACGTTCAAGGGGTTCCGGACGAGATAATGTGTAGAGCCTTTCCAACTACCCTCAAGGGGCCCGCGTGAGTATGGTTTAGTAAAATACCCCCCAATTCAGTAAGTTCCTTTGAAGAGTTGAGCAAGTTGTTTGTTAACAACTTTATTGGGGGACAGAGGCATAAACGTTCCTCATCCAGCCTGCTGACCATAGAACAAGGAGAAAATGAAAGTCTGCGGTCCTTCATCACTCGCTTCAACCGAGAAGCTCTGACAGTGGATGATAAGTTGCTGCTAGCGGCATTCCACAATGGCATTAATTCCGATCTTTTCATCCACAAGCTTTACAAAAAAGAGCCCCAGTCCATGGCAGAATTCGTCCATTCGACTCAGAACTTCATGAATGCAGAAGACGCGATCATAGCCAAGAAAAGAAAGAGAGCTGAAAGAATGGACGCGAATCCTGTACGCAATACTGACCAAGGACCTCGCCCAAAAAAGAGACGTGCAGAAGATAAGAAAGACCGAGACAATAAGAAAGCAGGCCCTTCAGTGCGAAATCAATAGTACACGCCATTAAACGTCCCACTTGAGCAAGTTCTTATGCAAATCAAGGACGAGCCCTCTTTAAAGTGGCCAGAGAAAATGAAGGGAGATCCCAATAAGCGCAATCAGAATAAGTATTGTCGCTTCCATAGAGATCATGGGTATGACACCGATGAATGTTTTGATCTTAAGCAGCAGATTGAGAATCTCATTAGACAAGGGAAATTGAGGAATTCCCTTGGACGAAACTACAAGGATGAGAAGCTGAAGATGAAGGTAGAGGAGTCATCACGACCTCCGCTTGGAGAAATCAGAATGATTTTTGGGGGAACAAGTCAGTCGTCCAGGTCAAAAAAGACGTACCTGAAGGTAGTACAGAACGTCCAACTTTCAGGTCGATCTCCCAAGACGAGGACTCTAGACGAGCAGGCCATCACTTTTACGGACGAGGATGCCTCAAGGATACATCATCCTCATGACGATGCCATCATTATCACTTTGCTCATCGCTGATTATTCAACTAGAAGGGTGTTGGTAGATAACGAGAGTTCGGCAGACATCTTTTATTATCCTGCCTTTCAACAAATGAACCTTGGACGGGAGCAGCTTCGTTCAGTGTATTCACCCTTGGTTGGTTTTGGTGGAATGAAAGTGCAGCCTGTCGGTACTATCTCCTTACCTGTGGTAGTGAGGGGCGTATCCGCAACAAGTTACGAGAAATGTGAACTTCCTTGTAGTTGATTGTTCATCGTCCTACAATGCTATAATTGGGAGGCCGACCCTAAATAGTTGGAAGGCAGTCACATCCACTTACCATTTGTCAGTTAAGTTTCCTACTGAGCATGGGGTAGGAGAGGTCCAAGGAGATCAGTTGGCCGCTAGAGAGTGTTATTTAGCCATGCTGGCTATGGACGAGCAGACTCAGGTGATGAATATAGAGGAAAGAAGAATTGTGGCAGAGCCCACGGAAGCCTTGGAAGAAATTCCTCTAGACGAGGATGATCTGGGAAAAAGTACCAGAATAGGGGTAGATTTGGAAGGAGAGATTAAGAAGGGTCTCATTTGTTTCCTAAGAAAAAATATTGATGTGTTCGCTTGGAGTCATGAGGACATGCCAGGCATAGACCCGAGTGTCATTACTCACCGTTTGAATGTACATCCTTCCTTCAAGCCTGTGCAACAGAAGAAGAGGGTATTTGCTCCGGAGAGAGACAATGCTATTAAAGAAGAAGTACAGAAGTTGACACTGGCGAAGTTTATTCGGGAAGTTTGTTATTCAGACTAGCTGGCTAATGTAGTAATGGTCAAGAAGGCAAATGGGAAATGGAGAATGTGTGTGGATTTCACCGATTTAAACAAGGCCTGCCCTAAAGACAGTTATCCATTGCCCCGCATTGACCAGTTGGTGGATTCTACGGTGGGTCATAGGCTACTTAGCTTTATGGACGCCTTTTCCGGATATAATCAGATAAGGATGGACGAGGCGGATCAAGAGAAAACATCATTCGTTACTAGTCAAGGCTTATTTTGTTATAAGGTGATGCCTTTTGGGCTGAAGAATGCAGGGGTAACGTATCAAAGGTTGGTCAACCACATGTTTCGTCCGCAGATTGGGTGGAATGTGGAAGTCTATGTAAACGACATGTTGGTGAAAAGTCAGGACGAGGAAATTCATCTAGACGACCTACAGGAAACATTTGATACACTCCGGCAGTACAACATGAAGTTAAATCCCAACAAGTGTGCTTTCGGAGCGTCATCGGGAAAGTTTCTAGGCTTTATGGTTTCACACAGAGGAATCGAAGCTAATCCTGATAAAATCCAAGCAATACTGGATATGAAGCCTCCGCAAAATGTTAAAGAAGTCCAGTCACTCACCGGACGAGTTGCAGCCCTTAACAGGTTTGTTTCCAAAGCCACTGATAAATGTTTACCATTTTTCAGGATTCTTAGAAAAGCATTTGAATGGACGGACGACTGTCAGAGAGCCTTTGAAGACCTGAAAGCATACCTTACATCTGCCCCATTATTAAGCCTATCCGTGTTAGGAGAAAAGTTATATTTGTATTTAGCTGTTACCCCACATGCTGTAAGTTCGGTGTTGATCAGAGAAGAAGGAAGAGTGCAGAAACCGGTCTATTACACCAGTCGAGCACTTAGAGGAGTGGAAGCACGATACCCACAAATAGAGAAGTTGGCTTTTGCCTTGATCACAACATCTAGGAAACTGAGGCACTACTTCCAAGCTCACATTATCAACGTCATGATGGACCACCCGCTGAAGAAAGCAATGAATAAGTTAGAAGCTGCAGGACGATTGATCCAGTGGGCAGTCGAGCTCAGTGAGTTTGATATCAAGTACCTGCCAAGACACGCAATAAAAGCTCAGGCTCTAGCAGATTTTATCGCAGAGTTTACTCCAAGTCACAAGGAGTCGGAAGTAATGGAAGACAAAAAATGGATCATTCACGTGGATGGCTCGTCTACACAGCATGCAGGAGGGATAGGAGTTGTGTTGCAGTCCCCTGAGGGAGATAAGTTGACGTACAAGGTACGCTTGCAATATCAAACAACCAATAATGAAGTTGAGTATGAAGCCCTTCTAAAAGGATTGGAACTGGCCAAGTCCATAAAAGCTGAATCAGTACTCATTCTGGGAGATTCGCAGTTAATCATGGGTCAGGTAAATGGGACGTGTGAAGCCAAGGAAGAGCGAATGAAGAAATATCTTGAGAAAGTATTGTAGTTAGTGAAAAAATTCAAAGAAGCTAACTTTGTTCAAATCCCGAGGGAGGAAAACATGGACGCAGATGCATTAGCAAAGGAAGCCTCAGCAAATCAGCCTTTGGACGAGTTTGATGAAGTCCAATATCTTCCAAGTATAGACATCCCTGACGTACTGCAAGTACAGAATGAAGGAAGTTGGATGACCCTGATAATTTCATATTTGAAGGATGGAACTCTCCCGAAAGGGAAGGACGAGCCCAGGAAACTTAGAGTTCGGTCAGCCAAATATATCCTTCTGAATGATACACTATATAAAAGAGGTTTTTCACAACCTTATCTTAGATGTTTGTCACCAGATGAGGCCAACTATGTGTTGAGGGAAGTCCATGAAGGAGCTTGCGGAAACCACTCAGGAGCCAGATCACTTATACATAAGGTCGTCCGTGCAGGATATTACTGGCCAACCATTCAGGCAGATGCTAAAGCCTATGTCAAAGTTTGTGATCAGTGTCAACGGTTCAGTAACATCCCCAGACAGCCGTCGGAGTACCTCACCCCCATGATGGCCCCATGGCCATTTACTTAATGGGATCTAGATATTTTGGGTCATTTTCCAGTTGGAACCAGGCAGATGAAGTTCTTGGTGGTAGGGATAGACTATTTCACTAAGTGGGTGGAAGCCGAACCCCTAGCGGGCATCACACAACAGAATGTGAAAAACTTCGTCTGGAAAAGTATTCTGTGCAGGTTTGGGGTACCCCGAGTGTTAGTGTCCGACAATGGACGACAATTTGACAATTCACTTTTCAGGGATTTTTGTGAACACTTTGGAATTCAAAATCATTACTCTTCACCAGCCCATCCTCAAGCAAATGGTCAAGCAGAAGTTGCAAACCGATCCTTGTTAAAAATCATCAAGACTCGTCTTGAAGGGGCAAAGGGAGTATGGCCGGATGAACTGCCGGGTGTATTATGGGCATACAGAACAACTGTCAGAACCCCCACGGGGGAAACCCCTTTCAAGCTGGCATATGCGAGCGAGGCAGTTATACCTGTAGAGGTATATATGGCCAACCATAGGGTGACGATGTATCAGGACAAGGATAATGAGGAATAACTTTATTTGAACCTTGATCTCATAGACGAGGTAAGGACAGATGCAAAGAAAAGAACGGCGAGGTACAAAAATCTCATGGCTAGGCAACATGATGCGATGGTTAAGCCGAGGCGATTCAACATTAGAGACCTCGTCTTGAAGAAAGTTTCTTTGGCAACCAAGAACCCAACTCATGGGAAATTGGGGCCCAATTGGGAAGGACCTTAAAGAATTATCAACTGCAAGAGGCAAGGGTCCTACTACTTTGAAGCCCTGGACGAGAGGAAATTAGAGCATCCATGGAATGTTGAACACCTGAGAATGTATTATCAGTAGAATGCCAGCCTAAACGAAGGTTCTCCTGGACGAGCGTATATGAGAAGGTTTATATATGTATTTGCAGTGTGTTCTATAGTGTTATTTTATTGTTATTACGGTGTGATTATGGACAAGATGGTGGATTTGCTTGTATGTACTTAGCTTTTTATAAGGCACTAACTCATGAGTATGTGCCCCATCTGTAAACAATATTTATGTTAGGTACATAGTGTTGTGTGAATCCGTAATCTCCATATTACTTATGTTCAAATTTTTGTTCAAGTCCACCAGTTAACAAGAAAAGAAAAGAAGGGCCAAGTCCATGGACGAGAAATTCTATGGACGACGGAGATGAAACGCCGGTATGCTCTTCATAATAAGGCAAACTCGTCCAAATAAAAACGAGGTAAAAACCTTTGACAACTAAACAAGGATTTGAGCACGTCCAACCCATGGACGAGTAAATATCCCACGTCCAATACAAGGACGAACAAATATTCAATACATCCAACACATGGACGAGAAAATGCATACGAGTTTAAACTTGTCGAAAAGACTCGTCCAGCCCATGGACGAGGAAACCCAGAATAAATTTATCAACAACAAAACAATCCAACATATGGACGAGGCAAAGGTGTTAATGATGAAAGTCAACAAGTTCAAAGACGAGTAATGAAGAATCACTTTCATCATGGTTTTTCAAAGATGAGTTGAAACTATAGAGTGATGAAAGCGTGTTTTCTAATAAAAATTACTCCTATGGACGAGTATGAACTTATATTTTGGTAAGAAAAATTCTCGTTCACACAAACATTATAAAAAGTTGATCAAATTATTTAAGGGTGGACTACTAAACGTCCAAACACCCTGAATTTGTTCAAAGTCTCATCCTAAAACCCTGGACGAGACAAATGTACTCGATTTACATTTCCTTAAAAAAAAAAAACAAACAAAATAGTCTTCACGCGGGAGGAGTATCGTCCTTGGCATCTGCAGGAGGAGGAAGGGTGCTAGCATCGTCCTCAATATTGACGTCCTCTGAGCTTGTTTGGAGGAGAGAGCTGGTAGTAGCGCTAAGTTTGAGCTTTATGGTACTAAAGTCAAGGTTGGGGAAGTTCTTCGCAGCGTCCAGCCTGAAGTCCTCGAACCCAGTTGCATAGTTCTTGTCCAGCAGATCAGTAAATTGCTTGGACGTTTGGAACTCTGCAACTGCATCCTCCTTTGCCTTTTCGAGAAGGGCGCTCAGCTCGCTGTTCTTCTTCTGAAGATGGTCAAGATGAGTATCCTTTTCAAGGACATCCGTCTTGAGCTCTTCATTAAGGTTTCTAAGCCCTTTAGCCTCTTCCCTGGCCTTAGCAGCCACTTCAGCCCACACCTTGCTCTCCTCCTTCACCTCCTTTATCCTGTTCTCCAGAAGAAGCCTCGTCTTGTCCAGTTCAGTGGCCTGCCTGGACGCAGCGATGAACTTAGACATGGCCTGTACATTGAAATTTAAGTGCATGTCAATGTCATTAATCAAAGACGAGACACACATATATATAAAAAAAAAAACTTAAAAACTTACTTTGAAGAGATCATGAACACCAGAGTGCTCAAAATCCTTCAAGGACATGTTGTAACAGGCACCCACGTCCTCGTCCGTCACTGCCGTTGAGAATCTCTCCCAGGCTAAGTCCTCATTTCCTAAGAGGTGCTGAGGAACTTCCTTAGGAGCAGTAGACGATGTAGGTGCATGGACCATAGACGAGATCTTCCTGGACGGAGGATCTTTAGGCTCAGGATCAAGAGCAAGAATCTATATTGGGGACTCCAGACTAGAGGCAGGAGGAGATTTGACGCCTTGAGATTTGGAGGTCTTGTGCTTCTTATCCCTTCCGCGTCTACTTGGGAGGTCACCCAAGTCCACCCTCGACGAGATTTTTTTTCTTTTCTCTCCTGTGGGAGGACGAGGTTGAGACTTGGCTCCCTCGTCCACAACCTCCTTGCCCTTATTCTCCTTCATTGTCGCCATTCCTAAAAGGAAAGACGACAGTTTATAAAAAAAAATATAATAATAAACAAAAAATGGGAAAGGAATAACAAATAAAAATAACTTACATCTGCGAGTAGTGATCTCGTGTGCAAGGGCTTCAACAGAAGGTATAGGACCTAAGCCCCAAGTAGCAAGACGTTGGAGGCTTACTAGTGAATGGAACGTCCTGTCGGTCTACAGACGAGCCTTCTGGATGCGTTCAATGTAAAACCTATCCAAGTGAGGTCGTCTAGCACCTGAAACAAAAGACGGACGAGGAAACAAGAGTTAGGATTTTTAAATTACAGAAAAAATTAAAAACTAAATAGGGTTGAGACGAACATACCTTCAGGACGAAGGTTCCCCAATTTCCCAGTGTATGGAGGAAATGGGTCCCTGTCAACCTTAATGGGGCATCCAGCCCAGAAACCTGAGACGAAGAAGAACTCCGTCTTCCAGTTCCTATCTGAGGTGACTAAGGATTTAATTAGTCTATAATCTTTTCCCCCGGCTGTAAATTGGTAAAAGCCAAGGGACTGATTAATCTCGGAGGGCTTGTAACAAAAGAGGAACCCTAGGGACACCAGATATATACTCGTCCGTAGTGTTTCCCTCACTACTACTACTACTACTACTACTATCACTAGACCCACTAAAACTACTACGGTCAGAATACTCATTTATGGCCTTATCTACACTATCGCTAGACGAGGAAAGAACAATTGACATTTTTATGGAAAGTTTAAAAGAAAACTAGGGACAAAGATAGGAATATACCTGGATCTAGGACGAGGGAAACTTATGGACGTAGGATACTTCTAGACGAGGATCTAAGACGAGAGTAATTGAAGAGAGAAATTTCAGAAATGAGGAGGGTAGCGATGGAAATCAACTATTTATAGGCAATGGGCCCTGACATCTGAAACGACACAAACAAATGAATAGGAGACACGTGGCACATTCCCCAATTAGGAAAATCGATGTGGTTTCCTGCGAATGAGATCATGACACGTGTCACCAATTCGTTGGCAGAGTACCCAGAAGAAGTCAAATTTCTCTGGACGACCCATGGACAAGGGGGCAACTGATGATATTAGAAAGAGTCCAACTACAGACTCGTCCATAATGGGTCGTCCTGATCCTTGACTTCAGCCCGTGAAAGTCCGGACGAGGAAAACTCGTCCTAAGCGAAACAGGTAGGACGAGATTCGAGATAATCTCGTCCTGGACATAATCTCGTCCTGAGCAAACTGAACAGTCGACGTTGCTGTTCAAATACAGGGCATCACACCTCGCTCCGTAATCGACAAAATTGATGGGAACCGTTGTCAACGACGGTTAAATCAATCAGGCCAAACGATACGGTATCAAAAACAGTTATAGAGGTTACTTTCAAAACCATCGACTTACATGAAGGGAGACGACTGTTCCGTGGGTGTGCTATAAAAGCATTGATCTACGAAGAAGGTAACTATTCAGAAAAACTGCCATTCATTTTTCCTTAACAAAAAACCACAAAGATACTAACTTTGCCATTAGAGGATTTTTGGTCGGCCTCCACCGGTCTCCTTTGACTTTATTCTTCTTTTTCAGGATTCACTAGCGACCTTTGATAACGTAGAAGACAGTTCAGCCCACTGATCATTGAAGCATCATCAATAATAAAAACTAATTTAAATCAATAATGTAAATACTAGGGCATCAGGGTGTTTCCCTATATTGATATGAGATTATTTGTGATCTAGGAAAAAATCTATTTCATAATTGATTGTTCTTATACAATTAAAAACTTATGATTCAGTTGAACTGAGACAATTCAAGAACGCATGATAACCTCGATTAATAATGCGGTTAGAAAAGTTTTCAGAAAAACCCATTCACTTTAAAACCTGATTTCTATTTGAAACTATTAGAAATTCATCTAAACAATAAGAAAAACATGATTGAACTTATTGAAAGCATGGAAGAACTAATACATCAAAAGAAATCTAATTGAACAATCAAATATGTTATTGATAAAATCCTAGAAAGAATCACATTGAATATTCATACCGTATAGAAGAAACATAACCCCTAATCCTAGCAAAGAGTTTAGGCTGCCATTAGAGAAAGAAAAATACAAGGTTTTCTCTGCCAAAATTTGTTCTACTAGCCTCCCTTCAAAACCCTTATGTCTAAGTGTCCAAAGAAAAATAAAACTTATACTATTTTAATTTCCGTCCAAGTTTACAGTAGTAATTTGTGAGTTAATTTCTTCCTTCAAATATTGAGAATTTCGAAAAACTCAAAACTGGAAAGTTGTAGACATTTAAGTCACGGTTCCAACCCATCTAGCCTTGTATTAATTGGATTTTTGAGGAGAGAGATATGCCCAAAATACTGATCAATGCTCAAATCAGATTTTTCCTTTTCAGATTCTGCCTCTTTGATTTCTTTCCTTATTTGAAGTTTTCAATCATGGAAGTTGATCCTAGCACTCCAGCTGCACCTCCTTAGACATTTAATCATGGTCCTTTAGTTCCACTTTAATTCTAGTTTGGCCTCCATTCTCTCACAAATTCCTATAAACTCATCTTTCTCACATGATTTCTTGAAAGTAGAAAATTACACACAATGAATAGCATCTTATTCAAGAAATTATGTAAAGATAAATAATAGGGACTAATGCAAATCATGGCTTAATTATAAAAATTAAGCATAGTAATAAGGAGATAACGCCCACATAAACATATAACAAGTATACATTTTAAGGCATTATCAAGTAGAAGGAGTTGATTTTGATGAATCCTTCGCTCCCGTGGCAAGGCTTGAGTCTATTCGCATTCTCATGTCAATTGCATGCACCATGAACTTCAAACTCTACCAAATGGATGTTAAATGTGCATTTTTAAATGGCTATCTGAATGAAGAAGTGTTTGTTGAACAATCCAAAGGCTTCGAAGATGCTCACTTTCCGGACCATGTGCTGAGATTGAAGAAAGCACTTTATGGCTTGAAACAAGTCCTAAGAGCTTGGTATGATCGGCTTACTTAGTATCTCTTGGATAGAGGATTTAAAAGAGGGTATGCTGACCGAACTCTGTTTGTCAAGAATGATGAAGATTATCTTCTTGTAGCTCAAGTATATGTTGATGACATAATCTTTGGAGCTACTATTGATGTTCGAGCCATAGAATTTTCTGAGGAAATGAAGAAAGAGTTTAAGATGAGTATGGTGGGGGAGCTTACATTCTTCTTAGGTCTTCAAGTTATACAAAGGAAGGAGGACATATTTATTTCTCAAGAAAAATATGCTCGAAATATAGTCAAAAAGTTTGGATTAGACTCCAAGAAACACGCCTCTACTCCTATGAATTCATCTACAAAGCTCAATGTTGATTCTTCTGGAGTAGATGTGAGTCCAACATTGTATAGGAGTATCATAGGATGTTTACTCTATCTCACGGCAAGTAGACCAGACATTGCTTTAAGTGTGGGTGTTTGTGCATAATATCAGGCTGTTCCAAAAGAATCTCACTTGACTGCGGTAAAGCGAATCATAAGATATGTTAATGGAACTCCGAATTATGGATTTTGGTACTTAAAGGACTCTAATGCCTATCTTGTTGGTTATTCAGATGCTGGTTGGGCTGGAAGTGTGGATGATAGAAAAAGCACTTCAAGTGGCTACTTCTATCTTGAAAACAATCTTGTTTCTTGGATGAGCAAGAAACAAAATTATGTGTCTCTCTCTACAGCTGAAGCCGAATATATAAATGCTGGAAGTTGTTGTACGCAGCTACTTTGGATGAAGAAGCTACTTCATGACTATGGGATTCTGCAAGATACAATGTGTGTTTTCTGTGACAACACTAGTACCATAAATCTCTCTAAGAATCCAGTCCAGCATTCCAAGTCTAAACACATAGAGATACAAAACCACTTCATTCAGGGTTTGGTGGAAGATAAAGTTGTCTATCTTGAGTTCATTCATACAGAGAACCAAAAGGCGGACATCTTCACCAATCCTCTTGATGGTCTACGATTTGAATCACTCCGTAAGACCATCGGTGTTGGTACAATTCCTTGAATCTCATGTGTGATGTGTGCTTTGTTTATTTGTCTTGAGTTGATTACTCTTGTCTAGAGCACACACTATTTTGTTGAATGTTTGTTTGCTTTTTCATTAAATTTTTTTACACTGTTGTTTTAGATTAATCTTTTCCTTCTTGTGTGTCAAAAATCCAAAAACCACATTAAAAGTAGAAAATCTAAAAAGTTTGATCAACATTGTTAGAGTTTTGTTTCAAAACATGTTTTCTCTTGTACCTTTGTGCAAATGGCTTTGTGCATCTACGAGCATAGCTTGTTCCCTATGCACTTATATCATTGTGGGAGAAATCTTGAAATCTATGTGACTGTTGTAAATAGATCTTCAACCTTGTCATGAATGATTAGTGAATAGTTTTGTTGATCTTGAGACATGCATAGACTTGTATCTATATATCTTCTCACTCTTTATTTTATTGTTTTTGCTAAAAAGAGCTCATCAAATGTAAATCTCCAAATGAAAAGAGATATTGAGTTGCAAAAACCTGTCACACATACTAGTATTTGATTAAGAAAAAGGGAAAGAAACCAAAAATTAAATTGTATGATGCCCAAAAAGCCAAAGGCTAACTCATCAAAGTGAAATATAAAAAATTTCAGGCATTGATCTCACAATGAGATGTGTTGATTCAAAAAGATCAAGTGATATGTTGTTCACGGAGCCAAATGAAAAGCTTCAAAGATATTGTACTCAAGTTTATGTGGGAGGTCATATATGCATATTTCTATAATTGAGATGGGTCACATTATCTAGTGTTAGTTGTGTATGCCTTGATTGAATTGATCATTGAAACCTCACATTAGACTAAGGACTATCTCATTTTTTATATTCACACACAACACACATGTTTATGTTCAATGAATGCCATATTCATTCGTGTTATTGTACTTGATTAAATGTGTTTTCACATGCTCAATATTTGTTGATCAAACACAAAAAGATTTTTGAGTGTTTTAGTTGTTTTTGGAAAGTCTTTTGTTTTTGCAAAAATGTCAGAAAATTTCAAAAACAGTGTTGCCCTATTTTGGTGACTTAGTCGCGGGTTGGTTCAGTCGCATGTTCCAATCGCGAGCCCACACAAAGATTTTCCGCGGCTCACTGGTGGGTCAATGTCCCAGTCGCGAAAAATACTTAAAATATTTTTCAAAATTTGGGTTTTTAATGTTTCTCACGACTCAATCTGGCGACTTGTTCGCGGGTGGAAGGTCTAGTCGCGAGCAGACTCAGAGATTTTCGTGGCTTACCTCGCGACTCTCTGGCGGGTAGAACTTCCAGTCTCGAAAAACACTTAGATAAATTTTTCAAAATTTTTATCTTGAGTGTTCTGGCAACTTGACTCGGTCATGAAAATCACGTGTTTTGCACAAATAGTTCAGTTTTTAAACGTTTTCAGTTTTCCCTCGAACTTTTGTGACTATTCATTGTCTTCCTTGTCTGAACCTCTTTCTAAATCATAGTGTTCACAGACAAATCCTCATATTCTCCATATTCTCTATACCCCTTCACCAATCTTCAAGTAAAGGTATGGGTTTTGTTTCTTTCTCAATATGTGTCACATATCTTGTAATATACCTCTTGAATTATGTGTTTTTTTTGTATATATGATAGTTGAATATGGGTATTTGATTTTTGATGGATTTGGTGTGTATTTTTGGTGGTTATGTAGTGACTTTCTTTGCTCTGCATGTATAATGTCTAATTTGAGACACACACACACACACATTGTCATGATTTAGACCTAATTCCTATGAATTTAGGGCTTTATTTCAGTTTTCTGATTTGGGGCCACCTTGTGCTAATAAAGCTTGTTGTCTTGTGTAGTTCTTCTTGCACCTTTGTGTAACATGATGCAGTGTGACAATGTCTCCCTTCAAAAGAGAAGCTGTGAAAGGAGGAAACAGTAAAGGCAAAGAACATGTGATTGATGTTGATGATCTCGCTCCTAAGTTAAAAAGGAACAGGTCATCGTCAGGCGTATATGATCCCAACAAATTCAGGACCTATGCTGCCTTTCAGACACATGAAAAATATTTCAGAGACGCTAAACCACTACTTGAAAGGGCTCTTGATCAGTCATCTCTATCTGACACTGACATCCCTAAATGGTTTGCCACAAAAGATTGGAACTACCTTCTCTCCACACTTGATGATGCCTATGAGAATTTGGTGAAAGAATTCTATGCTAATGCAATAGTTGAAGGGGATGAACTCAAATCAAATGCTGGGTTCGATGAAAGACTTTCTTCGTGACTCCTGCCTATCTGGTACAAATACTTCACATCAACTGGCTGATGCTGAGAAAACCACCAGTCTATGATGATTTGTACCCAGAAGAAGATTTGCTTCAAGAAGCACTTGGTAAAGACTTGGAATTCTCACCAAATGGAAACTCAATCAATGTTTCCTCTCTATCTCCTAAATTAAGGGCGTTCACAACCATCATGTTCCACAATCTATACCCTTTATCTAGCACTGGGTATATGAACCTAGGGAGAGCTTTGTTTCTTCATAATCTGATATCTGAAGTAGAGATCGACATTTGTGCTCATATCTTTCATATCTTGTGAAAAACTATCATGCGGACTGATTCACAGATCTGCATTCCTTTTTGCTGCCTCGTTTCACGGATTTTGAAACTTAAAGGCATCTATCCATCAACAGATGAGTCTTCCCATCCAAAGCCAAGTCCAATCAACCTTCGGACGCTAAATGCTAGCATTGGTCATAGCAAAAAGGGAGTCAAATCAGAATCACAAACTTCACACAGTGGATCACGCTCTACCTCATACTCCTTTGATGAAAAGCTAGATTACATTATTGCATCTGTCCATG
Organism: Quercus parvula; assembly: GCA_030820535.1. Classification (NCBI taxonomy): domain Eukaryota; kingdom Viridiplantae; phylum Streptophyta; class Magnoliopsida; order Fagales; family Fagaceae; genus Quercus; species Quercus parvula. The sequence continues at coordinate 20,782,604 of JAUAME010000011.1, read as the reverse complement.
ATTTGAGCACTTAGATGTCTGGACTCACCTCTCCCGTGCACCATCATACCATCCAGTGTGATATAAAGTTCACTTCTCTCCAAACACAGTTGGACCAGATTCAAAGACAGCTAGAAAAAAATGATGACTAGCTATTCCATGACAAAAAGGGGGAGATGTTGTTGATAGGGGGAGCACTATGAAAGGGGGAGATTTAAGCATTAGGCCTATGTTTAATATTTTGTTTCACATTAACATATTTTAGAACTTATGTTATGTTTTTATTTTCGTGTGTTTGGTTTCAGAGTTTGTGCCCATGTTACTTTTGTAAGCTTTTAGGGTTGTTTTCATACATTTTGTAGGCTTTTATGGTTTGTACCATGCTATGTAGCCTTTATGTTTTGTTGCCTAACAGTGTGTTTGGTTAGGAGGATTATAGGGAGGATGGAAAACTTTGGATGGAAAATGGGATGGAAAACAGTGTTTTTTACTGTTTGGGAAGCAAAGGAAAACTGGGACGGATGGAAAATGGGATGGATTATTTTCCACCCGGGCCCACAATTATTTTCCTCCCAAATCGGGAGGAAAACTGTGGAGAGAAAACGTTCTCACTGTGCAATTACTAGACTGCCTTCTCCCAACGTCTACAAATTCATCAACAGCACACCCATATTCATCAAACCCATATAAAAATTCATCAAACCCATATACAAATTCATATAAATAATCAATCCGAAATTGAAAAAAGAAGGAGAAGAAGAAGAAAGAAAGAAGAAGATGCTGAAGAAGATGCCAAAATCACCATTTTCTCCACCCAAAATTTTTGCTTTCTCCACCCAAAATCACTGCCCTTAATCAAACCCAACCCAAAATCATCATCTATAATAAAAGCATAAAACTCAAATTGTAAAAGAAGAAGAGGAAAGAAAAAGATTCTCAAAAACAAAAAAAAAAAAAAACAAAAAAAGAAAAAGAAAGAAAGAAGTAGAAGAAAGAGAGGCCAAGAATTGATAGAGATAAGGGAGTGTTATGAATCAGAAAAAAGGAGGGGTTAGGTGGGGGTAGGTGGGAAATAATAGAAAAAGAGATAAGAAATATTATTTTAATAAAAAAAGTGTGTATAATAGATAAATTGATGTGAGTGTTTTGTAAAAATTGTGTAAAATAGAAAAAGTAAGTTTTACATTATAATAATAAAAATAATAACATAAATTTATATATATAATGTGGTAAATTTTATATTATTTAATAAGTACAAATAAATCTATTTCTTACCTATTATGTAATTAGGGTATAATGGTCAACTTATATAAATTATATTTTCCATCCTTCTCTTTTTCTCTCCAACCAAACAAAAGAGTTTTCCACCCTCCCACTTTTCCACCCCTCCAACCAAACACACAAGAAGGAAAACTAAATATTTTCCATCCTTCCACTTTTCCATCCTTCTACAATTTTCCATCCTTTCACTTTTTCACTCCTCCAACCAAACGGACCCTAATACTTCTAGCTAAATGTTATGCATTTTTTTAAATATTCTCACTCTTGTGCCCTTGTAGGATTTTGTTCCTAGATGCATATACTTTATGTATTGTGCATTGGTTGGGTGTTAGGCATGCAAGTGATTTGCATTGAGCTTATTGGCTTGTATGTCCGGATGTTCATTCTAAGTGTGAATGAGCATTGTAGTCGCTATTTTATAGTGATTTCCTATTTGGTCAAGCCATGGTTTATTTCTCATTCCATTTTACTTGATCGCATTGTACTTGTCTCATATGCAATTACAAGTCTTTCTACATACAATGATGATACTGTGTTGTTATGTTTCAGGAGATTCTTGTTCATATGATTCAAGAGCTTATCAGATTCTAAAGTTAGGTGTGCATGAGTTTTGTTCAACTGTTCTCAACTCACATTTTAAGTCTAGGGTTTGCTTTAAGATTTTGTCACAGAATAGCTAAATGGGGAGATTGTAAGGTTAAATTTTATCAACCATCTTATTGGTTTTATTCTGTGCCAAATTTGCTTGTATTTTAGCAATTAGTAACACTGTATTTAGGTGGGAATCATGTAAGTGTAGTGAGTGAGAGAGTGTGAAGAAATGCTCAAGATTGTGCGAAGAAATGCTCAAGATTGTGCGAGGATGCAGAGACTCGCGGTTGGACTCGTAGGTGACTTGCAACTGGTAAGCCGCCAAAGTTGGCACACGCATGAAGCATGCAGGGGAGCTGAAGAGTCATGCCAGCTGTTGCACTATAGGATAAAAGTCCCAAATTGGCCAGGCCGTTAGCTCACGGCTTGAACTCACGACTTAGCCCAGTTGTAAGGTCGAGTCACCAAATCACCCTATTTGGGAAAAACTGACATTTCACATTCCTTCTCACCCTACTATATATAGACCTTTATACCCACGAAATGTAGAGAGCTTTTAGAGAGAATTTTGAGAGAGAAACCCTAGAGAAAAACAAGATTGATTCGTTCACAATCTTCACATAGAGACTTTTCAAATTCCTCTACTTTCTTCCTCTCCATTGTTAAATCCTTGAAAGGCACATTACCAAAACATTTTCTCACCATACCCATATCTATGAAAAAGCTGTTTGGTGCTTTGGGAAGCAGTTAAGAAGAGACCAATTTTATATTGGTAGATGCTATGGTCAAGTAGCGGAATCCGGTAAGTTAAAGAAGAAATAGGTTCAACAAAATCTCGTTGGAGTAGAAGCTTGGATGGCTTAGGTACATTGGGTAGATTAGGCTTGGAGGGTCTTCTGTTGTTCATGTATCCCAACTACATTCTTTAGTGGATTATTTACCGTTTGGAGAGCGGCGGAAAGGTTTTACGCCAAGGGCTTCGATTTCCTCTTCGATAACATATCATGTGTTGTCCTTGTGTTTGTATTTCTCTTCCCTTAATCTTTGCCATTTAATTTTTGTTGTGGATGTGATTTTATTTGGTTTAGATTGTTTATCAATTTTGTGTTAAGTTTGTGTTCATATTCCGCACATTAATTGTTTGACATTAAGCTTGAATTGATAATTTGTAAATTGGGGGTCTAAACATTCATAGTATTTTATACACTAATTGAACTTTCACACCTAATCAAAATAATTTAGATTTTATATTGATTGACATACTTTGAAGAAGTGATCACCATGGTTGACTCTTTGTGGCAACTTCATAACTGAAACTCAGATACTAGCACAATTTTTCTGGACTCATTTATTCTTTCACGTAAAATAATTTTAATTTTTAGTATTTGCCTTTTGTCTTAATTTGTTTATAACAAAACTAGCTTTAAAAAAATTAACGTGTAGGTTTTTTGCCACATATTTAGTATAAAAATTACTATATATATATATATTATATTTAGTAAATAAACTACCAAAATTACGGAATGCCAAATAAACGCTTATCACATTCATTAGTTAGGAGAGAAATTATATGGTCCTCATAGTGGACTACGTCATTTGTCTACCATTTTATTAAAAGACTCTCACTTGTTTAAAATTACTGAGTCAGTAGTCAGTTTGTGTTTAATTTTTTTTTTCTTCTGATTTAATAATTTTAAACAGACAAGAGTCTTTTAGTAAAATGGTAGATTAGTAATGTAGCCACCACGAGAATCTTATAATTTCTAGAGCATTCCTTTGTACTTGATTGGTTTGAATTAATAAAATCACCTTAACCTCTTAAAAATAAAACATATTTGACATATTTTTGTACCCATACAAAGATGTACAAATGTACAATTGGTAAGTTACGGTATTTATGTCAAAGTTTCATTAACAATCTCCACCAATTTAATGACCGATTGGGATTTTTTTTTTTTTTTCCCTTTTCTAAAAAGTGTAGCATTAACACTACACTTAAAAAAAAATGTACTTACAAATACTGTTATTAAAAAAAAATTGTACCGTATCTTTTTATCATAATTATTTTTCGTGACGGGTTATGATTGATTATTTATTATTTATACATGAACCTACTATTTTTTTCAATTACTTGCGATTAGCCACATAAAAACATCATGGAAAAGAATGCGTAAAAGAGTATATCTTACAATTATTGTTTAATCTTTAGAGAAATGTTACATTTACAATATTTTCACAATAAATCTTTAGTGATAAGTTGTTATGGATAGCGAGAAAAAAATAACTTAAGTTTTAGATTAAAATTAAAATCAATAATAACTTATGAGCTTTTTTATAAAAATATTATGAAACTATTATGTACGTATTACTAGTTACTATTTAAAAGGCTTCTCCTATTTAGAATTCTCATTTTTTTGGGTTAAAAATGCCCCCTACATATTTTTTTCCATTAACTTAAAAAAATATTCTTAATTTGAGGTGTTACCATTTAAAAGTATAGAAGCATTCTCATCCCATAATGTAAAGACACTCAAAACTCTAAAATAAAGAGTCATATTCATCAATTTACACAAAAACACCTCTTACACCTAATCATACATCACTGTTAATTTGTTTTTGCAAAAACTATCTTTCTCTTCTAATTATTTTTCTCAATATACTAGATGACTAGCACTTCTAAAAATTTTACATTCCTTTTTAATTACTCAGACTACTTTCTCTCTCTCAAATAAATTTTCTGTACTATTTTTTGTTTCATAAATTACAATTTTTCAAGTCTTTTGGCCAAATATTGTTAAATCCGGAGTTTATTTGCGTTATTGGCACTATTCTAAGTTATTTAGGGAATTGAGGAAAGAGAGTGAATTTCGGCAACGGTGTTGCTAAAATTCAACAAAAGTATGAGAGAGAAAGAGAAAAAGTGGGAGAGAGAAAATTTTGAATTTCGGTAATCACATTACCAAAATTCCTGTTGTCCAAACCTGTTGACCGAAAACCAATTGTGGCAATTCCATTGCCAAAAATGGGAGGAAAAAAATAAATTGCAGAAATCTGGAGAGGAATTAAAAAAAATGCTATGTCCACAATATTTTTACAACATTTTCACAACAAATCATAGATGATTAGTTATTATTAGTTCAAATTTAAATTTAACATTGAGATTACTTTTGTAATCCAACAATAACAACCTGCCACTTAAAATTTGTTGTAAAAATTATGTGAACATATCATTTCTAAAAAAAAAAAAAAGTGGAATGGATTTGTGGCAATGGCATTGCCGAAATAGGAGGGAATTTTTTTCCCCTTCCTATTTCGGCAATTCCATTGCCACAAATCCATTCCACATTTTTTTTTTAAAAAAAAAAATTTATAGAAATGATATGTGCACAATTTTTATAATATTTTTACAACAAATTTTATGTGGCAAGTTGTTATTTTGGATTAAAAAAGCAATCTCAGTGTTAAATTGAAATTTGAACTAATAATAACTTATCACCTATGATTTGTTGTGAAAATGTTGTAAAAATATTGTAGACGTAGCATTTTTTTTAATTCCTCCCCAGATTTTGGCAACCATTATTTATTTATTTTTTTCCTCCCATTTCGGCAATGGCATTGCCACAATTGCCACAAAAAAATTTTTCCCTATTTCAGCAATGGCATTGCCACAATTGGTTTTCGGTTAGCAGGTTTGGACAGCAGGAATTTCGGTAATGTGATTACCGAAATTCAAAATTTTCTCTCTCTCCCACTTTTTCTCTTTCTCTCTCATACTTTTGTTGAATTTCAGCAACACTGTTGCCGAAATTCACTCTCTTTCCTCAATTCCCTAAATAACTTGGAACAGTGCCAATAATGCAAATAAACTCCAGATTTAGCAATTTTCAGCCAAAAGACTTGAAAAATTGTAATTTATGAAACAAAAAATAGTACAGAAAATTTATTTGAGAGAGAGAAAGTAGTCTGAGTAATTAAAAAGGAATGTAAAATTTTTAGAAGAGCTAGTCATCTTGTATATTGAGAAAAATAATTAGAAGAGAAAGATAGTTTTTGCAAAAACAAATTAACAGTGATGTATGATTAGGTGTAAGAGGTGTTTTCGTGTAAATTGATGAATATGACTCTTTATTTTAGAGTTTTGAGTGTCTTTACATTATGGGATGAGAATGCTTTTATACTTTTAAACGGTAACACCTCAGATTAAGAATATTTTTTTTAAGTTATTGGAAAAAAATATGAACTTTTAAAATTTTGTTAGTTCACTTTGAAATAAGTATATTAAAATTTGTCATGCCAATGCCATCAACAATTTTAACAATTATTAAAATGTTAACAATTAACTTTTTTGTTATTATAAATTTAATAGTTATAACAGGGAGGTGGATTTGAACCCAATTCGTTATCTTGTTCTTATCATCCAATTGAATTTTTATGTTGTTGCACTAACACACACACACACATATATATATATATATAGACGCAGGGCTCTCATGTGAACCATGAAAAACAAAATTTTTTTTTTCGTTTTTATTTTACTCTTTCCTACAATTTTTCAGTAAAAAAGTTAAAAAGTAAAAATAAAATTAAAAAAAGAAAGAAAGAAGCATTTGCTACCTTGCTTGCTATACCAAACCCTAAGTCACATTATACAAATCTAACCTTCAATTCTTTATGTTCAATCATCAATCAAAACTTACCTTACATCATCGATGAGCAAAAATAAATCAAACTAGGGTCTCATTAACGAACCAAATGTAACCCAAAAAATAAAAATAGAGATAAAGAAAAAGAAATTAAAACATATCAATCAAAAACAACTTAAGGAACCCTAAAATCAAAACAACCATCGGAGAAACAGTGGTGGGATTAAAATAAAAAAAAAATTCAAGTGGGAGAGGGCAAATCAAATATATTAATAGTTTTTAAATCCATAAAATAACACACACAATGACAATATATAACACGATGACATATTACTCATGATCCGTATTTTAGTACATGAGAAATGTTTGAATACTAGTATACTTTTTTATTCCATTTATGTAGAAAAATAGTACAACTCTATTGACAAATACAGTTTAAAAAGTTCTTTCCCCACGACAAAATCTCACAAGCCACAACAATTTCACCCAAAAAAAAAAAGTTTAAAGGTTCATAAGTAAAAATGAAAATGTAATAAAATTTAAAAAAAAAATACAAAAATTTATTACACCTGAAAACAAAGATATTGTTTTGAGAGATTATACAATTTTAACTTATAATGTCTACTACATGTTGATTTTTTTTTCATCATTATGTTAAGACATCAATCAGTGTTTTTTTTGCTTAACATAAGTTCGAACTTCAAATCTTTTATTTAATGACATAAAATTTACTAATTGAGATAACTGAAATCCAAAAATTGAGGTAATAACTAATCGGAAAATACTAAAGACAAACTATTTTATAGACTGTTGATATGATTAGTGATTATTTGTAAAAAAAAAGAAAAAGAATAATGTCAATGATGGATTCAGATGAAACCCAATAAAAAACTATTACATTAATTATTTGTAAAAATATTGTAAAATAGTTTGTAACAGTAAAATTTATCTAACCAGTGCCGGCTCTACACTATAAGCAATTGATGCAGTTGCCTAAGGCCCCAAACAGAAAATATATGCCAAATTTTAATTTAATTAAACTCAAATATTAGTCAATAAATAAAATAATATTTTGTAAAAAAACAAGAAGAGAGAGAGAGAGAGAGAGAGAGAGAGAGAGAGAGATGTTAAGTTCACAACATTTTTCATAACAGTTTTACAACAAATTTTAAGTAGCAGGTTGTTACAGACTGTTATTGCTGAAAAAAATAATTTCAATAGTGTGCTCAAATTAATTCCAGTAACAACTTAACACTTAAGATTTGTTGTGAAAAATATTGTGAATGTAGGACTTTAAAAAAAAAAAAAAAAACAATACAAAAAAGAATTCACAACATTTTTGACAATAGTTGAGTTCGCAAACTTTTACTAGTCCTCTCATTTGGGTCCACCACCAACATAACTCTTTTACTTACTACTGTCAATCAATCACATCAACAAGTATCAAAAGTTTTGTCAAATTTTTTTGTTTATAGACTTTCTAAAAAAGTAAAAATCCAATGTTATTCATATAATTAGTAATAATTTTGCATCTAAAATAATATTATAGAGTTTAAGTCATATTTACAATTTTTTTAAGTTATATATATATATAGGATTAAGTTTAGCTATAAAATTTTTTGTAGCTTAAAGTTACAACTTTACTCAATAAAATAAATATAACTACATATTTTGAATATCTAACTGTCGAATTGCATGTTCTTCATGCTTTTAATTCATATGTCAAATTTTGTGTCAATCGGATATTATTTGTTATATGATTTATAAGCTTATATTTTATGCATAATTTTAAACTACAAAAGCTTGCAATTTATTGATGACATAGTTATAAATCTTTAATTTTCTAGAAATTCTATAAGTATAGAGGACATAAGAAGAAGATGTAATCCAATAATGAATTTGTCAAAATTTACCCCAATAAAAAGATATTAAGTAATATTGTAATCTTAAAGTACAATCAATTTTGTAACTAAATTCTCTCTCTCTCTCTCTCTCTCTCTCTCTCTCTCTCTCTCTCTCTCTCTCTCTCTATATATATATATATATATATATATATATATATATATATATACTAGTCTTATCACACACGCTTCGCGTGTGCAATGAGGCTTTATTTATTTATTTATTTAGTGGTCCTATTTTGTAGTAAAAAAAAAATTGTGTTTCTATTTTATATATATAATTTTTATTTTGAGAATTTAATTTATAAGTGGATAAAGAAATTTAAAAATTTACAGGAGAGTAACCTTATTTTTTAGGCAATGTTAGTGAAAGTTAGAATTGTATTTTTACCGGATTATCCTTTAATTTTGTCTCTACTTAAACATAGGGATGTAGGGGCATTTTTTAACTGAAAAAAATGAGGATCCTGGGGAAGCCCCTTAAATAGTAGTACTAGCCTCATCACACGCACTTTGCGCATGTGATGAGGCTTTTTTTTTTTTTTTTTTTATTTAGTGTCATAATTTTTCATTCATTTCAATTTGAGATTTACACATTTTCTCATCTATATTACTAATTAAGAGGCTTCATTTGTTTGGGATCCTCATTTTTTTGGTTAAAAAATGCCCCTACACCTCTACATTTAAGTAGAGACAAAATTAAAGGACAATTCGATAAAAATAAAACTCTAACTTTCACTAAAACATGACCTAAAAATATGGCTATTCTCTTGTTGATTTTCAAATTTCTTTATTCCATTTATAAATTAGATAAATTAGATTCTCAAAATAAAAATTATATAAATAAAAACATAGGTTTTTTTTTTTTCTACAAAATAGGACCACTAAAATAAATAAAAGCCTCATCGCACGTGCAAAGTGCATGTGATGAGGCTATTTAATATTATACATCTAAAATTACTAATACAACCAGGAGTGTCATGAGTTTTAGTGGACCTATTTTGTAGGAAAAAAAAGTGTTTTTATTTTATATATATATATATATATATATATATATGTGTGTGTGTGTGTGTGTGTGTGTGTATATATATATATATATCTATACTACTATTTAAGCGGCTTCCCCTATTTAGGATCCTTATTTTTTTGTGTGTATTTCTATACTACTATTTAAAGGGCTTCTTTTGTTTGGATTCCGCATTTTTTAGTTCAAAAATGCCTATACACTTCTATGTTTAAGTAAAGACAAAACTAAAGGACAATCCGGCAAAAATGCAACTTTAACTCCCATTAAAATATTGCCTAAAAAATAGGATCACTCTCCTGTTAATTTTCAAATTGATTTATTCACTTATAAATAGGACCACTCTCCTGTCATGAGTCTTAGTGGTCCTATTTTGTAGCCAAAAAAAAAAAACATGTGTTTTAATACAACCAGGAGTGTCATGAGTTTTAGTGGTCCTATTTTGTAGCCAAAAAAAAATAAAGTTTTTTATTTTTATTTTATACATACATATATATATATATATATATCTATACTACTATTTAAGCGGCTTCTCCTATTTGAGATCCTTATTTTTTTTTTTTTGTATATCTATACTACTATTTAAAGGGCTTCTCCTATTTGGATTCCTCATTTTTTAGTTCAAAAATGCATATACGCTTCTATGTTTAAGTAAAAACAAAACTAAAGGACAATCCGACAAAAATGCGACTTTAACTCCCATTAAAATATTACCTAAAAAATAGGATCACTCTCTTGTTAATTTTCAAATTGATTTATTTACTTATAAATAGGACCACTCTCCTGTCATGAGTCTTAGTGGTCCTATTTTGTAGCCAAAAAAAAAAAAAACATGTGTTTTAATATTTCTATTTAAGAAGCTTCCCCTGTTTAGGATCCTCATTTTTTTTTTGTTTATATTTATACTACTGTTTAAGGAGCTTCTCCTGCTTGGATTATTCATTTTTTAGTTCAAAAAGAGCTTCTCCTACTTGGATTCCTCATTTGTTAGTTCAAAAATGTCCATACACTCCTATATTTAAGTAGAGACAAAATTAAAAGACAATTCGATAAAAATGCGACTTTAACTCCTATTAAAATATTGCCTAAAAAATAGGACCACTCTCATTTTAAATTTTCATATTGATTTATCCACTTATAAATTAGATTTTCAAAATAAAAATTATATATATATAATAAAAACATAGAGTTTTTTTTTCCTTAAAAAAAAAACCTTATTGCACGTGCTTCAAAAAGCCTCATCACACGCGTGAAGCGCGTGTGATGAGGCTAGTTTAAATAACTCATTAGGTAATATTAACTAAGTCATATTACTATTAAATATATAATATTAGACTCATCACACGTGCTTTGCGCGTGCAATAATTTTCTTTTTTATTTATTTGTTTTTTTGGTTTAGTGTTATAATGTTTAAAAGTAATATATAAATAACTGTGTGCATTTTGTTTTTTAAAGAAAGAGATAAGATAATGTGGAATAATGTTTATAAATAAACTAGAAATAGTCTTCTAAGTTTTAGGCTGAATGGAGAAGATTAAAAAAAGAAAACCTAAAACTTAGAAAAAGTAAATTACTCTTTTAACCAGTTTGTGTTTTTTAATTTAAAATTATTTAACTAAATGATAGAGGTATTTTAGAGAGTTTAAGAATTTGTGTGAGGGTATTTTTGTACGCAAAAAGTTGAAAACCAAACTAGGAATCCTATTATTAATAGTATAGAATAGATATAGATAGATAGATTGATGACTTAAAAATACATGTGGATACTCATTACATAGTGAGTTAGAATAATTTTCATTTAAACTAATTTAGAGGAAAATTATATCCAAATAAAAATGATTCATATTCTCTGCAGAAATATGTGATACCATGTGCTATATGAATTAAGATACTGCTAATATATACTTTTCGAGTTTAACTCTGCCCACGATAAAAATGATTAGGATCTCTTACAAGCAAAGGTATATTTCAATAAGAAATCAAACTTTAAAACAAGATAGATGGTTTATTTTATGGGAAGATAGATAGATATAATAATATAACATATGTGTTAAAGTCCTATTGAATTCTTAATTTCTTAATTTTAAATTGCTCCTAATCAAAATAATTTAGATATTATATTGATTGACATATTTTGAAGAAGCGATCACCATGGTTGACTCTTTACGACAACTTCATCACTGAAACTCAGATACTGGCGCAATTTTTCTGGACTCATTTATTCTTTCATGTAAAATACTTTTAATTTTTAGCATTTGCCTCCTGTCTTAATTTATTTATAACAAAAATAGCTTTTAAAAACAATTAACGTTTAGGTTTTTTGTCACATATTTAGTATAAAAATTACTAAAAATATATATATTTTTATTATATTTAGTAAATAAAGTACTGAAATTACGGAATGCCAAATAGACGCTTATCACATTTATTAGCTAGGAAAGAAATTATACAGTCTTTATAGTGGACTATATCATTTGTTCACCATTTTATTAAAAGACTCTCACATGTTTAAAATTGCTGAGTTAGTAGTCAGTTTGTGTTTAATTTTTTTTTTTTTTCTGATTTAGCAATTTTAAACAGATGAAGGTCTTTTAGTAAAATGGTAAATAAGTAACGTAACCCATTACGATGATGTTATAATTTTCCTTTGTACTAGATTAATTTGAATTAATAAAATCACCTTACTCTCTTAAAAAAACAGATTTGACATATTTTTGTACCCATACAAAGATGTACAAATGGTAAGGTACGGTATTTATGTCTAAGTTCCATTAACAATCTCCACCAATTTAATGACCAATTGAATTTTTTTTTCCTTTTCTAAAAAGAGTGTAGCATTAAACACTACACTTCAAAAAAAAAAAAAAAAGTACTTTCAAATACTGTTCTTTAAAAAAATTGTATTGTATCTTTTTATCATGATTATTTTAAGTGACGAATTATGATTAATTATTTATTATTTATGCATGGATCTACCATTTTTTTTTCATTACTCATAATTAGTCACATAAAAATGTCATGAAAAAGAATGCGTAAAAGAGTATTTCTTACAATTATTGTTTAATCTCCAGAGAAATGTTACATTTACAATATTTTCATAACAAATCTTTAGTGATAAGTTGTTACAAGTAGCAAAAAAAGAATAACTTAAGTTGTAGATTAAAATTAAAATCAATAATAACTTACGAGCTTTATTATAAAAATATTGTGTACGTATTACTAGTTACTATTTAAAGGGCTTTTCATATTTGGAATCCTATTTTTTCTGGGTTCAAAAATGCCGTTACAACTTTATATTTAAGTAGAAACAAAACTAAAAGACAATTTGATAAAAATATAATTTTAACTTTCACTAAAATATTACTCAAAAAATAAGGTTACTTTCTTATTAATTTTTAAATTGCTTTAATAAGAGTTAAGAGTCATATTTTACTAAATTATCCTTTAGTTTTGCCACATAAGTGTTGGGAGAAGAAGCTCAATTTCGCCTAAACTCCGTATGCACGAAGAGGGGCTGTATCTAACTAATAAACTTGCAAATGCACAAATTGACAACACGTCCCAGGAGGTGGGCCTTTGATATTAAACTCATCACAGAGCCCAAATCAGTCGATCAGGGGTTGAAGTTAGTTTGGGACCCACAAAAAAATACTTTGAACCCAAAAACATTCACATGTGGGACTCGGGTAGTGTTCCCACTTCCCACCATGTTCAGTATCCCACGTAAACTGCCAGTTTGTTTTCAGTCATAAACGAAAAAACAATCAAATAGCATTTATAGTACGCAAACACACACGTGGTGCAACAATTAAAAGAGGACGATGATACTGTCACTCGCTCACATCTCTGGGTCTCGGCTCTCGTACGTACGACAGCTCATTGTTTTTTTTTTGTTTTTTGTTTACTCGCTATGTCGGCGCGTTGCGTCTTATCTCAAAGTGTCAAAATTTACACGTCAGCTATGGCCCAACTTGTGCCTTTCCAGAATAATTGAATTTAAAAAAAAAACAAAAAAACAATAATAGAATTTCTTTCCCTTTCATTTTCTCGTACACCTAACGCGCGTCAAGTACGCGTTTAGATTTTATTAAAAACGAAAATTTTTGTAGTAAACTGTAAAATAAATGAGGGCATGACTAGTCTCACATTACACTACTATTACTAATAGTGTGGTCAAAGTCATGTTCTACATTAGGCCAAGAACACATTAAAGAAGGATGCAAAACATGCAAGGACCATTTTTGTATCGATGTGGATGAATCACTAGAGTTTTCCATGAAAGCTATAAGACTAACAGTATGTTTTCTTAAGAGGATTTTTTCTTTTTATCTAAAATTTTCATATTAAGTGACATTTATATATATGGGATAGTTGTTTGTCCGTTGTCATACAAGTTTTGAAAATTTTCGCTATATTTGGATGGAGAGAAAGTAAGAGAAAGGAAAAGAGAAGAAGAAAAGGGAAAGCATATTTCTTATTTGGTTAGGTGAGAGGAGAAAAATAATTTGATTTAGAGTGATTATTTTGGGATTATTTTATTTTATATTTATTATAATTTACCAATATGTCCTTCTATTGGGAGAGGAGATTTGAATCCGAACATTGGGCATGGTTAGGAATGGGAGAGTCATAATCTCTCCTAAGTATTTTTGTTATTCCTTTTTGGTAAATGTTTATTGATATTTATGGGATGTAAATGACCAAAATGACTATCTACAAAAATTTTGAAATATTATTTTGACAAATTTTTTTTTTTTTTTTGTGTGTTTTGAGTCTTTTGAGGCAAGTTCTCAGGTTTACCAACAAGTTAGAATTTTCTAAAACAAAAAATTTGACAATATTTTTCACATTTGTTGAGTTGGCAAGTTTTTACTCGATTTCATTTTTATCTAATACTAATATTTTGCCACATTAATAGGTGTCAAATTTTTTATTTCTCTAAACTTTTTCAAACAAATTGGATTGAGATATTAGGTATTGCACTTTTTCTCAAAAAAAGAAAAAGAAAAAAAGAAAAGGTATTGCACTTGATGCAATAGCTTTTAATTGCTAAAATTTAGAATTAAAAAAAAAACTTTTAATCTCAACCATTAAATTAAAATAATTAAAATGTAAGAGTTGTAACAAATTGTTATGAAAGGGGAAAGGGGTAATTACACTTGATGCAATGCGTATTGCATGTGATCCTAATCCATACAACTTAACAGTAAAACAAATTTTTAGGACACATTTGACAATTGTAATGGTAATTACATAGGAATTAGAATAGATATTACAAGAAATAAAAGATATTGTAATGTAATTTTTATTACCATTCATTTGTTTGGTGATAACATAATAATAGAATCTTGAAGATAATGGAATGAAAACATTTTATTTTTCAAAATTAAGATATATTTTAGGAAATATTTTACTCATATAATTATATTTCCTATAAAATAATATTTTTTAAATTTGAAAGAGAGATTAGCTATTTTTTATGTTTTTTTTTTAATTTTCATAATTATTATATGCATATGAAAAGTTTGTTTATTTGAAAATGTATTAATTTTAGAAATTCATACACCTACTAAGAAATTGATATTACAACACTTGTAGAGATGAATAATTATTCATCATTTTAAAGAATAACTATTCATAGGAAATGATTATTCTATATAATAAAAACATAACTAAACTATTGAATAGCTAAGTCATAGAAATAATTATTATATTACAAATTTACGATGACTAATCGCAGGGCATATTTAACACGCAAAAAGTGTAATTAGCGAGTAATAATGAATTTAAGAAAAATATTTGGTACGATTAGATGTTTATACCGGTACTCGTTTGTACTGTACATATTAGTGGCCGAAGCTCCCCAAAAAATATATATATTAGTGGCCGAAGCGCGCACTTGATAGCATTATTTATTTGCTCCTCCCGAATATCCCCCTTTTTGTTTATTTTTCTGCTCAGGTTTGATTGTCATTTGACTCTCTTTCTCTCTTCAGATAGCTGACCACACGTATGCTTGTCTTTAAGCGTTTCACAATTCACAAAATACTCATCATCATATTCACATTTCTCTCTCTCTCTCTCTGCCAGTTTTTTTATGGTTCCCAAATAAAAGCAAGAATCCGTCAAGACCTCTCTTAACAAACCCAAAGAGCTAAAATAGCCAACAAGATATAATATCCATTCCTCACCAGCGACACCCTCTCAGTTTTCCAGTCTTCTCTAAGCCCCGACTCTCTCTCTCGCTTTCTTGGTTTATCACCTCAAGGCTCTCAACGGTGGCCGGTTTTCCGTGTCACTCCAGCACGGCCTTCTAACCATTTTCAACCGCCACCACCACCACCTCCTCCTTTTTCTCCTATGCTCTGACATTTGATCATTGGGGGTGGGATCCTTGGACAATTAAAATTTTCTTTCCTTTTTTTTGTCCAGGATTCCGATTCTCTGTTTCACAAAGTGTCAATCTTCATTTCTGAGAGAGATTCTCATACTCTGTTATGAAAAAGAAACCGGGATTTTCATGAAATTTGTAGGGATCTTATATATCAAAGCCTTAAAACTTTTCTTGTTCAAATGCCAAGAAAAGAATCAGAGCCATAGCACATCTGAATTATGAGATCCCAGCAAAGATTCAAACTAATTTCCCTTCTTTAGAAATCTCACCCCCCCCCCCCCCCCCCCCCAACCCTACATGAAATCACGTTCTTGAACACAAATTTTTTTTTTTAATATAAAATTTTAACAGAAATATTTAGGATTCAATATTGATATATATGATGGCATCGAGCCAAATCAACTCACGCAACCACCGCCAACAACTGCTGCTAACACCTCAACCCTCGACCTCCTCCATCTCATCATCATCATCATCATCAACATCAACGTCAACGTCTTCATCCTCATCGAGGAGCTCCCGACTGGCCGAGGTGGTAGGCAGTACCGCCGCGGAATGTGCCGTTATATGCTGCTGCTGCCCTTGCAGCGTTGTCAATTTAGTGTACATGGCCGTCTACAAGGTCCCATCTGGGTTGTGCCGTCGTGTGATGAGGAAAAAGAAGCGCCAGCAGTTGATCAAAAAAGGGCTTCTGCCACCGCAGCGCCGCCAGTGCACGTGCGGGTGCGACGAGACCGAGATACAGATCCATCCGGCGGCGATGAACGGGTTGAATGATATGGACAAGAAGGAAGAGGAAGAGGAGGATGAGTCAAAGAGCGAGGTGATGAAGCTGGAGAAAGAGATGTGGGAGAGGTTTTGCAGTACTGGATTTTGGAGAAGCCCTTCCCATATGGAGTCCATCCAACGGTAAAAAAAAAAAAAATGATAATAATATATATAATATATATAAATATATAAGAAAAAATAGTGCCCATGAGTTAATTGGTAAATCGGTTGGCTAGTCCCTGTTGTTGCTTGCACCAGGAAAACTTCAGCATTTGATTTCTTTTCTATTTTATTGCTTTCTTTTTTCGTATTTTATATTTCCCATCTCTTTGTCAAGTTTTCTTTTTTCATTTTTTTTTATTTAGTGAGGTTTGTATGTATGTACTATGTACATGAGAGATCAATTGTGTAGGTGTTTTCTTGAATGGGTCAAGTGGGAGTGTAATTCCTGGCAAAAATGAAAATGGATATGGAATTTTGTACATGGTTGTATTGGATGCATGTCTTTCTGTTTGACTTGGGACTGTTTTGTATATTGAAAAAGATTATGGTACCAAATTTCAAAGATAATGGGCGTTTAGGTTATTTAATGCAGATGAACTTTAAATGGACCTCAAGCGTTTGTTGCCACACACGAGTGATCTTTTATGGACTTTTCTGAGATTGTTTTCTGGCTAGTTGGTAATATTGAAGGGAGTCTCAACGGCTTGAAAATGGCTGGTGATTATATTTATGAGATTTATTAGTATCATATATTAGATTCTAGACATAAATTTATAGAAAATTATAAAATATGGTGGATATCTTATGGAATTTCTTGTCAAAAACACTTGAAGTTTAGGTTTAAAGGTGACCCCCTTGTCATCGCCATTATTTTGGTCATATTGACAAAAATTAGTTTAAAAAGATAAACCAAAAAAGTAATCTTAAGCTTTTTTTTTTTTCTTTTTTTTTTTATATATATATAAATAATTGAAAAGAAATTGAAAGAAGAAAACCTATTGACCAATTGACCATAATAATCATCAACCACCAATCAACAAATGCTTGAAAGGCGTAAACAGCAGAAGTATAGGCACTCTCTTGGGTGAGTTTAGGTTTAATAATAACCTATCCTCAGCTAAAGCTAAAAAGTTCTTCAAAAAAGAAAAAACTTTCCAAGAAAGTTCTAGCCATTTGGAATCTAAAAGGTTATATATAAAAAAAATGTAAATTCAAAGACAATCAAATAATTCTCACTTGTAAACGTTTTTTATTTTTATTTTTGGTTGAAAAAGCAATAAAGATGATGCTTTTTCAAATGGTGCTTTTTGATTAAATAAATTGCAAAACTGCTTTTCAATAATTTACACCAAACAAATCCTAATAAAGAAATTAGTGGTTAAAAAATTATAGGTCAACTTGGATTTCTTGTCTATATTGTTTGTTTTTATTTTCGAGAGGCCATTAAAGTGCGTAAGCTACAACTGTATGATTAGATTCTTTGTAGTTGAAAACGAAAATCTCCCTTATAGACTCTAGTACAGGTGTTTGTTGGGTAAGGCGCTTTTTCCGTGACAGATAACTTGTATAAAACAAGCAAATTAAAATTTTAAAACTGAGCAATCAGCCACTTAAGCTCACTCAAAATTTCAAATAATCCCTCACCGTTATTAATTTCTATTGAGCTAAAGATATCTAATGTCATGGGGATTTCCTATTTTAAGTGTTTAGGGGTTGAAGCGAATTGAGAGTCTTAAGCATAGTATCTATTTTATATATAAGAGGATTCCCATTTTTCAACTGAATTTTCATATGATTCAAAAATACATTCATTAATAAATGGTAACTTCATTTATAAATATGGTAATAAATGTAAAATAAAAAAATTTCATTTTGAATTCAAAAAGAAAATTTAAGATTTGTTTTTTCCTTCACATTTAAAAAAGAAATTACAATTATTGCTTATCTCTAAAGTTTATTTTTTTATTTGTTTGATTTTTTTAAATTATAATATATGCAAATTATTAACCTTTACATAAAAAAAATAGAAGAGCCTCTGAGCACAAACACACGTGTGCTTAGAGGCTAGTATATATATGCTGTTCTTTAAGTTCTCCTTTTAAAATTTTGTCATGTGGATTTTTTCTCTTGGAATGGAAATGTATTTTTTTAATAAAGTAGACATATGACCGAATCTTAAAAGATGAACTTAAGGAATAGCGTCTATGGTATTGTACCTAAGTTTTGTCCTATACTAGCCTCTCTCTTCTTCTTCTTTTTATTTTTTTATCTATAAAAGTTAATAATTTGCATCTATTATAATTTGGATTTTTTTTTTCAAATAAATATAAAGGATAAACTTTAAAAATAAGTGGAAGATGAAAGTGAGGGGAAAGAAGACTAAATTTTAGGAGTTTTCTTAGTTTTTTATTATTTTATTATTTTTTTAAATTGGGGGTGTTTTACTTTTATTCGGATGAAAAAATGAATAAAAAATGATAAATTTTAGAGAATAAAAAAATGAACGTGAAGGGAAAAAAATCCTAAATTTTAGAAATTCTCTTTTGAATTCAAAATAAAATTTATTATTTGAAATTTATAACCTTAATTCTAAGAGAAGTTACCTTCATTAATGAGGGTATTTTTGAACCACATAAAAATCCAGTTCATAGAGGGGAATCCTTTTATATATATGTGCGTGTGTGTGTGGAGTATACATATTTTGAAAATCTAACCATTGAGTTTCATGTTCTTTACACTCTTAATACACATGTCAAATTTCATGTCAATCAGATATTATATACTATATGATCTATAAGCTTATATTTTATGCATAATTTTTAAACTACAAAAACTAGCAATTTAAACATTTTATCGATGACATAACTATCAATCTTTAATTTTCTAGAATTTTCACAAACTTGAAGGATATAAGAAGAAGACGTAATCTAATGGTGGAATTCTCAAAATTCACTTCCAATAAAAATATATTAAGTAATGTTGTAGCCTTAAGCTACAACAAATTTTGTAACTAAATTTTGATAAATCCACCATTAGATTATTATCTTTGTATATTCTTCATACTTGCAAAATTTTAAGATGATCAAAGATTAATAGTCATGTCATCAATCAATTGATTAAATTCAAGTTTTTGGATTTTAAAATAATGCATAAAATATGAGTTTATGGACTGAATGGTAAATAACATCTAATTGACATGAAAATTGGCATGAATGTTAAGAACATATAGAATATGTAATCCAATGGTGGGATTTTCAAAATATGAATTATATAATCAGGTGTAACTTGAACTGAACCCTATATATATATATATATATATATAGAGAGAGAGAGAGAGAGAGAGAGAGAGAGAGAGAGAGAGAGAGAGAGTTGAGTTTAAGTTACACCTAGTGTAACTCTCAGAGTAGTAGTATCTATACTATATATAAGAGGATTCCCATTTTTCAACTAGATTTTCATTTGGTTCAAAAATTCCCTCGTTAATAAGGGTAACTTCATTTAGAAATAGAGTCATAAATATCAAATAACAAATTTCATTTTGAATTCAAAAAGAGAACTCCTAAAATTTAGGATTTTTTTCCCCTTCACATTCAAAAAAGAAATTACAATTATTGTCTATCTCTAAAGTTTATTATTTTTATTTGTTTGAAAAAAAAATTTAATTATAATAAAATTATTAACTTTTACATAAAAAATAGAAGAGCCTTTGAAGCGCACGCTCGTGCTCAGAGGGTAGTATATATATACTAGCCTCTTTCTTCTTCTTCTTCTTCTTCTTCTTCTTTTTTAAGTTAATAATTTGCATCTATTATAGTTTGGAAATATATATATTTTTATTTATTTTTCAAATAAATATAAAGGATAAACTTTAAAAATAAGTAGAAAATGAAAGTGAGGGGAAAGAAAAGTAAATTTTAGGAGTTTTCTTAGTTTTTTATTTTATAATTTTTTAAATTGGGGGTGTTTTACTTTTATTCGAATGAAAAATGCTAAATTTTAGAGAATAAAAAGATGAACTTGAAGGGAAAAAATCCTAAATTTTAGGAGTTTTCTTTTGAATTCAAAATAAAATTTATTATTTGACATTTATGACCTTATTTCTAAGAGAAGTTGTCTTCATTAATGAGGTTATTTATTGAACCACATAAAAATCCAATTCAAAGAGGGGAATCATTTTATATATATATATATATATATATATATATATATATATATATATATGGACTATGGACAAAGTTTAGCTATAGTTACAATCTTACTCAATAAAATAAACATTACTATATATTTTGAAAATCTAACCGTTGAGTTGCATGTTCTTTACATTCTTAATACACATATCAAATTTCATGTCGATCGGATATTATATACTATATGATCTATAAGCTTATATTTTATGCATAATTTTTAAATTACAAAATTTAGCAATTTAAACAATTTATTGATGATATAACTATTAATCTTTAATTTTCTAGATATTTCACAAGCACGAAAGATATAAGAAAGAGATGTAATCTAATGATGGAATTCTCAAAATTCACCTCTAATAAAAATATATTAAGTAATGTTGTAGCCTTAGGCTACAATAAAATTTGTAACTAAATTTTGACAAATCCACTATTGTGGAGACCATTTTTGCGCAAGGCCAAGAGGTGCAGTTGTAACCAAGGCTCAGAGTCCCACATCGAAGGAAAACCCCCCCACTTGCTGCCTTATAAGCTGTGAAGCCAAGGGAGTAGTGTACCACTAGAACACTCATCTCTGAGCCTTGGTTACAACTGCACCTCTTGGCCATGCGCAAAAATGGTCTCCACAATACCACTTAATAACTTATTATTAAATGCGAATTTATACAAATCTACCATTAGATTACATTATATTCATATATTCTCCATGCCTGCAAAATTTCATGGTGATTAAAGATCAATAGTCATGTTATTAATCAATTGTTTAAATTCAACTTTTTGTAGTTTAAAATAATTCATAAAAGATGAGTTTATGGATTACATGGTAAATAACATCCGATTGGCATGAAAATTTGCATGCATGTTAAACACGTATAGAACATATAATTCAATAGTGACTGGTGGAATTATTAAAACATAAATTTAATAATAAGTTATTGGGTGGTGTAATATTGCTTAGAGTTATACCAGGTATAACTTGAACCTAACTCATATATGCATACTAGCCTCTAAGCATGTGTGTTGCGTGTGCTCAAAGGCTTTTTTTTTGGTAAAAATTAATAATCTGCATCTATTATAATTTGGAAATTTACTTTTTATTTTTCAAACAAATAAAAAGGATAAACTTTAGAGATAACAAGATGAATGTGAGGGGAAAAAAGACTAAATTTTAGAAGTTCTCTTTTTGAATCAAAATGAAATTTGTTATTTGACATTTATGACTCTATTTTGAAGATAAGTTACATTTCATTAATGAAGGTATATTTAAACCATATAAAAATCCAGTTCAAGGAGGGGAATCCTCTTATAAATAGTGTGTGTATATATCACTACAAGAAATTTGTATTATTGTAGCGGTTTTTTTTGTGCCGAGTGCAAAAAATCGCTGCTATATGTTGCATATTGTGGTGTTTTTTGGGACCGCCACTATAGGTATAGTCTTTTGTGGCATGCTACAGCGGCAGGACATAAAACTGCCACAATATATATGTTTTAGCAGCAGTAACTTAGATATAGCGGCGCTCCAAAAACCCGCTGCTATAAATATATCATTTTACGCAAATACTTTAGTGGTGGTAGAGAAAAACATCGCAATATGCGAGCTGTAGTGGCGTTTTGTATGACCATTGCAATAAGGACTCCCTTTTACAGCGCTTTTTCTTAGTTATAGTTGCGGATTAGACCACTGCTATAGACCTTTAAATTTCCAGCCCCAAAATTTCCCTCGGTTTTTTTTGTCTTCCCTTTTATTAGGTTTTCACTTCTCCCACTTATTCACTTTTCCCACTTATCATTCTCACCCTCACTCTCTCTCAATCCGAAACTCTCAATCCCAAATCCTTAAACTATCCATCCTCGCCAAGCTCGACAAAACCACCTTCCGCTCCGCCACCAATATCTCCACCCTCCGCTCCGTCCTCGAGCTCGAAAAAACCACCCTTCGCTGCCAACATCAACACTAGCTCGTCCACTAACTCTATGTCAAGAACATCATTCCGATCCGTAAGTTTTTTATTTTTTTATTTTATTTTTGTTGATTGATCTGTACTCATTGTGCAAGGAATGTTTCATCTCCATCTCCATCTCCCAATCCAAAGGTACTCTCCCTCTCTCTCAGTTGCATCCCACTCAAGGTTTTTTTTTTTTTTTTTTTTTGGTTCAGTGATTTTATGAATTTAGTTAATTCATTGGGTGTTTGAATTGGTATTAATTTATTGTGTTTTTGGTTAATTTTCTAAGATCTATTTGGTTTTTTTTTTTTTTTTTTGGTGTTTTAATTGGTATTGGATTTTGAGGTTCAATTCAGCAAGCTGGTGTGAGATTTCGAGTGTGCACCAAAAATTGGAATTGTTATTTCTGATTCATTGGTAAGTTATACATGCACTCAATGACTGAAGATTGTACTATAACTGAAACTTGATATCTCATTCAGTTAATTTTCATCCTGAAAATTCATTTACCTTTATGATCAGTGGACACCTTTGAAATTGATGGGTGGGATGGAGGTTTTCATCTCATAAAAAATGGACTAAGGACCTCCCATGTGAATTTAAGGTTTGTGTGTGTGTTCGTCAAAGTGTATGTCTATGGTTAGTATATTCAGAAAGGGCTACTGCATAATGCTTTGATACAACACTCAGATAACCAACAAAGTTATCCCCTGGCTTAACTAGATCTTTAACTAGAAGCAAGCATTAACACAGTTGAAGGTATTCGTAAAAAAATACGAAAAGCACAGTTGAATGTAACAAATTATAAATGAATGTTTCCAAATATGAGGATTGGAAGTTAAATTCTAGTCTACATCTTATGATGACACTTGATCACTAAGATGTTTAATGGACCAAATTAATAAAGTTTTATTGTTTGATGCTTGTGATTATTTGAGAATTGATTGCCCCTGTATGTTTTCAACCAGCTACTTTTAGGTTATTTACCTCCTTCTCGTGCCCTATGGGAAAAGGAACTGAGAGAGAATCGACAAAAGTATGCAAAGTTAAAAGAGGAGCTTTTGCTGAGTCCTGTAAGATGCTTCTTACCAAGCACTTGTTAACAAACTTGTTTAGATGCAGATGAAAATCTTACACAGATTTACTATTTTGACATGTAAGCCTCTCAGCCTTTTGAGAGGCATGGGGATTTCTATAGAGACATGAAGTCTTTTCTTTTTCAAAGAAAGAGCTTACGTATATGAAGTCTTTTCTTTCTAACTGTGTGTTTAAAGCAAATTGATTGATCTTGAATGTATGATTTATTAATCATCATTAGGGTGAGATCAAAGGAAGCTATCTTACATGGTTACTTAGTCATGTGTACAATATTTATATAAATATATATATATATATATATATATATATATATATATATATATATATATATATATAAAATTTAGTGGTATTGAGTAATTTGGCTGATGGGTATTAGAAGAAGGTGAGTGCTAGAAAAAAAAGTGCATTGTTGAAATAATGCTGAAAAGATGTGGTGTCCTATGACTTGGACAAAAACTTTAGTGCTGCTTTGTTTGAATTGGTTCAATAGTCAATAGGTTTTCATAGTCTTGGTAATTGGATTAAGGCTTTATTTGGGATTTGATGCTTGTGTGCTGGTTTTTCTTAACGATACCAGCTTATCTTGTCAATTTTTTCTTGATAAGTAATTATCTCATGGATGTGTGTTGCCTTTAAGGTTATTGAAGTGTTTTTTTGTTCCAAGGATTTGTTTGGACGGCCTAGTAATGAACTAGTTGTAAAAAGAACAATTGGACCTATTTGATGGTATCAAAATTTCCACTCTTACCTTTATTCTAACAAAATGTGTTCTTTAGTAAAAAAAGAAGAATAAGAAGATAAGTGACTATCTTATTCTTCTCAATGCACATTATTTTCCAAAAGTTTCAGGTTCTATATTAAAGATTAAAAGGTGCCTTCATGCTTGGTCTAGGAATTGAGTTTTTGATATATAGCGTTGAGACATAGTTGATTGTTGATTTGTGGACTTCTAATGGAGCATTATATCAAAATCTGACTTCATTATTTTAGTTTTTATTGCGTTTATGAGTTTTAAAATCCAATCAAATAACTATGTGCTATGATTAGAATTACTTTAATTCATTATTAACTTGGTGAACCATGACAAGGATCCTCTTCTTTACACAATGCTCACTTCCTTTCCAAAACACTATATTGCTAGTCCAAACTTTAATACTGTAATTAGTAGTAACTCAATATATGAAGTGGATTAACTTACAGATTTGTGATACTCTACCTTCTAATATTGCTAGTCAAATCTTGTTGTTGACACTTTGCAGCATTTGGACTGTTGATCTCGCATAGATACAACTAATTGCTGGCAATGTAAGTGAAGTGGGAGAAATAATTAAGGTACTTTCTCTCTCTCTCTCTCTCTCTCTCTCTCTCTCTCTCTCTCTCTCTCTCTCTCTCTGTGTGGTTGTGGTGGGTTGTTGAATTGGGGCAAATAGGTGGCTTGCATGGAGTAATAAGATGATTTTAGCTGATATTAGGAGTGTTGACTATTTTGTGTAATATTGGATGATTCTTGTTGAGTTGTTTTTATTTGATTAATTCATTTTAGGTTATTTCTAGTAATGATGTTATAGTTACCAAATGTATTGATAACTTCTCTATGTGTTTAAATTCATTTTTTTGTTAGGAACATAGCTAAAAGTGAATGATTAAAGATGATTTGTTTCTTAAATTAAAGTGAAATTGTTTAAATGAAATGTGTGTTAACTCTTGCTTTGTGCTTTCATGAAATCACATTATAGGTATTTCTTGTAAACCACTTTATAGCAATGGATAGGAGTTGGATGAAAATTACAAATAGAAGTCGCGAGAATATTTAGATGGAGTCCAACAGTTTCTGAATTTTGCATCTAACCATGCACACCCAGATGGAATGATTTCATGTCCGTGTAGAAAATGTGTGCATACAAATTCGTGGCTTATAGATGTCGTACTGGCTCACTTAGTGTCAAAAGGGATTTGTTGGGGTTATAACCCTTGGGTTTTTAATGGGGACTCATCATCTACACAGACTTCTTTTGAAATTCCTAATAGTCATGTCCAAGAAATCCCAATAGAGTATGCCAATCTTCGTGACATGTTGCATGACATGTTCCCCATACAAGATATGCCATCTAGGCCAATGGAAGAAGTCCCTATTGTGCAATAACCCACAGAAGGTCCTAATGAAGATGCACTTCGGTTTATGAAATTGCTTGAAGATGCTAATCAATCTTGTTATGAAGGTTGTAAGCATTTTAGCAAATTGTCAACCATTGTGCATTTGTACTACATGAAGTGTCTCATTGGTTGGACTAACAAATTATTTACCATGCTGCTGTAATTTTTTCTAAATTTTCTTCCTTCAAATGCTAAGTTGCCAAAAGATTATTATGAGGCTAAGAAGATTATTAAGGATTTGGGTTTGAGCTATGAGAATATTCATGCTTGACCTAAAAATTGTATTTTATATTGGAAGGAGAATGCCAACCTTGAAACTTGTCCAGACTGTAACCGTTCAAAATGGGAAAGTAATGAGTCTAAAGGTTAACAAAGTACTAATGCTTCCTCCAAGAAAAGAAAGAAGAAAGCTGCAAAGATCCTATGGCGGTTCCCCTTAAAGCCAAGATTGCAACAACTATTTATGTCTCCTGAAACAGTTAATCATATGAAGTAGCATGCCAATGGTCGTGTGAATGACAGGTTACTGAGGCATCCTGCTGATTCTAAAGCTTGGAAATCATTTAACTCTAAGTGCATAGAGTTCTCATCCAAGCCTCGTAATGTAAGGCTTGGATTAGCAGTCGATGGATTCAACTTGTGTGGAAATATGAGTAGTACTTATAGTACATGGCTTGTCATTTTGATCCCATATAATCTCCCTCCATGGATGTGCATGAAAAGGTCTTCTTTCATGCTATCATTATTGATTTCCGATCCAACCTCGCTCGAGAACGATATAGATGTGTACTTACAAGCCCTAGTAAAAGAACTAAAGGATATGGGATGTTGGAGTAAAAACATTTGATTTGTCTTCGAAAAAATCATTCCAAATGCATGCTGCATTATTGTGGACTGATAGGCCAAAAATGTATTGACCTCTTATGATAAATTAATTGATTAATTAGCCAAGTTTATTAATCAATCAAATTAACATGCAAACGTGTGGTAGCACAAACAAATCACCAATAAACTAAGTATGCAGCGGAAAATAAATTAACACGATGATTTGTTTACGAATGGGGAAACCAACACCGTTAAAATCCCACCAGGTGATTTTAAAGTCACCACTCCCGAGAATTCACTATTATCAAAACAAGCCTTACCCCAAAACCCAATTGGACTTGTTCTGTAGTGACAATCTCTCCTTGTAATGCATGGCTCTCAGTACGTGACTAATCAATTGCGAGGATCCTAGTACGCGACTACAATCACTAGCTAAAAAAGGTTGTTGGCTGTAAAGTTCTTCAGTTCATCCAGACAATGAAGATCGAGAAGCTCTTTGGTTATAAAATCCTATGGTGCACAAACATAGCAGCTTCTTTACAAGAAAGATGAACTTGGGCAAATTCTGTCTCTGGTCACAATTTGCTTGAACAAACTTTGCTCAACACTTGTGCAACTTGTGTCACCTTTGACAGCCCTTAAAATAATCATTTTATATGTTTAGAGTTGTGAGAAAAGAAAACCCAAACATACAATCACAAATTGGAGTCAAAACAATCCTAAAAAACAAAACTTCATAAACCTCGACAGATGCCTATCTGTCAAGCTGCTGTCAAGCCATGGGCTTCAACAGCTCTTCAAGACTTGATAGATGGCTAGCTGTCGAGTTTTAATGAATAGCACTTTCTGCACTTGAATCTTGGACAGACTTGCATGGCTTTAACACTTGAACTTGAAACAAGAATTCTTGAAGTATTAAACACATCCTAAATCTACCTAAATACAAGTAAAGTGTGTTTTGTCAAAGGATTAGCCAATTACATAAAATAGTGACATATGTTCCTAACAAGTGAATCACATATGTCCTAACATGGATCATAAATGATTTTCCTGCATATGGTGATATCTTAGGTTGGAGTACCAAAGGTGTTCTTGCATGTCCCCTTTGTAACTATGATAGTCAGTCTCGTTGGTTAAGATATGGAAGTAAATTTAGTTACATTGGACATAGGCGATTCTTGGATAATGATCATAAATTTTGAAGCAAAAACAATCATTTGATGGGTATATTGATACGAGATCAGCTCCTATTACGATATCCAGAGGGGAAATTATGTTACAAACGGATGTTGTAGTCGATCATGTGTTTGGGAAGAAAATAGTTAATTTGCCCAATAAAAGAAAAAGAAGGGAGGAAGCCTTAACTATGTGGAAGAAGAGAAGTATATTTTTCACCTTGCCTTATTGGGAGTAGGGTTGTCCACGGATCAGTCCGGGTCGGGTTTGTGCCCAACCTGGAACCGACCCGACGGAATCGGGTTTTGGGAAAACTCACCCACTGCTGACCGCCGGAGTAAACGGGTTGGGCAGATCAGACTTCAATGGGTGCTTGGACGGGTCGGTTGGCATCAAAGATCTAAGAAAACGGCGAAAAAACAGCGAGGAAACTGCGAGAAAAGGTGAGAAAAACCCAGATCCGGTGAAAATCTCATCAGAATCTATGAGATTTCGTCAGATCCGGCTTTAATCTCACTGGATTCGATGAGATTTTGCTAGATTCGGTCAAAATTTCGTTGGATCTATGTGAAATAGCGCCTGAATCTGGAATTTTCTCATCGGAATCTGGGTTTTCGCTGGATTATGGGTTTTTTGCTGTTCGGTTCGGGTTTTCGGGTTTTTGGCGGAGAGAAACCAAAACCGACCCGTTGGAGTCGGTTTCTTGTGGAGAAAATCCACTGCCGACCGCCGGAGTAGGTCGGGTCGGCCGGTTTTGGATTGGTTCTGGTTGGGTCTCAGGGTGGGTCGAGTCACCGGATATGTTTGGACAGCCCTAATTGGGAGGACCATGTGTTGCGTCACAATCTTGACGTGATGCATATTGAAAAGAATGTAGTCGATAATATAATCGGCACATTGTTGAACTTGGATGGCAAGACAAAGGATAACTTGAAGGCACGTCAAGACTAAAAGGATATAGGTATAAGAAGTGAATTTCACTTGGAAAAGGTTGGGAATGATCAGACACGTATGCCACATGCCTGCTACCATATGAATTCTAATGAAAAGGATGATTTTTTGCAAGTTTTAAAAGATGTAAGAGTGTCAGATGGATATTCTTCCAACATCTCATGTTGCGTTAAACTCAAAGAACGCAAGATTAGTGGGATGAAGAGTCATGATAATTATACATCTTAATGCAGCAACTTTTTCAGATAGCAATACGCGGATCTTTGCCCCTGAAGTGAGTAGGCCTTTAATTAACTTATCTTGTTTCTTTAGGGAGATATGTTCCAAAGTACTAAATGTGGATGAACTTAGGGCTCTTGAAAAGAGAATTGCAGTGATATTGTGTGAGTTGGAGAGTATATTCCCTCCCTCTTTCTTTACAGTGAAGGTACATCTAGTCATGCATTTGGCTAGCGAAGCCAAAGTTGCTAGCCTAGTTCATTATCGTTGGATGTATCCCATAGAGAGGTAACATGTATAGTAACTTTTTCTATCTAATTAATTGTTATTCACACCAATTTCCTGTTGTTGATCTTGGATTTTCCAATAGGTACTTGTCAAGACTTAAGTCTTACGTGGATAATAAAACTTATCTAGTAGGCTCCATTGCAGAAGGGTATATAGTAAATGAATGCTTAGCATTCTGCTCACACTATAGCAGAGGAGATCAAGGCTAATTTCCCTTTTCATGTAACCGATGATGTTATTCAAAAGCAGCACATGGAGAAATTCTGCAGTTGGTTTAGGAACTATGTAAGTAAAGCATATATATAAAACTTTATTGTTTATAATAGGTGATGTCAATGTCTATATATAAAACTTGTTTGTAACACTTTAGATAGCATACTTATAATAAATGTCATTGTCTATATTAGATGATATCAATTGATGCATTTGAGAAAAAGAAACTCTTTGATAAAGTCATATGGCTTGCTCTATATCCAGATAATGAAGCAAAACAATTCAAGCGTTATATTATAAATTGTGTGAAGTTTCGCACCAAAGACTCTGAGGCAACTAGGAAAACTCAAAACAGTGGAGTTTGTGTTGTTACTGAAGGTGGTGCTACTTATTATGGTGTACTAATCGATATTATTGAGTTGAACTACTTTGACAAGTATCGATATGTACTATTCAAATGTCAATGGGTTGATGTTATTAGTGGGAGAGGATGCAAAAAAGATGAGTTTGGGTTTCCCCTTGTCAATTTTTCATGATTGATACACACTGGTGGTCGATTGATTAACGAGCCTTATGTATTAGCATCTCAGGCTTCACAAGTGTTTTACATGGAAGATGTGAGACATAAGGATTGGGCGGTGGTGGTCAAAACAAAACCTAGGGAGGTGTTTGATGTTGGTATTAATGCTTCACATGATGATGATAATGAAGTGGGTACCTATCTTGAGAATGTTCCTTACAATATAACAACTGATGATGCATGTAATGATGCAAATGACAACCATGCTTGGGCTCGAGTTGATGAAGAATGAACCATTTATGATACATCATTGATTAGTGAGGATGAATTGCTTGAACAAGACTTTATCGATGATGAAGAGCTTAGCGATGTGTTTATGAGTCTAATGATGATGAGTCCAATGATGATGAGTCTAGCGATGATGAGTCTTAGAGTTTCAAAACCTCTTTCTGGTTAGTTTCTTCTCCTTAAAATTGTTTGAAATTGTTTGAATCTAGAAAACTCTAACAAATCTATCACAATATGATCTGCATCAATGAAACTATATATTCCATTGCTTTCAGAATACCCTCTTTCAGCTTTCTTACTAGAGTAGATTTAAAAGCCATTCGTAGTTTTTCTATTTCTAGAAATCTTTCTAATTGAAGTGGAGCTTTGCTTGATTTTTAGTCTCTCTAATTGGTTTTCATGTATGGTTCTCTTTGTTGAAATTGTTTAGTCACTTGATAATCTTTCATGTATGATGCAAGTATTTGTTGTTTATAGGCTATACCGACTTAGTTCTTTCATTCAATTGAAATATTCTTTGCCTTGTGATTGATTACAGTGAGGTGATATTAACTTTCGGTCGTTCAAGAACAGTGAAAGAATTCCTATGTGCTGTAAAGGAGAAAAAAAGATCATTTGGGGTATTTTTTGCAGAGGGTGCTCCAAAGTTTGTACTAGACACTATCTATCTTTACCACAAGAAAGCAATTGTATTAGTCCCTTTTTAGCTTAGGACTGATTTATTTTACTCTTTTTGATATGATTTGTTGCAAATTGGTCATTGATTAGGTACCAAGGGCATCTTCTTGCAAAAGTGTTGAAGGATTTGTTTAAATACTTTGAAACTTTGATAATGGTTATAGACAATGTTATATGTATTTGATAATATATTAATATGTTAATATTATGTTAGTTTGGAGACATTTGTGGTGTTGTTAATTAGTTACATTTGTGGTGTTGTGTTAGTAGAGCTAAAACTATTACAGGTTCTTTGTAACAGGTCTGCAAAAAAAAAAAAAAAATAGTGGTTTTAAAACCCGTCGGAAAAAAAAAAGAAAAAAAGAACTTATAGCGGCGGTCAAAAAGCGCTGCTAAATGTGCATATATTATGATTTAAATGGAACCCTATGACAGCGTTTTTGCCCACTACTAAAAGGCTTACACATATAGTGGCATTTCTCCCCACCGCTAAAAGTGAAATTAGTCCGTTTTAATTGATTCCCTATAGCGGCACCTTTTACCCGTTGTAAAAAAAAAAAACCAAAAACGCCACTAAAAGGTGCATTTATAGCAGCATTTTTTGTTATCGCTGCAATAGAGCTATTGTGGCACTACAACACTGGCGGGTAGAACCACTACAATAGCACCCGCCGCGAAAGGTCAAATAGACCTTTAGTGGCGGTTTTTTGGGCTTTTGCGGCAGTTTTGGCCATCGCAATATTACTTTTTTTTTTTGTGGTGTGTATATATATATATATATATATAGGCAGGGTTTGACCCCCCAAAAAATTCATCTTTAATGTGACATAAATTAATATTGGTATGTCATCCATTTGAAATTTTAAGGGAGGTTACAATATTGATTGCCCAATTTTATGTCTAAACACATCTCGTTAAGAATCTTATAACGCAATTGTCACATTTTAGAGTGTTTTTATGAAGACATTTAAAATTCAAATTTGGACTCTAACCGTCAAATAATCCAAAAATTGTATATAAATGTGCCTCGTAAGCGACCTTGTGTTTAACTATTATGACGGGACTACATCTGGGATTGAAACAAGGCCACGAAACTACTTCACGACATTCTAGAATGGATGAAATACAATGATAGAATTTGCTCAATTATTGCGCCTTCACTCTCTCTTGAGTTCGAACTTACTATTTTCCTTGGAAGATTATTCGTTCTTCACTTTGTTGCTATTATCCAAAATTTTGATATTAAACTCATAGGGGGTGCTGAAAAATAAGATTCAAGAAGTATTTTTTTTTAGCTGAATAAGATTCAACAAGGATTTAGTTCATCCAACACATACTGACATACATATCATGGAAACTCCGCTTTTCAATGTTATATATATAGTTTTGTATGTAACTATTAAGAGTGGTGATACTATATATAACATGACTATTCAACCAAAAAGTTTTCTTCTTGATCAAATTAATCCATATGTACAATCAGATAAAGTAATTGTTAATTGTTAACATTAATTCACACAAAAAAATGTACATTGAATTTTAGAGAAATGGCTAGAAAACAATTTATTTTGACTTATTAGAGGGAGGAATGTACTGGGGGGCCAATGTATACTATGCACTACAATTTTTTTTTGAAAGTACTATGCACTACAATTTAAAACAATATATCCATATCTTATTAAAAAAAAATGTCATTTAGGAATATTATAGGTTTGTATCGCTTTAGTGCAGTTCCTTTTTGCTTTAAAATGATTAAATCAAATAAACGTTTTTTTCTTTCTTTCTATTATATTGAAAGCAGATGTTTTTTAGTCTTTTAAAAAGTAGTGATCAAGCATAACCACCACCAAAAAAAAAAATTTGTGCATATCTTTTGTTTAAAAGACAAAAATAAAGTGGGTTTACTAATTACTCAAAATTAAGTCTACTCATATGTAGGGACCTTGTAATTTCATATGCCCCACAATTTTTTTTAATGAAAATTCAATAAGTTTATAGGCACATTAATTTTCACAAATTTGTGATAATTTTAACATAATATATTGTAATTATTGTATAATAAAATTAGGATCAATATTGGGCAGAGTGAAAATGATATTACTTTAATCATAACAAACCTTATAAGCAGTTGTGAAAATTATTATACCCATAGCATTTTTTTTTTTTGGGGATAAAAATACCCCTAGCATTTGGTAAGAGACATTTGTATCTAATGTGAAAAGTGCTTTATAATCTACTAGCCTTTGAGCTGCTCAAAGGCTCTTCAATTTTATTTTATTTTGGGAAAAAGTTAATAATTTGCATTCATTATAATTTGAAATTACTATATTTTTCAATTACAAAGAAGCCTAGGAGTGTGATGAGTATTATGCATTTGCAGGTGAAATAATTTTTCATCACACCCCTAGGTTTTTTTGTAATTGAAAAATGTAGTAGTCCCAAATTATAATTGATGAAAATTATTAACTTTTTCCCAAAAAAATAGAAGAACTTCTGAGCACGGGCATGAGCACATGCTCAGAGGCTAGTTATTAAATTATTATTTTAGGTAGAAGTTTTGAGAATATATTTAAATTTAGGTTATGAATTGTTAGATCAATGTGACCAAAATATAATTTTGAAAATGTCTAAATTTTATTTCCCAAACTCATTTCTACTTAAAATTAGACTAAATTTGCCAAACTCATTTGACACACTTTAACACAAAATCATGCCTTTTTGTAAGGCCAAGTTCAAGTTCTAGTTAGCCAGTGAAATTTGGTTATCCACTGGAGCTAATACTAATATATTATATTAATTTTTACACGGTTTTTTTTTTTAAATGTAGAAATTTGTAGTTACAATCAAATTTAAGCTTGGGTTAGCCCAGTCCATTTTACAATCCCAAATAATAAGCGTGGTAGAGGCAAGGCCAATTGAAACATGTCTAGTTACTCTTTATTCGCAGCTGTTTATGTTTTCCAACACCTAATTGGATCGAGTCTACCATCTAAAATATAAAATATGCTTAAATAATAGTATTACTAAATTAAAATTGTTAGTCCATATCTATTCCTTTTTATTATTAGTACTTGATGATGCAAAAAATCAACAGTTGAGCTCCTTATCGTACTAGATGGACGAAGCTATGATTGGGGTCGTCTCTGTTGGAGGAAAACCTGCAAAAATGAATTGGGTGGAAGAGTAACACGTCGGTGTGGCGTTAGCTAAACCGTCTCCAATGCTTTAGTTAGTAAGGGAGAAAGATTTTAGAGAGAATTGACTAAAGAGTGATTTTCATAGAGTATTTTGTGTGTACCTTTAACTTCTGTTGCCTTCTCTTTTTATAGTTGCGTGCCTCATTAATGGGCAATGAATTATTGTGTTTATGCTCAACGGCTAGTGCATAATAAAATCTTTGTCTGAAGTTCATAGCTCTCTCTATAACTGTTGCTCCATTCGTTACACTTTGTCATCAATGAGCGTAAGAAATGCACAACGTCTTCTCTTGGTTAATGACGATCTCCAATTGATGACAATCATAAATTTTTGACTCATCAGTTGCCCCCTTGTTTGAATTTTCGTCAGTTAGACGAGATGAAAATATAACCGTCTAACGCTTCGTATTCTGTGTATGGCGCATTTATGACAAGTTGATGTTTGATCTACTAAGTGCCAAGTGTACAGTTAAGATGCATCTGACACGCAGATTTTCCTTGGTTTTCCCGTGTATGTTTTTCACCATTTATCTCGCATTTTTCCCTCCCTTTTCCATTTCTTTGTTTTCTTTCCTTATTCAGTTGGCATTCTAGGGTTTTTCTCTTCTTCAAGCTTTCTTTTTCAATTCTACGTTCTTTGGTAAGTTCTTCATGATCCTCTTTCTTTTCTTGCTCTTCCATGGTAGATTACTCTTTTTTTAGGGTCGATTGTCCCTCAATATCTTTTCTTTTTGCTCGCTTAGGTCGTTTGCTTGAGATTGTGGAGGGAGAGTGTCTCAAGGGGGTTAGTCCTTTCGTGAGGGAGGACTGTCCTCATAGGTTTGTCCTTTCCTCTTTATTTCCTTTGGTTTCTTGTTCTACTAGAGTTGCTAGGTCTTTGAAAATGTCTGGGGAAGTTAGGTCTAGTGAGCTGGAAATGAGGTAATCTTCATCTGATAATCGCGAGATTCCTGAGGTTTCTTCCCCTTCTACTCCCTATAAAGCTTGGAACATCCAATGTGCCCTCTTAGAGAAAGATGAGAAGCAAATCAGGGATAGGTTTCAATTTCTTGATTTGGATAGAATTAGGATTCCAAGTGACAAGGATAGGGTCTGTCACTCATATGCCGATGAAGTCTGTTTCTATGAAGCAGATTTCGCTAGTGGTTTTCGTCTTCCCATTCATCCCTTTGTTAGGGAACTTTTTGCATATCTGCACCTTACCTTGGCACAATTAGTGCCTAATTCTTGGCAGATCGTCATTTGTTGTATGGTGGTGTGGATGTCTGCCAATGACGGGGACGTCATTAAGAAAGACGAATTTATCCATTTTTTATCGTCTGAGAAAGTCCAAAGACCCAGGCTATTTGGAATTTAAGCCATAGGATAAGGCTTCTAGGTTAATACTTTACTCTCCATCATCTCTCTACAATTAGAAACCAAACTTCTTCTTTATTTTGGGTAGCGGTTGGGAGTTCATCCCTGGTGAGGGCCTGGACGAAGCCTCCAAGTTTTTTCATAGTTAGGGAACTCCTATGTCTAGTGCATCCTTCTTGTTTGTTCTTTATGTTCTCTATCTATTCTTTATGAGTGACAATGATATATGATATACTTGCTTTTTGCAGTTCCTCAACACCCTCGTCTAAAGAAGAGATATCACAATTGTGTTAGGAAGGTTAGAGAATGTCTCGGGACTGTTAGAGATTTCGACAACCTTATCTCTCCTCAATCGTTGTTCCTCCATTTTTTAGGCCTAAAGCCCTCAAGCAAGGTTTGGAAGAATTTAGAGGTTATGAAGAAAAGTAAGTGTGTTCTTCGTCTCTTCGTTTTTTTTTTGTTTTTTTTATTTATTTACATTTTATTTATATATCTCCTTTTCCAAGAATAACGACCAAGTTTAGTAGACATAAACTGGTTAAGGCCCAAGAGAAGAAGGCCAAGAGTGGCATTTTTAGTGGCCTTCTGTCTAAGAAGCGTCAGAAAGTGGGCGACACTCCTTTCAGAGTGCCTGTGGTGACTCCTTCCTCTCCTCACTCTCCTTCCAAGCATCCTTCCTCTCCCATATCATCTCTAGAGGTGATGGTCTCTTCAAAGAGGGAGGTAGGGGGGGTGCCAGAGGAAAATCTATTAGCAAACGTGTGGTAGCTTCGGAGAAGAGTCTTTAAGTGGAGAAGGATTTTTCTAAGCTGAAGGACAAGCAAATAGGAAATCTTCAGTTTAAACTGAAAAAAGCTGGTCCTAATGCTGTATGGGAGTTCAAAGAATCTGACTTGTACTCGGTCAACTTGTGTAAGTACTATGTGGAGGGCTTTGAACTCTTCAGAAGATGGATGGCTAAGCACCACCCAAAACTGGATCTCTCTGGTCTGGTAATGGGTGAAGTGGAAAGGAATTTGTAGCAAAACGTCCTTCTAAGGTCACGAAGGAGAATGTAGTAGAAGAACCTACGACCACCGCTCCTGTAGATCTGTCCCTCTTTGATCTAGCTAGACAGTAATTTTCTTTATTTTCTTTCATTTTCTCTCTTTTTTGTAAGATGAAAACAGTATCTTTATGGGGCTCGTTGTTTTGAGCATATATTTATTGAACAGATTACTTAGGCCTGTGTGTTTTGGGCATGCAATTCTCTTCTGACAACTGATTGGCTGATGAAGTGTGTTTGTAACCTTTTATTTCGTTAGGTTTTTGCCATGTTGAGTAGATCTCATTAAGTTATGATGGGGATGGGAGTTGTGGATGAACAACTTCTTGTGTAGTTGTATTTGAACAACTTTTACTAAGTCATGTTTAGAAGTTATGCTTAAATAAGTTTCTCATTTAGTTGCGTTTGAACAACTTTCATTAAGTCATGTTTAAATGACAATGATAGAAGTTATGTTTGAACAACTTTCATTAAGTCATGTTTGAATGACAATGATAGAAGTTGTGTTTGAACAACTTTCATTAAGTTTGAATGATGATAGAAGTTGTGTTTGAACAACTTTCATTAAGCCATGTTTGAATGACGATGATAGAAGTTTGTGTTTGAACAACTTCCTCCTATTTTTTTCTCTTTTTTTTATGCCATGACTTTATTAGTAATGACAATGTTGTGCTATACGCATGACTTGAAGTCACGCTATTGGATTGTCTTTAGGTTAACCATTTTTTTTTTTTTGGTCATGTCTAAATGACGATGACAATAGTTGTGTTTGAACAACTCTTGATTTAGTTGACTTTGGTGGTTGTGTATTAACAACCTTGATAGTTATGACGATGTCGGCTATGTATGAACAGCCTTTGATTAGAAATTTTAACGGCAGAGATTCTTGGGATGTCTCCCAAGAATAACTCCTGAGTGTTGCACATGTTTTTATTGATAAATAACTCATGGATAATTATTGATAAATACTAATGGATAATGCTCTCGTGTATTATTGATCTATGAATGACGAAAGTAATAACTGACGTACATACTGAGATGAAGATTGGGCAACTTGAAATGTAAAAGATTCCTTACTAGTAGTACTTCTTTAAATGTTCTATATTCCATGGTCAAGGCAGTTCTTGGCCATCTAGAGGCTTTAGGTAGTAGGAGTCTTCTCTAGAGTGACGGATTACTTCATAGGGGCCTTCCCAAGTTGGTCCTAGTTTTTCTTGGGATGGGTCCTTTGTTACCTGTGATATCTTCTTGAGAATGAGGTCTCTTGTGTTGAACCTTCTTACCTTGACTTTTTTGTTGTAGTATCTGGTCATTGCTTCCTTGTGTTTGGCCATTTGCTTCACAACTTCCTCTCTGACTTCATGAATTAGATCTAAGTTGCTGTTAAGATCTTGCTAGTTCTTCTAACCTTCATAAGTTTTGACTCAGAGGCTCATCGATCCCACTTCCATTGGTATGACTGCTTCAATGCCAAATGTCAGTCTGAATGGCATTTCTCTTGTTGGAACTCTTGTGGTCGTCCTATATGCCCAAAGGACATTTGGTAGTTCTTCAGACCATGCCCCCTTTGCCAGCTCAAGCCGAGTTTTGATAATTTTCAATAGGCTTCTATTCGTCACTTCCGTCTGACCATTAGCTTGAGGGTGTCTTGGAGAATAGTAGTAGTTCTTGATTCCCAAGTCTTGGCAAAATTTTCGAAACTTGGGATTGTCGAACTGCTTTCCATTATCTGATATTATGATGCGTGGGACTCCAAACTTGCAGATGATTTTCTTCCACACAAAACTGGTGACTTTATCCTCTGTTATTGTTGCTACTGGTTTTGCTTCTACCAATTTTGTGAAGTAATCAATTGCAACGATCAGAAATCTGAGTTGCTTCTTCCCTAAAGGGAATGGGCCCATGATATCAATCCCTAATTGGGCGAAGGGCCATGGTGAGGATATGGGCGTCATTATCTCTCCTGGTCTCGTCTGAACATTTGCAAAGCGTTGACACTTATCACATGCTCTGGCGAGGTCGTGTGCATCCTTTTGTAAAGTCAACCAGTAGTATCCTGCTCTAAGTGCCTTTCTTGCTAAAGACCTTGCTCTAGCATGATTTCCACAATTTCCTTTGTGTATCTCGCGGAGCACATAATCCGCTTCTTTTGAGTTAGCACATCTTAAGTATGGGAGTGAATATCCTCATCTGTATAGTACATCGTCAATAATTATGAAGCGGGCTGCTCTTATATGTATCTTCCTTGCTTCTATTTTGTCCTCTGAGAGCCATTTTTCTTTCAAATAATGGATGATGGGAGTCATCCACTCATCTTGTTCTTTTATCTTCAGAACTTGCTTACCTTCTGTACTTGGTGGCCCCCCTATCTCTATACATAGTTTGGAGAGCACATTGTAGTCATTTGACGAGGCCAATCTTGCTAGGAAGTCAGCTTTTGCGTTTTTGGCCTGAGAAATTTGCACAAAGTTTAGACTGTCAAAGTGTTGTGAGAGTTGTTGGACAATCTTCAGGTACTTCTACATCCTCTCTTCTTTAGCTTCATAATCTCCCTTCGCCTGTCCAATTATGAGCTGAGAATCAGCTTGGACAATAAAATTCTTTGCTTCGAGAGCTTTTGCTAGACTTAATCTTGCTAGAAAGGCTTCATACTCAACCTCATTATTCATTGTTAGGAACTGTAGATTGATTGCATACTTCAATATTTCTCTCTTTGGGATATGAGCACTACTCTTGCCCCTCATACTTTCTTCGTGGCAAACCCATCTGTTTGGAGCGTCCATGTTTCCATAAGGAGTTCTTCTTCCTTGTAGGGGAAGGTGAATTTTGTGATGAAGTCTTCCAGTACTTGGGCTTTGATTGCTGCTTGAGGCCGATATTCGATATTAAATTGGCCCAGTTCAATTGCCCATTGGATGAGTCGTCTTGTTTCTTCTATCTTGTTCATCGTCTTCTTATTGGTTGGTCTGTCATGATGACAATGGAGTATGCTTGGAAGTAATGATGAAGTTTTCTGGAAGTGACCACCAATGCGAAAGCTATCTTTTCTATCCTTGGGTAATTTTCCTCTGCTCCTTGGAATTTCTGGCTAGTATAATAGACTGGCTTCTGGACATTTTCTTCTTCTTTGATCTATGCCGAACTTACTGTGGTGTTAGACACTGCTAAGTAAAGCTACAACTTTTCTCCCGTCACCGAGGGACTTAGCAATGGTGGCTTTATCAAGTACTCTTTTAATTTTGCAAAGGCTTCTTTCACATTCATCATTCCATTGAAAGGCCTTTTTCAAGACCTTGAAGAATGGCATGCACTTGTCTGTTGCCTTAAAGACAAATTTGTTTAGAGTTGCGACCTTTCCCGACAAGCTCTGAACCTCCTTCACTATTTTTGGTGATTTGACCTCGATGATTGCATTTACTTTGTCTCGATTTGCTTATATTCCTCGTTGGGACACCATAAATCCCAAAAATTTCTCTGAAGCGACAACAAAAACACACTTTGCCGGGTTTAATTTCATATTTTACTTACGTAGTATGCTGAAGGTTTCTTTCAGATCATCCAAGTGGTTAGCTTCGTCCTTGCTTTTCACCAGCATATCGTCTATGTATACTTCCACATTCCTTCCAAATTGGTGAGAGAACATGTGGTTCACCAATCTTTCGTATGTGGCTCCTGCGTTCTTTAACCCAAAGGGCATAACTTTGTATCAATACAAGCCTTGGCTAGTGACGAACGAGGTCTTCTCTTAATTTTCTTCGTCCATGAGGATCTAGTTGTATCCAGAAAATGCATCTATGAAACTTAGGAGCTTGTGTCTACCAGTTGATCAATCCTTGGCAAGGGGAAGCTATCCTTTGGGCAGACTTTGTTCAGGTTTGTGAAATCAACGCACATCCTCCATTTGCCATTGCTCTTTATTACCATTACCACGTTTGCTAGCCAATCTGGTTAGAAAACTTCCCTGATGAAACCAACTTTTAGTAACTTCTCTACTTCTACAGCTACTGCTTTGTTGCGTTCTAGTGCAAATATTCTTCACTTCTGCTATACAGGTTTGTACTCTAGGTTGACATTGAGACAATGCTGTATGATCTTCCTATCAATTCCAAGCATATCCTCATGTTTCCAAACGAAAACATCTTGGTTTGCCCTTAAGAGGGAAATCATCTTCTCTTTCTACAAAGTTGGGAGTGTTGATCCTATCTTCAATACCTTTGACAAATCTCTTAGGACAATCTCAACTTCTTGTGGTGTCTCTGACAGTTCGGGGATAGGCTCTGGTTCATTGATCACCCCTGTGTAATTCTCCTCAAATGCTAAGGTAGCTTGGTAGCATTCTATTGTCAGAACTTGATCTCCTCTTATTTCTCCTACACTATGGGCTGTTGGAAATTTCACCTTCAAGTAATATGTTGACGTCGTTGCTCTTAGCTTGTTGAGTACAGGTCTTCCCAAGATGATGTTGTATGTTGAAGGGTAGTCAACTATGAGGAAATCAATTTCTATGGTATTTTGTGTTGGGTAAGTGTCTGCAACCACGATTAGAGTGACGATGCCCCTAGGGACGATTCTATCCCCAGTGAAGCTCACTAGAGGAGAGGTGAAAGGCTTGATTCTTCTCTTGTCCAGTTTCATCTGCTGAAATGCAGGTAAGTAGATGATATCTGCTGAGCATCCGTTGTCAATAAGTATTTGGTGGATGTTGAATTCTTCTACTCTAAGCATGATCACCAGTGGATTGTCATGGGGTTGTCTAATGCCACGACCGTCTTTCTCTGAGAAGACGATATCAGGTTCATCATTCCTTGGCATCTTCATTGGAGGGAGCCATGAATGGACACTATTTATTTCTCTCTCATGGGCTTTTTCAGGGACTTCATCGTTCTGCATGCTATCAATCCTCCTGAGATCATCTTTATTTCTCCTAAAGGAGGTTTGCTATCTCCTGCTTCTCGATCTCTGTCTTTATCGCCCTTCCGTTGGTATCTGTAGGGCTCTGTTTTCCCGACATACTTTTGTAACTTCCATTACCAGATTAAAGTCTCCACCTGGTCTTTCAAATGTCTGCACTTGTCAGTGCGATGTCCATGGTCTTGGTGGAATCTACAGTACTTGTTCTTGTCTTTTCTTTCTACTGGAGTACTAATTGGCTTTGGCCATTACAAGGAGGGATCGTCTCTTATCTACATCAAGACTTGCTCAATTGTCATTATTAGAGGAGTAAAGTTAGTGAACTTTGGCCTTCTATCTGGAAGTTCCTTCTTCTTTCCTGCGGTCTACCTAACACTTCGTATTTCCTTCTTCTTATTGTGATTGCTTCTTGTTTCTTCGTCTCTCTTCCTTTTTCCTTTCATTTATTTTGCAAGCACTGCATCTTCTGCATTCATGTATTTCTGAGTTGTTCAAAATTTGCAATAGTTCCTGGGGGTATTTTGCTGAACCATACTCTAGTTGCTCATTTCAGTGTCGTTGGGAATGCCTTGCACATCACCTCATTTGGGGTCATCTGGAACAACATCAATGTCTTGAATGACTTAATGTGATCTAAGGGATCATTGGAATTGTCATATGATTCCAGCTGTGGGAGATGGAATTTCAGTGGGAGGGGACGGTTTAGTACTTCAATGGTGAATGGTGAGTTTGTCCTTCGAATCATCCCATCTAAATTCTCCCTGCCTTTATCCTTCATGGCACTTCTTAATTCATCCATCTCCTTCCTCATGTTGTGAAGCTCATTTTCCATCCTGGAGGAATCATCTCCTAAGGTCCTGTCTCGCCTGTTGGCTTAAGAGTTTGATTCTTCTTTATTTTGGTTTTCAAATGTTCGCCGACGTTCTGCGTTTTGGGATTCCATTGTCTTTTGCAGCTCTTCAGTTTCGCGAGTCAGTTCTTCCACATTAGCCAAAAGGGCCTAGATTTGTTGCTGTTGCACAGCGTCTGGCTCCATCTCGTACTTTGAGGAACTCTTTTGTCACTGGGAGAGATAGCTTGAATGATTAGCGTTCCTCATAGACGGCACCAAATTGATGATGCAAAAAATTAGCAGTTGAGCTTCTCATCATAGTAGATAAACGAAGCTGGGATTGGGGTCGTCTCTGTTGGAGGAAAACTTGCAAAAAATGAATTTGGTGGAAGAGTAACACGCTGGTATGGCGTTAGCCAAACCGCCTTCGATGCTTAAGTCAGTAAGGGAGTAAAATTTTAGAGAGAATTGACTGGAGAGTGATTTTCATAGAGTATTTTGTGTTTACCTTTAACTTCTGTTGCCTTTCTCTTTTTATAGTTGTGTGCCTCACTAATGGGAAATGAATTTCTGTATTTATGCTCAACGGTTAGTGCATTACAAAATCTTTTTCTGAAGTTCACAGCTCACTTTGTAACCGTTGCTTTGTCCGTTACACTTTGTCATCGATGAGCGTAATAAATGCGCAACATCTTCTCTTGGTTAATGACGATCTCCGATTGATGACAATCATAAATTTCTGACTCATCAGTACTTATCTTTAAACATGTCTAGTTACTCTTTAATAGTTTTTGTTTATTTTTGTTATGGTAAAAGGCTGCCATTTTTTTGTGTTAGTATTTTTTTGTCCATATCTATTCCTTTTTATTATTAGTACTTATCTTTAAT
The DNA here is from genome assembly GCA_030820535.1 of Quercus parvula. Lineage (NCBI taxonomy): Eukaryota > Viridiplantae > Streptophyta > Magnoliopsida > Fagales > Fagaceae > Quercus > Quercus parvula. The sequence goes on along the minus strand of JAUAME010000011.1, from coordinate 20,739,248 downwards.
CCTAACAATTATACACTTACTACACGTCCATAAAAAAAAGTACAAAATTTGAATAGTTATTATTTATTTTTGTTACGGTAAAAGACTGCCATTTTTGTTACGGTCAAATTTGTAGTTTCTATTACAAAAGAAATTTTTTTTTACAACAATTTCTTAGATAACAACCACTTCATGAGGTTTGAATCATATAATAAAATTCGTGTTGTTAAAGATAATAGTATAGGTTTGTTAGAGTTTGTGTTTTATTTAAATTTTGATGAGATACTAAAAAAAAAAAAAACTTTTTGATGAGATCTACTGTAAATGTGGAAGTTTGGAAATACATAATAATTTTTCTTGAAAATCCTAATAAAATTGTTTAGAATAAAGATAAAGATTTTTTAGAGTTTAACTCTATCACGGAGTCTTTAAAATCTTATCACCACATCATCGACTATTTAAATAAATAACTAATTTTTAAATGTTTTTATTTGAATTTGTTTTAAAACGTTCATCACATGACAAAAATTAATCTACTGATTGAATGGATAGGATTAGCAACTGTAATACAAATAAATTTGTTTATCTCATTGTTCACTTAATTAAATTTTTAACTAAAATTAATATCATTCTATAAAAAAAAAAACTAAAATTAATAATTTCATTCAAAAAAATGTAGCGTATAGAAAAAAGAAAAAAAAAAGTTTATACCAAAAAAAAAAAAAAAACCCTATACAATTTCAATAAGATAACTCATCTAGATTGAAAGCCTACAACAAATTTAGAAAAGTTAAGGTGGAGGGCAAGGCTACAGGGTTAACATCCACCAGGTTTATGTGTAATAAAAAAAAAAAAAAATCAAAATTTAAAAATTTTGATATGAAAGTTGAGCCAACACCTAAAAATATGCTGAAAATCAATAAGTCAATCATTGAGATAGAAAGGGGTTGTGACAGTCTAGAGTACACACAAAGATTAAATTGAAAGAAAGAGAGTAACATAAGGACAGTTCAAGCACAAACCTTCCTTGTTGAAATTTCAAGCTCAACCATAGGTAATTAGCAACCCTCAAACACCCTTGAATCCCTAATCACATTCACCCAAAAGTAAGTACTTCTTAAACTATGAATACTTGGCAGCTATGGTAGGTATGAACTCAAAGAAAGTCAATGATAAACAAAAGAAAAGAAAAAAAAAAAGGAACTTGCAAAGACAGAACCTGAAAAGCCATTGGAGCCTCTAACATTATTTATAAACCAAATTTGAAAGTAGAAGAAGAAGAAAGAAAGAGGATGTAGAATGTCTTCAATCTGAAGAAGAATGAGAGAAACTGATAAAGTGTACATGAGTTTGTGGGTCTCAAAGTATAGGAGTTTTAATTTACATACTTATCTCCGTTAGTTGAAAACTTATAAGTGAGTATGATGAGGGTATTTTAGGCACCAAATTGAGGAACTCAAATTGGGGAAGCCCCTTAAATAGTAGTATAGATGCTATATATAAGAGAATTCTCCTCTTTGTGGTTCAAAAATACCCTCATTAATGAAGGGTAACTTCATTTGGAAATAAGGTCTTAAATATCAAATAACAAATTTCATTTTGAATTCAAAAAGAGAATTCCTAAAATTTAGAATTTGTTTCCCTTCATGTTCAAAAAAGAAATTACAGTTACTATTTATCTCTAAAGTTTATCATTTTTATTTATTTGAAAAAAAAAAAAATATTTTTTTAAATTATAATATATACAAATTATTAATTTTTACTCAAAAAAATAGAAGAATCTCTAAGCACGCGCATGAATGCGTACTCAGAGGCTAGTGTGTGTATATATATATGAGAGAGAGAGAGAGAGAGTCAAGCAAATCCCAATCATGAGCCTTGTAGATGTTGTGTTGTTTTGTTTTTTATTTTTTTTGTTTTTTGTGGTGACAAAAGTGAGAAATGTGATTCTTTTTCGAATAGTTCTTTTTTATTAAAAAAATTGCAACATCTCTTTTCAGTAAATTACACCAAACGAATCCTAATAAATAAATAAGTGGTGAAAAAATTATAGGTCAATTTTTATTTTTTATTTTGTTGGGGAGGGGGGGGGGGGGGGGGGGGGGGGGGGGGGGGGTGTGTTAGAAATAGTTGGATTTCTTGTCTATATTGTTTGTTTTTATTTCGCAGGGAGTCGATGCAAGTGTATACGCTACAACTATATGATTAGATTCTTTGTAGTTGAAAACGATAATCTACCTCTGTGTTTTGGGTAGGGGTTTTTACTTTTTTACTTTTTAGTGACAGAGAGCTTGTAAAAAACAAGTAAATAAAAACAAACTCACTCAAAATGTCAATTAGTCCCTTACCGTTATTAATTTCATAGGGATTTCCAATTTTAAGTGTTTAGGGGGTTAAATTGAATTCAGGGTAGTAGGATGGAAGGTTGTGAGTGAGCCACCGAGCACGATAACTACTATTATTGAAGGGATTGGTCATAAATTGCAGGATTTTAGATAAGTACTTTTTTCTCATGTTAGAAGATAAGACAACCATTCAGCACACATCTTGGCTCAGTATGTCAAGAATATTGTTAGTTATGTAACTTGGATAGAGGAAAATTCTAGTATGATTGTGTCTACTGTGACTCAAGATGTGTTGTTTTTATCTTAGTTTTAATAAAGTTATTGCCGAAGACTCCGCGTCTCCAACTGCCGCTAGCAGTTTTGTGAGATGGCATGTTCTGTTATCAAAAAATAAATAAATAAATAAAGTTACGATTTTCTTATTAAAAAAAAGGTAGTAAGATGGAAGCTAGGGAGCTATTTAGATTATTAGGGGGAAAAGAAGTAATCTTCAATTTGACATATATTAATAACGCATTTCATTATTTTGTAATTTTAAGCCAGGTTAGGGTATTAATTGACCAATTTAAAGTTTAAAGTTTTATTTTTGGTAGTTTACTTTTCTCACTTTTAGGTCTAAAGGCACCTTTGTTTACTTGTATAAGTGAATCTTGCATATACCAATTACATTTAGGGGTGTGCATGGCTGGGTTTTTTTTTTTTTTTTTAAATCCAATTCAATATTGCCAAGTATTTTTTTTTTTAATAAATTATTACAATTTTCATACTATGCGTAAATTATATTCTAAATTTCAAAATTCATTAAAACTAAATCACAAAATACCAAAATAAATTAAACTAAAAATTAAAATATGGGTAATAAAATAAATTTATATATATGGTTGGTTGAATTGGGTCAAGTAGGTTGACAAAATTATCAACTTGAACTCGACCTATCTGAGACTCAAAATATAGTTTCAATGCAACCCAAATTATTAACCCATAAAAACCAATCCAACGTGTTGATGGGAGTGACACACACCCCTATTATATTCTTGATAAAGTCGTACTCATGGTGATTTGGTCAAATTGGTAGTAGTTACTATTGGAAATATGCATATACGCAACGGAAAGTTAAACAGATCTACTTCATTCACAATCTATAACATGTACCATTGTAAATTTCAGAATTCAAGTATAAAAGAGCATACCTTGAAGCGGTGAATTTCAAAAACAAAGATCGAAGCACTTGGGAATACTCTTAATCTTCACTCCAATTTCACTAACGCCCAAGAAGTGTGGACTCTCAATTGGTTACAAAGGAAGAATTTGAGAGTGACATACACTCACCTACACCATTTCACAATGATATTTTTCATTCATAAAATTCTGTACGTTTTTCCCTTTGTATCTAACAAATTATCTAATTGGGCTGACCTTTTAAGCCTTTCCAATTGGGCTTAAGTGTGTGGCTTGGAGTGGGACCAAAAGGGACCAATAAGACACTAGCTCCAATGGGCCTTGGGCTTTTCTGTCAACTCTTGACAAGTCCAAAGTTACCATTAACTATATTTAATACCACTATATAAATATAGTTGCACTCTAGGCCTTATCTATAAATTATATCCCAAGACTTTATTGTACATGCAACCCCTTTATAAAATATTCATAGTAATACAAAGTAATTAATGTAGACTGCCACTTTGTAAATTACTACATTTTAATCCTTGAGTACCCGATTTAATCCTTTTATGTTATTCACCATATATTTATGAAATCCAATTTCATAAATATATACTTTAGTAATTTCTTACTAAAGTTACTAAAGTGGTTAGGCCTAACTCTCTGAATAACTAAACCCATTAAACTTATCTCAAGAGAATATTTTATATCTTCGTTAAGAGACTATGAATTCCATCTTGAGAATATATGTTCCATCAACACTAAATGTGGCTGCCCAATATACTGAGGTTTTGACCGTTACTTTAGATCTCACTCCTGATATATCAAAACAACCTACACTTCATGATCAAGTCCATTATTCTCTCAGGATTAAGAGTTCATGCAAATATAAGTCGTGAGATTTATTATTCAATTGACAGTATTTACAAGAATAATAAATCTCATAGCGGTCCAGTTCAATATGTTTTAACTCTTAAAACAAATCAACATATCAACTAGAAGTCACCACTTCCATGATCAAGACAAATCATCTTAGTTGATACGTTATAGTCTTCGCAGATGAAACGCCCAATTTCATCACCGACTACGAACTAAATTCTGAGTTTACAAAGAACTTGTAATTTATATCTTCTGTGACTTTTCACATAAATCACATACTATGCATCTCATGAACTATATGATAATGTCTAAATATTCATGTTACCATTATTTCAGATAATAACAAAACAAATTTATTAATTACAATATTAAGTCATACATCATATCATACATAATATCATACATAGCATCATACAATAGAATTTAAGGGCACTAATCCTAACAGTTACAAGACTCTTAAAAATATAAGTTACAAGACTCTTAACAAAGTCTACTCTAATATAAAACTATTAACATTTGTACTATATATAACAAGACTATTCTACCAAAAAGTTTTCTTTTAATTATTATTTATTTATTTTTAAGATGGATTTTGTTAAGATTCAAACAAAAACACGTTCTTTGAATTTTAGAGAACTGGTTAGAAAACAAATTTATTTGGAATCGGAGGGAGAACTGTACTAGGGTACCAATGTATACGCCGCACTAGAATTTACATAGAATATCCATCTCTCTCTCTCTCTCTCTTTTCTTTTCTTTTCTTTTTTTATAATTTAAAATGTCAACTATGAATTTCATTGGATCATGTCGCTTTGTGCAGTATATTTTTACTTCAAAATGATTATATTTTCACTTTCAATTGAAGGAAGATATATTTTTAGTTTATTAAGAGGTAATGATTTAGTGTGTATGTTTGTGTAATGTGTATATATATAAAAAAGAAAGCAGATATTAGCGAAATGCATTATAGCTATTGTTTGGTTAGAAGAATGCCCCTCTTTTTTATTCCCTATTGTACAATGTGATTTTTCATAAATAAAATCTACTATCGTTTCTGCTTTAAAAAATAAAAAACACCACTTAGCGTTTCTCACAAAAACAACTAGGGTTCAAATTCTTCCACCATCATTGTTGTAACTATTGGACTAAAAAAAAAAAAAAAAGAAGGTTAACAGTTGTGAAAAATACTATGACCCTAAAATTATTTTGCATACAAACTAATAAATAGATTATTTGTTTCACTCAAAGAAGAAGTTAAATAATACATATGTAGAAATAATATTAATAAACAATAAAAAATAATTTTCATCATTATTATAATTAAATGAATGAATTTAAAAAAGAAAAAAGAAAAAGAGGAGAGATGTCCATTAGACAACAGTTTACTTCATTTTTGATAATTTGTCCTTCAAACAACATATTTTTAGACCAATATCAATCGAACATTCAAATTATTGAGAACATTTATAAAATAAAAGTGGTAGCAACTGCTTTCAATTTTTCTCAAACCATTTTCAATTAACGATTATTGGGACAACAAATTTTAGAATTAACATGCTTTAAAATAACTTAACAAATATATTTTATATATTTTTTTTAGAATACTAAATATTTTTAACACACACACGGGGAGAGGGGAGAAAGTTTTTTTAAATAAACTTATAGTGATGTATATCCAAAATGGCCCAATTTTTGGATACACAGCATAGGCTTTAAACCTCTTAAACTCACACTCATTTTCTAATGTAGGATTAACCCACTGTTTTTTTTTTTCGAAAATACTAAGTATTTTTAACACACACACACAGGAAGAGGGGAGTGTGCATCAAACTGATCTACTGCTCAACCCAACTTGATGTCTTAGATTGCTTTTGAACCAAGAACCACCATATTTACAATTCATTTTATTTTTTTAGTTTGATTTATTTTGACATTTTCAAAATAATTTTTATATATTATGTAAATTGTAATAAAAATTAATTAAATAACTAATGAAAGTTCAGGGGTTGAGTTCTACACACTGATGGGGTTGGGAATTTTTCAACCCCACAAGCTTAGATTGGGTTGAAAAAGCTCTCTAATCTGCTGACTCATTCACGCCCTAATCTTAAAGACTTTTCCAGCCAAGTAGATTATGATAATGATAATTACCCCATATAGCATGGCTAAAAGCATTCTCATCAGGTGTGCCAAAATCAGACCCTCATAAGGTGTGCTAAATGTCTCAAAATTTTGAGACATGCTACAATACGCTCTCAAATATGAGAGCGTATGGACATAAATACTATAATTTTTTTGATTATTTTATTTACTTTTCTCTCTCCTCCCAACACATATCTCTTTCTTCGTTGCAACACAGCTCTCTCTCTCTCTCTCTCTCTCTCTCTCTCTCTCTTTCCTCTCTGGTCTCCATCTCTTCGTTGCTCCCTATTTCTTTCTCACCTCTCTCTCTGCATTTCAGTATTATCGCCGAAGATCCGACCCGATTCATGCTCAAAACTTCTTTGACACGAGTCCTAGTTGTTGTGTTGCAGGTTCGTTTCCCAGTTTCGCTTGCGCGATTTGCACTTCTGATTGGTTCCATTCATCCCTGACCCTAATGAATCAAGTATGAAGGGGTCCGTCCGTCAAGTAGTTCAGGTTCTCGGTCAGTTCCTGTTCTCTCGCCCCTCTCATATTTGGAAAGAGAGAGCCTTCATCAAGTACATCTATCAATCATCTGGGCTGAGATTGGGCGAAAACTTTGATTTTTTCTCACTAATCCGTAGAAAATGGCTTCTAAGGACGTGAAGACGAGCGAAACCTGAAGCTGTCGATCTCTCCTCTCTCCACACTTCGTCAATCTCTCTCTTTCTTTTTTGGTGGTTGTGGCAGTGTTTCTAATGGTGGTTGGTTGTTTTGATTGATGGTGGTTGGCTAATTTTGGTTGAAGTTGGTGGGTTGATCGGGGTGGGTGTGAGATTTGGGATGGTCTCAGTTCGGGTTGTGGGTAGTGGCGGAGCCAGGAATTTAGGTCAGGGGGGCAAGATTAAAAAAATAAGATTGAAAGTAAAAAATTAATCAATATTAATAACAAAATAAATAAACTACTATATGATAATGTAATTGTCATACAGAATTTAACATAAAATGTAAACTTTAATTTATTTTTTTACACCTAGCTTATTTTACTTAATTGCCCTCAATGATTTTTCATATTTTGAAATCACTGCATGATTTCTTCACACTCAATAGTCTTGAATATATCTTTCTCAATATATGTGACTAAGGAATCATTTATCCATTGATCTCCTATTTGATTGCGTAATCGATTTTTAATTATGTTCATTGCCGAAAAAACTATTTAAACAGTAGCTTTTGTAACTAATAAGATCAATGCTAAAGTCACTAACGAGTAAACTAATGGATATGAAACATCTTTTTTTATTTTTTTAATCATTACCAAGTGGGATCCATGGTTTTATATTATAGTTGTACTTTTTTTTGTTTTTAAAAGTCCATCAAGCTATTGTATAGTGTTCAGACTCTTGTCCTATTCAATGTAGAGTTTTTTTTTTTTTAATCATTTCTAAGTGGGACCCATTGGTTTTATATATTAGAATTGTTGTAGGAGAAGTCTTATGAGAAAGGGTACTGTGAATTGATAAAACTTTTTTTGTCTTTTATGTCACAGGGGGGGGGGGGGGGGGGCACATAAGGCATTTTAGGTCATTATAATATTGTTAGTAAAAAATTTGAAAGTTTAGAGGGGACACCTGCCCCCCCCTCCCTCCGCCCCTGGTTGTGGGTGTGAGATTTGTGGCTGTGGATGGGTCTCACCAGCGCTGTCATCGATATTGGTTGTGGTGGCTGATGTTGTGGTGTTTTTTTTTTTTTTTTTTGGTAGGAGCTAATGGTGGTCGGTGGTTGTGGGTTGTGGCGGTTGATCTGTGGGTGTGGGTAGTGGAGGATTTTGTGTGTGTATATATATATGTATATATATATTTGTAAAAGTTTTTTTTAGATTATTTTGATGTGTTGGATATATTATTTTAATGTATAGAATTGAAAAATAGAACATCTGATAAATGGTATATTGTAAAATAATGTGTTAAAATGATAAAGTAAGTTTTTGGTGTGTCAAAATAACATTTTTTTATGAGAGAGCTGATGAAAATGCTTTAAAGCTTTGGGACCCCTGGTTTGGCATCTATATGCTTTATTTTGGAATATTGTTGGGTCATGCATGTGGCTTTGTTTGCTCCCCCAGGTATATGAGAGGGGGGGGGGGGGGGGGTGGGTTAGCGACATCTGCACCCATTGATCTATCTGTTTTGATGTGATTGATGTAAAATTGAGAGCCCACCCTGCGTTTGTTGATGTTTGGATGGCATGGTGATGGGGGCATTGAAAGAACATGTTCTAGTGTTTTGGAGTCTACTATTTGGGTCTGCTCTGGAACAAAACTTCTCTTTTCTAGGGAACACATCCCATGTCATTTTTTATGGCACCTTTTTAGTCTGTTTGCTATTGTTTAATTAAACTTGTGCCCTAAACATAATTAAGCTTTACCCTTTATATTGCCTGTTGCATTAATATCATAATTTAGCTTTGCCTTTGGTATTGTTACATTATGTCTTATGTGGAAGACAATCACTTTAGAGTAACAAGTAATTTGTGACTTGTGAATTAACAGTCTCACTCCACCGTCTTAGCTGAAGTGAAATCATATCTTTCCAAAACAAAACAAAAAAACTACCTTTCATGTGGTTTTTAATTTAGTTTCTGGGTTATTTGTAATTATTCACCATATTTTATGGGGTAATTGAGATGTATATTCTAAATTATAAAACCGTAATTTGTATCAACACTTTAATTCAAAATTAATTTGCAATTTATACTCAATTATTTAAATTACCCTTAAGAGGAACAAATTTAATAATCATTTACATGCCACATGACTATAGCTTGTGCCAAAATAATGCATTTACCCTCATGAGCAAAGTGTATTGCTCTTGTGTATTGGACCTGTCACAATAGTGACACGTGTTAAATTTTAGTCACTTATCATCATCTTGACGGGTCCAATTTATTGGAGAACAAGTTCTACCTCATAATTTTCACTGCCATGTTAGTCTGGTGACAAAGCTTTGAATTTACTAGACTTTAAGAATTCTTAATAAAATTATAAAGTCTTTAAGAGAATATATATATGCCTCCCGGCATTTCACCAAGCAAACATTACATACATTGTGTCCACACTCTTTTAACAAACAAGCCACTCAATTTGTTTCCTTCCATCCATTACAATGGCATCAACTTGCATGGCAAAGAATGAGGTGACCACTTAATTACAAAATCTCGATCTCTCTACAATTTTTCACACTCCCCCTCTTAAAAGTAATATTTATATTTTGTATTTTATATTTTACAGTTTACTTATATTTTATTGTGCAATAAGATAAATATTCAAGAATATAACAAATAACAGTAAAGGCAAATAAAGAATAGAAAGCACATATAATAGAGGTAAAAATTTACATTTGGCAAAGAATTGCCTAACTTCATAAAGAACCCTTTGTCCAAGAGTCCTCTACTCCTCTCCTGCCCCTATTATGGGATAACCCTTAGGCCACCACTACCAAACCATACTACTTATATATAAAATTTTAAATCTTATTCATTATTGAAAAAAAAATTACCCGCTACTTCTTTAGCAAAGAATACCATTTTTTCTTTTCAAGAAATAGACTATCATTTCATACAAAAAGAAAACTCAAATAAGTAACTAAGTCCAAATAAAAACTTGAAACAATTTCCAAAAAATCTCCACCTTAACTTAATTTTCATCAAGCAAACTTCTTTCTTTGTTATGACAACTTTTATCTTAATGAAAGTAAGCTTTACTCGAACAAGTTGATTATCATTTGCACCACCAAAGCCAAATGCTACATTGGGATAAAATATGAGCTCTGATACTTTTTATTATTATTATTATTATTATTTTTAAGTAATATTATACGTTTGTAACATTTTCACAATTAATCATAGGAGGCAAGTTATCATTGATTCTAATCTAAGTCTATCACGAAAATTACTTTTTTGCCTATCAATAACAACCAATAACAACTTGTCACATATTATTTGTTATGAAATTTTTGTAAAAATATTATAGATATAGCATTCCTCTTTTCTTCTATTCAAGCAACTAATTATAAAAGCAAATTAATAATAATAATAAAAGATGCACGCGCAATACTGATAAGAATTACATTATTGAGAATGGTGTCATATGTCATCTAAGTTGACATCAAATGGGCAAATTAAAAAAGGAAAATGCTAAAAAGGTCCTCTAAGTTTTATTATAAAAAGCTGACAATAAAAATGATTGGTGGGTTTCAACAACTTTATAACTGAATATTTAAATTGTCTGTTTATAATTGTGACACATCAATTTATAAATTTAATGTAGTAAAACTTCTAACACTTGCAAGAATCAAAGTCTTACCAAGCACTATAAGGCTAGTAAGTAGTAACCTTGAACGTCCTAAGGCAGATGACGTTAAGGCCTTTAGTTAGGAAATGCAAAAACGCATATTTTAGGGACACCTTAAACTTCAGAGGCATGCACGAAAAGAGCATTAAAAAAAAAAATCAAATTTGATGAATCAAAATGAAAAAAATCAAACTTAAGGGACCAAAAAAAAAAAATCAAACCTCAATGATCAGAAGTTTAAATTAGTCCAGATGTTATGGGATGCTTCCTTCTACACATTTAAAATAAAGGCAAAATACAATGTTGATCCCTAAAATTTAGTATATAAGCTATTTTAATCCCTAAAATTTAGAGTTATCGGTTTAGTCTCTTAGTTGATAAGGTCAAACTAAACAATTGATATCTTATCACTCTATTAGATGTGTATTGGACAAAAAACGACTATTTTAAGTATTTAGAGCCTAAAAGCAATCAAAGTTTGTTTAGAACTAGGAAACCACGCACTTTAACAGTATTAGGGATTAAAAACGATCACTTTAAATTTCAGAAACTAATATTACTTAAAGATTAAAAGTTTAGGAATCAGTAATATATTTTAGCCTTTAAAATAATACTTAAAACTATACACTTTTACTAGGATACTTAACAATATTTTTTCAGAGATAGGATATTAACAATTGTGCCCTGCCCTCTATGCTGTGTGATCTGCAGGAAATGGCAGGGGCGAAGCCAGGAATTTTTATTTGAGGGGGTCAAGTTACAGCACTAATATATTTATCAAAACAACCTCCCACATACACATATACACATGCTTTTTTATTATATACACATTTTTTTATTTGATAAGTTATATATATATATATACACACACACCAAAAAAAAAAAAGCTTAGTATTTTCAATCAAAATTATGTTTGATGGCAATTTTTCATAAAATAAATTCATTTTTACCATTTTTATAGTGAAATTCTTAAAAAATGTCATTTTCGATACAAATTATCTAATTTTATACTAGAGTAAGTAAAAAATCTTTCAATTGAACTAATGAAATTTTCAAAAACAAGAATAATTCAAAATTTTGAGGAATAAGTTAGGCTCCAAACATATTTAAAGCTATCTTACTCTAACCTATTATGTGGCAACAAAAGAGACATTTCATGTGTAGTTTTAGTGACATTATTTTTTTAATGAGTCAATTACTTGTTAATTGCCACGTAACTAATTGAAAAGGATATAGATTCAAACATGTTTTATGCCAAACTTTATCAAATATTTAACAGATATAAGAGCACATTTTATAATAAAAAATAGAATTGCGAAAAATAATGTTATGTCTCTATAACTATTAGATCAATTATTTTTTTTAAGAGCATCATTGAACTAAATCAAATATTTGGAGAGGCCAACTCTTATTTTTATAGACTAAATTTTAAAAACATTAAAATAATTATATATATTTAAAAAAATTTCAAAATTTCATAGCCCCCCACCCTTACACATAGTTCCGCCCCTGGGAAATGGTATGAATTTTGTTTTCTAGTTGGATAAGCAGAAACCAAAATGTTGCTGGTGATGCTCTTCCTAAATCTGCTTTAAATGTAATTTCAGTTGGTTCCTATAGCCAAGTTACTTCACTAAAGAAGTCAACGATGCTTTCCTGCTCTTAGAATCGTAGCTTGTATATAATCACACTTTCATTTTCTTCTGCAGAAAAAAAAAAAAAAAAAAAAAAAAGGCTCTGTGGAAGACATTCACTTAATGATCACTATGCCACCTTTATTGAAGTCGACTCAGATCTCTCCCTAGATATATCTACCTTTTACTGTCACCTTTAATTTAAGCTTTCCTTTCTTTTCTGTTTTTAAAAGAACTATATGTTATTTTGTACTTCTCTAAGCTCTAGACTTTATTCAAGGGCTAGTCCTTCATCACTTTTATTAATGGGTCACTATCCAATGTTGATGACATTTGGGCCAGGGTGATTAGAAGAACTGAACTACAATCAGTGTTTCGGGCTGAGCAACTATGTAAACTATCACTTTCTGTTGCCCCTGTGAGGTTGGGACCCCTAACATGTCCTTGGAGAAGGGTACCATTTGGCCTTCTATCCCTACTCCCTGGTCACTACTTACCGGTCACACTAGTCCGATTGCCTCTCTTTTGCGGTGTGTTTTGGACCACATTGCTAAGTTACAAAAAATAGTTTCAGAGAAAGGGCAAGGGCAAAAGCAATGACTGAATGGTGGATGTAATAGAAGTACCAAAAATTGGAGCTAGTAGAAGCCAACTTTAGTAGACATAGGGCTCCTCATCCCAGCTAAAGCGTGTCCCTCAAAATTACGAAGAAAATGACATTCTCCTCATTAAGACATGTATAACTGTGACAAATAAGTTTACCTAACTTTCTTAAAAGAGTATTCTATTTAAAAAAATAAAATACTCCTATGCAAAACATGGAGGTTTGTACAAGTGAGTAAAAATCTTTATATATATTCCATTAGAGATTACAACATGAGAAGGCGTGGACATATTTATTACATTTACAGAAACCTTAATTGGGGTGTCATTTATACAAAAAATTGAGGGATTTTTGTTTCCTTTGAGGACAAAGGAATGTTAATTTGATAAATTTCAAAGGAAGTTAGGGTGTGGGTTTTAGTTAGTTTAACTGGTAAGGTCTTTTATTATCAAATAAAAGATTTGAGGTTCAAATTTCGCCTACACTAAAAACCAATTAGTGTCTTAGCTTAATGATAAAGAGTAATCATCATAAAACGAAAATCATAAGCTGAAATTTTATCATATCTATTAGAGGAAGTTTGGGTAATTAATCCATGTGTTAATTTTTTTTTTTTTTTAAACATGGTGTTCCTTGCATTTCTAAGTTCCTAACTCCAATCTAGCTAGAGTTTCCATTACAACTCATTCCACATGTCATTGCAATGCTCTTGTTAGGGTGTAAGTTTCAGTTAATTTAATTAATAAAGTTTCTTATTGTCAAATAAGAGATCTGTGATTCAACTTCACCTATACTAAAAACAAATTTGTGTCTTAACTTAATAATAAACATCAATTATCATGAAGTGAACAACACAAGTTTAGATTCAATCATATCTATTCAAGGAAGTTAGTGTAATTAATCATTTTTTTTTTTAAATCATGGTCTTTCTTGCCTTTCGAACTCCTAATCATTTTATTATTTTCGTTTTTTATGGTTTGAAAATAGAGAATTTTGTAATTGTTCAATTCAGATGATTTTGAAAAGAAAAAAAAAAAAAAAGAGAAAGGGGAAAAAAAGAAATTCGAATGTAAATAAAGAGCACATTTGTATATCTAAAATATCATATCTTATAGACTTATATTATAAAATAAAAATGGTACCTCTTTTACGACATGGTTTGATGATGCAATAATTGCAAATAAATAATGATACTTCTCTTAAAATTTTGATAATAAAAATTCAATCCGTGTAATATTTTTAAAATTCTTAAAAATTTGACACTAGACTTTTACCTAGAGCAAAAGAAAGAGATATATATATATATATATATATATATATATATATATATATATATATATATATATATATATATATATTAAACCGATTGAATTTTTATCATCCAAAGTCTTCCAAACATTTTAAAAGAAGTTTCATTATTTATTTTCAATTATTGTATCATCAACCATATTTTTTTTGTTTTGATAATACAAATCAGTCTTATATGCCATGCTCGTAATACATGGTTTGGCATAATATGTCATACATGCTTTCACCATGTAGCATAATATAAGGGTATTAATATTATTAACGTAGTTTACACTGAATGAAACTCTATTATAGAAGTGTAAAGAAACTTAAAATATTACTCTAATGTAAAGTCAAGTACTAAAAGTTTTTCTTAAAAGCTTCATTAGTTATCTTAAATTATTCTAATAATATATTCTAATTTTTTTAATAACAAAAACTCAATCTTACACAAAATTTAAAGTAGTATTTATTTTTACTATCTTCTTTTTTTTTTTTTCTTTTTTTTTTCAATTTCAATTTTATATATATATATATATATATATATATATATATATATATTTTTTTTTTTTTTAGTTTACCCATTCTTTTCTTAATATATACATCGTACAATGTTAGTAATACAATAAAATGGTAATAAATTACACCAATTCCCTCTCACGTTTATCAAATAGGATTCTCCCCAAATGTTTGTATAAATGACACTCCCCCTTATGGTTTTTACAAATGTGGCAAATAAGTCCATGTGTCTGATTTTCGTAACAAAATATTCTATTTTAATAGAAAAATCATACACAAATTATGGATAAAATGACAATACAAGAGTCATGGATTTATTTGTTGCATTTATAGAACCTTAAGGTGGCAAATGTCATTTATACAAACATTTGAATGGAGTATCATTTGGAAAAAGTTCAAAAGAGGTTAGTGTATTTTTCCTATAGTAAAACGGAAAAAATTTCTTAGTATTATGATGTTATCTCATAGGCTTGTGAGCAGTTTCTTTCAATTATCATTGATGTTTTGTCTTTCATTCCTTGCAGTTCGGAACAATAATTCTCCTTGTAAATAACTTTATCAGTTTATGCTCCATTTGTCCATTTGTTCCCAAGATAGTTTCTTGAAATTATAGAATGATTTGCTAGTGTTAAAAATGTTGGCCCATATTGATTGACGAAGACCAACCCAACCAGGTGAATCCAACGAGTATGTCCGAAATGGGCTTGGTGAAATTAGACAAAAAGAGTATTAACTCTTTGTAAATAGATGTGATCATCTGACTCTTGATTAAGAGTTGTAATATTTGGCAAAGGTAAAAGTTGGAACTGTTAGATGAAATACAACTTTTTGCAACATCGTGAGTCACTAGAAAATGTTCCAGCTCGATTAGAATTGATACATAGAAGAAATAAGAACCCTGAATAAAGTTTCCAGAGATAAATCAGAACTTATAAAACTTTGTTTGAGGTGATGTGACAATATACAAAAAAAAAAAAAAAAGAAGAAGAAGAGCACATCTAAAGATCTTATTATGGTGCATAGAATTAGAATACGTATTCAATATGGTGCAAAGAAATATGCATCAATATATCATAATGCAAACATTCACATGGAGCCTTCAACCTACTCAGAGATTTAATAACTTGAGTCTTCAACCTACCAGAGATATAAGAACAATAATCAGTCGTTTCTTTCCTGCAAAACTTGAAAGACCTTCTAACGCTTTGTGTTTGGATGAATAGCCGACTGAAGATTCTTGCTTCATCAATAACATGCATTTCGTTAAGGATCTTTCCAAATAAGACTTGAATTTGAAATGTGAATCAAAGCATTTTTGGTAAAATCTCCTGATTAGTATTCACATTCGTTGATTGACCTTCACATGCTTGATTGGTGCTCACATGATTGTTGGACCATAATGTATGAAAAATTTACTTGACGCACTTTCTTTATTTGCCTCATATACTTTACTGCTTTATTTTATGGTTTCCTTTCATAGTTAGTATCTTAGGGTTAGAGTACGTGTAAATGTGAGATTAATAGAGGCCTGCATGGTAACGTCTATTTAAGTATAATCCAGTAATGAAAGTGAAGGTTACCTTCTGAAAAATGTACCCTAACTCTAAACTCTGTTTGGGCCCCATTAGACCTTCACACATGAAGTTTAAAGTTGGTTCTTGAACCTACAAACAGGTCATGACTCTCTTCTCTCTCCTAACCTCTCAAGTTAGTGGCGTACTTTCAGCCCTATGTCTAGGATGGACCCCACATTAGCCTACCTTACCATAATTCACGGTGATCAATTATAACATGAAGATCCCTATTGGAATTGGCATGGGGTCCATGCTGTGATGCTCACAACATATTTATGTTTTTAAAATTAAGTGTCGTAAATTCATTAAAGATTGGCAAATAATTAAATGCAACTTGATACTTTTATAGTTTGATGCTAGCTGTAAATTTTTTAAAATATTTTGGAGTATAAGTTGAACATCATATGTTGTAAATTGTAATATTTGCATTAATTTTAATTATTAATAAAACAATCAATAGTTTTTCTTTTAATTGATTTTTATCTAATAAATGGACTGATTTAGTAAATCTTACGAATTAAGAGCTCTAATGTATATACATAGAGAATTATGTATATAAAAAATTAGATCTTAAAATAAATTTTTTTATTGTACCAAATTTATCCATAAGATTGGTGCTATGGGTAGCACCAAAAATGGTTGCAACATTTGTAGTTATCACAATAGTATTTTTCACCCATTTTCTTTTATTCACCAACAAAATATAAAGTACACCTACACACAAGAGAGAATACTTGAACTCAATTAGGAATTAATTACATTAAATATAATAGTCATTATATATGTGGGGGCTAATCAGCCAAAGTGTACTATTACGATTGAACGAATTGGGCCTATGACCCAATCCGAGGATATTAACTAATCCGAAGATAGCCAAATAAGGTTATTATGGGAAGGGTATGAGCAAAAGAAATGAGAATTGTGTACGATAGTCCAGAATATGTCCGAGGATGAGAATCATCTCAAAAACGGAGATCCGAGGTCAGTAAGAGACCCTTATCATCCTGCACGTTCTCCAAGGTTACATCATGATTAGAAATAGGACATTGGATAAAGGATGGGTAAAGGGAGGCAACAAATATCTTCAAAATTGCTACCTCCACATTAAATGCCCCCCAACTAACTCTTTGGCCGCATTAATGTGGAGGTGATACCTGAACAGTAGTTAAGCAGCCTTACAGCTACTAGTTGAAGGTTCTGGTAGATGTTGGATGGGACATGAAGGAGTTCTTAGAACCTAACCTACACATGTATGGTGGAAATGATACCAGGATTATAGTATATAGCATGGAAGAGTGGCCTGAAGGAGGGAGATCTTTGGCAATAATCCTTCGAACTCTTGTAACTAAGATCAAGAACTTGACCTTAACACATAGCTCCCCGGAAGATTCCGAGGATAGATTTTCTCACTTCATTTATATTTGTTCCCCTTGAATAAACAATGGTTATTATCTTTCTTACTGGATAGACCTAGTTCTTTCACCCACGCTCTATAAATTCATTACTTAGGCTTATTGGGCTAGAACCCAATCCCATATTGGGTCAAATCCAATTTCAGTCCTTACAATATATTTTTAGATATAATATAATGAAAAATACATATTAAGCATACTAAAAACCCCCATAACACTTAACTGCACAGACACCCATTGATATTTCATTGGCATAAATAAAGTATTAATTTTAGAACGCTAACATCATAATTTATAACCCTGCTTCTTTGAAATTTTTTACTTACATGTTCGAATAAAAAAAATATGTATACTTTTATGATTTTTTTTTTTTAACCTTTTATTTTCCTCTTCTTAGAATTTTTATTTACATGTTATATCAAGAAATATTTTGTAGCTCATTTTTGTATATGACTATTAAAATCTTGATATTTTCTCTTGTATGTAAATCACACAGTAGTTAGTACTAAAAGCACATGCACATGTTATCAACATAAAAAGAAAAACAATAATTGCTTAATAACGTTTATGTTTAGCAATATGGTTATGTTTAGGAAAATGTTTGTCTAAGGTAGGTAACACTAAGGGAAAAATTGATCATTGGTCTTTGAATTTGTGATTGATTAAAAAAATAAAAATTAATAAATTATGAAGGATGAAAACTTGGTAAATTTGTCTATACCAATAGTACTTAGTACCGCCATTGGGGTAAGGATGAGTGACGAATATGGGAGAAAAGGCACTCTTCTCCTTTTTGATGTTCTTTTGTTACTGGGGTGTGCTTTGATGTTACTACACCCTTATTCAGTTCTAGCTCGTACTTACAATGGGGTAGCCATGTGGCAACCCTCACATATCCCATATATGTTACTGAGAAATCGCAAGCTCAAGATCAATGCACCTTAATTAACAAGATTGATGAACATTTGGATGGCTATGGGAGTTTTTTTGGTATCTTTTTTCATTGATAAATGTGATCTCTTAGGGAAACTTTAATGTTTGCTCTTTGATTTTGCGCTTGATATATATATATATATATATATATATATATAAACTTAAATAAATTTGATTTTTTTTTTCAATTTTTTTGTAGGATTTTTTTACTATGACAAGAATGAAAACTTTGTAAATCTTTCTATACCAACAGTACTCAGTGCTGCCGTAGGCGCAGAATTAGAAACAATTTAAGAAAGGAGGTGTAGACACTCAATTTTGCACCCAAAATTTAACCTTGGAAGATGACCAAAATAATCATTATAAGTACCCAAAAATGCATTTCATACATTAAATCATTCACCACATATCATAAAAATGATATTGAGATTCTAACGATTGCGACAATATGCTCGATTTTCAAATCGAACCGTTAGATTGAAAGATGTCAAAAGATCAAATTTTCACGGTCTGCATGCATTCATCTGGGTGGAACTGAGCACACATGTCAAAAGCACCCAAGCAAGACTAAACTTGAGTGTGACTATCGGCATTTCAAGAGTGCCGATCAGTATTTTAATAGTCCAGATTGCAGTATTTTTAAAGTTTCCAAGCATTAGTAGTTTTCAGTCTCTCACAGGAGGTTAAAATTCTGCTTTTAGGAAGCTGTGTTTATAATTCGAAAATCTCTTTAATTTACTACTTTTTAATCCAATTTTAGCTCACAGTTTGTCACCTCAAATTCGAGGTGCCTCAACAAGATTGGTGAACATTTGGATGGCTATGGTGCTTTTGTAACTTTTTTCATCAATACCAAATCATAGGTAATTGCGCTTTACTACTTTTTTTTTAATAAACCATATATATATATATATATATATATATATATACATGCTGGCATGATAATGATAATTTTGTAACCTTTGACTACTGCAATGAAAGCCAAACCAATGCCAATATTGCCACTTGTAACTCAACAAGAATAGGCTTTTTCTATCGTTCAAAGTTTTAAACATATTTAGAGTCAATGTAAACTTCAACTATTTCAATAATTTGGACTACATACATGGTAATATCAAAACGAGTGATAGAACAAAAAATATATATACACATAGAATGAACATAAAAATCATATATTAAATTATTAAAAAAAAAGTTATGTTTAGCAACAAGTTTATGTTTAGGTTTAAGAAAATGTTTGTCTAAGGCAAGTCTCTCTAAAGGTACACTCAGTTATGGCTCTTCCCTTACCACTCATATGAAAAGGGATCATATTCATAGTAACTTGTGAGAGACCGTGCCCCCAGCCCCCTTTTTTATGATGTTGGGCCAAACTCACGTGAATTGGTGGATTCGTGTTATTGTCTCTCAAAATAGAGGTTTGACTAGTTATATTTTCCCCCTTAAATTAAGGGTTTTACAATGGAGTCGTCATTTATTTAATTATTGGAAAAACAAGAAAACCACAATTGAAAATTTTCTCATTTTATTAATTTGAAATTGAATTTACATTGATCATAGAAAATTACATGGCTTTGGTCCTAAATACAATCTAAGATAAAGTACATGGGTTTGTTTCCTAGTTAAAATCTAGAAATTGAAAATTACAAGGATAAGCATTGGTCTATCAATCCTTGATCTAAGTTTGAAGGCTATGTTACAAGGTGGGAAGGTGTTAGGCACCCACCTTACCCGGTGAAACCGGTCTTCTAGACTATGGTGGCCAACATTCATATCATATCATTCAATATGTCAATCAATTTACATGTTGAATTTAATGTGTGTGCATGTAATAAATCCTAATTCAATTTATTAAGCATTGCATTTGGATTGAAAAATAAATTCTAGTGAATGTGTGTGTATAGTGATATCCTAGATTTAAGGATTTGAAAGAATTATGAAACAAACATGTTTCTCATATTTTTTATATGGATTTAAGATCAAAACTAGTGTTTATGCATGAACATGTGATGAACAACCAAGAACATGTGAAGAACACATAAAAACATTTAAAAACATTCAAATATATTCAAGAGAATTTAAATAATTACTATCATACTTTAATCCTAAATTCTCATCATGGCAACACAAAAAACAAGTTAGGGAAAGGGATTATACCCTTATGCAATATCCATACGGTGGAGGAGGAGACTCTTGGTAGAGGTCCTAAGGGTGGAGGAAAAGAAGAGTTAGGAGAGGAAAAGTGAGTCTCACTCAATACCTTGAGTCTCAGGAATACCAAGATATGACAAGACTACTTAACTTCACTAGAACTCAAGAAAGGAGAAAAGATGGGGTTTTTGTTTGCTTTGAAATGAAGGAGAGGAGTGGTTTATATAGTAGTGATGGAAGAAATATGAATGGAAGACCATTTAATGAGAGTTGAAAAAAAATTATAAATCTAGACCTCATTTTAGCTTTTGGGGAAATCTGGTGCATTAAATGTGAAGATTGATGAGAGTGAGGAGCAAGCAAAGTTTGGTTTTCTCGTAGCTGCTGTAACAGCCTATAGAGCCAAATTCGAAAAATCATATCTGACTCAATTCTGATCAGAATTGTCTCATTCTTGTGCTCAAATTGAAGCCCCGGATATCTAGTTTCTGGGGAAATTAACCTCATTCACAGATTCAAAATATTTTGAGCGAAATCGATGAAATGGTGAGCAGAGGTCATTTGTTAGAAAATGGTTTCAGCACAATTAACATTAATAGGTCCCAAATTAGCTCCCAATTAACATTAAATGACCTCAATCACTCCCATTTCAGATTTAATTAGTTCCAATTTACTCTAATTAAAAGATAATTGCACAAATTACTCATTGAATAATTAATGTTTAACTATCTTGTTAATTGGGTGTGTGCAATCCTACCATAAAATGTAGTTCAAACCAATCAAATTATGTCACATTATTGATCTCAAATTGTTTATACTTATAATCAATTGAAATCAATTGTTCATAATCACATACAGTTGGACTCAATTGTGATAGTGCATCTTAGCCATTAAAACTTGATTTGATGATAACTTTCAATCTGATGGTCTGATTATGACTCATGGCCAGTCGATTTGATCGTTACAATATCAAGATCATTTTGGTGAAATGAGATTAAGAATCTAATGACTAGAATCAAGATGCATATTTCCAATGTGAAATTAACCTTTTATCCTCCATGTGTGGTTAAATGCGGGTTGCAAAATAGAGTGTCAACAGAATGCCCCTTATTGGCAGAGCTTAAAAAGCGAATGTCAATGTATGAAAGAGATACCTAACTTTGCAATCAGTATTTAACCGCGGTGAATGTATGATGCATGTAGATAAAAATGCAGACGGTTATAGAATGGACCGAATCTCGAGGGAGATTGCCTACGTACCTCTTAATGGGAGGATCAGGTCTAAACATAGTTCATGCATGCAGCCCTTTTTTTTTTTTTTTGTTGGAAAAAAAAAAAAGTACAAGACATGCTTACCAATGGTCTGATGGATTTGAAGTTTTGGTCGTGCTTCCCAGAGGTCCTTGCATTTGAAATTTGGACATGCTTCCCAGAGGTCCGATGGATTTGGAGTTTGGACGTGCTTCCCAGAGGTCTGATGGAATTGGAGTTTGGACATGCTTCCTAGAGGTCCGATGGATTGAAGTTTGGACGTGCTTCCCAGAGGTCCGAAGGATTGGGATTTTGGACGTGCTTCCCAGAGGTCTGATGGAGTTGAATTTGGACGTGCTTCCCAGAGGTCCATTGAAATTGAATTTTGGATATGCTTCCCAGAGGTCCATTGAAATTGAAGTTTGGACGTGCTTCCCAGAGGTCCGATGGAATTGAATTTGGACGTGGTTTCCAGAGGTTCGATAGATTGAAGCTGGATGTGCTTCCCAGAGGTCCGATGGATTTGAATTTTGGACATGCTTCCCAGAGGTCCAAGGATTTGAATTTTGGACGTGCCTCCTAGAGGTTCATGGATTTGAATTTGGACATGCTTCCCAGAGGTTCGATGGATTTGAAAGTTATTATTCATACCGATATGTGTGGGCCTTTTACCCTAGTACTTGCAAAATAAATGCTTTCAATTAGTAACAGAGTTATTCATTGAAAAGACTTTGGCATACCTGGCGAATGCCCCTAGTTTGGGACATATTCCATGCTTCGAAGAATGCTGAAGGTGGATAATTGACTTGATGTTGCATCATTGGAGAATATGGAAGAAGATCACAACCTGCCATTTGTTCTTGAGATCTTTTATTTGAAGCTATGCTCAAGAAATTTATCCATTGAAGCTTTGACTCTGGAGATATTTCCATTGAAGTTTTCAAAATTTTTAATGAAGATTTGTTTATTGGAGATTCTTCCTATGAAGATTTATTCATTGGAGATTTTTCCTTCAAAATTTGAGTTTTTTTTTTTTTTTTGAAGAGTTATCTTGAAGATTTATCCTTTAAACATTTGAAAAAAATTTAAAAAAAGATTTATTCACGGAGATTTTTCCTCGAAGATTCATTCTGGAGATTTTTCCATTGCAATTTTGAAAAACTTTAATGAACATTTGTTCATAGGAGATTTTTCCTTTTGAAGATTTGGTCGTGGAGATTTTTCCTTGAGGATTTATTCAGGAGATTTTTCCATTGGATTTTTGAAAAGTTTTTAAGAAGATTTGTTCATGGAGATTTTTCCTTTGGAATATGGTTTTGGAGATTTTTCCTTTGAAAAATGGAGATTTTTCCCTTCGAAGATTTGTTCGTGGAGATTTTTCCTTAAAGATTTATTCTGGAGATTGAACTTTTGAAAAAATTTTAATGAAAATTTGTTCATGGAGATTTTTCCTTGAAGATTTATTCTTAGAGATTTTTCCATTGAATTTTTGGAAATTTTTATTGAAGATTTGTTCTTTGGAGATTTTTCCTTTGGAATATGGTTTTGGAGATTTTTCCCTTGAAAAATGAAGGATTTTCCTTTTGAAAATGGAGATTTTTTTTATGATCACAAAGTGAAGAAGATGAAGATGGACTAGAAATGATGAAGATTTATTCATGATGATTTTTTTTTTTTTTTTTTTTTGAAAAACCTATCCTTTGAATGAGAACAACTTTGGCTGGAAGTTGATGTGGATTGCTGGATAAGTCCTTGGCTTAATTCTTGCAAAAAGATAATTTCAATTAGCAATGGATTTATTCATTGAAATGAATTGGAAGTACTTACCCAATGCCCTTAGTTTGGGGTATATCCCATGCTTAGATTGAACCTGAGTTCATTTGATGTTGCAACCATTAGGGAACATGAAAGAAGATCACGGTCCACGATCATTGGTTCCTGCAAAATAGCTTTCTTTCTCTAGCTTGTTAGAAACCAATTATCAAGAAAACATTTTTGGCCAATTCCCCTAGTGTGGACATGCTTGCCAAAAAAATGGATTGGTGCCTCAAATGAAAACATGCTTTCATGCGAGAAGAACATATTTGCACACAATATAAATAGGCTAATACCCCAAGTTTAAGCACGCTTGATGCAAAGTAAATGAACTTAGCCTAACATGCACCCAAACAATTTTGTCACATTGTTTTGAATTTGTTCTCCAAGGTTATTTGGGTGATTGGGACTAGGCCTTTGAAAGGCTGCCTACGTACCTCTTTCATAGAGGATCAAGTTAAGACGTAGTTCAAGAGAACTGGATTTTGAAAAAGAATGATTTTTTTTTTTTTATGAACAAGAGGTGATCCTTTGAACAACCATTTTGGCAAATCAAAGTGTTTAAGAATCAAACAAATCTCTTTGATTAGGAAGGATCAAGATCATTAAACTCATGTAATCAAATTTGCTTCATCCTTTTGAACATCATCAAATTAAGTCTTCAAAGGCAATGAAATGTGATAATATTTATGAATCACATTGTTGGGTGCAAACAAGGAGAGTGCTCCAGGTTTGGAAGTTCTTTTGAGTCGTTTTGAGGATTTGAGAATTTGAGAATTTGAGAAATTTTTTCCTCGGACATATCATCCTGTGGAGTTTGACAATATTAAGCAATTTTCCATTTTAATTCAAGAGCAAAATATTATTAAAGTTTAAGATGCGCCTACAATTAGCAAGACTTCAAGGAGGTCTTATTCATGGGTTGTAATGTAGGCTGGGTTTAGGTTATAAAATGAATGATATGAAGAGGCTCAAAATTCCCTATGATGTTCCCCCAAGTATGCATTACTCAAAAATCAAGTATTGGAAGAGTTTTCTCATTTCTTTGTTGCCATCTTCTCATTAGTCTTCATTGTTCACTTATATCAACATTTGTTTTTAAGCTCATTCATCTTAAATCATACCTCTAGACTTTCATCTTGTAAAATTCTTCTCTTTTTAGGTTGCATCCTCAAGTTTCCCACTTGATAGGATTTTCCCTTTTTTTTTTTTTTTGACCCTAACTTTTGCCTAGACCGCCCTTTTAGGTTTTCAGCCTAGCGGGTCTCTTTTCTTTTCTTTTTCTTTTTTCTTTTTTTTTTGGCCCTAGCTCTTGCTTAGATTGCCTTTTTGGGTTTTTAGCCTAGCGGGCTTTTTTTTTTTTTTCTTTATTTCTTTCTTTTTTTTTCTTTTTTTTGGTTGTCTTTCATCTCTCGATTGAATGAACATTTTGGGGATCTTTTGCCTCCCTTGTTTTTCTTAGCTTAAGTCATTTTGATGCACTCTTTATACATCTTTCTTGCCTTGATGCGCTTGCACATTTCCATGCTTGATGAATCTTTTCCTTTATGATAAACTCTCTTCTAGATGAATCTTGTATTCCACTTGGCATGATGAATTTTAGGTTCTTCAAACTTGATGCACATTTTGCTTTCTCTCACATTGATGGAATTTCATTTCTTTTTCCTTGATTGAGTGAAAGCTCATCTTTCTTTGATGATCTCTTATCTTTAGATTAATAAATTCTCTACTTGTCTTCCATGTCTTCTAGGAGAGCTTTATCAATTAACTTCAAAGCTACATGGTCGACTCCTCCTCAACATGGGATTTAAGTATGCATACTTTGAATATTTTCACCCTAGGTTTAGATTTTAGTGGGTTCATGTGAAAAAGAGGCCAAGTGTTTAAAGGCTCAAATGGGCTAGCAATGGATGATGATCATTCTAGGTATTAAGGTCTAATCTTGTTTTTCCAAAGACGGCCTCCTATCCCTAGCAATGTTTGCTTGTAGGCACAGTGACCTGAGCTTTTTTAATAAATTTCTCTTAAAAGAAAAAGTATGAATGCTCTATTGGAGACAAAAGTTTTTAGAAATTTGGAATGAATGCGTGAGATTTTTGAATTTTCTAATTGATAGATTTTCTTTGATTGCCTTGTAAGACCATTTCTTCTTTTATTCAAAGTAATATAGCAAAAATGTTTACATGGATCAAATGAAATTAATCGTTTCTCAGTACAAGTTGATTGTTCAAGCCTTTAAACACCACAATTTAGAAAAAGTTTTGTCCAAGGGATCCTCATGTACTATTTTGAAAAGAAGTCTTTAAATAATTTTGAAATCTTTGAAAGAAAAAAATTGGTCTTTTTTTGAAAAAGTCACTAGGAAGTCCAATGCCCTTAGTTCAAAGAATTTTTTTTTAAATGACTTAAGGGCTTAATGCCCCTAGTCCAAAGACTTTTTTTTTTTTTTATATTTGAAAATTTTTCTCAAAATGGAGTCGTGTTATTGTCTCTCAAGATGGAGGTTGAACTAGTTATATTTTCTCCCTTAAATTAAGGGTTTTACAATGGAGTCGCCACTTATTTAATTATTGAAAAATTCCTCATTTTATTAATTTGAAATTGAATTTACATTGATCATAGGAAATTACATGGCTTTGGCCCTAGATAAAATCTAAGATAAAGTACATGACTTTGTTTCCTAGTTACAATCTAGAAACTGAAAATTATAAGGATAAGCATTGGTCTATCAACCCTTGATCTAAGTTCGGAGGCTATGTTACAAGGTGGGAAGGTGTTAGACACCCACCTTGCTTGGTGAAACTGGTCTTCTAGAGTATGGTGGCCAACATTCATATCATATCATCCAATATGTCAATCAATTTACACATCGAATTTAATGTGTGTGCATGTGATAAACCCTAATTCAATTTATTAAGCATTGCATTTGGATTGAAAAATAAATTCTAGTGAATGTGTGTGTATAGTGATATCCTAGATTTAAGGATTTGAAAGAATTATGAAACAAACATGTTTTTCATATTTTTTATGTGGATTTAAGATCAAAACTAGTGTTTATGCATGAACATGTGATGAACAACCAAGAACATGTGAAGAACATATAAGAACATTTAAAAACATTCAAAGATATTCAAGAGAATTTAAATAATTACTATCATGCTTTAATCCTAAATTCTCATCATGGCAACACAAAAACAAGTTAGGAAAATGGATTATACTTTCATACAATATCCATATGGTAGAGAAAGAGACTCTTCGTAGAGGTCCTAAGGGTGGAGGAAAAGAAGAGCTAAGAGAGGAAAAGTGAGTCTCACTCAATACTTTGAGTCTCAAGAAGACCAAGATATGACAAGACCACTCAACTTCACTAGAACTCAAGAGAGGAGAAGATATGGGGTTTTTGTTTGCTTTGAAATAAAGGAGATGAGGGGTTTATATAGTAGTGGTGGAGGAAATATGAATGGAAGACCATTTAATAAGGGTTGAAAAAGAACCATGAACCTAGACCTCATTTTAGCATTTGGGGAAATCTGGTACATTAAATGTGGAGATTGATGAAAGTGAGGAACAAGTAAAGTTTGGTTTTCCCGTAGCTGCTGTAATAGCCTATAGAACCAAATTCGAAAAATCATATCTGACTCAATTCTAATTGGAATTCTTGTGCTCAAATTGAAGCCCCGGATGTCTAGTTTCTGGGAAAATTAACCTCATTCACAGATTCAAAATATTCTGAGAGATATCAATGAAATGGTGAGCAAAGGTCATTTGTTAGAAAATGGTTTCAGCACAATTAACATTAATAGGTCCCAAATTAGCTCCCAATTAACATTAAATGGCTCCAATCACTCTCATTTCAGACTTAATTGGTTCCAATTTACTCTAATTAAAAGATAATTGCACAAATTACTCATTGAATAATTAATGTTTAACTATCTAGTTAATTAGGTGTGTGCAATCCTACCATAAAATATAGTCCTAACCAATCAAATTATGGCACATCATCGATCTCAAATTGATTATACTTATAACCAATTGAAATCAATGGTTCATAATCACATATAGTCGGACTCAATTTGTGATAGTGCATCTCAACCATTAAAACTTGATTTGATGATAACTTTCAATCTGATGGTCCGATTAGGGCTCATGACCAGTCAATTTGATCGTTACAACATCAAGATCATTTTGGTGAAATAAGATTAAGGATCTAATGACCAGAATTAAGATGCGTATTTTCAAGGTGAAATTAACTTTTTATCCTCCATGTGAGGTTAAATGCGGGTTGCAAAATAGGGTGTCAACATAACTAAAAGTGTTTGAGATCTAAATCGTGCTCCACTTGGTTTCACATGTTTGATACACCAAACTTGAAATTAAATTTGTGTTAATTTCTTGGTGCTTCAGATTGATTTTCTTGAAAGTGGGAATTTTGGGGATTTAGATCAGTACCACCAAATCCCAAAGTAATGATTGAGCAAGTGTTATTATTATCGTCTCATTGGATTATGCACTTCACAACAAAATTATATATTAGACTCCAATAAAAAACTAACGTGGATTGAATTGGATTAGAGTAGCTTCACAAAATTTTTGTTGATCCAACCTATTATGTTAATTTGTCAATTTATGGTTGGGTTGGAGATAAGAACAGCTTCCCTGACCTCACTAATATATCTCATGGAGATCTCCCCTCCCCAAATTAGGGGTTTGCTAAATAGTTTCAAGATTTCTCCACTTTCGATTTTGAATGATGAAATTTTTTAAAGAATGGACGAAGTGGTATCCTATAACTTGAACTCTATTGACAAACATTCACACGAATTTTGTTACTTTACAGTTTTATTATCATCTCTCTCTCTCTCTCTCAATGCATTATAATGTATTAGAACCCCTTACAAAAGCTATCCATTTATGAAAAAAATTAAAAGTAAAATCAATATTCCTTTCAGAAATTAATACAAATAGTACAACAAATGATGTTCAACTTAATCTCATTCACTCTATGTGAATAGTAGACTTTGATCAGGACTTAATTTGGCCAGAAAAACATATAGGGACTTGAGAGAGAGAGAGAGAGAGAGATTTCCTACTTTCCATCACCTCATGTCCCAATCAATTCAACAAACTCTAGAACCAATAGAATGCCTAAGAGTTTTGTGCTATGAGGACTTCCTAACATGGTATTATTAGTAATGCTCCCAATATCTTAAATTGAACAATGTTTGCTAGCCCAACCTTCTTTGTATATACCAAGGAGGCTAGGTTTCAATTATTTCTTACTGTGATGAGGGAAAACCATGGCCTTTCATCATTCCTTGTTAGAACTCTTCCATCCTTCCCAAGTTCATTTGTTAAGCATAAAACATCTTGTAAAGGATAATGAAGATGGCCCTAATGAGGAAAACTACCTAGCACCACAGACTTAATCTTGTTGAAGAGCCATAATGGTAAGGAAAAAATGTATATATATTTTCAGTTCCATTGTGAGTTCAGCTTCCTTTTTAACTAAAAGGGACTCAAAATGGATGTGATTAAGACTATAATATTAGGGCAAATACAAGAAGCCCATCCATAATACAATCACTTATATTACATGCCTGGCATCATTCACTAATTTTAGTTTTACAGCTACCAACTAACACCACTCACTAAATGACAATACTGAAATTATCTCCAAAAATCACAAGGATGCCACTAAACACCAGAAAAGGTTTTTCTTCAAATTAGTTTGGGAAAAAAAACCATTCAAATTCCTTCTATATCTTTTTTATTAAATGTGAAATTTGATAATTTAATCATTGGATTGCATGTTCTTATTATACCCTCCATGCTTGCAAAATTTCAAGAATATCAAAGATCAATATCTTCGTCATCAATCAAATATTAAAATTTCAAGTTTTTATGGTATAAAAATATGCATAAAAAATAAGTCTATTAATTGGATAATAAATAACATCTTATTCAAACTAAATTTGATATGTATGTTAAGAACATAGAGAACATGAAATCCAACGATTAAATTTTCAAAATTCACATCGAATAAAAAGATATAAGATGAGTTTGAGGATTTTTCTTAAAACTAGTTTGGAGAGAAATCTTGTTCTAGGTGGTCGAAGTTGTTGTACAACATACAATTGCTGCTTGCTTATCTGGCTTTCCCATGACCATTCCTATAGGCCTGACAAGATGCTATGGTGAGACATTGTAATATGGAATGAATAGTAGCCTTGGTGATCCCAAGTCCCTCCTCTTTTTTAATTCATCCCTTGGATGTAAATTACCTAGTATATTTCACCTCTTGTAATTATCTTCTAATCAAAATGCTGAAAGAAACCACACAAGGAAAGCTCAAAATACATGTTATCCAAAACTAATTAGTTATAATCATACAATGGATTTCTATTAGAAGAGAAAATTAAACTGCATGGACATATATAAATGACAATTCTGCCTTAATGAGAAAAATTTGAATCCTCAGTTCACAATTTATCATTAAAATTTCTCAAGAATAGACTGACAAACTGTGGGTGAAAATTTAATCATATGGTACCATCTCATGACCAACATTATCGATTTTTGTGTTTATTTATTTATTTAATTCAAATTCTAGCTTCCTTCTTCCTTTGTGAAGGAATTATGATTACAAATGTGATAAGATTATTCTACATCACTACTTAGCTTTACGTTGCTCTTACAAGCACGGCTCAACAATTTTTGGGGTCTTAGGCAAAAATTTTAAGTAGACTCTTTTTATATTTAAATATTAATTAAATAATATTTATTGAATTTTTTTATTTAAATTTTATTTTTCTTACTTTTTGAGATGCAAAATTACTAATTAAGTTTTTGTATAGATAAATAAAAAACAATTTATTATTAAAAATGATAATTTAACTAAAAAAAATTTAAAGTGTAAAATAATAAAACTTGGTTATTGCAATTTTTCTAAAGCCATAACCACTTTAAAGTCTAAATTTGCCCAAAACAAAATTAATTTATTACATAGTGCAATAAATTAGTACCACTATAATACAAATGAGTTGATATGATATACGTCAAATTATTAATTGGTGTAATAACTTATAATAATTGATAAAGTAAGAGTTTGCATTAAAAAAAATGTGATAACTATTAATTAGTGTGTGGCCGTGTGTTGTGTGGGGGCCAGCTATGAAGTTAGAAGTGTGAACTATGGGTTTAGCTTATGGTCTTGTGATGTGCTGTGGCCAATGGGCAGACTGTGCAATGCTGTGTGCACTATGCAATCTTGTCCTATCAAGTTGTGTGCACTGTCACTGTGCAGTGCTATGGGCTGTGCAAGATGTGTTGTCCTATCAATCAAGCAATGAAGAAAATTAAAAAATATATATATATATATAATTTAAAATATTTAAATTGAATAAATAGCAAACACTTTGATCTTAATTTTCGGAAAGATAGATTGTGAGAAAGGGGTTACCTCTGCTATGCCCACAGCGCACATTGCCCCTCTTCAATTTTGAATCTACTGTGAACTGAAGGGCAATGAACAAAGAATGATTTCAAGCTATTACAAAGAATGACTGAGCTTATAGAAAAAGATCAACAATCAAGATGAAGAAAAGAAAGGTAAGAATATAGATGGAGGGGTAGAGAGATAGAGGGATGAGAGATTTTTTCTTTTGTTGTATAAATTTATAATCTCTATTTCAGCATATTTTAAGACAATTATGTTGTATTATTAATGAATTTCTCTGGTATTAATTTTGATTTTAGCATATCTCAAGAACGAGTTAATGAATTTGTCTCTGAAAATTTAATTTTGTTAGCTAAAATTTGACTATTTTTGTTTTTTCCCTTTTTAATCTTTTGCATTTTAGGATACAATGGGGCCTTTTTAATGCATTCTATTGACCAATAAAAGTACTTAATTTTTTCTTTGTAATTAAAATATATAGATAAATATATTATATATATAGTTTTTTTTTTTTTAACAAGTGGGGGTCTTCTTTTATTTGGGGGTCTTAAGCGATTACATCAATTGCATCTATTGTTTAGCTGGCCCTGCTTACAAGAAGAGGATGTACCACTTGAATTAGAGCACATTGGTGTAGTTGTCTGTGGAATATAAGCATTTCTACAACTTAACCACCATTGCAATATGCTAAAACTGACACTTGCGTTTCAACCATTTACAACTCCAGTTTCTAAATTTACCATATGGCAAAGACAAAATAAGGCAAGCAGCATAACCCTACAAAATTAGCATCTATACTGCATAGGTTTTCAGGAAGCAAACTTCTATTTCAGTACCTTTTTTTGTGGCAAAATGTATCCTTAGTGTTCGTATCAAAAGCCATTGGTCAATCTTGCAAATTGACTACTTTTGAAGGAGCAAAGGACAAAACAAAACAAAACAACTCCTACATATAACAATGACAAACTCCCACTAGTCAAACAAATATCCCGCAAAAACGTTTAGGGTTTCATATAAACTGTTAGAACATATGTGATTCACTTGTTAGAAACATATGTCATTATTTTATGTAATTGGCTAATCCTTTGACAAAACGAACTTTACTTGTATTTGGGTAGATCTAGGATGTTTTTAATACTTCAAGAAACTTTGTTTCAAGATTATGTATTAAAGCCATGCGAGTCTGTCCAAAAAACAAGTTGAAAAAGTGTCTGTCATTAAAGCTCGACAACTAGCATCTATCAAGCTTAAGAAGCTGCTCCAGTCCCGTGGCTCGACATCTATCGAGGTTTATGAAAAACAGATTTTCAGTTTTGTTTTGACTCTAATACGTGATTATGTGTTTGAGCTTTCTTTTCTCACAACCCTAGACATATAAAAGGATTATTTTAAGGTTCGTCAATGAGGACACAAGTTGCACAAGTGTTGAACAAAATTTGTTCAAGCAAATTGTGACCAGAGACAGAATTTACCCTAGTTCATCGTTCTTGTGAAGAAGTTGTGTTTGTGCACCATAGGATTTTGTAATCAAGCATCTTTTGGACCTTCATCGTGTGATGAACTAAAGAACTTTGCAGCCAACAACCTTTTCTAGTTGGTGATTGAAGTCGCGTTCTGGGATCTGTGCAATTGGTTAGTCATGTACTGGGAGCCGTGCATCAAAATGAGAAATTGTCACTACAGAATAAGTCCAATTGAGTATTGGGGTAATGGTTCAACTGTAGGTTGGTATAAGGTACTGGGATTCCTTTACTTGTAACTGCTTATTATGATAATAGTGGAATTTCAAGAGTGGTGACCTTAAAATCACCCGGTGGGGTTTTTGCCGTGTTGGTTTTCCCCATTCATAAACAAATCACCGAGTTAATTTATTTTTCGTTGCACTTAATTTAATTGGTGATTTGTTTGTGCTACCACGCGTTTGCATGTTAATTTGATTAATTAATAAACTTGGCTAATTAATCAATTAATTCATCACAAGAGGTCAATTCTTTTTTGGCCTATAAAGTGGTATCAGAGCAGGCATACTCTGATTAGAGTTAATCTTTGCTGTATTGATCCATTGACCCCTGTTTGTCATGGATAGAGAACAGTCATTAATTACACCTCCTTTATTTGATGGCACTAAATATGCATACTGGAAAGTACGCATGAGAGCTTTCTTGTAATCTTTAAATGAGAAAGTGTGGCAAGCTGTTGAGATAGGCTGGACCAAGTTAAAGGAAGCACCAGCCAATTGGGATGATGCCAAGATCAAGGCAGCAAACTTCGACAGTAGGGCATTGAATGCTTTATTCAGTGTGGTCACTAATGAAGAATTCAAGAAGATATCCTCTACTGAAACTGCTAAGAAGGCATGGACCATCCTCCAAACAACCTATGAAGGAACCAAGACTGTCTAGGATTCGAAACTACAGAGGCTCATTACAAGCTTCGAAGAGATTAAGAAGGAGAAGGATGAGTCGTTTGATGTGTTCTATGCCAAGCTCAAAGATATAGTGAACTCAGCTTCCAATCTTGAGGAAACCATTCCTAAACCCAAGATTATGAGAAAAGTGCTCAGATCTCTACCCGAGAGATTCCATGCCAAGATTACGACGATCGAGGAATCAAAGGATATTGACAAGATTCCTTTGACAGATCTGGTTGGTAATCTGCAGACCTATGAGCTAGGGTTAACGAGAATTGGTAAGTCGGATAACAGCAAAAGCATGGCACTGAAGGCCAAGAGCAGTGACACTTGTTTACTGGTGTGAGGATTTAATTCCCATTGGCTCTATAGATTCAGACTTTCAATTGGATCTAGATTTCAGAAAATCCATTTCAGGATGTGTTTTCACCTTGGGAGGTGGAGCCATAACTTGGAGGAGTGTTAAGCAATCTTGTATTGCGAACTCCACCATGGAAGCTAAGTACGTTGCTACTTGTGAAGCAGCAAAGGAAGCTGTTTAGCTTAAGAAATTCCTTTCTGATCTTGGTGTTATAAGAATGGAGTAAGTTCCCATCACATTATTTTGCGACAATAGTGGAGCGGTTGCACAATCCAAAGATCCAAGGAATCATTAAAAAAAAAAGCACATTGAGAGAAAATACCACATTATTCGAGACATTGTTACTCGAATAATGTGAAGCAATAAAGGAAGCTGTTTAGCTCAAGAAATTCCTTTCTGATCTTGGTGTTATAAGAATGGAGCAAGTTCCCATCACATTATTTTGCGACAATAGTGGAGCGGTTGCACAATCCAAAGATCCAAGGAATCATAAGAAAGGAAAGCACATTGAGAGAAAATACCACATTATTCGAGACATTGTTACTCGAGGAGATGTAGTGGTTGCAAAGATTGAAAGTGCAAATAATCTAGCAAATCCATTTACCATAGCCTTGCCTCAAAGGACTTTCGAGTCACATTTGGAGGGAATGGGAGTTAAATTAGTGCACAATAGTCTTTAGGGCAAGTAGGAGATTGTTAGGATTAGTACCTTTAAATCCTATTGTAAGATGCTATGTATGTTATTATGTATGACTTAATGTTGTGATTAATAAAGTTTCTTTATTATTATCTAAAATAATGGTAACATAAATATTCAAACACTATCATATAGTCTATGAGATGTATAGTATGTGATTTATGTGATTTAGTCACAGAAGATATAAGTTACAAGTTCTTTGTAAACTCAAAATTTTAGTTCGTAGTTAGTGATGAAATTGGGTATTTCATCTGTGAAGACTATAACATATCAACTAAGATGATTTGTCTTGATCATGGAAATGGAGACTTTCAGTTGATGTGTAAATATGTTTTAAGAGTTAAGACATATTGAACTAGACCGCTGTGAGATTTGTTATTCTCCTAACGACTGTCAAATGAATAATAAATCTCACGATTTCTATTTACATGAACTCTTAATCCTAAGAGAATAATGAACCTGATCATGAAGTATAGGTTGCTTTGATATATCAGGAGTAAGATCTAAAGTCATAATCAAAATCTCAGTATGTTGGGCAGCCACATTTAGTGTTGATGGAACATATATTCTCAAGATGGAATTCATAATCTCTTAACAAAGATATAAAATATTCCCTTGAGATAAGTTTAATTGGTTTGGTTATTCAAAGTGTTAGGCCTAACCACTTTAGTAAGGAGTTACTAAAGTATATATTTATGAAATTGGATTTCATAAATATATGATGAATAACTTAAAGGATTAAACTGGGTACTCAAGGATTAAGATGTAGTAATTTTCAAAATGGCAATCTATATTTATGATTTTGTATTACTACGAATATTTTATGAAGGGGTTGCATATATAATAAAATCTTGGAATATAATTTTTATTAATAAGGCCTAAAATGCATTTATATTTATATAGTGGTATCAAATATAATTAATGGTAACTTTGGACTTGTCAAGAGTTGACAGAAAAACCCAAGGTCCATTAAAGCTAGTATCTTATTGGTCCCTTTTGATCCCACTCTAAGCCACAGACTAAAGCCCAATTGGAAAGGCCCAATAGGTCAGTCCAATTAGATAATCAGTTAAATATGAAGAGAGAAACATTCAAAATTTTTTATTAGAGAAAAAAGAGAGACATCATTGTGAAATGGTGTGTATGTGTGAGTGAAGCCACTCAATTATTCTCCCTTGGAAACTGATTGAGAGACTACACTTCTTGGGCGTAAAGTGGAATTGAAGTGAAGATTAAAAGTGTTCCCAAGTACTTCTAATCTTTTGTTTTGAACTTCACATCACCAAGGTACGCTATCTTGTTCTTAAATTCTAAAATTTACATAGTGCATGTTATCAATCATGAATGAAATAGATTCATGTTTATTGCTTCCGCTATATGTTTTGTATGAGATACAAAACCAAATTTTCCAACATATCATAGGGTTGTTTGATTCCCTTCACATCTTATTCAGAGAAGATAATGTCGCCATGCCTAGTGCGACGATGCTTTGCCTTTGGGTGATTGACGTGGATGCTATTCACCTGCCTCTGAACTGCCTTTCTCAGGGATTTGTATGATCCTCCAACAATTGGCCACCTAGTGATCATCCTTATCTCTCCCACGATGGGTTTGAGATTGTCGCAATCTTCCTCTGTCTGGTTGTTAGTGAGTTTCTCCTCTGTCCGTTGACGAACTTATAGTCTTTCTTAACAAACTTCTGAAGTTTTCCCCACTAGATCAACTCCTCTATCTGCTCTTTCAAATCCTAGCACTCGTCTGTGTAATGTCCATGGTCTTTATGGAAGCGACAGTACTTCTTCAGATCTCTCCGCTTCAAGGATGAGCTCAATGGCTTAGGCATTACACACGCATTATCAACGGGGTGTAGTTTAACTTCTTCTTTGATGATGCCTCTAGACCACATTTACTAGTCTTAGTTTCTGCATGACTATCTTTGCACTCCTTTTTCTTGCTTTGGGATTCTGCACCTTCATCCTTCTTTCTTTTGCCCGTCTATCCCTTTGTCATCAACGAGTCCTCCCAATTCATGTATTTTTGCGCTTTAAATAACAGATCTATCATTGAGGTTGGGGGAGTTTTCCCTAGGGAGAAAACGAGATCAGGGTTGTTCAGCCCAGCCTGGAAAGTCGTCATTATCACCTATTCGTTAACTTCATCAATATCCAGTATTGCTTTGTTGAATCACTTCACATATTCCCTTAAGGTCTCTCCTTCCTGTTGTTTCACATTTAGCAGATAGGAAGTAGGCTTCTTATGGCATTGGCCTCCAATGAAGTGATAGATGAATGAGTCACTTAGCTTATCAAAGTTTGCAATGGACACTGCGGGCAATTTACTGAACCATACCAGTGCTGCTTCCTTAAGGGTTGTTGGGAATGTCCTACAAATAACTTCGTCTGGGGTCTACTAGAGGTTCAAAAGCGTTTTGAATGCTCCTATATGGTCCAGAGGGTCTTTAGTACCATCATAGACCTCCAATTGGGGAAGACGGAACTTGGGAGGCAAGAGGCACTCCAAAACGCTAATTGTGAAAGGTGAGTCAGTCCTCTTGATCATGCCATCCAAATTTATTGTTGTTTTACCCTTCATGGCGTTCTTGACCTCGTCTAACTCCTTCCTCATTTTCATCATTTGTTCACTACCACGAGTTGACTGCGCAGTTATGCTCTAACTTGCTATTCTCTGGACTATGGACCTCGTCATCGTTGTCATTGCGATTATGTTGAGACTGCGACCTAGTTGGAGTCTCAGGGCATGCTCTTTGTTTCAATTCTCCGTTCAGTTTCATCAACTCTTGCACGTTAGCAATGAGTGCATGGATATGTTGGGCCATCACGGTTGGATCCGTAGGAGGTGATGTAGTGGAAGTGTCCATGCATTTCGAGGAACTTTGTTGGTAGAGATATGATGATGACTTGCCTAAGAGAATTGCAACTCAATCGTTCCCCATAGACGGCACCAAACTGATGAAACAAGAATTCGCCTCGTCAGTATGTTCCTTGTCAGTTGATGGACGACCTGTCAAACTTGTGTCACATAAAGAACTCAGTGGATAGGGGCACCGATGTCGAGCTAGCCAAGAACCCTTCGATGCTTAAATTAGCTTATTTTGTTTCTAGAAAAACTATAATTTGTATTATTGTGTGTGTTCGTGTCCTTTTACCTGTTTTTCCTGGCTTTATATAGCCTTAGGCTGAGTTAATACTCAGCAGACCGTTATGTTGCAGCTGGACAATCAATGCTTAATGATGGCAATTTAACTCTAACATTTTCTGCTCATAACCGATCCTTAATTCTGCATTATTCAATGAAGGCAACGGTTTTGTGCTATTCATTGCTCGATTATTAATTACTGCCCAGAGTTAATGCATGCACCCCCGTCCATACCCTTACTTGTCACTATTAATGACGGTTTGTGAATGATGGACGATCATTTGTATGCTACTCATCAAATGCATTGAACACGATAATGCTAATTAGGTGTCATATTTTCAACTACTGATATCCATGGCATTAAACCATACGGCATATCCTTAAACACCCCAAGAAAAGGAACATGAAACCAACACTTTTCCATCATTTCCCTACAAAACCAACCATCTAGGGAAAGATGTGCTCAAGCATGTGAAGAAAGCTCTTCAAGCTTCCCTTATCATATGGAAAGGGGCTTCAAAGCTTGTAGTTTAGGGGCGTGCAGGTTTAGGGGCTCGCTTCTTCAGAGCTTGCTGCTTTTCATTTTGATAGGAGTAGGTGCTTGCAGCTCGTCAAAGCCATAGCTTGCTATCTACAAAACGAGCCTTCACTGACTGCCCAGCCCTTATCTTTAATCTTAAGTAAAGTGATTCTTATGAAACAAACCCGATGTGCTTGATACATGTAAAACAGATGCTAGGAAAATAATGGATAGTTTATATGTTTCAGCCTACTGCACTCTTTATATGTATATATTTAATTAGACATGTAAAGCAACGTTTATTTTTAAAATTAATTAAATTTTTATATGTTCATAATTTCTAAAACCAATAGTACAATTTGATTAATGGTGTAATTTCTTCTCAAAAAAAAAATTAGTAGTTTAATTTCTAATTTATTTATTAAAAATATGATAAAATGTTTGAAGAATATTAATTGTAATCAATATGATTTAAAGATAATTTACTAATTATTGATGAAAAAAAATATTTTCAGGGTTGGTTTAAAAAAGGCCAATTAATGTAAACAAAAACAAAACAATTCCTCATAAAAATTATAAACCACAGAATATTCCCCAATTATAGCACAAACTGGAAGAAAAAAAAATTAAAACAATTTAAAAAAAAAAAAAAACCTAATAACCAAAGGCTAAAATTTAATATATATATATATATATATTTTTTTTTTTTTTTTTTTAAAAAAAAGAGTTAATTCTTCACCAAATTCCAAGGACTCTCTCTCTCTCTCTCACCCAAAGCCCAAAGGAGATAACTTGAAATTTCAAAATTTTATATGTTTTTGTTACTGTTGGCATACTATATCCAAACACTACTTGTTAAATATTAGTAACGGGATGTGATATACCATGTTAACACTACTCATGAAACTGCTGAATCTACTAGCTAGATTGTAGTCAACTGCTTGAGCTTTACTTAAGCACAACTGCAATCTTAATACCACTTAACCAATTGAGACAATGGATTTAGAATTATAGGACCCAGCATGACTAAAGGCCTTGAGATTCATGCCATACTTGTTCAAAACATACATAAGGCATATTTAGGTCATCATAAACATAAGAGAAATGAGAGATTACTGCACGAATGTGCATCTAAGGTTTTGTACCAAGCTAGGTTTTTGTCACCAACAATTAAAGACTGAATTGGCAATTTTGTGAAAGCTATTGCAAACCATCAACAATTAAGATGTTGTTGTGGTGTAAACCTTTAAGTTGGTACATGAAGTCGCAAACAGGGAATTCATGTTCAAAAGATATATTGTGAGAGAGTTCAATAAGTTTTTATTTTTTATTTTTTTAGGAGTTCAACAAGGTTAAAGCTTCATGATGACGCTAAGGTTTTTCGTCATAATCATATTGCAATGTATTTTATATTTCTGCAATATTTACTTTGCAATAATGGTTATATGCTATTCATTATCAAATTTCCATCCAAAGCATAAGTGACTAAAATAAACTCAAATTAATTTGATTAAAAGCTAATAAGAGGGATATAAATCTTAACACTATATATGAGATAATTATTGATTTTTTAGTGATGATGCCTAAAATCGTCAGTGAGCTGCACAATCCTCGCGTACTCTAGACAGAGCCTGCGAAACAAAATTAAAGAAGACCTTGCAGAGAGTACTAGTATGGTACTGACCAAATACCCTCTGAAGGTTAAGTTAAAGAGAATTTCTATAACTCTAAAGTGTCAGAGCTGGAAAATTACATGTACCTTGATTTGTGAGGGATTTGGGGTTTTTATAATAGTGTAGAGCCGACCTTAATTTCTTGGTAGAGATGATATTTCCTTGTAGGGAAGATCTTCATCAATATTCGCAATTTATGGGATTATTTCCTTAGAGGGATGCCTATAATTATGGTGGGGCGTGGAGCATAAGACATTTCCATACCAGAATCCTAGGAGATTACCCATGCCACATGGGTGCCATGTAGATGCTAGAAGGGTGACGCGTGGCTTCAACAAACTGTCTCCTTTTTATACATTCATTTAAAAGTGTCTGTCCGTCTCCTTATCTTTTCATTTGGGTCGCGAATCCGTTTACCAACTTTGTTAGACCAACTTTACTGTCTCTTCTGGTTACCTTGTCTTTAGAGTTTGACCCAATTAATTCAATCCGTCTACCTTGGGATTTACCCCTATCATTTAGCAACATGAAATTTTGCTAGAATGAATGGTATAAGAAGAAATATAATTCATTTGTGGACTTATCAAAATACACATTCAACATAAAATTATTAAATAATGTAATATTGTCAAAAGTTATACAAGTATAATTTGAAATGTGTGTGTAAATTTTTTTTATTGTTGCTACTTGCTACTAGTAATCCAAGGCATTCTCAATAAGGAAACTGTGATTCGATCAAAAGTCCCCTGTGCTTAGTCTTGACTCTTGACTCTTGAGCCATGTTCGAGGAGTTTGGTATGTATATATGTTTGGGTTGTGAGAGACTTCAATTTACAAAACCCACCATTTAATGACAAGTAGAGCAACCCAAGTAGAAGGCCCATTTTGGTTAGATATTAAAATTGGGATAGATGGTTTGGTCATGGTTGGGCTTATTTCAAGTGCAATCATTTACTAAAGACAACTTCGTAATGTGCGATCCTGGACAAAATTGCCAAATGCCCATTTCGGGCAAACTAATAAGCCTTTTGCCCTTCTTCCCAAACTAAATAGAGAAATGCCCCTCTTTTGAAAATCGAGTTTCTTAAAATCGAGTTAAAAAAAAAAAAATTTCCGGAGCCCTATAGCGACGTTTTCAAGGACCTATAGTGACGTTTATAAGGACCTATAGTGGCGTTTTGTAACTTGATATCCATGAAATCGAGTTATAGGCAATTCTATTGCCTATTTAGGGCTTAAATCGATTTTGAAAAACTGATTTTCAAAAGAGGGGCATTTCCCTATTTAGTTTGGGAAGAAGGGCAAAAGGCTTATTAGTTTGCCCGAAATGGGCATTTGGCAATTTTGTCCGTGCGATCCTAAATCCAAATATGACATTAACATTGTGTTTGCCCACCCGAATGTAAATAGAAATTAAAAGAGACAAAAAGAATGGAAGAAGGGGAAAGGAAGAGAAAGGGAAATCACTCTAAACTTATTT
Source organism: Quercus parvula (assembly GCA_030820535.1). NCBI lineage: Eukaryota > Viridiplantae > Streptophyta > Magnoliopsida > Fagales > Fagaceae > Quercus > Quercus parvula. The sequence goes on along the minus strand of JAUAME010000011.1, from coordinate 20,697,476 downwards.
TACCCTTCGTTTGACAAACAAATGGGAAGAAAGGAAAGGAAAATGAGAGAGAGAGGGGAAGGAGAGGGAATAGAAGATAAGAGACAATTCCATCCCTCGTGTTGTTTGGTTTGTAGGAAAAAAGTAGAAGGAAATAATTTATATTATGGATCCAATTAATAATTATAAAAATCAAAATTTAAGCCATCTCATTCTCTCTCCCTTTCCTTCTAAGTTGGAAGGAAAGAGAACATTAGATTTGGAAGTGTGCGTGCCCGTTTCTCAGTTAATGGGCCAACCGTATGATTGGGCTCACAATTAATTTATTGATGTGGATTTCCGGGTATCCTACAATGGGAAGTTCCTCTAGACAAAGGTTTAGGCCCGAAAGGACTATTAATTAGGCCGACCAAACACCTCTATTCCTGGGTTTCCTCTTTTGTTCTCTCTCTATTCTCTAGCTTTCTTCTTTCAAGTGTCTAACCCCTTTTTCTTATGCTTGCTCTCTATTTATAGTCTTTTGTTGGTGGATTGGCAATGATTACTTTTAACATTCTTCATGCGGTTAGGGCCCATTAGGATTATTCCTAACAAGAGGGAGCCCTACTTTGGAAATAGGAACTCAATCCTTGGGACTCACAAAAGACGCCAGGTGCTTCTTGGCAGCAATATTCCCCAAGGCATTATCAACGTATACTAGAATGGATTCAAACATGGCTAGCCCCCGAAGAAAACATAGTCTTCGACGCACGCTACCAAACAACAAAGGTTGGGCCTATTATGAAGCCATCAACCAATGACCCCATGTTTGGGCCTATGTATTAGGCCAATGACCATACAATAGCCTCCTTTGATCCCTTCCCTGTTCACGGTGATAGGATCAACAACCTTTATCACATATACATTGTGTTTCTTAAGGATACTAATCGTCAGTCATTAATTACAGACAAGACAACCTATATGCTTGACAAATGGGGTGACAGGTTGTCTCATTAAACAGCCATCATTGCCTAACGATTCGCTCACTGAGCCTGCACATGCGATGGTTACAAAAAAGGAAATTTATTGATTTTCCCGCCTAAACATTCATTTAATGCTTTCTGCATTCTTCCACCTATAAAACACAACTTCCATCTCCTTGGCTCATTTCTTGCTCTCTTTCTTTCTAAATGCCTTAAACTTCAGAGCACATATTCCTCCCCGAGCAAGTCTTTCTTAGCGTTTCTACTGTAAGTTCCTTATCCTTTACCTTATTTTTTTAACATTTCCTTCCCTTTATCTGATATACAAGAATGGGTTTTTCACACCTTCTCAAGACCGAGGTGGCTTTAGTTAATTTTAGGGATAGGTTTGTCATTCCTTTTGATGTAGATGTAGCATACTGTCATTAAGATAACAAAGAAAATGATAGGCGCCCTCATGTAGTTTTCTTCTCTCCAATGGCAATATTAGAGGGTGGGGTAAGATTTCCAGTAGGACTATTGATACTTAGGACCCTTAGATTCCATGGTTTTTGCCCTGACCAACTCCCACCAAATTTCTACCGAGTTGTGAGTAATGTCAGTCAGCTAAATGACCTTTATAGATTACACATTAACCACCACGACATTAACTTCATGTACAACCTATGCAATAACCAAAGGTCGGGGTATTACATTAAGGTCAGGGACACCATGGTATGATTGATATCATGCCTCCCTGACTCCAATAGAAACTCGGCAAGAGAGTACGTCCGAGTGAGCGGCAACTGGCTTGCCAATAAGTTAACCTGCCCAACCTCGCCTCGAGTTATTGGTCGGTACTACCCCCATTTATCGTACTTTGTGCCTTTATCATTGATATTTTGCTATTTATTTACCTACTACTGTGACTACTTTTATTCGAATGCTACTAATTGTCTTTGTTTGAGAAGAGGCTAGACGATACAAACCAGATATCAGTGCCGTACACATGTGGGACTTGAATTTCGTTCTACAGTCTGAGTTTTTGTACATCCTAACGGTTAACTACAGGCTTCCCATCTCATCCTCGAATGTACTCCTGCGTACACAAGTATCCAAGACCTCGAACAAGCCATAACAGTGGGAAGTCCCCTCCTTTCATACCCTGATGTTCGGTTACGCAGTTTCCTTCCTAGAGGATTAATGCTCGGTGAGGCTCGAAGGCTTGGTCCACGGCAAATAAGAGAGGGTTCATTGCAGCCAGTGAGGGACGGTTCGATAGACAGAGTGTTCTACAGTTAGGCCGAGCACATACCTGTTAAAGAGCCTAACGAAAAGGACCAGGTTGAAGGACAGGTGGTAGTTAAATCTATTGACTCTTCATCAGAAGGAATTGAAACTGAGACCACAAGCGCCGAGATGGTGGTTAGGAGGAAGATGACAACCAATCGGTTCCTACCCGGTGGGTAACCAACTCAGCATCGGCACCTCCTCATCCAGCCTCCCGTGGATGCAAAAGGCCTCGAGAGATGTCTAAGCCCACTGACTACCACGATGATGCGTCCTTTCGAACTCCTCCGACTTCGACCACAGCGCCACTGGTCATCCGAGAACCCATCCCGGACTTGAGACCTACTGTCACTGTGGGTTCGAACACTATGTCCTTCTTGACACCCCCTGCTGTAGGCTAGCAGAGTGTGTTCAGACCAGTGACCAGCCCCTCCTAATATTGTCCAGTGTTTGAAACTGAGCTAACTGGAAGGGTGGTTGGATTGTGCACAGCCTAAGGCGACCTCTCCAACTGCCCAGTGATGTGCGTTATTTTTTGGACGGGAGCGATAAGGCAATGGCACTCAGGCTTGAGTGGCACACCATCACGGTAAGTTTTATACTCCTTTTTTGGTTATTTATTTGTTTATTACTTCTACCGCAATTTTCAACATGCAATCTAAAAGTTCTTATTTGCTTTAACAAGCTGCCCAGCTAGCCCACATGATGGAGAACCGGCTAAAAAGCTCGCTAGAGGGGGCCGAAATGGAGAGGGCTCTCAAAAAGGTGGCCAAGGTTATCATGCGAGAGAAGAACGCTACCCTGGAGGCCGCTGAAAGGGCTAGAGAGTCAGAGGGGGCTCGTACACTGGCCTAGCAAAGGGCGGCGGATTTGGAAGTTAAGCTCAGGGAGATAGAGCTTAGATTAGCTAAGGCTGAAAGTATAATCTCGGCCAGAGACAAGGAAGTGGCCGATCTAAAGGTGGCCATAGAAGAGAGTGAAAACAAGTTCTACAACCTGGGGTTTGCCAATGCTGAAAACTCTAATGAGTCGATCATGTTTCAATCTTGGAGGTATGGATTCGATGAAGGGTGGATGGCAGTCGTAACCACCCTGGGTGTCCTAGAAGAATCTCCCTTTAGAAATCCCAAGCAGATTCCTTATTCGGAGCCTCTACCTCCTCCCGTCTAAGAAGAGCATAATCAAAGCATGAGGGCCTTGGTTGAAGAGATCAATTCTCATGACGAGCTTATTAATCTTGAGATTTCAAGCAATCCCCATGCTAGGCAAGGGCAAGGATTTCCAAATCCTGATTTTCAAACTAGCATCGATTCCTCTCCCCCTCCTTCCGAGCAGCTTCAAGACCCTGCAACTTAGAACCCGAAGCTAATTTTTAATGAGTACCTGTGTTTATTTTTACTATCTTTCTTCTTTTTTTTTTTTTCAAGAAATCCACTGAGGTTTGGTGATGTAACCTTTAAACTCTGTTTGTATTCACTGAGGTTTGGTGACGAAACACTTGAATTAATCTCTGGTTTATGTTTCAAACTCTTATTTTCTTTCTTATCTTCTGGTATTCAGTGGAGTTTTGTTAGCCCGTTATATTGCTTTACATGCTTTATTTATGATGCTTGGTACATGCGATTCTTAACCGTGGCTCGTATAGGTTTCTACCCTTAGACAACTTAAGGCAAGGTTTTCACTTGGTCGGTGACCGAGGTCAGGCCGAGCCAAGGTTTCTATCCTTAAATAATTTATAGGAAGGTTTCCACCTGGTCAATGACCGGGGTCAAGTTGAGCCGAGATTTCTGTCCTTAGATGATTTGTAGGAAGGTTTCCACCTGGTCAGTGACTGGGGTCAGGCTGAGCCAAGGTTTCTGTCCTTAAAAAATGTAATAAGGTTTCCTCCTTGTCGGTGACCGGGGTTAGGCCGAGGCTAGGTTTCTGTCCTTAGATAACCTTTGATAAGGTTTCCACCTGGCCGATGACCGGGATCAGGCTAAGCCGAGATTTCTGTCCTTAAAAAATTTATAAGGTACAGTCAATCTTGAGCAGCAAAGTTCATATATTACGCATACATACGCTACCACCTACATGTTAGTAAATTTACATACTAATCTTCTAAGCTTTACATACTTAGTGATAATATTTCTTCAAGTTTTGTACATTCCACAGTCGGGGAAGTGGTCTCTCCTCCATATCTTCGAGATAGTATGCTCCTACTCTAGTGATAGTAGTTACTTGGTACGAACCTTCCCAATTCGAGGCAAGTTTTTTGAAATTGAAGTCCCAAGCACTGTCCTGCACAACACCAAATCTCTTGCACAAAATTCTCTTGGCTTCACCCCTTGTCATACCTCTGAGCTAGCTTCTGTTGATAACTTGCCAGCCAAATTGCAGCCATCTCTCAACACTCTTCCAGTGAGTCTAGCTATTTCGTCATTAACTCGTCATTTGCCGCTAGAGAAAAATCCGAGATCCTCACACTAGACAAACTGATTTCCACGAGTATAACAGCTTCCGACCCATATGTTAGGGAATAAAGGGTTTCTCCCATGGATCTTCATGGTATCATTCGGTAGGCCCATAACACATTCGATAATTCCTCGATCCATCTACCCTAGGCTCCTTCCAGCCTTTTCTTCAGCCCCTTAACAATTGCTTTGTTCGTAGCTTCAGCCTGGCCATTGCTCTGAGGATACGCTGGGGTCGAATATTTATTATTTATTTCAAGGTCACCACAGTACTTGCAAAAAGCCTTAGTATCAAATTGCAAACCATTATTAGACACCACGAACTCTGGCATTCTGAACCTTGTCACTATATTCTTCCAAACAAACTTCTTGAAGTCTACGCCCCGGATATTAGCCAAAGTTTCAGCTTTAACCCACTTGGTAAAATATTCAATGGCTACCAAAACAAACCTTTTGTTCCCAGTTGCACGAGGGAACGGGCCGATGATGTCCAACCCCCATTACGCGAATGGCCATGGAACATTAATGGGATTTAGGCTCCTTTCTAGCTGATGTATAACTGGGGCATTTTTTTGGATTTCTCACACCTCTTTACATACTTGGTGGTGTCCCTTTACATTTTGGGAATCCCTGAGTCATCGCCCGATGAGCCAATGATCGACCTCTAATGTGGCTGCTGCATACCACTTCATGTAGCTCGGTTAGAAGATCGTTAACCTTTGAGGGATGAAGGCACAGTAGATAAGGTTCCCCAAAAGATTTTGGATACAACCTTCAGTCCCTGGACAACCAGAACCGAGCAACAATCCTGTGCACCCTGACGGCTTCTTTACCTTCATTTGGAAGATGGTCTTTAGCTAGAAATTCTATAATCAGATCCATCTAGCTAGGCCTAAGCGACAAAACAGCCAAAACCTCCACTTTTGGGTCAATACTAGTTTCTAGCACGACCTCAACCTCGATCAACCAAGGTATTTTTTCAACTAACGAAAACGCCAATGTTGCTAAAGAATCAGCATGTATGGTTTGCCCTCAAGTAATTTGGACTATCTTCACTCTCTGAAACTTGCTCATCAACTGGTTCACTAACCTCAAATAATTAGTCGTCACAGAATCCTTGGCCTTAAAGCTTCCCTCAACTAGACTAACCACTAACTAAGAATCCAAATATATCTCCAAATTGGCTGCTTCAAGGCCAAGCGTGGCTCTCAATCCTACAAGAAGTGCCTCATACTCAGCCTCGTTATTTGATACTTTGAAACCCAACCTCAAAGAATGCTATAGCTTCATTCCCTCTAGTGATACAATAACGATACCAACTCCCATGCCCTTCGCATTGGACACGCCATCCACAAGCACTTTCCATGGTCGAGTTTCGACACTGCATACTACCCTAAGACCTCTTTCGTAGGGAGTGAATTCCACAATAAATTCGGCAAGCACTTGACCTTTGACCAAACTTCTCGGCCCATACCATATGTCGAATGACCTAAGTCTGGTTCTCCACTTTGCTATTCGACCTGTGAAGTTAGATCTCTTAAACAGGGATTGGAAATGGTTACTTGGTTAATACATACACCGTGTGGTCTTGAAAATAGTGGGGCAATTTCCTAGTAGCATAGACTAATGCTAACGCAAGCTTCTCCAATGGTAGGTACCTGGTTTCTGCATCAACCAACGTCTTACTGATGTAATATATTAGTTTCCGAATTCCCCCTTGATCCTTCAATAACACTGCACTCACAGTATTTTCGGACACCGCAAGATACATGTACAAGTCCTTATCTAGATCCGGACATGTTAATATCGGCGCACTCATTAACTATTTTTTTTAGGTCTTAAAAGGCCTCTTCACATTCCTCGATCCAATGAAACCTCTTCCATTTCTTCAGCAGTTGATAAAAAGGGCGACATCTGTCAGTCGACTTTGACACAAATCGATTCAAAGCGACTATCATCCCGGTTAATTTCTGCATATCCTTAAGGTTGCTCGGCAGCTTGAGCTGATCTATGGCACTTATTTGATTGGGGTTCACCTCGATTTTTCGATGAGTGATCATTTACCCCAAAAAGTTTCCAACCCCCACTCCGAAAGCACATATGTCGGCATTAAGGCGCAACTTATGTCGTCATAGTATCTCAAAAACTCCCATCAGATCATCTATGTGCCTTTGACTTTCTCGGCTTTTTACGACCATGTCGTCTATGTACACCTCCACCGTGCCTCCAATCTTGTCCTTGAATATCCTGGTCATCATCCTTTGATACGTAGCCTCCGCATTCTTAAGTCCAAAAGGCATTACTGTATAGTGGTAATTGGCCTTAAGGGTTATAAAAAAGGTTTTTTCTTGATCCTTAACCGCTAGAGCAATCTAATGATACCCTTAAAAAGCATCCAGAAAGCACATCCGTTGATGTGTGCATGTAGCATCTACTAATTGATTAATCTTTGGCACCGGAAATGGGTCCTTAAGGCACGCCATGTTGAGGTCAGTAAAGTCCACACATACCCACCATTTACCATTCTTCTTCTTTACCACCACGGTCTTAGACAGCCAATCCAAAAAAAAGACCTCCTTAATTGCCCCTGCCTGCTTCAACTTCTCTACCTCTTGCTTCACAACTTCAACGTATTGCTTGGCTGATCTCCTCGGTTTTTGCTTTTTCGGGGGAAAAGAAGGATCCACATTAAGCGTGTGGGTAATAAACTCCAGGTCCACCCTGGGTACCTCATATGGACTCCAAGCAAAAATATCGAAATTCTGTACCAACGTCAATAATAGATTCAGCCAATCTACTTATTTCATACTCACCCCTATTTAGAAACTCCAGTTTTCGTATGGAAGTTTGCCTACTTTAATCAGTTCTTTGGCACTGTCTGCTCGTTGGCCCTTTGCTGGCTCCTGTAATTGCTATGCAGGATCATGCTCGTCAGATTCTTTCTGCTTAACCTCCTAGTTAATAGACGCTACCAAACACTGCCTCGCCACCTGTTGATCTACCCTAACCACAGTAACCCCATGATCGGTGTGAAACTTTACCTTCACATGCAAAGTTGACAGAACAGCTCCTATGGCATGAATCCAAGGCCTACCGAGGATCACTGTGTACAAGGAGAAGGATCCTACCGCAATGAAATTTACCATCACCTCTTTTCCTTCCGTACTCACTGGCAGCAAAATCTGCCCCTCTAAAATCATCATTCTACGATCAAATCCTACTGGGGGTATCATACTTAGAAAGGTCCTCCACCTTCAATCCCAACCCTTTGAACAAGTCGGGGGTACATCACCTCAGCCCCGCTTCCCTGATCCATTAACACTTTCTTCACTATAAAGTCATTGATTCTGTCAATAACTACGAGAGTTTCATCATGAGGCTTGGTTGTTCCTTCCAGGTCTTCGTCCTCGAACTCAATCGGTCCCCAAGCCAACTTCAATTTCTTTTCAGGCCAAGCTTCACATTCTGTGTTCTCCACCGAGACCACACTTAACACCCCCTTACGTCGGCTCACACTTGTGCCCATTGAAGCCACATGGATAACTTCGATTACCCCCAATGGCGGTGGAAGCATGTCCCTTTGAGCCTTCAACACTTGCCCTGTAGCTCCACCCTTGGGTGCCACAACCACTCTAAGTGATCCTTAAATACCCTGCACTGCTCAATAGTATGCCCCTTATCACGATGGTATGTGCAATATAAGTTTTGGTTCCTTCTTGTCGAGTCACCTGACATCTTGCTTGGCCACTAGAAATATGGTTCATTCTTGATCCACTCTAGGATCTTATGAACAGGCTCCTTGAACGCCACGTTAACTCCCCTGGTCCAAACGTTGGGTTCTTTAATTCTTAACTCCTTTCTTGGTCTCAACTGAAAACCCCCTGTCCATGAATCCTTTACATACTACAAAGTGGCAGGCGCCTTACCTTTATTTTGCTACCAATCATCCTCCAACCTCTTGTACTCCTCAATCTACCTCATCAACTGCCACATGTTCTCAAAAGACCTCATAGTCAACGAATCTCTTAACTCTGAGTCCTCTAGAAGCCCCAATCTGAAAGTGTTGGCCGCTACTTTCTCGTTACTTCCACCAATTTCATTATACAACTCCCAATACCTATTAGCATAGCTCCGAAGAGTTTCCCTAGCTCCCATTTTCATAGATAGTAGTGCATTCACTAGCTGCGGCACCCGACTATATGTCATAAACCAAGCACCGAATTCTTGTATTAACTCTCCAAAATTATGAATTGATCCCTTCCTTAACCCATTGAACCACCTTAAAGCAGTAGGCCCGAGACTAGAAGGGAATACTTTACACATAAGCGCGTCATTTTGGCTGTATAGCGACATCATCTGGATATAATGGCTAACATGTTTAATGAGGTCGGCCTTTCCATCATACGAAATGAATGGCAGTCTATTAGATCTCCTCAACATCTGTGCACATTCAATTTCATTAGAAAATGGTGATCGGGCCGCTCTGCGTAAAGCTCAGCTCATGGCATCCATCGCTGCGCTTCGGTGCCTACACCGCTCGAGAGAAGCCAACATTCTATCAGCAAAGTCCCGCGATCTCTCCCTTGATCGGCAGGAACCACTTTGGTAGGACACTTTTCCGCGACTATCCCCAGTATTTATAGATCCTTCAGAGTATTCGCCGCGGTTCCTTCTTCGACGCCTACCCCGTACTTCTAGCTCCAAGTCTTTAACTAGTCTGCATAAGCACTCTAGTTCCTGATCTTTCCTATCATGATGCTCCTACTCATGAACTTTGGTCTCTAACTGATACGTCTATGAAGATCCTTCTCTTGAGCTGAAGCACTCCCTGTCCCATTCGTACTACCGGTCCTGATCTCTCTTATGCCTCATTTCTCACCAACTTGAGCCCCTGGATGAGCCCTCAGATCCATTATCTGCAAAGCTCGCCGAATGATGGTCTGACATATTCAATCAATCAAATTTCGCTGAAACTACAGCTAAGTAGGAAATCCCCACAGACGACACTAATTGTGAGTGCCCGTTTCTTGGTTAATGGGTCAATCGTATGATTGGGCTCACAATTAATTTATTGATGTGGGTTTCCGGGTATCCTACAATGGGAAGTTTTTTGGACAAAGGTTTAGGCTCGAAAGGACTATTAATTAGGCTGACCGAACACCTCTACTCCTGGGTTTCCTCTCTCATTCTCTCTTTATTCTCTAGCTTTCTTATTTCAAGTGTCTAACCCCTTTTTCTTTTGCTTGCTCTCTATTTATAGTCTTTTGTTGGTGGATTGGTAATGATTGCTTTTAACATTCTTCGTGTGGGTGGGGCCCATTAAGATTATTCTTGACAAGAGGGGGCCCCACTTTGGAAATAGGAACTCAATCCTTAGGACTCACAATAGACACCAAGTGCTTCTCAGCAACGATATTCCCTAAGGCATTACCGACATATACCGAAATGGATTCGAACATGGCTAGCCCCCGAAGACAACACAGTCTTTGGCGCAAGCTACCAAACAACAGAGGTTAAGCCTATTATGAAGCCATCACCCAATCACCCCATGTTTGGGCCAATGACCTGTACAAGAAGAAAGTAAATCCTTCTATTTCCTTTTCCTATCTCCATCCTTTACTTTCACCCAACCAAACAAGAGAAACATCCATTCTTTCCAAAAAAAATTATTTTTTGTTGAAGTGGTTCCAAAGGCATAAAGTCACTCTTTCATGATATGTGGGGCCCATACTTTATATATATACACACAAGATAGAAATTCTACTCTACTTTAACCTAATCTAAGTGTATATATGTGTGAAGCTCTCTCCCAGAAACTTGAACTCCAACCTTTATTCCCCACACTCCACAAGCACTTATAATTATGAAGTAACCATCGTATCAAGGGTGTGCAATGGTGGGTCCACACATTTGTGAGGTGATAGTTTTATGAAATTGTTCCATGAAATAACTCCTTCATTCTCCCTCCCTTTTCTTTGCTCCTTTATTCTCTAAAACCAAACATTGTGTGAATTTCACGTTGCCTATTACATCTACATTGGATTGGCAAGTATTATAATTGTGAAGTTCCCAACTCTTTACTTCCAGTTTAATGCAATGAAGTTTGAAGTTTCCCCTTTTAATAATGATAATACTTGTAAAAAATAAAAAAGGGTACTCACCTCTAACATTTTGTTTTTACTTTTTCAATGTTGTAAACCATGCTTCCATAGCTCAAACAATTTTTGCTTATGGTGTGGCTTTCTACTAGAGTAAGTCACACAATATTTACGGCCTAAGAATCATAGGAGAGAACCTAAAAGTTTGGGAGAATGATGGATGGCAAAGATGTTCTATTTTCCATAAGTTATTTCAAATGAGGGAAGTTACATACTTTGTAACCCACATCCTATAATGTTACATGGGAGGTTTTTTTTTTTTTGGTGAGAATCATGTTACATTGGAGTTAATCATATTAAAACTTTAAAGGGACCAACCAAAGGGTCATGCCCACTAGTACTTGACCAATATGGTCATGCCCAAATTCTAACAATAATAAAACCTTTAAATTACATTGACCAAATTTTTGGAGGTCTAGTTTGCCAAAACCCTTTGTTGTTGATTTTTATTACAGGGAAAGGATAGTTTAATTGAGAAATTCGATTTAATAGGAGTGTAAAATAATTAGCCAACGAAAATATTAGTTTCAAATTTCCAAATTGGCTAAATTTAACCTAGAAGCTCAACGATTACAGACAATCATGCATGCAAATTTATTAGCCACCATGAATCAAATACCAAAGTACAACAATTCCAGTCTGTTTTTGCCTTTTAATAGCATCAAACGGTTTAGGCTGAAAAGAATGAATGTGTTAGGTGAACAATATTGAAAATTCATTTTGGGTTACTATGCTTGAACAGATCCAAATTCTAGCAAATCCCAAGTGACATTCAAAGAGTTGAATCCAAATTTCTAAGTCATGTGATTTTACAAGCTATATGGTCTATAATATTGTAAAGTCAGTAGTCAAATTCTTCCCTAGAATTGACTTGTCAAATTTTGTGTGCATTAATTTCTGTCCCCTTAGAGGGCCATATAGAAGATAGGTTATCTACTTATCTGCAAGACTGGATGCAACAAATTATAATCACAATTACTGAGAGAGTTCTGGTAGAGATTTGGTTCCCTTGACAACAAGCTTTAGGTACTATATATACATAGAATATAATTATATGTAGTTGTAGTAGAGGACATAGCACAAATTAGCACAATGATGATGTCAATAAAAAAAGGTAATTGGTATCTATAGACTGTCTAGAATATTCTCTCCCTCATTTTACAAGTATATTTGGTTACCTCTTGTGGTCCAATTGAAATAACATTAAATTCAATCTAAGACTGCTAGCTTGTGTCGATGACTTGTCTTCTTGTTTGAATTAAAGATGCCCATATAATAAAGGAAGCTACCCATAATGGGCCAGTCTTTGTTGACCAACTTATGCAGTTCTTTTCTCCATATAGCATTTTTTTTTTAACCTTTATATAGCATTAAATAAATGATAGAATTACAACCATAAGCAACCAAATAATTCCCTACATTTTATCAAAAAAAAGAAAAAAATCCCTACACTCTAACTATTAAATGTATTTTTATTATAAACTAAAGTAGCATTCAAGCTTTAATTTTAATGCTCCGACTAAAATTATTTACTATTATTGAAAAATAAACTTTCCTTTAAAAAAGAAAAGAAAATTAAAAAATAACCTTTAAAAATGATGATGTAACCAAATAATGTTGCCAAATTTTCTAATTTCATAATAGGATAAAATATATTAGGACCCCCAAAACTTTTATATTGTTACAATAAGATCCTATTAACATTTTTTTTTTAATAAGTATTCGCATTAAAGCAACAAACCATGTCGTCCAAACCAAACCAATTTGACAGGTTCATGTTACTGAGCTCAGCATTTAATACATAAACTTTGATATTGTAAAAATAGACTTTTATCGCCCCTTATCCGTGTAGTTATTAGTAATTACAATAAGATCCCCTTAACATTTTTAATTTTTGCCAACTGAATATATAAACTTTCATACTATAGAAATCGACTCCTTTTGTCCATTTTCTGTCTATTTTAACAATTTCTTGTTGCACCAAATCGTTAAAATAAATAAAAAAAGCAAAAACCCCCCATAAGCTTTTATGTTGTTGCAGGAAAAGCTCCTCCTTTTCGTTTTTCTTTAATGATTTTGTGAAAATAAAATTGTTAAAATTGACGAAGAATATACTGAAGGGGTCTATTAGTACCAAATTTTATGTACTAAATTGACCCCAAAAAAAGGTTGAGGACACTTGCTACAATAGCATAAAAGTTCAAGGGGTCCTCAGTACATTTTACCTTTCATAATATCATAGGAGTTTTAAAATTCAATGTTTTATTTTGGGACAAAATTTATATACAATACCTTAGGTATTGTTCCTTAGGTTTCCCTTTTAAGATTTTGTCATATGGATACTTAACTAAAAAATATACTTTCATCCCATGAAAAAAAAAGCCGCATGACAGAATGTCAGAATCTTAAGAGGGAAACTTAAAGAACAACACCTAAGTATTGTACCTAAGTCTTGTTCTTTATTTTGATAGATTTGACAGGATTTAAATCTATGGTGTTCACTTCATAATAATTGTTAATACAATTAGGTCAAGACACTAACTAATTTTTTATATAAGTGAAATTCGAACTTAGATCTCTTGTTTGAAAAAAAAAAAATTTATTATGATTCAAACTAACTAAAACCCATAAATTCGATAGATAGCGAATTATTAATTATTATTTTTGAGTATGGAGACTTATTAAATATTAGTTGGTAACCTGTTCAATACACAAGAAAGTTTAACTTAAATATGATTTTTTTTTCTTTTTTTTTGTTTAAATATGAAATTTAGTAATTATGAAAACTACTAATAGACATTTATTATGATTTTTTTTATATGAAATTATACACTATAGTATTACGTATTTATCATAATTTTATTTTAAAATAGGCATTTGTTATGATTATGTTTATATATAGAATTATAAATTTTACTATATAAAGAAATATAATTAAATAAGATTCTAATGGGGAGTTTAAATATATAATAAAATTTTATTTAAACTACCTTTCAAAAAAAAATTAATTCAACTAATATATATATATGAGGCTTAAAAAGCTTATGCAGCATAATAATCTTCGATTTTGTTAATGGCGAAGCCAGGAAATTTCTTCAGGGGGCCAAGACACACACACACACACACACACACACACATATATAACATATGTTATTTTTTTACATTTAATGAAGTATTTACATCTTTTTTATAGATGTAAATACGACTGATGCTGACGGTCCAGTTATCGGAGACACCATTCCAACTACAAGCATTGAAGGTTCGATAATCGAATTCGCCGTTTCGATGGCCGGAGAAACCATTCCGACCACCAATGCTGGTGGTTTGATCATCGAAGATGCCACTCCAGTGGCGCTCAGAATCAATTTGCAAATGCATTGGCTACTTTGATTTCCATGGTTGAGATACCCGAGGGAGTATGGTCACGTCCTTTGGAAATTGAACAAAAGTATCAAGAAAACAAAAACTAAGACACGAAGAAAATAAGAGACATGGCTTTGCATGGAATGCAATTGCTAATAATTAGGTTTATCATCTATGTAACAGGAACAGAAGCATTACGTTTGAGCTACATGAACCACTGTAAAGCCCTACAAATTCCTTAACGGTTAGGAACAAGCGATGGTTGTTCCTTGATGAGTCGTTTCTCCTTGTATGCGATTACACATTTGGGAGAATTATATCTAGAATACAATGCATTTCTGAGTGTATGCTTTGACGAAGAAATATCAAAGACAATGCCTATTGCAACACTTGTTACAACCAATACAGTGTTAGGGAGACACATACCATATCAGAAGATATTGTTTCCTCTTTTCTTTAAAAAGAACAAGTTCATAGCTGTAAGTTGTGATACCATTGGGTTTTTAATGGTTTAGTCTTCTCATTGGAAAAGACGTATGTATCAAGATGCATATCAACCTGCGTAAGCCTTGAAAATATTGATTTGATTCTTCTTAACTTTGATAACCACTCTAATGTTCTTCAATTCAATCCCTGTGACGCTACCATTATAATAGAAGAAAATCATTCAATTTTTCAATATTATATCTTCGAAGTTTGTGTAATTTTGAGATTGTTCTAAATATATATAAATTCAAAGAATAACATATGTGTGTGTGCGCGCGCATGCGAGCACACATAAATTATGTTTGTAACATGATTTAACATATGTTATTTTCTTACATTTAATAAAGTATTTACATCAAGTATATATAACATTAATAAAACTTAAAGGATTCATAACTGCTAACCATGAAATTCACATTTATGGCTTCTTTTAAAAAGAAAAATATATTGTCTGTATCTCTAATTCTCTAAAAACATTAAAAATAAAAAATAAAGAAGGTTTTTACTACAAATATTTATAAACTTTTCTATTTATATATATATATATATATATAATAGATGTTTATATTGATGATATAACATTTCCATAAACTCTTTGATAAAAAAATAAATAAATAAACATTTGCATAAACATAATTGTTGTGCAATAAAATTGATTCATGATTCAATTAATATTTGACAATTATTACAACTAGGTTTACAAGTCTTTAATTACTAATTTGGACTTTGCTCTATCCAATCAATCTAAATTGATTTGGTTGACTCAATCTTAGATACGTTTAAGTAAAATGTCATTTTGAGTCATTTGTTATGAGATAGGGCTATTTTACAAAAATCTAGGACAGACAATGTCCGTTGTAGTTGGGATTCAAAATTTGTAAAAGAATTTGAAAAGATAAATACTTAGGTTGAGTTGAGAAATTGTGCATAAATGACATAAGCAAAGTGAATTATTTCCGCAAATGTTTCAATGGTTGGATACAATAATCCAAAATAAATATTTTATTTAAAACTTTTCCACGTTATGCATGGAAGAAACTTAAATTTTGCCATCCAATCTCTTTTTGATTTCTACAAAGGGAGACAATTGTGAGAAATGCATAGACACATGCATAAAAATATTTATTAATATGTTTATATTGGTGATATAACATTTTCATAAACATAATATTAACCATCAACATAAAGTATAAACATATCATAACACTAGCTTATAATCATGTGCATATGCACGGTACAATAAAGAACAACCATAATTACAAGTAAGTAATAGACTGTATACATTCATAACTATTCCTCACTTTAAAGAATAGTTATTCATTTCTAAAAAAAAAAAAATAGTTATTCATATGGAATGACTATTTCCTATATTACAAACTTAACCAAACTTTAGCTAAACCATATGAATAACTAGGGGTGGTAAAATTTGACATGACTCACAAACATATCACAACATAACATGAAGTTAGCAGGTTATGGGTGAGACTTAAGGGGTCATATCATATTTAGGTTGACATGACTAACTAGTTTAATGAACGTGTCAGGTTCGTGTTTAACTCATAAAACTTATCTTGCCCGTTTAACTAAATGTCATTTTACCAATATACCTTTCAAAACCCTAGGTATATAAACTTATTTTCTTTCCTAGTTGCATTCTCGTAAGCCTCATGACCGCCTCTCACTCTCATACATCAATCTCGCCTTATTTTCTTAGCCTTTCTATCAACACGATGCCAAGTTGCCATCGTCTTCGTCCTTCACTTCTCCTTAGCATTCGAAATCCTAGTCCTCGTTGTTATTGACTTTTACCTTTACCTTTATCTATTTTCCTTAAATTGATTGTTGGGATCTAACATTAACTGTTGTGGTTTATTCTGTTTGATATATTGTGATTGATTATTTGTGATATTGAGATATACTTTTATTTTTGAATGATTATTTTTTATGAAATTACATTGTTAGTTTTGGATTTTTTTTATTAAAAAAGTCTATTTGTTTAATTTTTCCTAATTCAAATCAATTGAATTAATACTTAAATTAGTTTTTTTTTTTTTTTTTGCTTTGATAAACGGGTCAACACTACTAACCTATTTAATAAATGTGTCATACTTGAGTTGAGGAATCCTAACCTGTTTGATAAACACGTTGGCCTATATAGTCAAATACTCATGAGTTGACACGATACCAACCTGACACTTGAATACAAATTATCAACCTTAGAATAGCTATTACATTACAGTAACTAATACAATCTACTAAACATACCCTTATATTTGAGTTGTTCGTAAGATTCACAAACCAAAGTGTGGGAATTCCAAAATTTTTGCAGATTTTTTTTTTATGTTTTTAATATAAATTCTTTTATCTATAAATATGCAAGAATGGAATGAAACTTGGTATCAAAATTAGAGTCCATTTAAAATTTAAAGACACTTTGGCATCAAATGATAGGACAATTAGAACGATACTAAAATTGAAGTGCAATTAGAAACTAATTTAAATTTTTAATTGAACTATATCTCAAATTCAACTTCAATATAATTTATACTATAAAAGTTTTTTTTTTAATTAAAAGTAAGAAGAATTATTCATTTATTTTTTGAGTTAGATTAGAAATCCTAATACCTAAACGGGCTAAACCTCACCCCAAAAACTCATTTCCCAGGACTCGAACTAACGAGCCCATAGAAAAACCCCAAGCTCCTTATGGCAAGAGAAGTACTACCTTACCCCAAATGGGTGGTGGTAGAGAATTATTCATTATTGAGCATTAACCAAAAAAGTCTCAAAGAAAATCTATAAAACTGTAAAATAGGAATCCGGAGTGCCTCATATAAAAGTAGGCAATAAGGTGTATCTTTATCTGTTTTATTAATTTAGTATCACACGAATATTCTGACATATTTGTTGATTTTGATGATCATATGTTATTATTTATCCTGAAACCAGGAAAAAAAGAAATATCTACATTCTTATTTTTGGACACTCATGTAAAATTATGTTGCTTATGATAACCAATCAATAATACTCACAAAAAATAAGTATAAAAAAATAAAAATAAAACCATAAGAAAGAAACTAGAGAAATAAATGACAGTAGAATACATGTTGTGGTTCTGAAAATGAGAATAGACTTTTTTTTTTTTTTTTTTGAGAAAAAAAATGAGAATATACTTTATCACATCACATGAGATAAGATCCCAATAATTAAAACGAAAGATGAGACTTTATTGAGAGAGAGGCCCCTCTGGCTCTAGAGAGTCTCAGATGCTGTTGGGTGAGAGGATGGTGGGTTTGTTTTCCAACACATAACAAAAACCAAAGAGCAACAAACAAACCCATAATTAAAGGTAAAGGTAAGAAACTAGAGACAATACTCACAAAAGTCTTATTCTCTCTTTTCCATTCTCATTCTCTCTCTCTTCCTCTCTCTCCCCCTCATCTTCTATCATAATCATCACTGAATTCTTGGATTTTTATTTCTTTGTATGGATCTCTAGCATTGCTTCTGGATTGGGTTGGTGATTTCACAGCTTGATCCTTGTTTTATGGGCGTTCCTATAAATACTTGACCCTATTTTTCTGGACCTTTTCCAATTCCCTGATGGAGGTAAACCCTTTTTCTTGTCTTTTTAAAACTCAAATTCAATAAAAATTCTGTCTTTTTGTCAAAAAAATCTCATATTGGTTTCATGGAACTGTATCTCTTATGTAGATGATCCATTTCCCATCTGGGTTTTCATTATAGATATCTCTTTGTTCCTTTATGTATGTATGTCTTAAGCCAAATTTGTTTCTTTGTAAAATTTGTAAAATATGTAATAGAGGGTATTGATATAACTCTTTTTCCTTTGTGAAAACAGTGATGATCCTCAGGTTTTTAATTTTTAATTTTTTATGTATCAAACCCAATTAGCTGCCAATGAGCTGTGGCTCAAATTGTACTTCCGGGTATAGTTGTAGGTTCAAAACCCGCTGGGTGTGTAACTTATCAATCAAAAACGAACCCAAAATAGCTATAAGCTGTTTTCTAGCCCTTTTTTGTGTGTGCGCTAATAAGAAGTTGGGAAGGGGGATTCAAACCCAAGTTCTCCCACATGAGGAGAACTGGGCAGTGCCGCTAAGGCATAAGGCTGTTGGCAGCTGTTTTCTGCTGGTTGGCACAAAGAATAATGCAACTAAAATTTTCATGTAGTTTTATCAAATTTATAAACGAAAATTGATAGTGTTTGATGTGATGCTGTGTAATACTTAAATTTATATTAAACAACAAATGTTGAAGACAACTAGAGTTAGGTTGGATGAGGAAAGCAGGACACACAAAAATCGGTTTTAATATTAGAAGTATGTAATGTTCTCTTCTCTCTTGGAATTACATGACATATGTAGAAGTCTTTAATAAGATTCCTTACTTCCATCAAGTTGAATTCTTGGGAAAAGATTCATGTTGGGAATGCCAGTTAGTTTTCCAGCAAAAATTAACTAGTTTTTTAGCTTTGTTGATTTGTTAGTAATTTTTGTCTGTAATGGGGTTCTAGTTTTCATTTTCAAGAACTGATATGGTAACATTCCCTAATGTAGATTGCCTTTTCTTCTAGAGTTTTAATACAATGCATATCTTGAATGAGATGCACAGAAATATTATTCTATGACTTAGGATTTGTTCTAAAGTATGGGGGTTTTATGTTTAAAAGGTTCCGGAGATGGAGGAGACAAAGCTTGAAGGTCATTTGACATCAGCTGCAGCCTTTGTGGAAGGGGGAATACAACCAGCCTGTGATGATGCTTGCAGCATATGCCTTGAGGATTTTTCTGAAAGTGATCCATCAACGGTAATAAGTTTAATAATATATCTATAAAAATAAAAATAAAAATAAAAAAGTGTATTAATTATGAAACATTTAATAATATATCACTTATAGCACTCCCCATCCCCTCTCCTCCTCCCTTTTTCCTCTTGCAAAAACTTTTGCATAATTTTCATTTTTTTATGTTGCAGAAATGTCCTTTAATTTTATCCTCTCTTGCCTTGCAGGTGACTACTTGCAAGCATGAATTTCACCTCCAGTGCATCCTTGAATGGTACAAATTATAATTCATTTCATTTTTCAAATTTTGAAGTGTTGTATGACCTTTCTTTTTGACATTAATCATTCTCTCCTTCCTTTATTTGATAAGTATGAATCCTTTATTTTTTTAATTCATGTATATATGTTGTTGAATACTTATATTGTTGAAAAAATCAATGGAATAGCAGTTGTTTGAGATCTCTCTCTCAGACACACATGTTTTAATCACTGCTTCAATCTTTTGAAATCATTCACTTGGTGTTGACGCATCATGAACTCATGGTGATCTGCCATCATCAGTTGTCACCGTCACTGTGTGGTACTTGCTGCGTCATCATCATCATTCCTTCACTGTGCGCTTCTTCAAGGTCATGGTGTTGTAAATGATCTTGGGATGACAAACTACATGTCATCATCACTGTCACTACTCCATCGGCTCATTGTTGCCACTCCACATTCCTCATCATCATGATAGAAAGGAAGGGAAAGTGGAAAGGATATAGGGGAGGATGATTTTTAACTGTTTTTGGTAAATGGGGAAATGTGGAAATGGTTTGGTTGATTCCTAGCTTAGGCGGTTAGCTTGGTTTGTTCATGCGTTTTTGTTATGCATTAAATCAAATTGGGCTTTTAGAAGGATTCTAAGTTTGGGCCAATTGTTTTTGGTATGGACCAATTGATGCATCCCAAATCTGATAACTTGACTAGGTCCGACCACCCACCCATGGGTGACCCACAAATTGTTTTGTCCAGCCCGTTGGTGACATTGGTTTAGCTTTTTTTTTTCACCCAACAAGGTTGGGTCAGGTGGTGGGTATTATCAAGTCTGCTCAAATGGAAATGCCAATGAGCAATAACTTAAATGTCATCTTCTCTCCTAGAAAGAACAAGGTGGAGGGTGAGTTCATGAGTTCAAGATCCATTGGTATGTAATGATCAATTAAAATAAAATAAAATAAAGTCTCTAATGCAATCAAACTTATTGGCTCAAAGAATTCAGACTTATTTTGTTTTTGGGAAAGAGTGGTACTTGAAACACCTAGGATGGACAGATTTTTTCTTCTTTATTTAACATTTTCCCTTTCTGAATTATGACATTATGGCTGGGGCTCACACTTTTTCCTTCTATTTTTTTGGCAGGTTGGTTGCTTAGATTGATTGGTTGTAATCCTACACAAATCATAAAAACTCAACTCAGCCTTAATTCCAAATAAATCATATCATACTGTTTATTATAATAGGATGTATATGTATGAAGCATTTTATTTTATTATGGCATATGATGAATTATATCTATTTGTAATTAAGATATAATTTGTTGAGGAAGCATAGGATTGGGATCTAATTCACTAGGTTTTAATTTTAGGTGCCAGAGAAGCTCCCAGTGTCCCATGTGTTGGCAACCTATTAGCCTAAAGGATTCTACCAGGTGTGTTTGGTTTTTTTAGTTTTTGGCATTACTCAACAACTTCTTGTAATTATTTTCATAGTGTTGTCTTATCTGTATATTGTGGCAGTCAAGAATTGCTTGAGGCAGTGGAACGAGAGAGGAGCTTTAGGGTTACTCCACCAAGAAATGCCACTATATTTCATCATCCCACCCTTGGTGCTTTTGAATTGCAGCATGTCTGTTTTCTTTCATTACTTGGAAATTTGTTTTACTTCATTTGTTATTAACATGTTCAATATATGTGCATCAGGTTATTCTTATGTTACTTCTTGATTTGTAATGCAGTTACCGGTAGGTGCTAATGATGCTGACCTTGAAGAGCGTATAATCCAGCACTTGGCAGCTGCTGCTGCAATGGGAAGGGCCCACCACATTGGTAGGAGGGATGGTCACAGAGGTCGATCATCTGCCCATGGTCGACCACACTTTTTGGTATTCTCCACTCATCCTAGTGGACCTCCCGGTACCGTTTCTGCCTCTGGAGGGGACAATGAGCCAGTTGCAATTAGTGTAGCTAGTCCATCAACCCCGCTTGCATCTGTTGGGGATGAACCATCACAGCAGGTCCCACATTTTCCTTCAGTTCATACTGATCAAGTTTCTTCACCAGCATCTGGACCTACTTTCCTGCCAACAAATCGTCAAGGAATTTCCTTTAGTAATCGGTAGTCTATTATTCTATATCCTTAAATAATTGTCACGACTCTCCTCCCCCCCAATGTAGGAATGAATTTCCTATATGTAGTCATATGCAGTGCATCTATATGTTTAGAAGTTTTTATCTGTTTGTAGGAGCCCTGCTCTACATTCCTCACCATCAAATCAAGATGGAGCAGGACCGTCAGATCTTCAGTCATTTTCAGAGTCTCTGAAATCTAGATTTAATGCCATGTCGATGAGGTATAATTTCAAAAATGAAGACTTCTTTTGGATTGACAATTTTAGTATGCTTTGCCTCCGCTCATTTATCAATAATGCTTGTTGTACTGGTATCTTAGATACAAAGAGTCAATTTCAAAGAGTACCAGAGGGTGGAAGGAGAGGCTTTTCTCTCGTAACACTTCAATGACGGATATTGGCTCTGATGTTCCGGGAGAAGTGAATGCAGGAATTGCTGGTGTATCTCGTATGATGGAACGCCTTGAGACCAGAGAAAATAGTAGTGCCAACCCTGCTTCCGTAGCAAATCACATAGGTGATTTTTCTGTTACGGAGCAGGACAACCAGAACATTGCAGAGACTAATGGAGAAAGCCCTTTGAATGACAGCAATCAACCTGCTTCTTGCACTGCAAGTTCAGCTTCAGGTTAAGTTGATGAACATTGTTTCAGCAAGTGCATCTATCCTCAGCATTTCATATTTGAAGGTGAGCCCTGATGCTGGTGATTAGCTTTTTCAGTTTTTAATTTATAAAGCCAGTTAGGGAGCCCACTGATTAAGCCACCCTGCTTCATTACCAATGACAGCATATTACAGATGTTTCTGACACTATTATTTCTCATTAGAGGGCATCTGTTGTTCAGAATGAAGTTCTTTGAATTGAGGGTCTGCTGGCATGGCTCCATGTGTTGTGTGAATCTGTTTGCCTATGCCCCCTCCCAGGAAAAAAAAATAACAATAAAGAAAGAAAAAGAAAAAGAAGGCAAGAGAAAGAATGTGCAAGATCATAGCTACTCTTTTTTATAATTCTTTTGGACCTTCCCTTTCAAGTATTAGTAATACACACATTCTCTGTAAATTTCATCAGTTGTTCTTAAGGTGTCATGACAACGAACTGGCAATAGGTGTCATTGACACAGTTATTACAGAACTTTGTCCGGTACCTATTGCCAACAAACTGTTTTGGAGTCTGAAAGTTTTGGAATATTTTCAGTGTACTTCATCCTAATCTTTACTGCTTATTTAAACTTTAATCTAAGTTTAGCTTGGATTTCAGGTTAACCTCTTTCTCCAAACATGACATGCTGAGGACAAGATGCTTTCAAATATAGGCCATAGGGTGAGTCATAGTGATTATGGTTTGAACCCAAATAAGGGAGATGAAGTCTGAGAAAGAACTTCCATCTGGAAAGAGACTTATAAAATGGGTATTTTTATGTAAATCTGTTTATAAATATGACATTATGACCCAGATTTGGTGCGGGATATATATTTTAACTGTGACCGGATGGTTAGGTGGATTTTGGCACTAATATTTATATTTAATATTAATATTTCTTGCGGGAAACTTGTGTCAAAACTTAATGAACTTGAATTGTGTATTCTCTAATCTCTATTAGATTTTTTTTTTGGAGTCATTACACGTTGGCTGTGTCTTACAAAGTACAGTTTCTCTTAAGCATCTGATCATGCATGGTTTTTGAAAATTCTAAATTTGCTTATATATTAAGAGTCTGTTTGAGATTCGCTTATTTTGTTGAAACTGAAAACTTTATGCTAAAAGTACTGTAGATAAAGGTAAAAATTAGTTGAAATAATACAATAAGATTCATGAATAGTATCAAAAAGTACAGTGAGATTCATTAATAGTAAAATAAGCTAGCCTTTTAAACTGGAGCCAAACTAAGTGTGCATTTGGAATGCATGTTTTTTTTGCATTTCTGCGTTTTGCTGAAAAACAATGGGTCTTATGCATTGTTCACGGGATCTGCATGTACTTTTTTTAGCCAAAAAAAATTTAAAATTGGGTCTCACGGTATTATTAACACATTTAAAAATTATTTTGCTACAGTATTTTTAGTTTTCAGCAATAAGCGGTATTTTAAACAGACCTTAAGGACCATGCAATTATAGGCAAGAATTAGGCTATTTAATTTGCATATATGATATAACAATGCCACTCTCAAAAAATAAAAATAAAAATAGATAAATAACGAAATCAAGATTAGTACTTTCTGTGATGTCTAGATCCAAATCTCTTCTTCTCCATTGTAATTAATTCAATTGTTAAAAAAAAAAAATCACAACTAAAAAAAATTTAAAAAAAAAAAGAGAGGATGTTACTCATTCTTTCTTATTCTTATCCTTTTCTTCCTTCCTGTTCATGGGGTACACAGATCCCCCTCTTAAATTCCTCGACAGCCATTATTGTCTGAACTCAAATCAAAGAGCTACTTATCATTGATTAAATTACAGGAGAAGGTGAAGGATCAAATGCATCGGAACATACTGTTCTTGCAGGAAACCCAGGAACTTTTTATGCCGTAAGGTTTTAGAAAAGTAGGCATGAGGGCAAAAAATAGCCTGAATGGTTTTACTACATGCATGCGAATACAAATCCTTTGTATGCAGGTGTGGCTGTGTCCAATTCAATTTTCAAATAATGTGAGGAACATATATGATTCTTTTCTTTTCTTTTAAATTCCCCTACCATATAACATTAAGAATATGGACATGACATGAGGCGAAAAATGATTGAATGTTATTAGTTATTAGGTGAGATGTTGTTGCTAGTTTTTGTTTGAACCTATCATTTAATTTACTTTCTTACCAACAGATAATAATCTACCACTTAAAATTTATTATAAAAATATTATAAAAATTTTGTGGACATAATATTTCTTAAAGACACGTTGGTATGGACATGGGTTGGACCATGGCCTCCTTAACTTTTGAAACTTTCCATTATTCTTCTTTAATATTTGATAATAAATATAAAAATAACACAAAAATATATTTACTGGCCCTCTAAGAAATTTTTTTCACTCCGTCATAGTGTGGCTGTCTCCAACCATAGAGTCCAAGGAGTTTTTTGTCCCCCTTGTCGTGTCTAACAGTATAATAGGGGGGACATCGGATAATATCTTGGTGGCGTTTATGGTTGTAGCTTGTGATTTCTGAAGCGACGAGCCCCATAGTCCTTATTTTGTGAATTCGAGATACTATGCTCGGGTTGGAATAAGATGCACATGTTTCGTACGTCCCACTTTTTGTGCTCATGTGGTAAAATTTTATTTTCGTTAAAAATACTCTGTACTAGTGTACTCTAAGGTCTCAAAAATAAATAAATAAAGGGTTAAAGATCCCAGCTTCTCTAGTCACACATAGGACAAGACTTAAAAAGCATCCTAAGCTGTGTGTACACAACGGATTTGGATCGTGCAATACCCCAATATTCACTCACAAAAAGTTTCTACCTTTTACCTTTTTTTTAATTTTAACTTTTAAAAAAAATGTATTTTTAAAAATTTTTTATTCAATGGCTGCTTACCTGTTTTCTCACAAGCAACATTTTCATCCATATTTCTGTCGTTGCTTACAGCCTTCTGTAGTATGGAGACCTCGCCCGTACTCTCTAAAGCTTGCCACCCCTATCTATTAGATAAGCTAAAATTTTGGTTTCAAATTAAAGCGAATTTCTAACTAAAAATTGGTGAGTAATTCATTATTAGAACAAGGATTCAAGATGTTCTAGAATTATTAGCAATGACGGAGTTAGGGGGAGGGGTTAATTGCCTCCTGACCCATCAAAACAAAATCTATGTATATGGTGTTATAGGAATTAGGTTTAAGTGTGTAAGCTCAAGAGGCTCAAAGATATAATAAGCTCATGTATGCTTAAATCTAGCACTCTTTCCCTGTATAAACCCTACTAAGATTTCAGTGTAATCGAGTAAATTGAGATTATAGTAAAGATATAGTTATTAAGACTTTCTCTATGTGAACGTAAGTTGTTAAGTCGAACCACGTAAACTTTGTGTTTTCTCTTTTATCTCTACACTCTTTTTCTCCACTCTCTCACACATGCCATGAGAATGATTGAATTTCTTTTTAGCTCTTTTCACAAAGCTACGATATTATCACTTGAAATTTTCAAAAAAATTACAAGTGTTTTCAATCCATTATTATTATTATTATTATTATTATTATTATCTATAATGTTTTCTTCGAAGCAAATATTATAAGCTCATGTATGCTTAACTCTAGCACTCTTTTTCTATATAAACCCTACTAAGATTTCATTGTAATCGAGTGAATTGAGATTATAGTAAAGATATAGCTATCAAGACTTTCTCTATGTGAACGTAAGTTGTTAAGTCGAACGACGTAAACCTTATGTTCTCTCTTTTATCTCCATACTCTTTTTCTCCACTCTCTCACACATGCTATGAGAATGATTGAATTTCTTTTTAGCTCTTTTCACAAAGCTACGATATTATCACTTGAAATTTTCAAAAAAATTACAAGTGTTTTCAATCCATTATTATTATTATTATTATTATTATTATTATTATCATTATCATTATCATCTATAATGTTTTCTTCAAAGCAAGTCATTTACTTGCTTCGAAGAAAACATTATAGATAATAAGAATGGATTAAAATAATCATCACCAGACATTTGTAATAGATAGCAGTTAAAAAAGATATGCTCTATTTCTAAGTGGATTCTAATTTATTACAACAATAAAAGTAGTCTAATGGTAATGATTCCAAATGAAAATTCATGAAATTAAAAATTTCCTGAGATAACCCAAAGTGTTTTTTTTTTTTTTTTTTTTCCTTTTCCTTTTAAGAAGATAACCCAAAGATTTGATACAATATCAATTGTACCATTTCCATTTGCATGGTACTTGAAGGGGAGGGAATGACAGAGCTGATCCGCCTCAACGCAGAGGGATTGGATGTGTGCAATTTTTATATATAGATTGCTTAAATTTGTGGTGTATTTGGCTTAGTTTTAGAGTAATTTTTTAATATGTTTTATCTAAAAATAAGTGAGGTTTTAAAAATAACCTTAAACAAATAGAAAATATATTTATTTTAATGATATGAAATACATGCTTGGATGTCTATGCTTGAAAAAATAATTTGTCATTTATATTATATTTTGTATGTCCATTAAATTTTTATTAGTTGTTTATTTATTTTGTTGTTAATATTCATTAGTATTTTTAGAATTAAATTTGCTCATAATCGTATCTTTTAACCTTGTCCCCCCCCCCCCGGATTAATATCCTAGGTCTGCCACTAATTATTAGGGAACTCTTCCACATAAAATTTTATATTTTATTAATCTTAACATTTCAATTTTATAATAAATGATTCAAATTATACCACATCATTATTCCACTAATAAAAACCTTATAATAGTCATGCCACATCATCTATTAGAAAAAGCAAATTGATATGTCAAATTTTGAGTTTTTTCTTTTCTTTTACTTTTTTTTTTTTTTTTTTTGGCTAAAAAGCCCAATACCTAGCCTAGTGTGAATGTTCTTCGATAGTTAAGACTTCACATTCTACATTCCAATTTCATCATTTTGTTAGAGCAATACTAGGAACATATAACATATTCTAAATATATTTACAATTTGATAAGGTGGTAGGTTATGATTGGTGAGAATGTAGGTCGACCACTATCATCATGCTTTCATTAACTAATCACAACTTTGATAGGAACAAAACCTAATTTGAGAAATGAGAGAGGAACTTGGAAGAATTGAGTCATGGACCAAAGTTCTGAACAACACTTTAGGTTAGAACTTAGACTTTTGAACGTCAATCAAAGCATGTAATTTAGCACTTGTTTTCTTCATCAAGTACTAATCAACACTCTCTTATTGGATTTGGATGAAATTTGCATGGTAGCTCCCTCTTACTCCCATGCACATGAATATCAAATGCTCAGTTGAATGTGAATTCAAGATTTGTATATAATTAGGATTGTTACTTACAAATTAATTGTTAGAAGATAAGATAGAGTTGGTTAGTTTAGTTAGTTAGTTAGACCCTAGCAAGTTAATCACATCTTGAATTCCTATAAGCAGATGTGGAATTAGAGAACCAATCCTATGGAGTCATGTGAGGCAATGAGATGAAGGTTATGGTTCTATAAATAATTGATTGTGATCACATTCCCATTATTGAATATGATTGCGCATTTTGTGTGCTTAGACTTTGTTAGAGATATATTAGCTTATTAGTATAGGTTCAAGCCTAATTCTACTTTGTGTGCAAATCAAGTCTTCTACTTCTACTTCTACTCGAAGTTTATTGGTTTAGGGTTTAGTCTACTATATATAACCATGTTATGGTTTATTATAACACAGGTTTTGTACTCCACTCTTATATAATAAAAATGTAGCCATTAAGGGTTTCTTCCATGAACGTAGGCTGTAAGGCTGAATCACGTAACCTTAGTGTTCTTGTGTTCATATTTTATGTTTCCCTCTTCTACTTCTATTCAAGCAATCTCTAGTATGGTCAAGCCACTGTTAGAGGTCGCATCAACACTGCAAGACCATTGCCTTCCTCAGACCACCGTCATAGAACCAAACTTCATTAAAGGGATCTTCTCAACCTTATCAAATCTCAAGATTTCATCAATATTCCATCTTGAGTTTGAGATGAGGTGTTAGAAATATATTAGTCCATTAGCATAGGCCCAAACCTAATTCTATTTTGTATGCAAGTCAAATCTTCTACTTGTATTAGAAATCTATTAGTTTAGGATTTAGTCTACTGTATATAACCATGTTATGGTTCATTATAATGCAGGTTTTGTACTACACTCTTATATAATAAAGATGTAGTCTTTAAGGGTTTCCTCCATGGATGTAAGCCGTAAGGTTAAACCATGTAACCTTGGTGTTCTTGTGTTCCTATTTTATGCTTCCCTCTTTTGCATCTATTTAAGCATATTCAACATAGAATATATCATAGCTAATATCTGACAGACTTTAATAATCTTGTTCTTGGAGGAAGAGTTTCCCTTGAAAAAGTATCAATTGGAGAAGACTCTCTTTGAATAAGTCACATACACTTCCATTTCCTTCATCTAATCACATCCAAGGTTCCATTCATAATCCATTATCAACCATCCTTCCCTCACAATCCCAAAACTCTAGTTGCATCTCTAGACATCCTAAGCCAATTTCCTTTCAAGAAACCATCTCAAACCCTCCATACCCTTGCTGCCCTAGTATCATCCAACTTTGCCATGTCCTAGATCCCCTTATCCTAATCCTCACATAAAAAAGAACCTGATTTTGCTCTCACTCATTTTTACACTAAACCCTAATCATTTATAAGGTCTTAGTTTTCTCTTCTTTTCTATTCAAGATTATACT
The DNA here is from genome assembly GCA_030820535.1 of Quercus parvula. NCBI lineage: Eukaryota > Viridiplantae > Streptophyta > Magnoliopsida > Fagales > Fagaceae > Quercus > Quercus parvula. Next base: position 20,668,216 of record JAUAME010000011.1, on the reverse strand, counting down.
ATATCCCTCAAAAACACCTGAAGTATTATTGTGTTCTTAACAAACTTGCTACCTCACTAAATTGTGATATAAATATATGACATATGTTATTCTCACATTTAATTCTTGGAAAGCATAATTAGACTTATGAGATACTTAGGTCACTCGTAGTGTTCAATTTTGTATGAGAAACTTGGACAAATTTCATCATGGTTTATTTTGTTTCAACATAAATCATTTTTTGGAAAATTGATTTGTTTTCCTAACTACTTAAAAAAAAAGTTTTTTTTTTGGTTATTTGGCTCACATTAAAAAGTGGAAAATGTCTTTTGTTCTGTTGGTCACAAAAAATGTTTTCCACCATACCAAACAATCGAAAACCCTTTTTGTCTAAACATGTGGAGCTTTTTGTCATCTTCTTCCACATGTCCTACCAACAAAGTAATTTATTCAATTTTTAAACACTAAAAAAGGATTTCTTATTAAATCTTCCAATTTCCTCCAAATTTTAGCAAGTTTGTTCTAGTTGGTACTAAAGAATTCTAGGCGGCACCATTCTTTGCTCATTAGTATTCTTAAACCCAAAGTGTCATCTCCCCCCCCCCCCCGGGGTGGTTTTTGCCAAACATAACGTAATTTTCTATACCATTAGCCAGAAGAGAAGAGGGCGAGTCCCTCAATGTGGGGGGGGGGGGGGGGGGGGGGGGTAAAAAGAAAGGGGAAAAAATGAGAGAAGAAAATAAATGAAAAGAGGAATTTTTTTTTTTCTTTTATAGCGATTGGTTTGTAAAAGCATTCACTTCCCGAAAGGAAAAAAAGGGCAATTTGCGTTACCAAAAATTACTTTATGTATTTTATGTAATCACATTTATAATATACCCTATATCTCATTTTTTATTTTATATTACATTATAATAAAATAACGTTACTTTATCAATGAGAAAGAGAGAGAGAGTTGGAGGAAGGAGAGAGGAAAAGTACAAGAGAAGAATAAAAAATAAAAAAGAATAATATGCATAATCGGATGTAGGTGTGTTTATGGTGATTTTTTGCTATATTATCATCATGCATAATCGGATTTTTTGCTATATACATCTTCAATAACCCAATGAGAATATTCTAGGGAAGAAAAGAAAGGACATAGGTAGGCCACATAATATATAAAAAATAAAAAAATAAAAATAAAAATCTCTACTTTCTAATTTTCTCCAATTTGACAAAAAAAGGATGGGTCCATTAAAATTCATTCCCTCCATCTTTCTTTCCTTCCCTCCATTTCTTTCCAACCAAACAAATAATTCTTTTTCTCTTCCCTCTCTTTTTGTTTTCCTTTCCTTGCATTTTTCCCTCAAACATAATGGTGTTAAAAAATTGTATTTTTTAATTGGCATTTGGCAGCCAGTGAAGAGAGTCACGTTTGTGGTTGGCAGCACCGACGTAGAAACTACTCTCATAAATGGTCAGCTGAGGGCGACAAAAGATCTACTGGTGGACAATACGTCGCCGTTTGTGATTTTTACTGCCCTTTTAAGTTGTAAAGGCCACTAAATTCACGCATCCCACGCGCGCTTTAAAGCGACGTTTGGATTTTCGTAACTTAGCGTAGAATTCAGGGCATTTTTTTAATTTTCCACAACACCGACAGCTTGCCCTTTGCTTTTAGCCTCGTGAGCTGTGAGATCACACACAACTCTCTCGGCTCATGTTTTTTGAGCTTCAGCTTTGTAATTTGTAGCCCACCAAATAATGCACTTTGATAGTTTTGTTCCAACTTTTTTTTTGTTTTTTTGTTAATATCTTTTTGTTTAGAAATTAAGTAAAGCCCTGCATGATGAGACACAGAGTGATGCATCATCTGCCTTCGTGAGTTTTTAAATAATCTTAGAATTAGAAATATTTTTCTATTTTTTTTTTAAGAGTTTCATCTTATGATATTCACTTTTAATAAATGTTATTTATTAACAAATTAAGATATCAATCAATTTTTAGTGTAAGTGAGAATTAACCTCCAGACTTCTTATTCAACTATAAAAAACTTTACTAGTTAAATAGTATTTTTCTTTACAATATTTTTACGTAAGTTTTAGATGTTGTAGGTATAACACTTTTCTAGATTTTAAGAGTGATATGTTGACTAAATGCAATCATGGTTTTTTCCCCCAATTAGATGTCAATTATTGATGAGCAGTTAGACAACATTTAATTCAAGTAGTTTCAACGTTACTGAAATTAATTACTATCTTTAAAGTGGCGTTCATTATTGAAAACATATAAATTTGAGACCTCTACATGTTTAACATTTATAGAAATAATAAAGTTAAAGATTATACACACCAATTGAAAATTAACCAGCAAATAGAAATAATGTATTACGTATGTGCAATAAACCAAATTAGCAAAGCAATAATAAAAAAAAACAAATTAACAAAGCAATAATAAATATCCATAGCGATTTAGTTATAAAAGTGGAAATTAAAGGAGAATTCCTCTAATAGAAAACCCTCCTCTACATGAATACAAACAGTCCCATAAAAATTCTACTAAATAGGAAACAATCTATAAATATTAATGGGTAAAGTTAAGAGAAAGTTCAATTAAAATTTAAAATTAGAATTTAATTTTTCACCACATGTCTAAATTTATGTGAGAACCACAACATAATTATTCACTTAAGTTTGTGTCATGTATTCACTTAAGTTTTTTTTTTTTTTTTAAATTTTATGTCAAATGAATTAATGAGTGCAAAATACTAAGAATCTAGTATTAATGAACTATAAAATTTATTAAAAAAAAAAAAAACCAATCACATATGCTCAATAAAAATCATCATACAACAAAGATCACCACACGTAAGAATTATTATGTAACTATTAAATTTTAGGTAAGAATTTTAATATGTGACTAATTATATTTACTTTTTCAAACAAATAATTTGACTAATTATTTATATTTTTATGATAAAAATTATGTTTAATTTTAAATATATCCATACGTATGCATGTGTTACATGCTTTTTTTTTTTTTAAATAATTTGATTCATTATTTATATATTTATAATAAAAATTGTGTTTAATTTTAAATGTATCCATATATTTGCGTGGGTTACTTGCTAGTTATAATTAGTCATTGATGCACAAAACATTGTATAGTATAGATTCTATGCAAAATAAACAAAAGCTTTGCTTGGCTTCCCACTACAATAGTCCTACTCCTAGACCTTCTATAATCCTTATGTAGTGATTTCCATAAACTCCTCGCTCATAGAAGTTAAGATCCCTTGCACTCCAAGGAACCTCCTCAACCTCCCTTAAGGTTTGGTTACAGTAAACCTAACTAGATATCTATGTGGTTTCAAGCTCTAAAACACTCACTTTGGAATTGGAAAGTGAGTAAGTTAATACAATGGGATATTTAGATAAAACTCTAAGCATATGTTCTAAATGGTCTTGGATAACACTTGGGGAAGTAAAAGCAATGCAAGATCAAGAACCTAAAATAAATATCAAGAGAGGAGGATTTGGAAGCTTAAGGCAAAGCTCTCTCTCTCTCTCTCTCTCTCTCTCATATGGGTTGAGCATAGAAAGGAGAGGCTAAATGCTAAACAAACTAACTAACAGCTCTTCATGTACGTTATATTAAGGTTGGAAGTATGGGAGTTCAAAACTTTCTTTGTTCTTCAATGAAAATGGTTCTCCCAACTTAAACCTAATCCCTTGCATTGATTCATAAATGATAGCCTCAACTTGAAGTGTTGAGCAAATCGTGCATTATAAACTGTGCATACCTTGCTGCCCTTTTTAAAAATGAAATTTGATGAGCTTAGCTTAAATTGGGTTAATGACTTGCTCAAGTGGGCTTTATCTTTTCATATGAGTGATGTAAGAGTGAGATCTCTAGTTAACTAACTTAGAGCCCATTTGGATTGAGAGAGAAAGGAGGGGAAGTGGATGGGAGTAGAATAGAGTAGAATTGACTGAAAATAAGCTAATTTTAGGCAAAATTTACTCTACTCTACTCTCCCTTTCTCCCCCTTCATCCAAATGGACTATTAATGTCTCATTTGAGAGGGCTTCTCTCTGTTAAGTGAGCTTGCTTGAGTGGACTATAAACGAGATCTTGAGTGGGCTTATTATTGCTTGAGAGAAATTTTTCATATGTTAATTTTATGAGTTTTTTGCTTCACAAATTGATCAAGAAATACAACCCATTTTCAGTTTCACTGTCATGAACATTTGCTAATACAAGTCTTAATAGCTATAATAACAAACATAATTCCTATTTATAACTTCAAGTCTCTATAATGATTATATAAATCCTTATTTATTGGGCAATATTTCAATAAACATCAAATATAAATTCTTTTAATTACAATGAGTATGTATTATATACTGTATACAAAGTAGCGATATGTATGAAATGCACATGACCCGAACGGAAAATAAAATATCTTTTGAGCATGTCTATCTTTAATGACATAAAAGTATAAAACTATATAATCTATAGCTTGAAGTACTAGTCGATAAATGATTATGAATTTGTCAATTAGGCTAGCTCCCACCTCTAAATCTTTCAAATGATATATAAAACGAGCTATGGTGTCAAAATTATGCTGGCTACCCAATAGAATAGGGCAAAATAATAAAAAGAACCTAATCAATGTTTCATTAAAATTTACTTTAGTTCATTTTTAAACCCTTAATAAAGTGACATATTAACTACACTAAAAAATAAATAAAATAAAGATTCAAGCACCTTTCTCATATGTTCCCGACCTTATTGTATTATATTATCACCCTTTCTTTTAAGACAAAGTTAAAGCTAAACATCAACAACCCCTTGTTTACCAAAAAAAAAAAAAAATCACCAACCCCTTGGAATTAAAAACATGTTAAACGTCAACAACCATTAAATACATACAAAAAACCAAATTAAGAAATATAATAAATAATGAAATTAGTTCTTTATTATTCCATCCATTCATAAAGATACAACTTGTCCAATGACCTTACTTACCTTCTCATTCATACTTGCAAAAAAGTTGTAGTAAGTAGTACTTACCAGTTACTTGTTTATTAGATTTGTTTGGCAGAAAGATGAAGGGTCAAAACTCAAAAGTCAAAACTGACCAGTACACAAACAAATTTTGGCTTGGCTTAGGAGAGAGAGAGAGTGGAATTTGAAGCCGCGCAGACTCATCAGCCGATGATACCAACTTAGCCGTGTGGTCCCTACATTCCAGGCTGTCTGAACTCATTCACAGCCCACAGGTCTTCTCCTACTTTTTAAGTCTTAACTCTACTTTACTTCCCAAACTCTTCTTCATTTCTCCTCTACACTTCTCTTTCTCACTCCTCACTCCTATTCACCGTGTGCTGTCCTGTCCCTCTCTCTCTGTCTCTCTCCTCTTTTCTCTTCTTCCAAGCAAAACCCTCTCTATCTCAATCTCTTCTAATTCTCTGCCACCAAATCCCCATTTCACTGCACAACCAACAAATTTCACTCACACTTTCTTCTTCTCTGATGAGCGCCATGGATTCTCATGTCTATGGTGTCTCTTCTAAACTTTTCTTGACTCTTCTCTTTCTTTCACTTTCCATTTCCTATGCCGCATTGCCTCAAAACCCAGTTTCTAAATCTTCTTCTACTACCCAAATAAACTCAAACTCTGTCCTTGTGGCTCTCTTGGATTCCCATTACACTGAGCTCGCTGAACTCGTTGAAAAAGCCCTTTTACTACAGACTCTTGAGGAAGCTGTTGGGAAACACAACATCACCATCTTCGCCCCCAGAAATGAAGCTCTGGAACGAGAACTCGACCCAGAGTTCAAACGCTTTTTACTCGAGCCAGGTAACCTCAAGTCCCTCCAAACTCTTCTCATGTTCCACATTGTCCCAAAACGAATCGTCTCCAAAGACTGGCCCGCCGAGTCCTCACCCTCCTTTCGCCACCCAACTCTCTCGAACCACCACGTGCATTTGAAGACTCATGGGAACCGACTCATAGACTCGGCCGAGATTGTTCGGCCCGACGACGTGGTTCGACCCGACGGGCTAATCCACGGGATCGAGCGCCTCTTGATTCCTCGATCCGTGCAAGAAGACTTCAACCGGAGAAGAAATCTACGGTCCATCTCCGCCGTTTTGCCCGAGGGAGCACCGGAGGTGGACCCCAGAACTCACCGGTTGAAGAAACCGGCAGCACCGGTCCCGGCTGGCGCCCCACCGGTGCTGCCGATTTACGACGCCCTGGCACCAGGGCCTTCTCTAGCTCCGGCTCCGGCGCCAGGCCCTGGTGGACCCCATGGCCACTTCAATGGTATGAAGCAAGTCAAGGACTTTATCCACACACTCTTACATTACGGTGGCTACAATGAAATGGCAGATATTCTAGTCAATTTAACCTCTTTAGCAACCGAGATGGGTCGGTTGGTTTCGGAGGGGTATGTGTTGACGGTTTTGGCACCCAATGACGAAGCCATGGCTAAGCTAACCACGGACCAGTTGAGTGAGCCTGGTGCACCGGAGCAGATTATATATTACCATATCATACCGGAGTATCAGACTGAGGAGAGTATGTACAATGCAGTGAGGAGGTTCGGGAAGGTCCGGTATGATACTCTGCGGTTACCACATAAGGTTGTGGCTCAAGAGGCTGATGGGTCTGTGAAATTCGGGCAAGGAGATGGGTCGGCTTACTTGTTTGACCCGGATATTTACACCGATGGTCGAATTTCGGTGCAAGGGATTGATGGGGTTTTGTTCCCACCAGAGGAGGAGACCAAGATTGAGAAGAAAACAGGTCCACTTGTTAAGGTTGTCTCCAAGCCCAGGAGAGGTAATGTTATTCTTATTGCTATTGTTATGTGCTTTCACTTTTTTATTAGATTTTTGCATTTGTGTTATTATCATTATTGTCAATTGCTTCGTGTAGTTTGTTATGTTCATTCTAATGTAGTGCTAGGTGAAAGTAAAATCTCAATTTGGTTCATGCTTGGTGGTGGAAAATTTGACTGAAATTTTGGGTGAATGGGTGTAAGAATTTGTGAGAGAGATTATTTCTATGCTTAGTGTTCTGTCCAATTTTGGAGTTTTGGTTAGGGGTGAGAATGTTGAAAGGTGTTCCGATATCCAGATGAGCTGTATTGATAATTTTTTCAATAGATACAGTTGGATTTGAAGCTATGACGTCTATTTCATGATGTTTACACTTTTACCATTAGAGTTATACACCAATTCGTTTTTACCATACATGGAATCTAAAGTTTTGAACCCGATTTCTTATTTGGCAAGGACAGAATTTACTGGAGTTAATGGAACCCACGGATTGTGTTTGGTAATTGACGATGGTTGTGGTGGTGGGTAGATAGAATTATAAATACGGGTTAATTATTGTGGACTTGTAAATTAGCGTGTGGAAGGGGACGAGCCACTTTATTTAGTGCCATAATGGAGAAATTATTACATGATGTGATTATTGACTAGTGCTTTTAATTTTTGTTATCATATTGTTGATTTAGTACTTTTAATTTTGGCCACTGTTTTATTAGTGGGGGAACCTTTTTGCTGTGAAAGCACACAGAGGAATAGGTAGGAAAGAGAGATTATAAATGGACGCATATTGGTGGAGTATTGCTAGAAGTGATTGAAGTGTGGGTTCTTTTTTAGAAAGGAGATAGTGAAAGTGGTGGTTTTTAGCTCGGAATTAGAGCTTTGGAGATGGGGAGGAATGAATAATTTTATTACCGCACACTTTTACGCTGTAGACTGTAATTGATTGTTTGGTAGACTGTAATTGATTGTTTGTCATTATTGTATGGATCCACACTTTTTTCTTCATTACTTGCCATTTATCATGTAGAATAGTTGTAGGACTTGTGGCAAAGCGTGTGGTATTAGAAATATTTGGGAGGAATTTGTCGGTGTGAAGTAAGGTGTGAAGTAATGATCAGTATGATCTCACAACTTGGACTTTTAGATTATACTTTCTGTAGTTGTCTCTACTTTTGTTTTTAAATAAATAATTAATCATTGAAAAAAAAGGTGTGGTGGACCTAAGGAAGGTTCTTTAAGTAATTAGTTCAATTATTCAAGGCGAGTTATGGGCTTTTGCTAAGGAATCCATGTGTATAAAAACAAAGCATTAAAATAGCAGAAAATCCAGGGTGGACAAGCTGTGAACCACATTCCATTTCACATCTTCAATGCCAACAATAGCCTGTCTATGATTAATTTCCACAACTTTATTATTTTTAATTGTTTCCTAAACTTTCCCTTTCCTACTCGGCTGGCATGATTTGCTGTCTTAGTTCATTTATGTTTTATAGCTGACCTTAAGTTTTTATATTTGGGCATTTAGCTTTGGCAACATTTAAAATTGAGTCATTCAACTAATACCTGTTAATTTTCACTTCTCAAATTTAATATATGCATGTGAGATGGCTTTATATTGAGTTGACTTAACATTTTATTTTTACCCAATTGCATATGACAGGGAAGTTGCTAGAAGTAGCGTGTAGAATGCTTGGAGCTGTTGGACAGGAATCTCATTTCTCTACTTGTCAATGAAAAATACATTCTCTCAATAAAACTAAGAAGAAAAAAAGAACTGTAAACAATTTGATAAATGGTAAATACATTTCTTTTTTCAATCTCTCTTTTTCCTGATTCAAATGGGTCACTTTGGCTAAACAATTTTTGTTTATATTGCAGTTGTAGGAAAAGTTTCTGTCCAAAATCATGGATGAATAGACAAGTGGAGAGTGTGCTTTACATTGCAGGATTTCCTTCGGAATCCACAAAAGAGAAAGTTCAATGTTTTTTTTCTTTTGTTATAAATACTGTAATTACATATCATTTTTTAATTATTTTCTCTTTGAATTACGGTCACTTTATGCAATTTACCACCCCCAAAAAAAAAAAAAAAAAAAACTGTATGCATAAAAAACCTTGGATGATTTACTCTTTCATCACTGGTTGTGTATTTTTGCCCGTTTGTGCAGCCATTGGTTTGTGAATTATAGTTAAAATATATTTCATTTTCACATTAATATTATAATTTCGTTTTCATATGATCGGTGTGTGGTAAAGAGTGGGAAGGTGGAATTTCGTTTTGGTTTGGAGTCATATTCTGTGGAAATTAAAATTGTGGTGACAGTGATGGTGGTAGTTGTATGATGTATTATTTTACTGATTAAAACAACCCAAGTGGCTGGTCTTTCACGGATGGTTCTCTTTATCTTTTTATTTTTTTTGAAGGTGATGGTTCTCTTTATCTTGTGTATAATAAAATGAGAAGACAGATTCTGATCAATTATTGATTAATGCATAAAGAAAACCGTGTCAGCTTGATTTATAAATGGGTAGACCTAACAAACAGGTTAAAAAAAAAGAAAAAAAAAAAAAGAGGAACAAACAGGTTTGGTCAGTCAGATTCGATTATTTATATGATCCAATAGAGTAAGAATCAATACGTGTATGGGTTGAATTAAAATGGGTTTTTATTCTTATTATTCATACTTGCCCAAAACTTGCCCCAATCTTCTATATGTCTGTCATTCCCCTATACTCATCTCTATGATGGAGTAGCCAGTTGTCACGCAATTGGAAGAAACAGAGGAAGAGAAGACTTTGGCGAACCCAGTCCAGAGACTCTTCTGCACACCTTGTCATAATTAGTACGCATGTCAAATGGTGGTTACATTATTTTTTACAAGTATAAGTGGTAGTCCCTATGCGAAAAATGAAGTGTGTGGCAAAACATGTGTCCATAGAAAAACTTTGCCTAGTAAACACATCCTTGTTCGAATGATTGTCGGTTTGCAAGGATATTGCTCAAAGAGTAATATTATATGTTATCAAATTTCCTTCAGTGATTATGATAATCTTATATGATTAACTTTCAGTTGCTTCTCCCCTTTGAAGCGGAAACAATTCTTAACATTCCCCTAAGCTATGACCTACCAGAAGACAAACTTATTTGGGTAGGTAACATAAAAGGAGAATTCATTGTCAAAAGTGCTTACTATATAGTGTGGTGGAATCACATAGTGAGGGAGAAAGCTCATCTGGGGACCCTAGATCACCACCATGGAGGGAAATGTGGCACCTAAAAATTTCCCCAAAATCCGTATATTTTCTTGGAGAACCTGCAATAATGCTTTTCCAATAATGGTAAATTTGAGCAAAAGAGGTATTAAGTTGTCCTTTGTGTGGGCAAGAGGCTGAATCGCTGAAACAATCACACACTCACTCCTTAGATGTATAATAGCTAGAGAGGCTAGGTGTGGAAACAATGGAAGGAATGCCCAGTTGCAGTCACTGTTGAAAACTGTGACTTCACTAACACAGCTATGAGCTTCCTATCAGATGGAACTTTTAGAGACTTGGAAATCTTCTTCATGACAGCTTGGCCTATCTGGTTCAATCGTAACCAAATGGTGCATGATTCTATCAACTAGTCTCGAAACCAGATATGGTGTTTTGCCTCTAGAATTATCCATGACTGCAAAGAAGCCTGTGTTTACTTTCAGCTAGGATCGGATGCTTGTGAGCTAAGTTGGAAAAAACCTCCAGCTGGTGTTTATAAAATAAACATGGATGGTGCAACATCGGATGATGAAAGGAACTCTAGTGTTAGGGTGGTGATTAGAGATTCTAACGAATCAGACTATCAGTCACAGCTAGCTTGAGCAAGACCCTTCCAAGTCACTACTTGGTTCCGGAGACAGAAATTATTGCTTTGGATGGATGCTGGCATTTTACTAGCTCTAGAAATGGAGCTTAGACAAATCATCCTTGAATCTGACTCTCTTACAGTATACCAAGCTGTTCTATCAAATGAAACAAGCGAGGAAGCTGGGCATCTAATCCAAGGAATCATCAGCCTACTTGGTTATTTTGGCAGCTGGCAGATTAGGCATCTAAAATGGGACTATAATAGGGTTGCACATGAGCTTACTTGATATGCTAGATATATAGAGATAAATCAGGTGTGGAAAGGAGTTTCTCCTCCTATATTGCGACACCTCCCCAACCTAGATTGTCTCTAATTCTCTAATTGTTTTTATGTTTCTTTCCTTGTTGTACTCCAATTTCAGTTTTATAATATCAGTTATCCATAAAAATAAAAAGAATCAAAGTCGGTTTGCAAGTAAAGGACATTACTCAAAGAGTAATGTTATATGTTATCAAATTTCCTTCATTGATTTAGATTATGATAATCTTATATGATTAAGTTTGAACTGTTCTTAATATTCGTGAATCAAAGTATGGAAAAATTTAACCAAATAGAATTTCCTATTAAAATTTTGAGCGAAAATGCACATTTGTTATCAAGTGTAAAATATTTTTACAAAAAATTTTAACAAGAATTTATAAGTGCAAATTTAAAGTATTTAGCAAGTTGTAAACAAAAATAGACGACAAGTTATATTAAATTCATGGTGAATGATAGCAATTGATGATTTTTTTTTTTGTTAAGAATTCATAATATAATTTTATTGAATCAATAGAAACTTCTGTCGGCTATCACAAGATTGGTAGCATCACTCATCACTGTGGATGTCTTCTAACCAAATTTGAGGAGCAATAGATTGCTTGGTCAATTTGGCCAGGTTATCAGCAACGGCATTGCCCTTGCGTTTAACATGAGAAAAAGAACAAGAAATGAAATTGGCAGCAGCACGCCTTGAGTCATCCACCAGATTACCAAAGGCAGCCAAGCAATCTGAGTCAGAGTTGAGATGTTTAAAAATAACCTCAGAGTCCCCTTCAAACACCACATCCCGAATTCCAATCTCGAGAGCAAAGTGCATCGCCCATCGACAAGCCATGGATTCTACGTTTTCCACTGATGGGGGCAGACTAATTCTTTCTAAGAGAGCTGCAATCACTTCACCCTCTGAATCATGAATCACCACTCCAATCCCTGCCATTCGAATATCCTGGAAAATTGAAGATTTTGTCACCGCATTAAGAATCAAAATGAATAATCTTATGGTTCCATAATTTTCTACATATGGTATGGGTGATTTTACATTCTGAAGGAGTAATGTTATATGTTATCAAATGTCATTCATGGATTCTGTGATTTTATGACTTAAATTTGAGTTGTTCTTAAGATCCATGAATCAAAGTGTAGGAAAATTCCAACAAATCTGCTTAACAGTACTGAGTTGGGCTGTTAAGAAATAACAATATGTAAAATATGTGTAGCTGAAATGAGAATGTTAAGATAATTAAATGGAAATAAATAGAAAGATAACATTCGAAATGAGAAAATTCGCTTAAAGATATGGGTAGCCCTATTGATGAAAAGATGAGGGAATGTCACTTAAGATGGTTCAATCTTGTTTAAAGGAGAATGACTAATGCAATAGTAAGAAATAATGAGTTGGTTGTTGAGGGAACCAAAAAAAAATAGGTAGAGAAAGACCAAAAATCACATTATTAGAAGTACTAAAAAATGACATGTCAATTAAGGGAGTAACATTGAGTATGACTTTAAATAGAGTAGAATGACGGAAAGGAATACATATGGCCAACTCTAACTAATCTGTTGAGAATCCATAATTGACTACAATCCGAATATTAAGCTATTAATGCGGTGACAAAAATCACATTGTTGTTATTTACACAATTTTTTCACTTGAATATACAAAATATAAATCTAAATTAATATAAAGTTCATAGAAAATGATAGCAATTAACAAAAGCCTACCACCATATGCATATGGACAAAGTTTTCTTCCAAATCGGGTTGGAGGAATCTACCCCAATCTATTTATGGTGATTTATAAGACCATCAAGTGTAGTAAATCACATTATTAATTAAATCATTTAAATAAGTCACATACCTATTAAGTAGGTCAAATGACTAAAAGTACATGTGAATTTTTTTTTTTTAAATTTCCACATAGTGAGTTGGAGGGACTTTCCTCTAAATTGTTTTGGAGGAAAACTCTATCCTAAACATACTACCACAAATCTAAGCATGAGTTAAGTTAAATATATAGGTTTATTGAAAAAAAAAAATTCTAGAAAATAGGAACTACAATGATCCCTTATGTGGTAGAGAACCTCAATGTATTTTGAAATTGGAGAAAATTGCCCGTTGAGAGATTGATGCAAAGAGCTTTTGCAATAACAAGCATATCAAATGATAGTTGAGCTATCGTAAATAATGGTAGTGAATGCTGAGGAAAATCACCATTAATTAGGCATTAATGTTGTTTTTTTGTTTTTTTTGAGGAAAAGGCATTAACGTTGTTGATCAAATAAAGAAAGAAAGAGAGAGTGTGGTCAAACATAAATTAAGACAAAGAGGTGTGTGAGATTCGCAATTTGATGGGACAACTTTTTAATTGATAAATTATCCAAAATACATGAAATGATAGTACATAAATTAATGCTTTAGTCCAAGATACAATCTAATAAAAGAAAATTACATGGCTATATTACATAGGTACTTTGTACCAAAAGAAAGTAAAAGGAATATTACATCTAAAAGACCTAATCTAAATCCGATTGACTAAGTTCGAGGGTCAGTTACTAGGTAGGAAGGTGTTAGACACTTAACCTGTCCAATTGAAAGTTGTTCTCCCAAGATATAATGGCCAATATCATGATTTTAACTATCCTATCACACACTATTAGGAACGAAGTGGTTGTATGACTGTATCATATACACCACAAAATACTATTGAAGAGACACTTAGTGCACGAGTGGCACTTTATAGTGAGAAGATTACTAGGATACTTGATAGATTCATGTTTCTAGGTAGAGGTTTGCATCCAACCCCCAACCTGACAAAATCGACCCAACCCAACGCCTTGTGTTAGTTTTTCATTGTTATGGGTTAAGTTGGGTTGAATTGGAACTTTTATTTTTAGCCTTGGGTTGGGTTAAGTTTGGGTTGACAGTATTTTGAACCCACATGACCCAACCTAACCTAATATATATGTTTATTTTATTACACTTATTTCAATAATTTATTTTGATTTGTATTGGTATTTTGAGAATCAGTTTTGTTGAATTTGGAAATTTGGTATTCAATCTATACATATTATGTGAATTGTAATAATTTATTTAAAAAATGACTTGAATAGTTGATGAAAACCATTTTTTTTCCCAAGAAATGAAACATTTAAGCCTAACTCACATGAGTTGGGTTGGGTTTGTTTTTACACTTGTGATGGGTTGGGTTTAGAATTTTCCAACCCAGCAAGTTCAAGTTAGGTTGTAAAAACCCTCACATCTAATTTATGCGCTCCCTTATTTCTAGGCCAAGCTTACAAAGTTGGTCTAAAAGGACTTGAATGTGATCTGGCCACCCTTCCAATTTGGTTATTCTAAAAAACCGGAAATTTTTAGAAAAACTGGAGAAATAAATCAACATATGCATACCCCAAATAATTTAGGGGGATAACAAAACAGAAAAACACAAACATGTGTAAGGTAGGCTGGCAAGTGATCGGAACCAATGACAACTTCTATTTATTTATTTATTATTTATTAAAGAGAAGAACCAATGACAACTTGAAATAATATTATATATAATACCAATTGTGCCATATACAACTTGAAACTTTTATTTATACGGTGATTGTAACTAAAATTGGAACTAAAAAAGAAAAGATAGGATTTAAACTTAGAACAATCGTTGAAAGGTAATGATGGCTTAATCGATGAAAAAGCTAGGAGAGAATTACTTGTGATATTTTGCCATGTGCAAATATAATCAACAAGCGTTTGTTTTCTTCTTTTAATTAATTTCAATTAATCTTGTATATATCTAAATCGTTTAACTTTCAGAATTGATCCTTGATACGCATTGACGAGTATTAAGATATTAACCCAAATAATAATAAAGAGCTGATTATGGGGAATATTAACCAGTAAATTAAAGATGAAAACCGCCATATACTATTTTTGGGCGAAATTATTAGTATTCTACCACTTTTTGCGAGATAATGAGTGATTTACCACTATTAATTGAGGTGGAATTTTGGGTACACTCTCCATGCAGTAGTGTTGCCAAGATATGGAGAAAAGATTAGAGCAACAAAGGAATCATGATAATCGCATTGAATATCAAATAGGTTGAAGACTACTTATTAGTTTCTTCCAATATCCCAACAGTGGTACTAGTTTGAACACTTCTTTGTAAAATCATCAATTTGATATATATATATATATTTAAACAATTTTGGCCTCAATTGAATTAATTTTTTTCCCTTCTGTACTAATACCACTATGATCATGCCAAAATCATGAAATAGGGTAAATTACAATTTACCCACTTGTGGTTTGGTTGAAATTTAAGTTGCTTACCTGTTATTTGAAATATGGCACTTTATCCACCTGAGGTTAGCTTAATTAGATTTTTGTAACACATCTCTATTAAAAACAGGGCTAAACATGTAATTTTGCGTCACTTTTATGTCTCTCTTCTCAAAAAACACAAAAAACATAAAAATATAAGATCAAATAAGATAAAAAAGAATCCAAAGGAACACTTGCATAATGGGATTCCAAACCACAAGTAGATAACTTAAATTTTGGCCAAACCTCAAATGAGTAATGTAGGGACACAATTTGTAGCCCAAGCCCAAAGTAGTTGGGATGTAAGCCCAATATAATAAATTTGTAGAGAGTGGATGAAAGAGCTAGGCTCCTAGCGAATGGGATAACGGCTAGTGAGGATTTAAAATATGAACAAGCACAGAAACGTACGTAAAACTTGATGAAATCAGTGTCTGAGGAGATGAATTGTGATTTAAATCACTGTTTCTGAAAGCTAATGTCACCCTTGGTCCTACAATAATTCTTTTTCTCTCTTTTCTCACTATCTTTTTCGATCCCTCTCTTATGGAGGGTCTTTCACATTATATAGTTTCCTTTTGGACCATCTCGATCATACACTTGTTAATCATCTAAACCTTCACTCTAGTACATGTCCCATCAGGCATCTTCTTTAGCTCCCTGTGAATGGTGATGGTTGTGACTGCACTGTTCAGGAGTTTTCTTCACATTAATGCGACTAGAAAAGTTGTTGTAGTGCATTTAATGCGGTGGTAACAGCTTTTTTCTTAGATATTTCTGTATTCCTATCCTCTTCGTACGCGCCTAAAGTTCATCTTTATTGTTGGACATTCCTGGAAGGTCACCTAAGTTGCCAAAGTACTTGTTTGACCAATATTCATCCTATCCGAGAAGGATAACCTCCTCGGACTTTACCCATCCACTCTTTCCTTACACGACCCTCTATTATAGGACCTCTCCAATCGTTTTCTCCTCCTTGGACTTATCCATATCATCAAATAGGGCCCAAAGCCCAATATACAAATTTGGGTCCTTGCCCCCACAAGTAAAGTATCAAATTCCAAACCACAAGTAGGCAACTTAAATTTCGGTCAAACCATAGGTGGGTAAGTTGTAATTTGTCCCATGAAATATTAACTATGTGTATTGGCATGTTAGTTGCATTTCATGCGAATTTGGCCACATTGCTATGAAGATTTTTTTTATTTTTTATTTTTTATTTTTTATAATTTTTTATATGCATAGAGTATTAAATATAAAATAAAAATTTTAGAAACTTGTAAATTTTAAATAGTGTCATTTCTATTGAATACCTAAATTCAATCTCAAACGGATTCTTTTCAAACCTCACTCAAATAATCAAATTAACGGTAGGCAAAAATAGGGCCTAGTCTAGGGCCGACTCAACACATTTTGGGCCCGATACCAATGTAAAATGTATTATTAGTTAATATTTTATAATCGATATATGAATTAGAAAAAGGAATCAAAATTTTTTATATAATTTAATATATTAATTGAACTATTTTCATATGATTTATAAAACATATTAAAAAACTTTTAATTATAAAAGTATCGAAACAATCAATATTAGAATAAATACCATATTTTAGATGGTCACTATCTCTCTTGGTAATATTGGACTTTAGTTTTTTAATAGTGGAATTCAATAATAATTTTGTCTCAAAACCTATTAATTTTGATTGAAAGAGAAAGGAAATTTTTTTTTTTTTTTTTAAGATTGAAATTTTTTCTACTCTTAAACTACTAAAAATATAGTAAAACCTATGAATAAAATTTCAAATATTTGAAAAGATTTATTTATTAAAATTTTACTTTAATTAAGATTTTTACAACCTGAACCAATGCCAACTTCTATTTATTAATTTGTTTTAAGAGAAGAACCAATGACAACTTAATACATGTCTACCAGCTGCATTTCACATTAAGAAATCATATTTTGTATAATAACAATTGTGCTATATACAACTTTTATGGTACTGAATATTGAGCTATTAAGAATAAACTTATTCATACAATGTGAGAATATTAAAATGATAAGTGGAACTACAAGAAAAGAAAATATACAATTTGAAATTTGAAAAATTGTTGGAACATAATGGTGGCTCTTATTGATAAAAAAGTTAAAAGACTTACTTGACCATGGCTCCCTCAAAACCCATATATATATATATATATATATATATATATATATATATATATATTGGCTCCTTCAATTGTATGTGTGCGAGTGTAGTAAAATTAGATTAAAACAATCTATTTCTCTAATGACTTAACCAACAAATTGAATATATACACATTTGTTTTTTACATTATGCTTAAGAGATTAAGCAAGAGAGATATTCTTTTATCATACAATTTGCTTTTGATTAAAAGATAGATAAAAATTGTAATATTTTTCTTAATCTAAGCACATATTTATTAAGTTTGATTGACACCTTTTTTTAATATTTTTTTTATTACATTTATTGGTTTATAAAATACTTAATTCGCATGTTGAAAAATCCGAATTTATTCAAGAGCTCGATTATTCCTTTGAGTATGTGTAGTTACCCCATTTGACATATATTAGGTAATTATAATGAGGAATTACCTTTTGAGTAATCCCAAGATGCTAGTTAGTAATCTTGAATTCAAGACCTCATTGATCTTATAAGGCCCTAAAAACCATTATACTAAAATCTTGTGATTTTTTGACATTACCATATAAAACATAATATTAGTATATAAATAATTTGATTGATCATTACATTTTAATCCCCCTCCCCAATAAAAGATATATTCTTAGCTATGTGCTATTGTGCAGAGTAGAGTGATTAAAATACTAATTAGAAAAAATGAGTTTATTTAGGCCGAGGAAATATAAAAAGAGATAGATGAATACCTAAAATATTAAATAATATAAATAGAATTTGTTAAGAAAATAAACTTCAATTAAGGGTATGATTTTTAAACATGATAAAATCTTTGAAAAAAAAAAAAAAAACTGCTCAACTGTGATTAGTATCAAAAGATCTGAAACCAACTCCAAAAATCTATAAAAATATACTCATTCCATCCCACTTTGTTTGTCCTGTTTGAAAAGTCAAACTTTTTAAGGAAACATCATTTATTGTCTTATTTACCTTTTAAAAATGTATAAGTTTTCAAAACTACCCTTAAATAAATTTATCAAAAAATTGAATTATTAATAGGAATATTAGTAAATTAATGACTCTTATTTTTAGAAACAATACAATATTTTGAGACATCCCAAAATAGAATAAATGACAAACAAAGTGGGATGGACGAAATATGTCTTTTGAGAAATATATGACTTTTGAGTTTTGACATATTACTAGTTAGTTTGTTTGTTTTTTTTGTTTTTTTTTGTTTTTTTTTTTTTTTTTTTGTGTTTTTGGGAGAAAGTGACATATTACTAGTTCATCTCATCACGATTTTAACATTCCTTGAAGTGAGCTCCTGCGAGGTTTACAAAAAGCAAAATAAAAATTATCAATTCTATGATCTATATGATCTATATTGTTATAAAAATCTCATAAAAAAAAAATTATAAAAAAGAAAGTTTGAGTTTTAATTATGTAATTGGAGACAGTGTATCTTTATTTTAAAAAAATATATATAAAAAGAGAAGTATGTAAAAATAAAAAGGGGACTTATCCGAAGAGAGCGATGAATAGATAGAGATGAATTTGGTTCTGGGTATGAGGAGAAACCCTAATCTATAAAGCTCAAATAATGCCTTAACGAAATCGAATACTCTCTCTGATCTGACTTACCTCCTCTCTCTCTCTCTCTCTCTAGCCCACCGTGCCCTCCGTCGCAAACTCGAAGTCCAACCCTACTGTTAAGTCTCTGTTCTCGTAAGTGCTCTCTCTTTGCATAATATTTCTAGATATGGGTATATGAGCTTTGTTCTGAAATTTATGTTCTTTTGATCATTGGAACACAACTGTTGAGTAAAATAGTGAATTTCAGTTCAATTAGACTGTGAAAAATGCTTTCTTTCTTTCTTTCTATGTGGGCTTATTTATGATGAATCTGCGAAAAAAATGATTCATTGTAGTGTAGTGGGAGTTAGGATTTTGATATTTGGAAATTATTCATTGTCATGGGCGTGTGAATACTTTGAGTTTGAGGTATCTTTGCTACAATAAGATGAGTTTTTGTGTAGGAATGTTACTGTGGCGACCCCAATAGCCTTTTTTAGCTCAATTGACAACTTCTAGTGTTTACAATGGGAGATGTAATGTTGCTGAGGCAACAGCATTTTGCTAGGTCCTATCACTGCTTATTCCGATTTCCGATAGAGAGATTGGGCAATTGGGCATTTCCCCATTGGTTCCAAAACCCCACTGGATTTGCTTGTTAAACCTCCCAAAGTAGCTTGCTTTGATTCTAACAGCAATAGAGACGATGACCCATGGGCGTTGGCCACGTTTGGTTTTGAAGCATTTTTCTTAGTTGGGTATGCAAAATTTTATGGCGTCTTATGTAAATATTGTGTTGAGTTTGTATCTTTTGAATTGTTTTAGATGGGTCAATATGCTTTATGTTGAGCTATCTATAATGAATGAGACCAGGGTAATGGTATTGATAATACTAAGGTTGGTTCTATGGGAATTTGCTGTTGGCTTTTAGTAATGTTATTATGTTGAAACCTTGTTTTCTATTTTAACTAGAGATTGGTTTGGTTCTATGGGGTTGTCCAATTAGTTTATATGTCTACATAAGCTACGGTTATGGATGAACATAAGCTACAGTTATGGACGAGATATATCAGTTTAGTTATATCTGAATTGTTTAATAAAACTCTCCACTTGCATAGTCAAGTTAAAATTTCCAGTTATTAATTTGTCCCATTTATGTTGATAGTATGTCATAGAGGATGGCATATCGTTTTTTCATGGTTCCATGTCTGAATACTTTGTTGAGCAAATAATTAGATCTAAGTTGTAGCCCCTTTGCATATACATCCATTCCTTTTCTCTCCTACCTTTTTTTTTTTTTCTCTTCTTCTTTCCCTCCTCTTGGGGTTTCAAATCTGTATCCTGGCCCTCTATAAACTGGCAGGACCAATGACTGTAGACCACGTATTGAGCTACAATTGTTATGAAACAGAAAGTGGTGTTAGAAATTGTTACCTTCACGTGTATGGCTGATGAGGAAACACTGCAGCAGTAAAATTGCTTGAAATTTTTGTTATTACTATTATTATCTCTAAAATTGCAGTGAGCCTGAGTTATGTAGTTGTAGTTATCTGTCTAGGAGTCCTATTTTTTTTTTTCCCTAACTATATTTTCTTTTGTTCTTTTCTTCCTGTAAAACTATATCAGCTGAAGTACCGTTTTGTGTAGTTTGGGGATTTCAAACTGTTTTGAAAGGTTTGAACTTTGAAATTCCTCTAACTAGATCATTACTTCAGGTGGTCTTTTTCCAATGGCAAAGGATCAATCAATCTCTCTGAAAGATGCTGTCTACAAATTGCAACTTTCCCTCCTTGAAGGCATTAGTGATGAAAGCCACCTTTTTGCTGCTGGATCTCTGATGACACGCAGTGACTATGAAGATGTTGTGACTGAGCGTTCAATTACAAACCTCTGTGGTTACCCTTTGTGCTGCAATTCTCTGCCTTCTGATCGCCCTAGGAAGGGCCGGTTTCGTATTTCCTTGAAGGAACACAAGGTTTATGATCTGCAGGAGACATACATGTATTGCTCTTCAAGTTGTGCTGTTAACAGCCAAGCTTTTGCTAAGAGCTTGCAAGATGAGAGATGCTCAGTTGTAAATTCAGAAAAACTTAATGAGGTTCTGAGATTGTTTGGGAATACGAGTTTGGATTCTGAGGGGAATTTAGGAAAGAATGGAGATTTAGGATTGTCTGGCTTGAAGATTCAGGAAAAAAAAGAAATCAAGGCAGGGGAAGTGTCTCTGGAGCAGTGGATTGGTCCATCAAATGCAATTGAAGGTTATGTTCCACAGAGAGACCATAGTTCCAAGGCTTCACCTTCCAAAAATCGCAAAGAAGGTATGAACTTTAAATTTTTAGCTTGGAGTGTGGATAGTGTCTCTTTGATTTGTTTTATCAGATCCATTGCAGATATGCAACCGTTAAGTTGTATCTTTTGAGACTTATGCTTAGGTTCCTGAGAAAAGTGGAGGATATAATTTTTGGCATCAAATAAGCTTGGATTGTATGTTGCAGGGTCCAAAGTTAACAATACCATGCCAAGTGGTAAAAAAGACTTCCATATTAGTGAGATGGACTTCATGAGTACTATAATCACTGAAGATGAATATAGTGTCTCAAAAATGCCATCAGGTTCAACAGAGACTGCTTCCAACACTAAATTTAAAGAACCAAAAGAAAAAATGAGTTATATGGATTTAGATGGTCAACTCTCCACATTGGAAAACCCACCTGCTCTCACAAAGAATGGTTCTGAATGGAAATCAAGCAGATCAATTGGGGAAAAGAGTAAAATAATCAAAAAGGATGATCCTAGTATACAAGAGGTGCCTTCAGCATCAAATCCCTGCCAAACTAGTTTCAATTCAAGTACTGCAGAAGCAGAAGAGGAAGTCCAGGCTGAGAAAGCGGCCAAATCAAGTAAAATAATGATCAAATCCTCTCTTAAACCTTCAGGTACTAAGAAGCTTAGTCGCTCTGTTACCTGGGCTGATGAGAAAGTTGATGGCACTGGGAGTGGAAATCTTTGTGAGTTTAGTGATGGGGAAAATAAAGAAAGTCATGAGATATTAGGCAGTACAGATGTAGGAGATAATGATGATATGCTACGCTTTGCATCGGCTGAAGCTGTGGCAATGGCATTGAGCGAGGCAGCAGAAGCTGTTGCTTCTGGTGAATTTGATGTCACTGATGCTGGTATATAACTGTATACTTTTTAATTTGTGTACCGAGTTAGTTTTCGTTCTAGACAGCTTAATTCAACCCCTAACTTCTTTTTTTCCTGTTGTCTCACATTTATTATCCAGTGTCTGAAGCTGGAATTATTATATTGCCACATTCCCATGTTTCTGATGAAGGGGAGTTGATGGAAGACGGTGATCTGCTTGAACCAGAACCAGCTCCTTTGAAGTGGCCAACAAAGCCTGGAATTCCACAATCCGATTTTTTCGACCCTGAAGACTCGTTGTATGACCCTCCGCCAGAGGGTTTTGGTTTAAGTGTAAGTTTTATTCTGTTCAAACCAAGGACATACCAGTTTTTATTTCACTATTTTTTATTTATATTTGACTGTATACAACCTTTAATGTCATTTAGTTGTCTCCTTTTGCGACAATGTGGATGGCTCTCTTTGCATGGATAACATCATCTTCTTTGGCTTATATATACGGGAGGGACGAAAGTCTTCATGAAGAATATCTCTCAGTAAATGGGAGGGAGTACCCCTGTAAGATTACCTTGGCAGATGGTCGTTCAACTGAAATCAAGCAAACGCTTGCTGGTTGTCTTGCTCGGGCTTTGCCTGGACTAAGTGCTGATCTAAGACTGCCAACACCAATTTCTACTTTGGAGCAAGGAATGGTATTGATCTTGAACCTGTCTGTTTTGTTTCAGCATTGATGGATAATGAAATGAAGAGAGCTGCACTAGTTTTTCCCTTAAGATTAAGTTAAGAAACTGTCATCTACAGAAATTAAGTTAAGAAACTACTTATAAAAAAAACAAGTTAAGGAACTAAATGCTGATTTGGTCCATTCAAAGGAGAAAAGAAGAAAATCCCTGGAAATATTTTCCTCATATTAAGTAAGCTATAAGTTACACATTATGATTTAGTTTTCTAAAATCCAGTCTTTTTGGGTTTTGTTTACCCGTACTCATAGTGGTTTCTTGTCTCTAAAATTACTTCCACGTCCATGAAGTATGTACTGTAAATTCCTTATTATAGCATAAAGAGAAGTAGCAAGTCAAGTGAATGAAGTCTCTTTAATTCTTTGTGAACTGTCTATGACTAGGCTTACTTTTTTTATTATTCTTATCTATGACTAGGCTTACTAGATGCTTGTTGTTGGACTTTTGTGCCTAGTTTGTTGAATTATTTTTTGCATGGTTCTAAAACTGGAACCATCATTTTATGTTTTGGAGAATTACAAGTCTCATGCCATCTAATTTCCAGGTGAACCAATTACATTT
This sequence comes from Quercus parvula, assembly GCA_030820535.1. Lineage (NCBI taxonomy): Eukaryota > Viridiplantae > Streptophyta > Magnoliopsida > Fagales > Fagaceae > Quercus > Quercus parvula. The sequence continues at coordinate 20,644,736 of JAUAME010000011.1, read as the reverse complement.
TTATTTCAATGTTTTTTTTTTGCATGTGTAGGACTAAGTTTTATTCTGCATAGCACGGTGATAACATCGGTTGGTAGATTAGCCACTGGAATCCTGTCTCCTATTGCTGTCAATTGAGTATACAATATGTTCATATTACAAGAGAGGCATACAAGTTAAAAAGCCAGTGAAGAACTTATGAATGAAATCAATTATGGATGAAAATTTTTTCAGCTTTCCGTTCTCTTATTACCACCTTCCATGAGTTAATTGTATCTGCATTTTTTTTGTGGACAAGATTTGGTTCCAAACATGTTTGGAGCCTTGGGTTCTAACCACCAATGGGAAAAGATGACATGTGTCCCATCATGTGCAATGCACGACTGACTTGGTTGAATGTCATCTTCCTATTTTGGTGGTTGGAGCCCAAGGCTCCAATCATGTTTGCGGCCAAACTTTGTCCCTTTGTATTTTACTCTTAAAGTCCATTTTGATTAAGGGGGAGGGATGGGGAGTAGAGTAGAGTAGAGTGAAATTGGCCCAAAATTTGCCTATTTTTAGCCAACTCTACTCTATTCCCCTCTACTCCCCCTCCCTCCCCCTTCAATCCAAACAGGCTATTAGGTATATCAAGAGCCAATAATTCCCTGACTGCCAATTTGTATGTTAGGCTTCTTTTCATTTGCATAATCTTCTTGGTCATACTTGTGTCTCTCTTTTCCTTTTATTCTAAGCAATTCAATACTTGTGTCATTATCCCAACAATCCCTACTTTGCAGTTGAATATCCTTTTAAAATCACATGAAAATAATATGTTAGAAAGTATATGTTTGTTCCATTTTGGTCATTTTCACACCATGAGATGGTAAGGCGCGATGGTTATGAGGGAATGATATCACATAATTTTAATATATAAGTTTCATTTTCAATTCTTTGGCAAAATATCCTCTATAAAGTTAATGTAATCATCCAAAATATCAAATAAATTGTTTTTGATTGGTGAGCAATTGCTAAGAATTTTTGATACAAGGGCTGAAGGAATGATGTCATATAATTTTAACATACAATTTTACGCTTCTTTTCTTGGCAAAAAATTCTCTAAAGTTAGTGTAATCATCCAAATATCAATGACTTGTTTTTATTTGGTGAGCAAACACTAAGAAGTTTGGATACAGGGGCGCTTGTTGGATACAATGACTTTTGTTGATGCACTTCCAGCTTTCAGAATGAAACAATGGCAAGTGACTGTTCTTCTGTTCATTGAAGCTCTCTCCGTCTGTAGGATCCCTGCACTTACCCCACACATGACTAATAGGAGGATGTTGATGCAGAAGGTACCCTTTATTATATTCTGTCTTATCATCTTATATATTTAACAAGTCATGTGAAATTTTAGGTAGCACTATGCCATGCTTGGCACGTGTCTTAGATTCGCAGTTAGGTATTATAGGAAGTTAAATTATTATATTGCAGTTAGGGGCTTATAGAGTCTGTTTATTTATATGCTAGAATTTTAATATATATATATATAGTGTTAGAAAGAAGAATAATTTCTTATCAGCCATTTCCAATGAGATTAAATCAGCTTATGAGTCTAGAAATTAGTTTTTTTGGAAAATTAAAGAATATCTGATGTTGAAAGTAAAAAATTTAAGTTCTTGGGTTTTTGGCTGCATTATACTGCTAATAGATGGCTCTCAATGCCAAGATTCATACCGTTGTACTCTAACTTTGTAATGTGGGATCAAGACTACAATTTCTGATGTTTTTCATGTCTTTTGAATAAGGAAAGTTTTAACTGAACTTACTGGTTATGTTGTTGGCAAAATAGGTGTTGGATGGTGCCCAGATAGCTTTGGACGAATACGAGGTTATGAAGGATCTCGTGATCCCACTTGGCAGAGCACCTCATTTCTCATCTCAAAGTGGAGCTTGATTGAAATAAGGAAAAAAGGCCACTCTAATTGCCCATTTCATCTTGTGGTTTTTCATCAGTCATGGTGACTAATAATTATTGTGCTTTTTGTCATACTCTTCTCTGAAATTATGGGTTTATGGGCCAACATAAAGTTCCCTTCGAAAGTAATGTGGATTGTGGACGGTTTGATGTTGGCCATGAAATCCAGTATGACAATTTGACAACCTGGTTTCAAGAATGAGAGGAAAGAAATTGTTGCTACCTTGTGTAATATGCATTGAGAAAGAGTTAAATTTTTGAACTTCATTGTACATACTGAATATAGGGACTATTTGTTTTTGCAGAATGTTTGTAACTGGTAATATCAGAAACACTAGGGATGACCTGATGGTCTCTTGTTAATGAAAGAAAAAGTTTGTACATGCCAAAAGGCCCAAAAGTTTATACATTGGATTTGATCTCTACTTATGCATCTTCATAGTGAAGGAACTGGTTTAATGAGATAATTGTGAACTGTTTATTTTTTTATTTTTTTTTATTCTTAAATATTATGATAATACTTAAAAACCCTCTCTACATATTTGAATGATTGCTTCCAATAATAACTATTTATAAAAAATCAATTAGTGTTTTAGCCAAATGATATAGAACAATCACTATAGAGTGAACTTCATGAGTGTAATTTCTATCAAATCTATATATTTGAAAAAATTACCAAACAACTGTTAGATAAATCATAAAAGCTAAGAAAATAACAAAATTTGGCTACAAACCAACAATAAGAATATAAATGCTCATTTATTAAACCACACATAAGTGATTATATACTATCATTTTAAGCGAGTCATGTGCAATATAAGGACATATGCCATCTATCATTATTTATTATTATTATTTTGATAAATTGCCATCTATTATTATTGCTTGTTTTGGATTTGGTGCATTTCATTATGTAATAGGGTTGTATGGTCTTTTGGACTACAATTAAGTTTGTAGCCAAAATTTGTCTACAAAGAAAAATGGTAAAATGAGAAGTTGCTCCCTCTCTAGGGTAATCTTGGGTTTCAAAAAATTAATTCCTCTTTTAACTTTTAACTGAAAAAATACAAGCCCTTGACCGGTGCTTTTAATTCAGGAGAGAACTAAAAAGGCCTATTCCTCACTTATAGGTACGTACAAGTCGAGCTTACCTAAACAAAACAAGAAAAATGAGGAGCATAGCTAGGCTAGCATGCAATCAATATAGAATTACCTAAACGCTACCTTTTCAATTAATAAGGTTGAGACTGTCACAAGAAGCCTATATACCTTCTCATCTAATGTGTAAACACAATAGTAATTTGAATTTAGTAAAAACCCAATAACAGCCTTAAGTATGTGTTGCACTAGTGCAAGAAACTTCTGAGGTTTCATTTACATTCAGCCACCAAGAAGCCATGATTTTTCTTTTTCACCTTCCTAATCACCTCACCCCTTTCCTTGAGAATTTAAGTCCAGAATGACTAAAATATGTTTTAGACTTTTAGTCATGTAACTAGCAAACTAGGTTGAAAAATATTGATTATATGTTGTTTTCAAAAGGTTGAAAAGGTATGCATTGTATTCATCAAAAGAAGAAAAGATGTGACAAATACAAATTAAATTTGCAAGCATTTTGCCTTGTACCATAGGAATAAACTCGAAAAGCAAACACTTGATTTAACCTGAGTAATTCCCCACAAGCAAACACCATCACATGGTCTAAACCTTAACCTGTACAGTCAATTCCTGCGAGTATAGCTCCAATAGCAGATATTGGCCCTGTAAATTCAATTAAGGCAGCAGCAGCAGCAAGTGACCCATGGCTGCTGCCAGTAGCCCCAAATATGCAGCTAGCCACAGCTGCACCCCGACTCCGAGGGGACTCATGTAGAGATACAGGAAGATAGAATGCCTATAAAATTTTTAATTAAGTCCAAATATTTAATGAATAAAAATTATTTTAAAAATATTATACTTTTTTCAAATGTTCAACATTTTATTCATAGGTTTTGCTATATTTGCGTTAGTTTAAGAGAGTAAAAATTTTCAATCTCCCAAATTTTACTTTTCTTTTCTCTCTCTATCAAAATAAAATTAGAATTAATATTTTTTTTAGACAAATTTATTACTGAAATCTATTTTTCAAAAACTAAAGTTCAACATTTCTAAGAGAGACAATGACCATTTAAAATATGATATTTACTCTGATACTGATTGTTTCAATATATTTAGAATTAAAAGTTTTTTTTAATACATTTTATAAATATATGAAAATAGTCCAATTAATTTATTAAATTATAGTATAAAATGTTGGATTGTTTTTTCTAATTCAAGTATCGCTAATAAAATATTAAGTAATAATACATTTAACATTTGCATTTTGGCCCAAAATGTGTTGAGTTGGCCCTAGACTAGCCCTATTTTTGCTAGTGATGAATATGAGCAAGGTTTGAAAAGAATTTGTTTGAAACTGAATTGAGATATTCAATAGAAATGACATCATTTAAAATTTACAAGTTTTTTGAGTACTTTATTTTATATGTAATGCTCTATGCATATATAAAAAAGCTTCCTAGCAATTTGACCATATTTGCATGAAATGCATATAACATGCCAATAGTTTGGTTAATATTTCATGATTTTGGCATCATCGTAATAGTATTAGTGCATAAGAAAAAAAAAATAGAACCCAATTCAATCAAGGCTAAAGTTGTAATTTTCTTTTAAATTGATGGCTTTTCAAAAAAATGTTCAATGAGTACCACCGTTGGGATATTGGAAGAAACTAATAAAGACCTCACTTTAAGTTGTCCTTAAATAGTATTCAACCTATTCAATATAAGCATGACCACATTAAATGAAAGAGGTAGCTAGATTGAGATCTTTCTTACTTACTAGTAAATTGAGTGCGCTTGCACCTTGTAGGGGGTCGATTTTTTGTCGCCAATATGATATTTGAAGCCATGACTGAGACACGACTTTGGGCTTGGAATATGTGGAAGGATGTATGGTAAATGATGGAAACTACTTTTATATGATTGGGTGAGCAAATATACGGTGATGTGGGAATAAAATGGTAAATGAACTTGACTATTTTTGGCCATGGTGGAGAGAGATTGATTGTAGCTAATCATGAGACCTTTATGGTACTGGGTATTGTTAGAAAATGGAATGAATATTTGTGAGTTGATGGGTATGGGCATTTATGAACTAAAAAGGAACTTATTTATGAATTAAGTGTTGAAAATAGCAAGATTGATGGAGACTTTGAGAGGATTTCGTCCCCTTGATGAGTAGATGGTTCTTTATTTTTATAGTGAAGCTTAGGGAGCAATTAGCAAAAGCCAAAAACGTTGGGTCTGATTAGCAAGAGAATTTTCATAATATCCATCATGAGATTTAGCCAAAAATGGTGTGAGCTCATTTTTGAATGTCTGTCTCTTTTGGGCAATGTCAGATGGGGCTGAAATTTAGAGCATCTAACTTAGGATTTGGCCAAAAATTGTGTGATTTGCTTTTGGGTATTTTATCTTCTTTGGATAATGTCATTAAGTGTTGAGATTTGGAGATTGATCTCGGCCAATAAGATCAAGATATACATGGGGCTAGAACTTGGTTGCTGCAACTAAGATTTGAGCTTTAAAAAGTAAGAGCTATCACCCCAAGCCAGGTGTCAAGCTTTTAGCCTACTTTAGGGAGCTTTGCTGAAGATCTTTTTATGTCCTCCAAACCACATTTCCCTAAATTTCCCCTTTAGGAATTCATGGGCTTAGTTCATGAATTAGTTTTTAGATATTTTTAGTACTTCCAAAGCTAGGTTGCTGAAATTTGGACGATTTGGTCATGGCTTCCTCCAGCAGTAACTGAAACTTAGGGAGGAAGAATGACATTTATTGCATTTTAGCTTTTTGGTGTCAGCCCAGCCCCTTTGTACTATTCATGTTAGAAATGGCAGTGGTAGAAAGGCTAATGGGACAGGTGGCTAGCTCCTAATTTGGTTTGGGAGCTTGGTTGCTTCTTGAGGTGCTCTCCAGCGAAAGATAGAACTGAAGTGAATTCTCCAGTTGGGTCAGTTTGTGCGCGAGTTGTTTTGACTAAATTTCATGTTGAGCTTGGCCATGAGGGTTGAGTATTTTAATGAGCATCTTACTTGGTGGTTCTCTCCACTTGAGCCTATCCTTTTGCCTTCTCATTATGAGCCCTACAAAATGGACAAAATTACCATATATTGACATGGATTTTTATTCCACATGGTTTTAGTTGTTGGCAAAAATGAAATGTATTCATGAGTTTTAATAAATATTTATGATAGGTTTTTGGTATTAATTTCCATGGGTTTTAAATAACAATATGTATAGTTTCTCATAATTTTTGCCATTGATTATTTTGTAAATGATATTTTCTTTGGAGCTTTTAAATAGTAAACCTCCAATGTTTCTTGTGAATAATATTTTCCATGGGTTTTAATAGAGACAATATCCATGGGTTTCAAATAAGATATGGTAACAACCACTATAATGAAATAATGTGATATTCTCATGAGTTTTTCTATAGATAATCATAATGAGCTTGTAAGGTGAGTACTTACCATGAGTTTTGGAAATAAATATTATGAATATTATGATATAGTGACCATGGGTTCTTATTATGTAAATTCCATGGGTTTATAATATAGTATGAAATAAATAAATATCATACGTCTAAAATAAATAATCATAACTTTCCATGGGCTTTTATATTAGTAACAAAAATTTATAATTCTCCATGGGCTTAATATATGTTTACCATGGGTTTTGAAAAAATGAATAATGATACGTAACATAAATATGTATCATGGGTTTATAATAAATAAATGTCAAATAAACATAACTTTTCATGGGTTTTTATATTAGTAACACAAATTCATAATTCTCCATAGGCTTGATATATGTTTGCCATGAGTTTTGGAAAAATGAATGATGTTACGTAACATAAAAAGTCACCATGGGTTTTATAAGATAGATTTCATGAGCTTGTAATATTATAATAATGAGTTTAAGAACTTAAAGCATTGTTTATCATTGGACTTTAACTTGTGATATAGTATTTTGCCAAATATTGATAACTTTAGGCTTTTTACTAAATAGTGCCAAATAGATAGCTTGAGTTTTTAATAGTGCCAACATAAATTAGGCTTAGTTAAATAATGATAATAAAATTAGATAAAATATGAGTTTCTGGGTTTTTGTAATGACTTATATTGTGGCCCAATTTTGATAATGAGATAGGAAATATTTGTGGGCCAATGAGATGAGAAATATTCATGAAGGCCTAAAATAATTTATGAATGATATTTTGGTATTTTTTGGAGAAGAAATAAATATGATTAAATAAGATTGGAGCACGTGGCATCAGTGAAAAAAAATGCACCTTAACACACCTCTCAGAAGTTTCCTAAATCCTTCGTTGCTCCGATTCTGACCCCAAGAATTTTGAAACTCTCAATACTTGATCAATTCTGTTCTCCATATCCTGTCAACACTACTACATGGAGGGTGTACACTAAATTCCTCCTTATTTGATTTGGATTGTTGTAGATGGATCATTTTTAAAATTATAGATATCAACATACACCTAAATCCCTTTTTGTGATATTGTAATTAAAATTGTCTCGTTGCTTATATTTTGGAGGAGCTATACGCCATATTAATATTCTATTTTCCTTTTTGGGTTCTTTATTTTGGGTATGTAAATAAATTATGCTTAATTTTTTAGACTATTTCTTTTTTTATTCCTATTGTTGAGGATTTTTTTTGAGAAAGCCATGACCCCTAGCTTCGCCACTCATTGCCCTCTATAATATATGTATTATCCAATATATTATTATTATATTATTTCTTTTCTTCTTATATTATTCTTGGCAACCAAACAGGCCAAACTTCAATTTAAGTGAATGGAACCCTTGAAAATACACAAAATCCTAATAATTAGAACACATAGAATATAGCCTTTTTATATATAGAAAAACCTTTCTGGATTTTCCAAAAACACTATACCCTTTTTTCGGTCATTATGAAAAGTATTTAAAGACTCAAGTTCTTGAACCCAAAATAAAGAAACCCTAAAATTAAATATCTAATTTGTTCAACTTTCTCAGATTTTCTGAGCAACTAAACATGATAATCATTGAAAAGGTTATAAATAAACACTTATAACTACTATTATCCTTTGTTTTTATTGGGTTAATTCGGATTCAAATTTAAGGTTCGTTTGAAATTTGCTTATTTTGCTGAAATTGAAAACTTTTTTTTGAAAGTATGGTAAATAAAGGTAAAAGTTAGCTGAAAAAGTAAAATGAGACTCATAAATAGTACCAAAAAATATAATGAAATTCATAAATAGTACTAAAAGTAAGATAAATGGTAAAATAAATGGATAAAAATAATTTTTGGTAAACGGACACTTACTTGTAATGAACGCAAAATGAACATATGGCAGCCAAAGGTGAAACCTTTATCAAGTGCAAGTTGCAACTAACTCGCGACCTAGCTAGGTCGCAATTAGGCCGTGACTAGGAAGAGACATTCTGCATTGTCTTTGTTTTCTGCCAGCTTTATCTATAAATCAAGACTATTTTGCATTAAGGACGTGTGAAAAGAGTGTGAGCAGGACTGACTAGATATACCGGCATACATTTATTTTTATTTTATTTTTTATTTTTAGGATTAATAAAATTTAATGTATATATATATATATAGAAAAGCATACTAAGATCATGTAACAAACTACGAGGGGCATTGCAAAAGTCACAGTATAAAGGCTAGAATGGCAGAAAAGTTTTACGAACTGGGATAACGTTGATCTTCCAGAAACTTCCATTTATCTCTTATTTATTTTCTTTATGTGGAGAGAAGCATATGACCAAGTTGATCTTAGAATGCCTTTTACCTTTAGAATGTAAGAGATATAAATATACTCAAAAGTCATAAGTACAATGGTTACAAAGCATAACATATTATCTGAGGTAATGAGGTAATTACACTCCATAACATGGCATTATGGGAAGAGACACCCATGATACAAGCACCATACTCATAGCTAAACCCTCGGGATGTTGTGCACACTCCATTGAGCCAGCAAATGAAACACCAACACCAGAGCCCTCCCAAATGAATGAAGTGTCATTAACAAGAATAACTATAGCTTCATCTGCACCTTTTATGTCCAACGTACTTCTCCATATTGTTCAAAAACTACAACCCAAATGGTGAGTAAGACATTGTGAGATTTTATACACCTTACCTTATGTAATATGTATCAAGGAATAAATCACTATTTACATACATGATTAGCATGGGCATATGTATTTTTAAAAAAAACATTGGTTTGTTTTAATTGCTTAAAGAATTACTCAAAGAAATTAGGATTTTTTTTTTAATTTTTTTTTATAGGTAAGCTACACATGCACCCAATTGATTTTGAATCTATAACCTCACCCGCCATCCTCACTTGTGAGAGAAGGAAGTTCAATTTGAGCCAGGACTCATTGGCATTAGGAAATAGGAAATTGAAAATCCAATTCATTACTTTTAGGTTGTGTTTGTTTCAGGTGAAAAATCCTTACGGAAAATATTTTACACCCGACAAAGTGTTTGGGTGAATCGGAAAATATGGTCAAACTGAAATCAATTTCAGTTTGACCGTAAAATTTTGACCCCTTTAGTGTAAAATCATTTTCACTTCTATTTTACCTTCAACAGAATTAAACTCTTCACTTCTATTTTACCTTCAACAGAATTAAACTCTTATTTTCCGAGCTCTACCCAAACCGAGAGAGAGAGAGAGAGAGAGAGAGAGAGAGAGAGAGAGAGAGAGAGAGAGAGAGAGAGTTTGGAATATTTTCCGATAATAATTTTACATGCAAACCAAACACTGGAAATCATTTTTTGACATGTTTTCCATAATGTAACCAAACAACTAAAAATATTTTCACCTGAAAATATTTTGCACTCAGAAAACATTTCACATTAAGCCAAACACAGCCTTAAACTAACCTATAAATACATGTTTACTTGTAAACAAATATATTACCAGAATAAATAGAAATAAAAGAAGGGCATCATTGTTAGGCATATATTGGCAAGACTTAGGCATATCTCAATTCAAGTTTGTTCACATGCCATATTTGACATCAATCGAGCTGATATTGTAGTTACTCAAATTGACTTATCCATGGATCTTGAATCCAAAACCTTACCCTTCAATCTTTAAGGGGTAAAAAAAGTGTCATTTGAGCTAGAGTCCATTAACTACCTTACCAATATTTAAAAAATGCAATCAAGCATGTTTACAAGTATTCATAATAGGAATGATGAAGCCAAGAGCCTTGTAGATCAATTGACACTTCCTGGTGTTGGAGTTTCCAACGGGAAAGTATCAATTGCCACTTCTTATATGTTTAGTAGTCATGTGAAATTCTCATTAGCATTATGTCAAGCTTGGTACATGCATCTTAGATACGTAGTTAGGTATTATAGGAAGTTAAACTATGGAGTCTGTTTATTTATATGTTAGAATTAATATATTCAAGGTCCGTTTGGGATCCGCTTTTTTTGCTGAAATTGAAAACTTTTTTGCTGAAAATATTGTACATAAAGGTAGAAGTTAGTTGAAATAGTACAGTGGAACCCGTGAATAGTACCAAAAAGTGTAGTGGAACCCATGAATAGTAACAAAAATAAGCTGAATAGTAAAATAAGTTGGCAAAAATAATCTTTGCCAAACGGACACTCAGTGTTAAAAAGAAAGAATAATTTCTCATCAACCATTTCCAAAAAGATCAAATCAACTTATGAGTCTAGTGTTGTATATATAGGTATAGGGCTGTACACGGTGTGGTGCGGCCAGTTTTTGTGTTCGTTTCTACACCGCATCGGAACCTTCGGATTCCTAAAAACTCGAGTTGCCGCCGCGGCTAAGGAATGGTTCTCCAGCAACATCGATGGCGATTCCAGTTGGTGTGGTGATCGGTGTCCACCCGTCTATCACACACACACAGAGGAAGAGAGATCTAAAACCAAAATCAAACCCTGAAAACTCAAGGATTCAAACCACAAATCAAAACTTAGATCAAATAAGATCAAAAGATTCAAAATCCACTACAAACCCAAATATTAAAACCCAAACAAGTTGAAGATTCTAGGGACTAACCATAGATTGACTCACCTGCGAAGTCTAATCAACCACCAGGCGATGGAGGCAGAGACAATACCTTGAAGATCTGACTTGGGTGGCACCATGGCAACAAAAGCAGAGGTGGCTTGAAGATAAAAAGCTGAAACGGTGGTGCGTTTTGTGTTGTGAGTGGGGATGTAAATCTTAGATCTGACTTGAAGGGGGTAGAAATCTCAAGTTTTGTGTATATATAAGCAAATCAGTTCAGTTTGGTGTTCATCGGAATCCAAAAACCTTCGCCAACAACAGTACCGGCCGACTTCGGTGCTTGAAAATCGCTGCCGACCACCGTGCCTAACACCTGCAGTGGAGGTTTGAGGCGGGTGGTGCCTGTACAACCCTATATAGGTATATACAAGGATAGGTTATAATAATGATATAAGGTTGAAGAGTATTCATTTGTAAAATAAATAAAATAGAATTTTGAGATCTAGAATTTTCTTTGTGAAAATTCAAGTTTTAGGATGTTCGATCGAAGTAGTGAGAAAGGCTTCTCAATCGGTCGAAGCTTTTGCTTGACTGATCAAATTGATCAAGAAAGAAGCTTCTGCCTTACTCGATTGATGCTCGATTCCTATTTGATCGATAAAAAAGAGCCTTTGATTGATGCTCGATTCCTCTCGATCGATCGAGACTTGTGAAAAATTGAATTTCTGTAGAATTTTTTGATAACTATTTTGAATGTTTGAAAAAGTTTCAAGCCTTGTGAACAATTTTATGAGACATTGTAACTCTTCATACGTACCTTTTGAAGGGTTATAACCCTATGAGTATAAATAGAGGTTAATGTTTACTTGAAAATAATAACTATCTCTCCAAAATAGTAAGTTACAAAGAAACACAAAAAATTATGTGAGTATTCTCCAAAATTGCTATTTGTAGAAACCCTTTAGTAACTTGCGTATGGGGACAAATATTGTCTAAGGATAACATTTAATTGTGTCTCCAAGTCAATCACTAATTTCTATTTACTTGATGTGTTCATTTTGTTCTCTCATTGTTACTTCTTGATTTGGTAAAATCCCCAACATCTAGAAATTAGTTTTTTGGAAAATTAAGGAGCATCTAATGTTGAAAGTAAAAAATTTAAGTTCCTGGAGTTTTGGCCGCATTATACTGCTCTAAAGAGATGGCTCCCAAATGCCAATATTCATACCTTCGTACTTTAATTTTGTTAATGTGGAATCAATACTACAATTTTGGGTGTTCTCCATTTCTTTTGAATTAGGAAAGTTTTAACTTACTTACTGGTCTAATTGTTGGCTAAATAGGTGTTGGATGGTGCCCAAATAGGTTTGGACGACTACGAGGTTATGAAGGATCTCCTCATTTCTCATCTCAAAGTGAAGGTTATAGCCCATTTCATCTAGTGCTTTTTCATCAGTCGTGGTGACTAATAATTGTTGTGCTTTTTGTCATTCTCCTTTTGGAAATTATGGGTTTATGGGCCAACATAAAGTTCTAATCTTAAGTACTGTGGAAAGTTTGATGTTGGCCATGAAATCGACTCTGACACCCTGGTTGCAAGAATGAAAGGAAAGAAGTCGTTGCTTCCGATTATAACTATTTACTAGAAACCAATTGGTATTTAGACGTGATGATATAAAACAATCATCATGAAGTAGTTAAATTCATTGTATCTATCAAAATTATTTACTGAAACAGTTCCTAAACAACTTTTAGATAAGAACTCTAAAAGTAAAATGGTAAAATGGGAAGATGCTACCATGTCTCCCTCGTTATAGGAGATATAGGGTAATCATGAGTTTCAGAAAATTAATTCATCCTCAACCTTTTAAGTGAAAAAAATAAAATAATAAAAGCCCTTTGACCAGTGCTTTAATTCATGAGAGACAACTAAAAAGGCTTATTCCTCACTGGTATACTTATAGGTATGTAGAAGAAGAGCTTACCCAAACAAAACAAGAAAAAAGAGAAGGCTAATTATCAATTTCCCACACAAATTTATTAATTCTTGCAAGACGCGGGACATCCATTAACTCTGGATGAAGGTCATATATGGATCACAGAAGCAAAACTTCCATATAATAAAATAAAAAGGCATAACTACATTAAGCTGTAGAGAACAATATTTAATATACATGATTTAATCACAACACACATCTTTTTTCTTTTTGATTCACAAGTCCAATTAAACTTAAAAATTGTAAACCTATAATTTATAAACACAAGGTCCAAGTATTGCATCTTTAACCTCCAACAGTAACTTCATGAGGCATAATCTCAGGGGCAGGTGAATTCAAAACCAGTGCATTGTTCTGAGAGGTATCCACTGCAGACTCCAAGTCCATCTTATCTTTGCATTCTGAAACATGCAGAGCCTGGTTTTTGGTTTCTTCTCCTGGGGCCTCAGGTTTAGAGTTGGCAGGCTTTCCTTCAGTTTTAGCGACTACAAGTTCCTGAGGTTGAAGCCCGGATTGGGACTTTCTAATCGGTTTCTTTGAAGCAGCATCTTTATCAGATTTTGCCTGTAATCCCTTGGTTGAATTGTTCTGTCCTCTGTTAAGACGTGGGCTAAGACAAGAGCCACCACCTTCTGAAGAGTTGTTTGCAGCAATGGAATTCTTGTTCTTCCCAAGCTTTGGAGATAGGCTGAGATGTGGGCTGAGACAAGGTCCATCACCTTCTAAGGAATTGTTTCTCGCATTCAAAGTGCTCTTCTGCCTTCCAAGCTTTGGAGATTTTGCACGTGTAGTAGGTATCTAGATGAATGAGTAGACACAATGCTGAGAAACAAAAAGCAAGGTGCATGAAGCAGAGAGGGAAAGCAGAAAGAGTAGGCTTCTCTGGCTCATTTTGAACACTAAACTCTATTAGATTATAGGAGTTCACATGTATTTATTAGAGGTGTATAAGTTTATGAATACAGCGGGTATGTTTTGTGTTAAAAGAGTTGGATGTCTTTTATGGTCCATTTGGATTGAGGGGAAGGGGGGGAGAGTGGAAGGGAATAGAGTAGAGTTGGCTAGAAATTAGCTTATTTCCGACCAACTCTATTATACTTTCCTCCACTCCCCTCCCTCCCCCTCAATCCAAACAAGCCCTTAAGTTCTAGCCCCATCCTGCTTGAAGTTCAACTATTTCTAGGATAAAAAAAGTAAGCTCAAGCTTGTAACATTGCACCAGATCTGATGTTGGCCATAAGAATAAACTTACTATTTTAAGTGGGGTTCTCCCCAATATTACGGTGAAAAGACTACTTGAGTTTAAAGAGTGTCTTGGAACCCTATAGCATGCAAGTTAAATTAACCCACTTTGTTTTGCATAGAATGCCAACTCAATTGGGAAGGTTTTAATTGCAAGGTCATTGGTGTTAAAAAAAAAAAAAAAAACCCTGAAAGCATCAAACAAATAGATGAGTTACCTTCTTTATTTCAATTTTTGGAGGTGGCTCTTTATAGAAACTTGGCATGGGTGTAGCTTTAAATGTCAGGCTTTTTCTCAGTTGCTTGATCTCCACCTCCTGGTTTTCCTGCAAGATACCCAGAATGACCATGGATTAAATAACTGAAATGGAATAGATATCGAGCAGAAAAGTTAAAGAAAGAATGATTAATGCAAAGCATCTTCCAAGTGCAAAGAAATGTTGTCCCCAACACCTTTGATTTTTCTTGCAAGCTATTTCTTTCTACTTCTCTTGCCTGAATCTTCTCTTCTAGCTTTGAAAAGAACTAGCCAATAAAAAAAGCGATCAGTTTTTGCATTTAAAAGAAAACTTTTAACAGGGTTTTAAAAGAGCATCAGCAACCTCCTTTCGTTTCTCAGCTCGTTCATTCAACCTGAAGGAAAATCCTGAACCACTGCTCCTCCGCTCACTAGGAGTCCCATGAGGTGTAGCACTTCTGATAAAAATAAAGAAGATAATGAGAATATTATAAGAAAGAGTTGAGAAAAAATGAATGATTATTCTTGTAGCAAATGTAAAAAAAAAAAAAGCTGATCAAGGGTCATACGAAGTAGTGGAATTAACATCATCATCCTCTTTCACTGGTAGTGCTACTTTCACAGGAGTTGGATTTTGATCAACTGATCTGCAATTACATGAAATCATAGCCTGAGAATTTATTCAGCAGAAATATATAGATGCTCTCCCAAAATCTATAATAAAAAACTATATTGAAGAAGTTGTGACTCACGGCGGTGCCTCAGTCGGAGGACAGGTAGCAGTTGCACTCACAGTACGAGACTTCCCAGGCTGACACAACAAAGAACACACTTTAGCATGAGGTAGAGTAATAAAGGGAGCATAAAAGGAACATATGGCCAAAAAAAACGATACCACAGAGCATCTAATGCTAGGCATGGATGCTAAAGAAGTCTGCCGACCAGAAGTTCCACCAATTGTATTAGCTTCCTTTGAGTGGAGTCCAATGGATGCAGGCCTGTTTGGATGAGTCAGACGTGAAGTTGAAGTGGCTGGTCCACCGGAGGCCTGGGATCTAGTCCCATTTCTTTGAGCATGTTTCACTTCTCTTTTCACTGGGTAGACCTCAATGCTCTTGTTTAGAACATCAGAGCATACTCCTCTTGAGGGGAAGGAAAGACTCTGAGTAAGCAACCTCTGGTTACGAGAAAAAGGACTTGTGGCTTTCAAATTAGATTTATAATCCTTGGCTAGTTTATTGTTCTTTGGTGAACCAGTATTCAGAGTTCTCGTTTCCTGATCACAAAAGACAGATAAACCAAAAATAATAATAAGAAGGTCCCCTACATATGTGCTATGATAATCATAAGAGAATCAGTTCAAGTTGGAAAATTCTTTGTGTTGTACCTTTATGGATTTTAAGTTTTTACTAGTAGATACAGCTGCAGAGGCTTTAACTACCACTCCAGGAGAGTTTAAGCCTTCAGCTTTCTTTATTGGTTCAGATATTCCATTCATAGTGGGAACTGCACTGTCACTAACATTCTCACCCTCTTTGTTCAAATGCTCAACTGATTCTTCCACATGTTTTTTCTCAATAACACAACTCTCATCCTCCAAAGAAACCCCCTTTTCAGCCTCCATTGCGTAACAGATGCTTACAGAAAGGATAGAAAAGATTTCTGGAGAAACAATAAAAATGTTAATACCCCACTTAGGCAAAAAAAAAAGGAAAAAAAAAAAAAAAAAAAAAACACTGCTCAATCCCCTAACTCCCATGAACTAGTATTGGAAATAACATCACACGGATTACACTATTTCTCCTATATTTTCTTCTGTTATATGGTCCTTTCCTTATCTGTGATCAATTTTTTTTATATTTCTTATTCAAATGCAAAAGGAGTTGCATTAAACGAGTAAAGATCCATTTCGTCACAGAGAAAAGCCAAATTTGGTTAGGACAATTAGGCCAAAATTTCATTTACCAGCAGAGAAATGCAAAAGAAAGGATCCAGATCCAGATACGCACCAGGTAGACATACACATTAAAGATAAGGGTGGAAAAAATTAAACAAAAGAGAAAGCGATTGACATAAGGAAAATTGGCATAAGTGCAATCATTAGTAGTATAATCAAAGAATTTTTTCAAAAGAACTGGAATTCTAAGTGCAGTATTTTTCAACTAAAGTATGGCAAAGCCCAAAATCTCGAAAAAAATCTGTTGTATTATGTGTTTCCCATATTCACTAAACAATCAATGAGGAGCTACCCATGTTTCTTTATTTTCTAACATTAACCCTCCATCATGATAGGCAGGGCCAAATATGGATTTTGGCATCACCTAGCTTGTGACAACAAAAAAATAACACAAACACAGAAACACCCAAAGCTCCCAAACTTCTAAGAAATGACTAAACAAGCCATCAACAGAAGTAACATCACTCTTATGCCTGCTGCTCCTATGAAGGATCTAGCATTCCTGCTTCTCACTGAAAGATTGCCCAAACAACTAGCACACCTTCTTAGCTAGAAGAGCAAGATCACCATGACCTCACTATAAAGATTAAACTGAAAAACATTTCACAAGGCTTCCTCCACACTAACACATCCTTCCTACATATCACCATCATGAAAATGCATCACAAACCCTAGATCATAAAGCCTTTTTTTTTTTCCTCAACCTATTATTCATAATTCTCAAGCCTTTGTCTAGTAGTTCTTACCCTCCTTTCTCACTATGTTTCACAAATGTACCTGATGTGCAAGGCTCCCGTTTATGTAGGATTGAACGAGATGGTTGGTAGGCAGTCTTTTCTTCTATTTCTACATAGGCTGATTCCTGGACTCAAACTTGCAGCACATCGCTTGGGCAGAGAACACTTTCCATCTCACCAAGGTCTAACCTCTCACTATGTTCACAAACCATTATGAAAATTACCTAAAAGCCTAATACACATGGGAAAATGCCACTCAATGAGTAGGAGGGTCTAACATGTGGAAGATTTAACTCTAAATGGAGATACAATGGAGACAAGGTTTGAATTCAAGATCACCTGCTATGATAGCATATAGAAAAATGAATATAATTCAAAATATTTACTTGACTACAATCAACTTGTTAAAGGATTTTTACAATAAAATAATTAAAAAATCATAATATTATTGTATCCGATTTCATAATTCATTATATGCTCAACTCTTCCTTACTTGATGGGTGATTCTTTCCATGATATATATTTCCTCAATACTACCCCCTCAAACTTGTGATGATTTTGACCCAAAAAAAAAAAAAACACTTTGAAACAAACCAAATTTAGATTTTGCCATCACAAATCAAAGTTCCATATTATCCACTAGACCACCACCAGAAAAGAAAAAAAGCATCACTTGGGCAATCATGAACAATACCTTATATGGACAAAATAAGCACTTCATGGACCAATATTTTGGTTTCCATGAGACACAGTTTAGGACCTTCACACCAAGTTGCCTTTAAACTTGAAACCTTAAACCTTAACAATGTGGAAAAGAAAGCTTCATGGGTTGAATTTTGAATCACTGTGTGCAAAGGTCCAAGCCAAATGCTTCTTCAGTTTGTGATCTTGGATTATAAACTCATATAGATTAGTGTTAGTGATGGTATGAACACAGTGATCTTGGTGGTGACCATTATGCATGACTTTGACATGAATACAAGAGGGGAAAAACATAAACCCATGGGTGCTTGTACCGAATTATTGAATATTTTATTTTTTAAAATATAGATATAATTAAATGGTGGTAGAAATCTAAATAGTATATAAGAGTGAAAGAACTTACGTGAGAGAGAAATCTAAAAGAATGTGAGAAAGGCTAATGACAAAGAAAAGGCCTGCCGGCTTGTGAAGTCTAAAAGAATGTGAAAAAGGCTAATGACAAAGAAAAGGCCTGCCGGCTGGAGAAATGACAAGGAAAAGGCCTGCTGGCTGGAAGTAGAAGTTGGAGAGAGGCTCAAAACAGCAGATCTGTGGCTCTGATAGTATGTAGAAAATTTCACCACTTGATAAGTATTCTAAGAAAAGGAACATCTAACTGCACCTTTCATAACCCTATTTCTAGCTCTCTCATAACCCCCTCCTTTCAAATCCTCTAGGTCTTTCATAACACTTTTGCAGATGATAATCTATCATAAAACGAAGAAAAAAAAAAACAGGACAAAGTTTGTCTCAACTCCCTTTATAGCTTTTTGTTGGATATGAATACAAATCCACCATTAGATTGCATTTTCTTATTATAACCTCTATACTTGCAAAATTTCAAGAAAATCACTGATCAATGGTTATGTCATCAATCAAACATTAAAATTTCAAATTTTTGTAGTATTAAATTATGCATAAAAAATTTGTTTATGGATCAAATAGTAATAAAAATCTGATTTAAATGAAATTTGACATATATGTTAAGAACATAAATAACATACAATTCACCGTTTGGATTTTCAAAATTGGATTTTCAAAATATATAGTAATTTAGTGAGAGTTTGGAGAGAAACTTTGTCTAAGAAAAAAAAAAGTACTACACAAGCTAAATTAATATTGATCAGTCTGACATGAGTTTAAAAGTAATGGTTTTTCACTTTTCCTCAAGCTATGAAGATTCTAAATCTTGATTTCTGTACTTCATTTAAATACTCAGCAACCAAGCAGAGGATTAACATAACTCAGTATAGACAGCCAAGGTTTTCCAAACTAGAGCACACCCAGAAGAGAAGAAGATACATAAAATCAAATGACAGAACAAACACAAACACCATATATTATAACCCAAGCACTAAATCAACCATTTCACACATCAAAACATAGGAAATCAAGCACAAAGCAACCGGATTTTCAAGAATTCAAAAAAGTCAAAGCAATGCAATACTTACAGAGTGCTAGTATGTACCTTGGAAACTTGGGTGATGAGTATTGTATTGGGTTTGAATTGAATTATTAATAGGAACCCACCCCGCAGACAATGAAAGCAACCTGAAGAGAAATAAAGATGAAGACTTAGTCCAAAACAGAATTATGGGATGGAATGAATGGAGATTGATGATTTGGTTTAGAAGAATGAAACAGAGTGGAGTTTGAGGAAAGATTGATAGTGGTTTGGATTAGAAGCACTAGTGAAGGGTGAAGTGGGTTGTGATAGCTGAGCTTGAAAGCTACACACAGAGACAGAGTTGGTGACACACACTCCTCTGGTTTGTTCTAGAAATAAGAGAGCAATGAAGTATGATGAGTTTTTCAATGCAATGGATTAGACTGATAGAAGTTTCTAAAATGACTTAACTGCCATTGGCTCTAATTGTAACTGAAACTACTAAAAAGGTCTAGCAGTTTGAAATCTGAACGTTAAGGGGAGGGACCGGAATGTACTGATGGAACAGAAAGTAAAAGGAATTAAACTTTTTCTTTTTCTTGCTTGGAAATGTAGAAAATTGGCTAGGAATAATTAACATTTTTTTTTCCACTTATGATTTTATGAATCAGATCTAACTTAACAGTAAAGACAATTACTCTTCTAATCTTTGGTTTATCCATTTATAGTTTGGGTCGAATTTAATTTGCATACTTGTCATTCTAAAAATTACACTATATTATATCTACTTTTTTTTTCTTTAAATATTTGTTTTTTGTTTATAAATTTCCTATATTCATATCCTAATATGGATGTAATTTTCTAATTTTGTGTTTACTTTTCAAAGAAATTGAATCAAATAAAAAAATGTAAATCTTCTTCTTCTTCTTCTTTTTCACCAATTTTGACTTTTGAGTTAACTTATATTAGAAAGTTTCCTTTTTTCTTAATAGAAGAAATTAATATCCTATCTATAAAAGAAAAAGTAAAAGGAATTGGGCTTTTTTATTTCTTTATACGAAAAATGAAAATCAATTTTTTCTTTTTTTCCTCTTATGATTTCATGAATCAAATCTAACTTAACAATGCAATGTTTTTAGAGGAATGTATAATTATAAAAAATTCTTTAAAATTATTACTTTTTTAATATTTGGTTAATTATATTTTATCCAGCTATGATTTGGGTTGAATTTAATTTGTGAACTGTCATTCTAAAAATTGCATTTTATTCACCTAAAGTGTAATGGCATTTGGTTTTAGTTTATATATTTAATATATTCTATCATAATAAGGTGTTTTTTTTTTTTTTTTTGGGGGGGGGGGGGTGTGATTATCATTATGTTTCAAAGAATGTTAATTAAATATGTGACTTTTTATAAGTATTTTTTTAGTTAACTATTTATTAAGAAAAAAAAATCATGTTTCAAATCCTATCCTATATATATAGTAAAATGAATTGGAATTATTATTTTTCTTGCTTGTAAATGTAGAATCTTTTTAGGAAAAATGGGGGAAAAATCTCTTATGATATTGTGAAATAGATCTAACTTAAGAATGTAAAGATTTTAGAGGAAAACATAGTTATAGAGAATTTTTAAAGATAACTATTTTTAAAAAAAAAAACAAAATATTTGGTTAATAATATTTTAACCATATATGGTTGAATTCCATTTTCCAATTTGTTATTTTAAAATTTATGCTTATCCAACTAAACTAAAGTATGATGATATTTGTTTTTAGTGTATAAATTTAATATATATACTAGCCTCATCTTTGCGTGCGCGATGAGGCTTTTTTTGTCTAGTATCATAATTTTCATTTTTTGTTTTTTAAATTTTGGATAAGTTTGTTTTGAAAATATGGATTAGTAGGAGAGTGTTCTATTTTGTAAGCATCTTAAGTGGAGTTTAAGACATGTTTTTACTGGGTTGTCCTCAAGTTTTTCTCTGTTAAACATAAGGTTTAGGGATATTTTTGAACCACATAAAAATCCAGTCTAAAGAGAGGAATCTTCTTATAGATAATATAAACTAGTCTCATCACACATGATTTGTGCATGTGATGAGACTTTTTTTTTTTTTTTGGTTTATTGAAATAATGTTTAAATTAAAGTGAGATAGAGATAGTGTCATAATTTTTAGGATTTTTCCCTACGTGAGAGTTAATAAAAGTTTGAAAGTCTAAAACTTAAGAGCTTTTTTTAAAATAGTAAATTACTCTTTTAACTAGTTTGTGTTTTTATATTTAAAATTATCTAACTAAAAGATAGTGGTAATTTAGAGAGATTAATAATTTGTGTGAGAATATTTTATTACACAAAATAATGAAACTCAAACTGAAAATCCTTTTAATAATAAGATTATATACTTTTGTGTGTGTGTTTACTTTTTTTAAAAATGTGATTTAAATATTTGATTAAAAAATTTATTTTGAGCTAACTTTTTAAAGAAATTAAAACCCCTTGGATAAAGTGCAACTTTTGAAATCACTGGTTGACAAATCAAATATTAAATTACAATTTTTGTTCCTAAAACTTTTATCTAACTTCAATTTTAATCCTTCAAATTTAAAAGTCCGAATTTGGTTCTTAGAATTTAAAATATAAAAAAACTTGGTCTCTCCATGTAATTTTCTGTTTACATGACTAACCACTTAAGTCACTCAATTTTTTAGGACCATATCAAACCAATTATATATTTAAGGGACCAAAATCAAGTCAAATCCATCTTTTAAGATACTAAAGTCAAACTAACCTCACCGACAGAGGGACAAAATTGTTAATTTTTTTACGAACTTATATAATTCAATCTCAAGTCTACAAAATTATAAATTTATATATGTATACAAATAAACATATACTAATAGTTTAATACTATATATACTTAAATTGATTCTCATATTTAAATTGAATCTAGTACTCGAGTTGATTCATGAATATAATATAACGTTTGAGCTCGATTTTTTTGATAATCGAGTTTAATTTTAGACTTGAACTTGACTCATTTACTTAATAAATGTACGTAAAGAACTAATCCTTGAATTGAGTCCAAACTATTTATAAACAAATTGGTTTATTTATAGTATCACTGTTCAGTCTGTTCATAAATTTTTGTCGTTATTACTGCTTCTTCTTTATATATGATTTATGTTTTTGGGGTATGAGATTGTAGGCAGGATATTCCTTCCAAAGCTCTGTTAAAGTCATTTAACATTTTAACCTTACCTTATTTTGATTAGGACTGTCATATTTGTCAAGGACGAAAAGATAAAGATATGGGTTTTCTATGAACTGTGTACATTTGGAGAAGATTCCAAATGGAAAAGGTTGAATATCTAGGCACAGTAAATATACTGTTTCAAGGCTTAATCAAGATGCAAAATAATGAAGAAAACAACAACTTTTAATTATAATTTATAAGCAAAAAAGGGTAAAAAAGAGAATCTTTTTTTTGAGGAGAGGTAAGAAAGAGAATCTCTTATGGAGTATGGACCGTACAATGTATGAATCAAAAAAAACAAGCCACACTACTCACCTTTTCTCTTCTTCTTTTTTTTGGCTAATAGCCACACTACTCACTTAACTAGGAGATTAATTATAATTTTCAAATTATCACAGATATTCATTTCAATTCATGACTCCTTTTTTTTTTTTTTTTTTTTTTTTTTTTATGCCAATATAATTGATTATTCCACCATGCGCTTCTTCTAACCAGACCTAACTAGCTAAAACATGGGCTACATTGTTGTTTTTCCTACGCGCATGACTAAGGCTCCGCTTGGGAGTTTATAAAGGAATGAAATGGAATTGAATGATCATAAGGGAATGGAAATGAATAGAATGTATTTAAGTAAGGAAATGAATGGAATGGAATGGAATTAAGTAACCTTGATTGGATGTTTTAAAATAAAAGAATGGAAATGAATGAGAATGAATGGAATCTAAGTAATCTTGTTTGTGAGCAATATGGAGGGAATGTGATGGAATCATTTTATGACAATATTACTATTAGACCTCTATTTTAAAATAAATGGTTGAATATATAGGGGTATTTTGAGAGTTTTAGTAAAAAAATTATTAAATCTAATTCTATTCCCTTCAATTCCTCTCAATTTCGGGGGGAATGAAAATTTGAGGTTTTCAAGGAATAGAGAGGAATGAGTATTCCCTCCTACCCATTCTATTCCCTCCCACTTAAACTCTCAAATAATGGAATGAACTTTCCATTTCCTCCATTAAAACTCCCAAAACAAGAGGGACAGAAGAATATTTTAAAAATATTCTTTTAATTCCATTCCATTTCATTCCCTCCTTCCAAACAGTGCCTAAGAGGGAATGAAAATAACCCCATATAGATTAGCAAGCTCAATAAAATTGGCCAATCTTAGAGGGAATGAAAATAGCCAAATTGAGTGCACTAATTACAGTCAATGAGCATCATTCACAATCACAATCACAATCACAATCACATATTCACATGACTCTATTTTTTAGCACCATAACAATTGTGGATGTATAAAAAAAGAGTGTGTTTTGGATATTTTCACTAGCCATAATTGCATTTTACTATTGTTAGAGTATATGTTAAATAATTTAAATTAATCATTTCTTAATAACTTAATTTTTTGCGATGGAATGGTAATTTATCATAATATTAGAATAATTGGTCATGAACTTGAAATGTGATAGTAGTGTTAGATATTGGTCAAATATCATCATTTTGTAATAGCTTAAATTTTTTTGGGTCAATTTATAATTTAAAAAAAAAGATCAAATGGTTATTTATTATGCTTACTTCATTTTATTTATTTATTTTTGGAATAGAATTGCTTGATTCACTAATCAAATCATAACCTTATATGTTCTAATTAGTTCAACTGGTAAAATATCTTGTCATCAAATAAGAAATTTGAGATTCCATCTCGCTCACACCAAAAAACCAACTAATATTTTAATTTGATGATAAAAAACAATTATCAAAAGTGGACGTTATAAAATAAAACTTTATCATATCTATAAATTTTTTTTTTTTTTTAAATCATTAACCCATAGTGCTTTAGGTTTTCAAAATGCAGTTTTAAGCTTCCAGATCTCCTAATCGAACATATTTAATCCCCACAGAGACAACGTGGATTTATAGGACATCACCATTTAGTAATTTTGTGTTCATCAACATATTCCAGGAATTAGATAACATTTTAACATGTTAGGTAGAGCACAGTTTTCGTTTTCATCATGATCAGTAAAAAATTAAGGTGAGTAGGTTAAGAAAATGAAGTGATTAGCATTATAAGCAAGGGCATGAGAGTCAATTAAGGAATGAATAAATGATTGAAATACAACAGAAGGAACTGTTCGAGAACGTGGGGAACGTAGAGATCACAGGTAGGTGAGCCCACTTGCCCTGTCGTTTCATTACGTGGCACGACCGAGCAACATGATTGGTCTCCACGTAACACAGGTTTGGACAACCTCGACGACATGTGTCCCACCAACTACTATTGCATGAGCTGTCACAACGTGCGGAGTTGATCATAAAACTGGATAGATAATAAGACAGCCTCAACCTACGGCTGTTTTTCGTTTGGACTGTTCAATCTCGACCGTCCGTTACTTTTTTGGTGGGGTCCTGATCAAGATCCACGTTTTTTTGTGACACAGAAATTTTTTGTATTTTTCTTGTTGCTCGGGATTTTGTAGGTGGTACATTGCATTCAAAGCATCAACGGCCAGGTTGGCATCTAAGTTCTAAGACTTCCATATTCCAAAAAATAATTTGTGGGGCCAGCTAGTGTATCTCACACCCCAAACCCAAACCAACAAGGACACAATTTGAGTTTACGTTAGATTTCAAATTAATGAGTTTATAACTGAAGTATTAATGGGAGTTATTATTAACATTATTTCTCCATGTGTTTTACGATAAATTATTAAGTACTCTTAAAGTATACTATCATAAATACGTATTTTTCCATATCACATGAATGGTAGGTTTTATTATGAATTTAATTAGTGGAACCCATTATTCATGTGAGATAAGAAAGTACGCATTTATGATATTTTGAGAGTATATAATAATTTCTCGTATTTTACATATGTAGCAGTTACATATTCTTCTTTTTAAGTGTATTTATGCATTTCTTTTTTTCTTTTTCTTTTTTAGAAACCAACCGAAAAATATTTATGTATTTGTGGAGAGTAGGATAAGTACAAGAGGCACATGGGTCGAAAGGCCACAAGAGTAAGAAAAGAAGAAGGGGAAGAGCAAATCCAGCCCAAGGAAGTTATAAAAGGAACTAGCCAAACACCGAGTAAGAAGAAGGCGAAGGGATCTTACTAGGTAGCATAGCCCAGCTCACAAAGAAGTCTCGTTCCCTCTTTAGGTACATGGTTGAGGAGAGCCTTTAGTTCCCATAACTTACCATTATGGTCTAAATGCATCTTGTTAGTATGTTATACACTTTAAAACATTTAGATCAAAAGAGAAATGTAGTTTGTTAAATTATTGATTGTCCTAAAAGTTTAAACTATTAGGATATGGTAAATTTAATCATTTAGCCTTCCTAACATAACCACATACTTCTAACACTCTCTTTCACGTGTAGGCTGAAACCACCCTTTTAATAAGTGAGGACCAACACGTGAGATTTTAAATAAAATGTAGAGTGGAGAAGACAATGATTGAACTTATGGTCTCTTGCTCTAATACCATGTTAAATTACAAATTGTCTCAAAAGTTTAAACTATTGTAATACACTAAATTTAACCATTTAACCATATACTTCTAACATAGTCAGGCATAAAAATAATATCTATAACCAATTGAATCGTATAAATAATTTAGTTATATTTTTATAAACAATTATATACCACTACAACTTTCATTTTTTTTATAGTGCATCTATGCTTCATGGTATGGAAGAGTGTACGAGAGAATGTGTGCACATAAATGGTGTAAATGCATCTTGTTGTTCACATTAAAAACTTCAAGCATTTATTTTGTAAGTGGAATGAGAAATGTGGTTACACAAAAGTGATATGTATGGCCCATGACGTTACAGGCAGTATTTTGGAATCAACTCCAAGGAATTCCTCTCTTGTAACTATGCATTTTCATGTTAAATGCATGGAATCCTTTTGTATTTAACATTTTCTTTTCTATTAAAATTTCACATGAACATAAGTTAGATTTTTTTTTTTTTTTTTTTTTTTTTTTTCAGTTAACAAATGAGAGTAACAGAGAGATTTATTTGGTAGTGTGAATGTGTGATACGCTATACATATTTAAAAAGTCAAAATAATAGTACTGAAGACTCGGAATTTTTTATTTACTCCCTCCGTCCCACTTTGTTTGTCCTCTATTCCATTTTGAGATGTCTCAAAATATTGTCCTGTTTCTATAAATAAAAGTTATTAGTTTACTAATGTTCCTATTATACCCCTAAGCCTCATTAAGAGCAACTCTTTTTATAAAAAGCTGATAAATTTATTTAAGGGTAATTTTGTAAACTTATACATTTTTATAAGGCAGACAAGATAATAAATGATGTTCCCTAAAAATGTTTGACTTTTCAAACAGGACAAACAAAGTGGGACGGAGGGAGTATTTTTTTATTGTTAACAATATAAATTAGTAGTAAAATGTACTTCACTAAGTCATTTGAGTGTTTACCCATGAAATTCATCAATATTCAGTACTTCTTAAAATTTGATACTATTTTCACTAACTTCTTTCATAATTCATATACAATGTCCAGTTGTTTCTTTGCATTTATGTGGGTGGATTGCATAATTACCCCTTGAAGTTTAAGGTCCAGTTGCACATCTAATCAACATCATGCGTCCCTCTCAACATTTGAGTCTTCATGTTTAGAATAAAAGGATAACATTAATTAATTAATATTATTGAATTTTTAGTTAATATGTCAAGCCAGTTATGAAAAATGAAGATTTCATTTTCTAATTGTTTCCTTTCCATTCCATCTTTCCAATCACTAAATGGGGGCATCACTGTGATGGCTTTCGCAGTGTTTACCCATGAAATTCATCAATATTCAATACTTCTTAAAATTTGATACTATTTTCACTAACTTCTTTCATAATTCATATACAATGTCCAGTTGTTTCTTTGCATTTATGTGGGTGGATTGCATAATTACCCCTTGAAGTTTAAGGTCCAGTTGCACATCTAATCAACATCATGCGTCCCTCTCAACATTTGAGTCTTCACGTTTAGAATAAAAGGATAACATTAATTAATTAATATTATTGAATTTTTAGTTAATATGTCAAGCCAGTTATGAAAAATGAAGATTCATTTTCTAATTGTTTCCTTTCCATTCCATCTTTCCAATCACTAAATGGGGGGCATCACTGTGATGGCTTTCGCAGTTGCTAGCCAGCTTTGATTTGGAATAATGATGATTATTATAATTTTAGTCCATAATCCACATAATACTCAACAACCATAATCTTTTCCAAGTACTTATTATATTTGATCATGAAGTTGGGTTGGGCCAACTAGTGGTTGATAAATGACAGGAATTGAAATCTTGCTAATTCTTTGGGATAAACACAAACTGGGCCTAGCATGTATATGTCAACGGATTAAGGTGTCTTTATGAATAATTTGAACGCCCCACGTGGGTAGTTTTTTTTAATTTTTCTTATTCCATCACTTATTAGAGACCTAAACCCCACTGAGTTATTCATTGAAATTTCATTCTTTTACTATAATGTAAATCATGCTTAACTTCTTGTAACTTCGTATAAACAGTTAGTTGGTTCATCTTGGTCTGATAATAAAGAGTTATTATTAGGAACGGATGCCATAAATTAAAACTCTCTCAAAAAAAAAAAAAAAAAAAAACCAGTTGGTCCAGTTCACAAACTACTACCTCATTCTCTCACGAATTTTAAGCAAACCATTATGTTTTCATGTTTCTGATGGTTGAATAAGAGATCTGAGATTCAATCCCTGTCTACACAAAAAACCAATTAGTGTCTTGGTTTAATGATAAAGAATTATCATCAGGAGCGGACGTCATAGGTTGAAATTCTCTCTCTCTCTCTCTCTCTCTCTCTCTCTCTCTCTCTCTATATATATATATATATATATACATATATATGTTTTCCTGTTTGAAATTCTCGTCCACTTCAGATTGCCAACAAAGTAGTTGAAACTTGAAAGTAGATCGCATCAACACCTTATACCTTGCTTTATTTTGACCTAACCCATCTCCATATGAATAAGGCCTAAAGTAAGGGTGACTATTCATGTTCATGTGTTGGGTTCATATCGTGTTGACTCATAAGTATTCAAAATTTCAAATATATAGGTCAACGTGAACATAAAACGTCTATTCATTATATCAATATTCATTGACCCTAACACGAACAGTTTACTAAACAAGTAAAACGTCATGTTACATCTCACATAACATGTTTAGTAAATAAGTCATGTTAAGGTCATGGCTTGACATTAAAGAAGAAAAAAGTTTTTATAGCAAGGATTTTGAAGGGTAAATTGGTAAGATAAGCAACAGTAAAACCAGTTAAAATGGATTTTATGTGTCTAAGCTTAAGTTTCTTACCCACCACTACTTGACAATTTGGATTCATTCAATTTTGGAAAAAAAAAGTTTTTTTTTTAATTATTTATTTATTTTTAAACCTTTATATATGATTATGAATGAACTACGAAGTGAATTAGGATTTTCAAGAGTTACTTTTTGGATTAGTATTTCATTTTGGTCCTTACTTTTTGAGTACTTTCGATTTCAACCTTGAGTATTTAACAAATTTTCATTTTTTGATCTTGCAACATCTCAATGAGGGAAAGTGCTTATATGGCTGACTGAATTCTCAACTAACACATGATTAGTAAAATTTTTAAAAGATTAATTGGTATTAAAGAAAGCCAAACCAAAATTTCAATAAATTCAAAAACCCATGACAAAAAACGTCTAAAATAATTGTGGGTTCTTATTTTTGACAATACCTAGGTCCAAGTAGAAACAAGGATCCCATGCCTTATACTTGTTATTTGGTGGACTGGGCTTGGTTTACCGCAGCTATATTCGGCTGATTACGAACCAAGTTATGCATAAAACATGGGCCCTAAAACACATACATATCCATACATGCAAACATATACACATTGTAAAAAAAATGGCTAAAGAACAGTAAGGAAATAAAGAAAAAATAGGTATGGACATTAGGGATCCTCAGAAAATAGAATGATATTTCATTATATTAAGTTTTAGTACATTGGACCATTCTTTTCACTGGGATGTGTCACAAGGTACAAATAAGTTCAAAAGTCACAAACTTAGATAACTCTTTGTAGGCTTCCAAGACTTGTGAGGTTTGAATCCCCTTCAATTCAAGTGTATCCTTTAGTGCCTGTCTCAAGATCCCTCACAGTGTTTTTCCCTTTTTCTATTTTTCTAAGATTTAAAGAAGTTTTTCAAAGGATCTTTTTGCTCTAATTCCTTATTATTAAATGAATTTTGTTGATGGCTTGATCCTCTTTTATAGTACATTCTTAGGGTTTTTGGTGTACTGTTGATTCCCTCTATTTGCTGCTCTAGATACTAAAACCAATGTTGTATCAGCAACATTGGTGGCTGGTCATTTCCTCATTTTCTCACTATATTCTCCTTTTGAGGTTTCTCTCCAAAAAGTCCCCAGCTGACCTTCCTCTTTTGGGGGTCCTAAAGGTTGACTTTTAATCTCTTTTTTCAAGGCTTAAAGAGAGGCTTTTCAGAACCCCCATTTTGGCTGCCTCATCCTTTGTTCTTTTTTCTCTAAATAGGCAGATTCCCCCTTGTTAGGCTGAAAAATCCCCAGCCACCTTCCTTCATGGTTCACCTTGCGCTCTTCCTGAGGTACCATGCTTCCCTTCATAGGTGTTGGTTCCTAAGTCATTAGCTATTTCCAAAGTCTTTTCTTTTGAGTTGTAGGCGGTTGATGGGACATGTCTTTCTTCATTCCTTGTGCCCATGAGTATGCTTCCCTGAGCTGTCCAACTCCCAGCTGATTGTTTCCAGCACTTCCCGAGGATCCCTTCCCTGGTTCTAGTAGCTCCTTGGTATCCTAGTCCAGTCTCTTTTTAGGCTCCTTGGGGGTTCTTCTCACAGAGGCTAGGTCAAGCTTCCTCTGCTTTTTCTTCCTTCTCTAAGGCCCAAGGCTTACCCATTCATGAGCTTGGGCTTCCTTTTACCCATTTTAAATGGGCCTTGGCTCACGAATTAGGCCTTTCCTATCCTTGAGAGCTCATTAGTTTTGGATTTTAATATTTGTAATATTTTGGACCTCAACAATAATGAATTAAAGAAATAAAATGAAGTTAAAAAAAAAGAAATTAACATCCCCTTTCTTTTATTTCACTTTCATGAAATCCAAACACAACAATAAACACACACAAAATTTATAACTATGATACATGAACACAAACAATTTTGGGGTATATTTGTTGATGGAACTAGAGTTGGCCTTACTCATAGATAGGGTTGTCAAATGGGTGGGTTTGGGGTTTGGGGTGGGTATAATTGGGTTGGGTACATAAAACTCATTTACCCATTTATTGCTCATTAAATTAATTACTTCTAACCCAAACCCAACCCAACCCAGTTATTATGGGTAAACCCAAATCCACCCAATTATCCAATAGGTTTTGGGGGGGTATTTGGTCATTTCTTAGGTTTAGGAGTATTTTGGTCATTTTTATAGGTTTAGGGATATTTTGGTCAATTTTTTTTGGTTTTGGGGGTATTTTTGTCATTTTTTTACGTTTCAGGGGTATTTTGGTAATTTTTTAGGTTTGGGGGGGTATTTTGGTCTTTTTTCCCTGGGTTTTAGGGGTATTTTGGTCATTTTTAGTTTTAGGGGGTATTTTTGGTCAATTTTTAGGTTTCAGGGGTATTTTGGTCATTTTATAGATTTTAGGGATATTTTGGTCATTTTTAGGTTTGGGGGGTATTTTGGTCAATTTTTAGATTTCGAGAGTATTTTGGTCATTTTTTAGGTTTAGTTGGTATTTTGGTCTTTTTTTTTTTAGGTTTTAGGGGTATTTGGGTCAATTTTTAAATTTCGGGGGGTATTTTGGTCATTTTTTTAAGGTTTCGGGAGTATTTTGGCAATTTTTAGGTTTAGGGGTATTTTTTTTGTCATTTTTTAGGTTTAGGGGGTATTTTGGTCATTTTTAGTGGTTTTATGGTATATTAGAGTTGGGTGATTTGTAGAAATGATACTTTGATCATAATTGGGTCTAATTGGATCTAATTGGTACCTAGTTAAAACTCAATAAATATTAATGTTAATTGAGTTTAATTGGTTAATACCCATTTAACGGTATTTAACCCAATTAATAATTGGGTGGGTTTGGGTCTCATTTAAGTGCATGGCTTTGGATGGGCAAATAGGTTTGTGTTGATTTTGCCACCCCTACTCATAGATGACATTTAGAACTCTGCAAGGTAGTGAGTCTATCGTTGAAGAATAGAGCTCAATGACTTTAATGCAGCTTTTAGAGTCTTGTAAATTTGTCGACACTATACTATAGGAAGGTTTGTGCGTAGTTCTTTTTTGTGGGTTTTACTATGAAAGTGAGGAGTACTATTTTATTGTACTTCGAAAGTACCTAATAAATTTTCGTAGAGCATAAAAAATTGTATTAAAAATTATGTATTACTTTTAAATATAAAAAAAAATTAATGATTTTAAAAATAATTTTGTGGGGGTTAAAAACACAAAAACAAAAGAGTTGTTTGAATGTTCTTGATCTACACAACTAATTTATGAAATGTGGGAGGTGGAAATCCACAATAGGAGAACTAGATAGGTAATCCAAGATAGAAATGACTGAATCATAGCTTTATATATATATAGAAAGGGTTTTCATGAGGTGGGTACAAGGATTTAAAGGGACGAACACTTACGAAAACTCTTTTCACTTTTTCTCTCTAGTTTTTCTCTCAATTTTTCTGAACCCCCCTTTCTTGTTGCTCTTTTCCTCCTTTATAGCCACCTTCTCCTTCAGCTATCCTGCCCTTTAGCTAGATATTGGGGAGATATTTGTCCCATCAGCACATTCCCCTACCATTTTTGATCATGAGAATAAACTTTAGGGGTGTCCTCACTGTTCAGGCTAGTCAATCATCATTTAATGTGACTGACATTAAGTAAGAGAAGTCTTAAATGTGGAGGTAACTGTTACATTGGGTTTTGCATTTTCCTTGACGTGCTTCTCAAGAAAGCGGATAATAAGGGATCTCTTAGCTAAACGAGTGTTGCATCCTTGCCTGAGCTATGTGCTTCTTGGTAAGAGGACTCCATGGATTACCTCAGTAATGAGCCCAAAATGATCCCCTCTCTCACGGAGGATCCATCCATCCCTCCTCAACTCCTGATTGAGCCTACCTTGCGGATGGGGTTTCTGTTCCTCGGGGTCCTCTTTTCCTCCGTTAGAGTTTCAAAGGAAGACTTGGGTCCATTCCCCCATAAATTTATTACATTAATGTTTTTTTAGATGCAATTTATTATTGTTTATTATTAATGTGACATCAATTTTATATTCATATATTAAGTGCTCATTTAGTCATTTAAAAAAGATTTTTTTATCGATTTAATGAATTTTAAAAATTTTCTTTAATTAAAAAATTCATAAAATTTTTAAAAATATTTTTTGAAAAAAAAATTAAGCTTATTGAAATTAAAGCATTCGCATCAGCTTGTGCAAAAAATTCTATATATTTTAACATAAGAACCTACTTTTTTATATTTTATCTAACAACTTTTAAAACATCACCATCAAATTATCTATTTTTTACACTACATTTCATTATCTATGAGTAAAAAATATATTGAAAAATAGATTTACATGTGAACAACTACTGCAATAATGTAAATTTATACAGTTTTAGTGTTTTTTTTTTTTTTTTTTTTGTGTGGAGAAAGTATACAATTTTAGATCGGGTCATGTTAATGGATGCCCTTAGGGTAATGATTAATAAACCATATTAGAAACTTTTTAACACTACTTTTTTGAGAAATATAAAAAACTGTTAAAAAATTAATTGTTTTATCATTTTTTCAAAAAATGTTTCTAAAAATAGTCCATAAACCAATCCATTTAGAACATTCTTAATATTTCCTTTTGGTTAATGTGTGTGTTTTTTGGAGTTCAATATACCAAATTTACCCTTTTTTTCTTATTATGTGTGACTAGTGCTCTCACGTTGCGTTAAGAGAACTCGGTCTTTTTTAGCTTGTTTGCAATGCTAACGTTGGCGTTTGGACATATAAATTGGCGAAACCCAACGGTTGATTTCAAATTCTCACACTCGACTCACTCACTTTTTATTCTCTAATCTCTACTCTGCGTGCAAACCAATCATCAACCATCTTATCGAGAATTCACTCTCTCTCTCTCTTCTCCTTTTTTTTTTTTTTTTTTTTTTTTTCATTTCTAATTTGCTTTTTTTTTTTTCTTCTCAGATTTCTCCATGGCCTTCTCTCAAGAAGTCTTTGATACAAGAAATAATGTAAGTTCATCTTAGGTTTTTGGATTTAAATTTATTCTTTTAAAAATTCGGGTTTTATTCTTTTGGTTTTAACGTTTTGTTTGGCTGCTGAGAAAGAAAGAAAGAAAGAAAGAAAAGAATATAGAGAGTTTGAACAATGCTTAATTAACTTTTTGTATTCAGGCATTTGAAGCGAGTCCTTTTACTCCTGTTAATGCTCGACTCAGTAAGCACGATATCTCTATGATCACTCCAATTTCGGCAGCTGTTCATGTCAAGCCTCCACTACCGCATTGCGCAATTGATGTTGGTGATGTGTTGCACTCGATCATTGAGTACATAATCAACAATGTTGGAGAATCAGAGTTTCTCACACCACCGCAGAAACTTTTGAAGTCAATTGATACTGTCGAGAAAGCCGTGATGGAGCAATTGCAGATAATTAAGGAAACCCCGGTTGCTAAGAAGGAGAAGAGAGAGAAAATTTTGGAATTTGATGTCGATGAGATGATTGCTGTAGCAACCGAAACTGAGAGAACTGAGTCACTTCAATTTTGAGACCGGTCATCAACGATGACATTAGGATTCTAACACTTTATTTGGAGCGTCGTACTACTATGTCATATTATAATCTTTTAAAAAAAAATGCTTGTGTTATAGTTTCATATCTTTACCCAAACTAATGTCTGTGTCCGTGCTTCCTAGATAGAAATCCTTAATTAGATTTCATATATAAGAAATGATATATCCATAATATTTTCACAACATTTTTACAACAAATCTTAAGTGGAAATTGTTACTGGTTGTTATTGTTGGGGCAAAAAAGTAATCTTAGTGTTAGGTTTAAATTTGAACCAATAACAACTAACCACCTATGATTTGTTGTGAAAATGTTGTAAACGTAACACCTCTCTTCGTAGATATATCCTCTTCTTTTCTCTCTTTTTTTTTTTTTTTTTTTTTTTGACATTTAACATCTAGCAAATGGTCTTTATTATAAAAAAATAAAAAATAAAAATTATGAGGATATATCTACTAAGTGTTTGTTTGGTTAGCCATTCGAAAACTTGTGTTTGAAAATGTAGCAATTTGAAAAAAAAAAAAAACATTTCAAAAACATATATTTTTATATAAAAAAATTAAATTAACCTTTGAAAAAATCATTGAAAAATGTTGTTTTTGTGAAAAATTGAACGGATGTAAGTTACTTGGCAAATTTTTTAAAGGGTAATATATTATTTTGGTTTCTAAACTTTATTAAAAGTTTTTTTTTTTCA
Organism: Quercus parvula; assembly: GCA_030820535.1. Taxonomy (NCBI): domain Eukaryota; kingdom Viridiplantae; phylum Streptophyta; class Magnoliopsida; order Fagales; family Fagaceae; genus Quercus; species Quercus parvula. The sequence continues at coordinate 20,609,539 of JAUAME010000011.1, read as the reverse complement.
TATCTAAACTTTAAAAAGTTTGTTTTGTCCCCTAAACTATTGAAAATTTTGTTTTTAGTCCCTAAATTATTGAAAATGTTTTATGTTTTGTCCTTAAATGTTATCAAAAGTTTGTTTTTAATCCCTAAATTATTAAAAAATTTCTTTTTTCATTCTTATTTTTTTCTCTAAACTATTAAAAAAATTATTTACAAAGTTTAAGGATAAAAAAAAAAACTTTTTAAAGCTTAAGAATGAAGAATAAATTTTTGGTAAAATTTAGAAACCAAAATAATTTTTTTATCTTTTTTTTTTTTAAGCACTCCATGAGTTGCGATTTGAAAACATGCCTTCCCCTCCCAATTTTAAAAATGAAAGCTAAGTGCCAATTTATTTTTGGGTTTTCATTTAAAATAGCTCTTTTTGCTCCACAGAATTGCAAAACCAAACAGACCCCTAAATCTACTTCAGGAATCAGGAGTCCTATGATCAATTGGTAGGTTCTTTTGCTTCTTCATTTCTTTGCCAAAAGTCTTGGTGTAGGACTAAGTTACCTTTCGGCAGAGAAGTAAAGCAAAAATGCTTACTGTTGGACTAGTAGGCATGTTAGTTTATTGTTACCATCATTCTCTGATGGTATGTGTAGGACTAGCTATTATTCAGTGCTGATGTATATATCTTATGGTCTGCTTTGATGTAGCATTACTTTTTGAGTATGATAAGAAGCTTTGGGTTTCAAGTTGGATTTTGATTTATAACCAAATCTAGGACTTCTTTTTTTCACCCAATGTTTACTTGGTACCATTAGAATAAAGATTTTTTGTGAAGAACACGAGAAAAGAAAGCTGCATCTTGTAAAGTGGAGAACAGTCGCTCTTCCAAAACACCTTGGAGGTCTTGGTATTATGGAAAATGAAGTCTAGGAATGAGGCTTTCTTGGCCAGGTTGAGTTGGAGATTGGCGAATGAGCAAGAAGCTCCATGGGCAAAAATGTTGAAATGTAAATAATACTTAACTAATGTTAGAATGACTAATGTTAAAATGTTAATAATTAACTACAATTTATTTTAAAGTAATTAATAAAATATATCCAAGAGTCTTGTAGTTCGACTAACATTTTGTTCAGAGACCATTCTCTCCGCTCCTCCAATATATATATATATATATATATATATTTTTTTTTATGAGAGAGTTTCAACATATGACGTCCGTTCCTGATGATAACTCTTTATCATCAGACCAAGACACCAATCAGTTTTTGGTGTAGGCGATAATTGAATCTCAAATCTCTTATACAACCATTAGAAACTTTACCAGTTGAGCTAACTGGAAACAATCCTCCAATATTTTTAAAAACATTTAGAATTTTCAAATATTTTTCTTTGTTTTCTTCATGAAGCATAATTTGAATATTTGGGCTTGTTGGTGGGGTTAGGAGTTATAATTGGACTTGAACTTGTTAGCCCATCCAAATGCAAAGGAGAAAAAAGAGGATATGGATAGAGGGGAATTTTTGACCTGGAGAAAACTAGATTAATCTGAAACAAACTGATACGGGTTTGGCCCTTGACATATCGATTTGATTATTATAGCACAATTTTGTTGCAAATTAAACAAAAATTTGTTTGCAAAAGTGTTCTGTTACATATATATTTGGTGAATATTTAGTACCATCTATGCGTTTTTGTTGTAAAAGATGTTACTATTTGACTAGAGTGGAAGTGAGTTATAAATAGTGTAGAATACTATAATTGTTCGTAATGAACGATCTGCGAAACATAATAACTATACAACCAAAACATAGCTTTTTAGCGTTACAAATTTAATTGTAAATATTTATGGGAGTCACGATCTGATAGGACCGAAATCCTTAGGTACTTCCTCAATTATGAGTCTCAAAATTAGGTTCTAGTTCTACTAACAATGTTTTGCCTACTAGGACCAGAAATTTACAATAAAATCACCACTTGATTATTATGGGACATAAATCAAGAAACCTCAAAAAATACATTTTTATAAGAATAAAACTTATGATTACATTTTCTCAATAATAAAGAAAATAGCAAATTATATTGCTCCCTTCTCTATTTCAAATTGAAGATAGAAAATTACAATACTTTAATTCCTATTTACATATTGAAAAAAGGAAAAAAAATAAAATAAAATTGAATAAGTTATAACCTATAATCCTTTAATCTAAAGTTAGAGGCTAAGTGATGAGATGTGTTAGGCATCTGAAAGCTTAGCATCAATCTCTTATCTCGTTTAATTCAAATATCGATTTCCTTGGAATTAATGGTCAATTATAGTATTTTCATCCCTACAAGCAAGTAATTATATCTATAAACATTACGACATGCATAAAATATTTTTAGAAAAATAATCTAAAAAATTACACACAAAAAAATCATCTAAATGCAAAAAAGAAGCTAGAAAATGCAATCCTAGACTAAAGTGGTATGTTGTTGCCCCTAATCCGTGTACGTTATCACGTCCGTCATGTGAATGGTTTTCTTGAAAGTTACCCGATATTGGTCCATCCTAAATATGGATTTGAGAGCATCAATAACTAGGGCCAACTCAATACATTTTAAGATGGAGTGAGTCGGAGATCATCCTAGTAAAAATCACAAATCAATGTAAAGATTTCATTGATTTACTAGGGGAAGAAAAGAAGGATTTTTTTTTCTTTTCTATATATATATATATATATATATATATATATATATATATATATATATATAGATAGATAGATAGATAGATAGATAGTTTTAAAATAGACTTTGAAACTTCAATAATAGTCAAGGTCCCCAGTCTTACTTTAAAGACAACTCATTCCCGTTCCTTAATAGTTAAAAGCTTTGCTCAGCCTCTCATTCAAAGAAAAAATCTATAAATATGTGTTTATTAACAAACTAAAATTCAAATTCAGGACATATAGCAATAGGGGTTTACCAAAGTTTGGGTAATCTTATCCAGAGCATAGCTTATATATTTACGAACAGTTGTCATTTGCAATGTTAGTTGATGATTCAAACAATCTTAAGTTTCAAAACCATCATCTGTTGCATTTCTTTCTAATCTATCAAAAACTTAATTAAGAAACCAAAAAGAGGAAGAAGAAGTAACTCATCCAAAAAGATAAAAGAAAGAAGAACAAAAGCAATAGAGAATAGAAAGATTGTGGCAAGTTCAAATTCAAATACAGTATTGGGGTATCCAAAAGACCCTGATATAAGTTCAAACAAGAGAGGCTCCTTGCAAATGCTATGCATAAGTAATTGAAATTATTGTGATGTAAAATGTACTCTTAAATTATGGAACAAAATATATAAATTCAGAATTTGACTCTATGAAGAAGATAAGTGAGTTAACACGTGCATGTTGTGCGTGTGAGGGAGAGAGAGAGAGAGAGAGAGAGAGGAAACGACAAATTTTTACTTCAATAGTTTCTTTTCCTTCACATAATACATAGGAAAGTTCAGCCTGTTTTGTGATCAGTGAGTCACAATAATACAACTGCAACTATTAAGTAAAATTCAACATTTGAACGCTAAAGGAATAAGGCATCTACTATATACCAGCACCTGATGATCCTTACACATTGAAATTCGTATACCGTGGGGAAGAAAGAGTTACCAAGTATTCGGGAAAAAAGAAAAGAAAAAGGCCTCACTATGTCAGCAAACTGAAAGTGCCTCCCTAAATCCAATGCTAAAACTACTCTGTTGACCCTTCTTACCCAAACTAGCATTGCCTTTCTGCATCATGGCCACAAACTCATTGTAATCTATCCGTCCATCCTGAAAGACAAGTACAAGGCAAATCTTAAATCAAAAGAAGATAGAATTGAATTACAGTATTAAAGATGCATTGACAAAAAAGATTGTATAAGTTAGAACTCAGCATAATCTATTTGGCCAACTTGACTATGTCATTCTCAATCGGTAGTACAAGTTAAGAATTAAGAGGTTACCCGACTGAAGCAATAACTCTCCAGCCAGTATTGTAATAATTTCCATTTCTCATCACCAAAAGGTTGTGCTTCAACATAACAAAAGTATAGCTTAACCATTGAGTTTTGTAGCCAAGGGTCTCTCTCTCTCCCTTAATTATTTAACTCGAAAGTTTGAGTTCAGTTAATAAATTCTTATATCAATAATAAAAATTCCCATCAATTTATTCATAAAATATCTGTTTTTTCGGGGCTAAATTGTTCGAAAAAGATCTTGAGGCCAATAATTGCTTTTTAAGTGAAAGATCAACTAAACAAAATATAAAGCAATTTAGCACTAAACCTTTTTTCCACTGTCATATTCTCAAGCTCTCCCTCTTCTTCCCTTATTTTTAATTCTTTTTACTTTTTCTTTCTTTCTTTCTTTCTTTCTTTTTACAGGCATCATTTTTGCGCTTTGTCTAGTGTGTCTCTGTGTGTGTTTGCATGCAGCTGTCCATTTTTTGTCAACATGGCTTCTGAAGGAATTAGAAGGTTGTTGATAACTAGCCATAGTTTTTTTACTTTTCTAGTAGTTCCTATGTCAGAGATTCCCATCGTAGAATTGTCAAAGTATTAAGTTTCACTATGCGCCACATGTGGTATAGATGTAAGGATGGCTTATTCAATTCTAAGTAAAAATAAGATTATGTGATCGTAAGGAATATACTTACATTATCCTGATCTACTTCTCGGATAATTTCTTCCAAGTGGGCATCCTCAATGCCAAACTCCTCACAAGCCTGTTGGAGCTCATCTTGCGTGATATAGCCACTTCCGTCTTTGTCAAAATATGAAAAAGCTGCAAATAGGTGATCTTCCCTCTCGACTTTGTTTAGATGCAACGTTGCAGCAATGAACTCCCCATAATCAATTGTGCCACTATTATCAACATCTGCCTGTAATTTTAAAACAAGCATTAGGCCATTGTCTAAAATAGGTATGATGAATATTGTGCACAGTGTAGGATTTAAACAAAGTTCAAGATATATATCAATTTGAATACAGGAGCAAACACGACCACTCTCAGTAAAATGTATACTTAAGGAATAGCCATCCTTGAATATAGGAAAAGAATACATTGGAGAGGTTTTGCATGCATGATGCTTTGCAAGCAGTGACAGAACAGGAGAACATGTAGCAATGCATCAACTTCAGGAGAAATGGTGTTACAGCGGCAGAATTTTTTCTTTTGAGACATGGGTCAACCCTGGTAACAAAGAAGGATTCCAGAAAAACTTGCAATCCAACACCATGATAAAATAATACCCCCATGATTAGACAGACTATGTCCACAAGATTTTACTTTTAAAAAGCTCCATTAGCAGTTATTATGCTGCAATTGGATAAGTTACTAGGAAAGGATGGAACAAAAAACCTAAAAAAGAAAGAATAATGCATCAAAGTGCAGGTAATGCAACCTTGAAGGAGAAAGACAGAAAGTAGATAACCAAATGAGAGAGTTCTCTGTGTTATGAATAGAAGGCACCATGATAGACTCTTTGTGCAAGGAAATCTGAACCATTGGCCTTTTCCCTAAACCGCTTGAATGGGATTATATATCTGTTCTGAACTTGGGCTAGTAAGTTAAATCCTTGAATCTCCATCATAAAAATAACAACACTAGAAAGAAACAAAACAAAAGAATTAGAATGCCAATAATGACATCATTAGATTACAAAGAGATTCATTATTAAGCCTGAGTGGTCATGTTGGCTGATGGGGATATAGGAATTTTAAGTCTTTTTGGTACATGAAGACCTACATTTTGGAGCCTCCAATAAAACTCATTAGATAGGATGGCTGTACATTAGAACCATATATCCTAAAGCAAAATTCCCATGGTCAAAATCCAGTTCAGTGATTCAAATATCTGAATTTCTGTGTCTCCTTGGCAGGTGAAGAGGAAGAAATACTTCCTGGGGTCTGCTGGAAAATTCACCGAGCAAAAACTTGTCAATTTGAACCTTATAACCAAAGATGATATCTCTCACCCTCTATTTTCATTCAAGTAGAAAGAAATTTTACAATTTGAGGAAAGATATGATGCATTACTCATTTAATTTAAAATGCTATTCATGGGTTTCAACTGTAGCATATGAGTAAAAAACATTTCTGTTAGAATACTTACAGCCTGCATAAGATCATGTATTTCAGACTCGTTTAGATTGGCACCAAATCTTTTTAGTCCATCTTTGAGCTCTTCAAAAGTAATTTGACCACTATTGTCAGCGTCTATCACATTGAACATTTCTTTTAACCCTGCAATTTCTTCTTCAGAGAGTTGCTCTGCAATAACCTACAGATAAGAAATGTAAAAATTAAGAAAGCAATTTCTTAACATAATTAAATCTATAAAGAATTGGTCACAAATACTTGTGGGATTGACTTATGTGAAAATAAAATAACAACTTACTCTAAGAGCCATTTTCTTAAGCCTGTCCATTGCAGAAAACTGTTTTAAGCGACTCAATACTGCAGAATCAAGAGCCTTGTCTGGAGCCACTCCATCAACCTGAATCCAAGGATGGCCTGCAACAAATCACAAAAAAATTATCAATGGAAAAAAATTACTTCCTTATATTGACATAAACATGAGTTCCATGTCCATCAAATAAACAAATAGCTCACATATATAGAATAACAATGCAAAGTCATCTGCCTTATCCAAATGCTTTTGAAATTCTGCTTTCCTTATGCTATATTTTCTTTTTCTGTTTGATAAATCATTTTTCTTATTTTCGCTTCAAGCAGCAATGACTGTGATGATGCATGTCATTCTACATTCCTTCGAAATAAGAAAAAAAAAAATCTTCTGACTCTGAAATAAACTTTCTAATAAAGGCTTTTTTCAAACAGCCAACTAGCAGAAAACAGGCACAAAAATTTTTACAAGCCATTTTATCAGTATTACAACAGGAAGCTACTCATTAAATCTGCTCCGACAAACAAGGTACGCAACAGACCGGTTGAGTTTAAGTGGTCTCAGTCAGGTTATTCACATCTGGCTATCTATCAACAACTATATAATACAACAAACGAGGCTTAGACCTAAACTTTTGGGGTTGGCTATCAACAATTATATAATAAAAGCCCAAAAGCTACAATTTGAGTGGCCAATATAGGAAATTGTCCATGAAATTACACGTATGTCATGCCATCTGTTGAGAGGGGGCTTGCCATACTATCACTATCATGATTATTCTCAGATAAATCCGTAGGGGAGGAAACAGAAAAAAAGAAACTTACACAATACTTCATGTGCAGTTATCCGCTTTCTTGGGTTTCTGACAAGCATTTTCCTAACTAAATCTTTTGCACTCTCGGAGATATTAGGCCAGGGATCTGATGAGAAGTCCAGTTCACCATGCAAAACCTCTTCAAATATCTCGTGCTCCGTTTCTATTTCAAAACAAAAAAGGAAAAGAAGAGAAGAAAAAAGTAAATTTAAATTACTAGAACTATAGTAAAACAATCTATGAAAGCACCGATAAGAAGAAAAAAAATCCATATTCTAAAGCATATTAGGATTCTTACCAGCCCAAAAAGGAGGCACCCCACTTAAAAGAATGTAAAGGATCACACCAGCACTCCAAACATCTGATTCTGGACCATAAATCTTACGCAAAACTTCAGGGGCAACATAATATGGGCTTCCAACCACATCACTGAAAATTTCCCCTGTAATCTAGGACTATCAGTAATAAAATACACAGCATATTTGTATTTAGATAACTGCAAAACTTTTAAAAAAAAATATTCATATCAAGAATTCATACTCTACAAAATAATCAAGTATCATCTGGTGAACATCACAGTATAATCAAAAGCAACATAATTTGCATTATGGTTGTCTAATAGAATTCTTCTACTTATTTGACAGGTAGAGGCTGATCTCAAAACTCCCAAATGATTCCTCTCCCATGCAGAAATGTTCTAGAGACTCTACATTAATATATATAGGAAGCCTAAAGCTTTAAAATTACCAATCCAAACATATTATTCCTATAAATAAAAAGCAAGAAAGACTACCCCAGAACTTGAGGCAACAATAAATGTATCATAAGCAGAAAATCTAATAGCCACATTTACCATAACCAAGTGCATTATTTGAACTGTATTGGATCTACATTACCACCTCTAGCAAATTAGTTACAAATTTTTTATATAAGTAAAAAAAATTTGTGCTTGTAGGCTTGTTCTAGCAAGTACGGTCTACTGGCAGTAGTTATAGATGATAGAACAAGACAAATTGAGGTGAAGCCAAAGAAATACAAGTTAAAGGGAAGGAGACTTCTCGAACAAACCTGGCTTATAGAATACTGATAATCCAAAATCTATTGCCATGAGGGGCGAATCCTCCTGGTCATTGACAAAAAGAAAATTCTCTGGCTTAAGATCACGATGCATGACCCCTAAAGAGTGGCAGGCTTCTATAACACCAACTACTGTCCTAGTTAGCTGAGCTGCCTTCCTTTCTGAAAAATGCCCCAGCTGAATGATCCTATCGAAGAGTTCACCCCCTGAACACAACTCCATTACAACATGAACAGCAACAGCGTCCTCATAAGCCCCTTTGATTGAGATTATATTAGGCTGCCCTGCTAAGTGATGCATTATCTGAATTTCCCTCCTCACATCCTCCACATCCTCATTCGTCAACAACTTCCTCTTCGCAATAGATTTGCACGCGTACTGTCTCCCAGTCCCCTTCTCCTCGCAAAGAAATGTCGTCCCAAATTGCCCGTGCCCAAGCTTCTGCCCCAAGTTATAGTACTCCTTCAAATGACCAGTCTTGGTTTGCAAAACAGAATCAGCCCGAAGCCCCGCACTCGCTAATCTCTTCACATTATAAGGAAGCTTCCTTGGCTTTAATAGCTCTATTGGCTTAGTAACCTCCTCTTCCTCCTTTGGAATTGGAATTGGCAGCTGTACCGGTTTGATAGTAATAGTAATCTCTTCCTTCTGCCCCAATGGTTGTTCTGCAGGTTTTTTAGTCTCTTCCTCTTTGTCCGGCTTCTCGGGTTGTGCTAATTTATCATCCTCTACATTTCTAATGGGCTGCACTGGCTTAATATCTTCAATGAAAATCTTAACAATTTCCGGAGGCTTGTTTTGTACAGGTGAAGGAAAATCTACTTCTTTTTTCACAGAAGTTGATGATTCATTGGCAATTCCTTTCTGAGAAACGATGCAGTCCTGGGATCTAGTCCACCAAACCGATTTGGAAATCGATTCCAGAAGTCCATACTTGGAAGGAGCTCTGTTTCCCACGCAGTTATTTCCCATCGAATCCTACTATTACTATTTTTGCAACTGTATTATTCTTCTTCTTGTACGAACCATATATGTGAGATATGAGAGAAACACTACAACCCTATTTCGTTTTTCGCAAATGGGTATTGGAATCTGAGGCGAAGAGCATTAGCCATTGGTGTACGAAACAAACCCATTCAACAGAGTCGCTGAGAAACCTGAATAAAACCTCTCCTTTTTTTAAAGAAGACTTGTAAAAAGAAACAAGATTATCGTAATGAGAATATAAAGTTCGAGGAAACCGATGGAAAATTACGTGGGATTGACGCAATCAACGCCGAAGAATTACAAGAAGGAAAGATTCAGAGAATGGAATGAATAAAAAATGGGCGCCATGGAAAGACAGAGACAGAGATGTATAACAAAATATTTGAGTAGTTGAGAAATTTGTGACGAAAGGGTATTGAATTTTTTAATTTTGTTTCGCGGATTATTAATGTAGGACACGAAAGGAGAAGAGAAACAAGGAAAAGAGGAACACAGAGAGAGAGAGAGAGAGAGAGAGAGGGAGAGAGAGTCGCAGGTTTTTGTGTTTGGAATGTTTCAAATTTCTAGGGTCGTAGTCGGACGCGTTAAAGTCTTAATAGTAATTTAATTTTGTGGGTTTTTCTTTCTTCGATATTATAAAATAATAAATAATCTTTTTGTAGTCTCTCTTTTGTTTAGCTCTCTTTAAAGAAAATTATTAGATATTTTCGAAGTATCATAAATATATGTTTTCTCCTCTCACATGAATGGTAGGTCTCACCATAAATTTAATTAATAGGATCCACCATTCATGTGAGAGGAAAGAGCACGTATTTATGGTATTCTAGGAGTACACAATAATTTCCCATTTGTTAATGGTGCCAATTGGACTGTGATTTGGACCCGGAACCTTTTTTTTTTTTTTAATCTTTTTTTTAAAAGAAAAATCTTAATAGTAAAATAAATTAAAAAAAAAAAAAAAATCTTAGCATTAACAGCATGGCATGAATTCACAGCAGTCAGCAGGTGGAAGTTGGATTTAAGGTGGCGGCTTGGTGGGCCAGACTCTCCACTGCCGGCGACCGGCCCTTGCTGGTGTATTCTTTATTTTTTATTTTTGTTTTGTTTTTAAGGGGTCCTAAGGTGAGGGTATTTTGGTCTTTTTATTTTGCTTTATTTTTTATTTTTGGAAAAAAAGATTAGAAGTTTCGTTTGCTTTAATTGGATAATAAAGAGAAGGAATGAATAAGATAACATTAATCCTAAATTCAACAACTTTTGGCAGGATTTTCTCCTAAATATGCTTAATTTTTACTTCTTCCTTTTTCTTTTTCTTTTTCTTTTTTTAAGAAGAAAAATAATCTCTTTAAAATTGTACCTAGTCCCTATCACAATTTAAGGTATCCTCAATATAATTGATCCTCATGTTCTTCAAATTTCATTGTATATAATATAAACCATGATGACATGAAGTGAGGGTCTCAACTCTCAAGTGAACCCATCTTTAAGCTTCAATTTTATAATAATTTGAAACAATTTTTCTCCTAAGGCTCAATGTCTAGTTTAGGATGATCAAACCATATAAAACTTTACAAAAATTCAAGTAGAATTTGACAATGAAAAATTGGAGATTAGAAGTATTTTACTTATATTTATCTATTACTATGATTAGGCAATTGAAAGTTATGAAAAGTGTGCATTACACTACGGTCCAATTTTACAATAAGAAATTGGAGATTGGTTACTTATATTTATCTATTACTATGATTAGACAATTGCAAGTCATAAGAAGCATGTATCACACTACGGCCCAATGTCCAGTTTAGGATTATTAAACCATATGAAACTTTACAGAAATTCAAATGAAATTTGACAATGAGAAATTGGAGATTAGAAGCCTTATACTTATCTATTACTATGACTAGGTAATTGGAAATCATGAGAAACGTGCATAGGGGAATTAAAACTGGTCTTCTAAGTTAGGCTGTACCTATCAAAGTGGAATGGATTTTTATTACTTGTTTGAATGCTTCGAATTGATCCTCTACCAGAGCAAAGAGTATTACCGAGTCCAGAGGCAAGTTGGTGCCTCCACGGGATTGGCTTTTGACATCCTTTGGTTTGGTCAATATTGGATAAGTCATAAGTGGTGTAGCTGTATGTGAATTTGTTGAAAATTCAATTTCCAAACGTGCATTACAGGCACATTAATAATATTTATCAAGACTTTAAGGCATGCCACTAAGTACTTAAAGGCGTGCCACGCACCAAGTATCAATTTTCTTTTTAACCTTTTGTCGGGATGAGGTTTCTCTGTAATTCATTCTAGCATCAAAGGATGAAATCCCTTTCAAACGATAAGGAAATTGGTATCACGGCAATATATCAAATTTCTCTTACAAGATTGTGAAATTTGCACTATTGTAAAAGAAAATTACTAAAAGTCTCGCCTTTGTGAAATTTGTTCTATTGTAAGAGAAATTTACTAAAAGTCTTGCCTTTGTAAGAGAGATCTGATATATCACCGTAATATAAAATAAAATAAAAACAGTTTTCTAAGCGCAGTGGGCCATATGTACAAGTAAAATTCCGGTCAAACCTCAAGTGTTATCTTCTCTTCAGCAGGATTAATTATTGACAGAAACTGGCCCGCCTTGGAGCCTAAAATCCAATCAGAACTCAGCCCAACTAATTATAGTCAAATTTATAATCCATACAAGTTTAGACCCTTTTTTTTTCTTCATTTGTAGCCGTACCTCTGCAATCACAGGATAACTCAGCAAAAGTATTGATGCATGCTTGACCTTTCAAATTTGTGAATCCTAGCAGCCCTGTGCATGTATAGTAAAAAGTTGTTGCAGCCCTATGTACCTCCCATAATCCAGCACAATGTTAATAGCCAATTTCAAATAAAGGCAATAACATGAGGTCAAATTTGAACTAAGACACCATGAAGCAAATGGTATCAAATCATTTGATGCACACATAACTAAAAGTGTAAATATGTAGCCATACATACACAACTACATCATAGTGGGCAAAGGGTTAGATCTTCACCATTCAAATTGATTCGTGCACATATAGAGAAAGGTTGGATGCTATCCACTCATAGATCAAAACCCAAGAATCCAGCAAAAAGACCATACCCATATTCACAACTTTAACACAAAAAGATGATGTCAAACTATAACTAACAGCATGCCAGGACCATAATCACTTTAAAACAGGCTTAAAAAACAACCACTGCTCCGCAATAGTAACATGAGTTTCTGTCCTCTATAAGTTTGTTTGGATACCATTTATTTTGTTAAAAACTGAAAACACTATGCCGTGGATCTGCGTTTGATTAACTTCTTTAAAACACAGTGCCTAACACTGTGCCATTGGTCTGCGTTTGAAAACTTAAAACGCGTGAACAGTGCCTAACGCTGCAAAACACGTTAGGCAAACGCACGCACATAAAAAGCTAAGTTATTATGGTTATTTTCTTTAACAAACCATCAACCAGCAACTTGATGATCCACAGTTAGTGTACTTCAAACATCTTTTGCCAATCCTGAAATATCAACATTTCCTGACTCGGTCTCAGTTGGAAAGGCTTTATCCTCAATAGGTATCCCTCGTCTCATAGGTGGTGAAGATGAAGGCTCCCCATCAAACAGACTTGGACCCCCAAACGCACCAAAGAAACCATTCTTCATCTCTTCAGCTGCTTGAAAGAAACTGTTGAGGCCACCAAGGAAGCTACGTTCTATGGCTTCAATATCACTCCGTAACCCAGGGAAGTCCAATGCCCCATGCTCTGATGACCCAAAAGAGAGAGACCCTTTAAGCACCTCATCTGTGACATCATCTTCAGTGTATTCTTTGTTGGACTGCATCACTTCAACAGGCCTGATAAAAAATTAAGGCAAGTGTGAGACTAACCTCCCAGTCAGAATATATTCTCTTATGACCACTGCTTGAATTGTCACAGCTGCATTGGTATCCCACCACATTAATTGAAATTTCAATATTCTTATGGAGCTATATTAAGTTTACAAACCTTAAAGAATAGAACCAACCCATAGAGTGAACAAAACCAACCTGAAGTTGGACAGAATCAAATCCACCATGATATATCATACAAAAACCACATTTTTTTTAAGCCAAAACAAAAACAGAACATGCCCAAAATCCCATATACCAATGCCAAACTAATGTAAGACCCCAATGCAACCAAAACCAGTGAGTATATATATCCGCTATCAGATGATATACCTGATTACTATTCTACCTAAAAACTATGCCCAAATGAGAAACAAATCTCAACAGCACAGAAAACAACAATTTATAAAAAGCAGACTGTTCACTTGGAAACAAATATGAACCAATAACATATAAAATGTACCATAGCTTCAAGTCTGTTAACTCTAATCATAACTATTATTTTTTTTTTTTTAGGAAGAAGAATAAAGCAATGTACTTTAGCAAATATTTTTTTTGATAAGTGAAACAAACAAACAATAGTTAAAACTTTGGGGGAAAACATACACACAAAATTATAGAAGGGTAAAACAAAGTAATTGATCAAACTCTCATGCATCTATCAGGTAGAAGACAAAGAGACAAACCTCATAAAAAATTAAATAAAATGTACCCATACAAAACAAACATATAATCATATTAGAGAAAAAGCTGAGCTCGAAGTTGAACTTAGTGGAATCTATCTAACAGGCCTCAATTTAATTATATGCCTTTCCACAGGACCAGGAGATTGGATCAAGCCATAAGAAGAATGCTTGGCTGATTAATAACCCATAAGAATAGAGGCAAGAGCTCAAGCATAACCTTCTAGATTACAAGATGTAGAAAACCTCAATTTAAGATGGAACATTAGGTTCTTTTACTTAAATACTGAATTCCTAAATCAATAATTGTTTTCATATTGAGTTATGAGCTTCAAAAGAAAACAATAGTGTCTGCAAAAATTTCCACCAACACTAATGGTTTAAATTACAAGCTACCCTTCAAAAACTGAGAACTCTGAATATACCTGGAAATTAAAAAATTAAGCTTTTTGATATTACAAGTTACCCCTTTGCAAATCGAAATTTTCCAAAATAGGAAAATAACTAGATTTTTTTTCAAAGTAAATTTTTTTTTTTAAATAACTAGACTTCAAACATAAAACCGTTACTATACTTGAGATTAAATGTACGAGCATAACAAATGAATATCATTGGAAAAACATTAATGTAATTTGTTTTTCTTTTGGTAGCTATTATGGGCTATAATTCTATAATCTAAGCATTTGGCTTCAACTAATTTAAAAGTGCTGTTTGAGAATCAAAACGAGAAAGGACAAATTATTATGTAAAGGTTTCTGGCTTTGCATTCATTTTGATGCACTTTATAATAATGATAATGATAATAATAATGATGATGATGATAATGATGATGAATAAAACATCATCTTCATCATTATCAATTAGCCTCATTATACGAGCCAACACACGTGCTAGAGGATTTTTTTTCTAGAAATATTACAATGGCACATGTTTATTTCTTTTATTTTCTGATCATATTTAAGAAACAGTATAAGTTTGAAACAGAACAACAAAATATTAGCATAAGCAATCTATCCTATTAGATGAAAGGGAAGCATGATTAAACAGTATAAGTTATACCATGATTTTTTTTTTTTTTTTGGGGGGGGGGGGGGGTGCATATACCGTGAAAATAGGTTGAAAGAGTGACATATTCTTGCAAAAAGATTTCAAGTAACTTTAGGAAGAAAGAGAAGTAACATTCAACAAAATTTGGAGCAACCATGGCAGAGTACATATACGGGATTTATAATGGTTCTAGAAATAAGATAATGGCAGTTTGACATTAAATTAAAGACACAGGTTTAATGCTAAAGTAGTTCAATATAATACTGTTCAGTTTTGAAGCAAAATAAAGGAATAGAGCTGAGCACTTTGTAATATATAACTTGTATGATGGATAACAAATCAGGAAGTTTATGATTAATCTATAGTTCAACCAAAAGCCTCACCAACGGTAAATATCAAGAAAACTACCAAAAACATAATTTATGATTAATTTGTTTTTCTTTCAGCATTTTAACTTATTTACTTATATACAACCTTTTAAAGCCTCACTTTATTTTTTAGATACAAGTATACAACTAGCAATCAGCAAAAAGCTGTTGCATCCAAAAGCACACCAAGCATAAGGAATGGTGATTTCCTGCCAATGAGCCTTAGCTCAACTGACGCGAGTGAGGTCTTGGGTCCAATGTGTACAAATTAATAAACATATAAATAAATAAATATGGAACGGTGGCTTTCTACCAAAAAAACAATCTCCATTTCTCTTTTCCACAAATTACATAATTTTCAGATTTCCTCATAATTCCCATTTTGAAAAATACTCTCTTAGATTTCTTTTGGCAGTCCAACTATCTAAAATCTGCCATTTCCAATTAAATGGAAATGAACTATAGCTCAGTTTGCACTTCCTTCTCCCATAATAAAAGATTAGAGGATGAAGTTGTGAGTTCAAAACCTATAAGATGTATGTGCAGTACACCAAAAAAATAAAAATAAAAATCTACATTTCCAACTACTTATCCCCAAGAAAAATTACATTTCATGGGTGATCAGGTATGATTTGTTTGGGTTTTATTTATACTTTTTTCCCCCCAATTAGATCAAACATTATTTTCCCAAAAAAAATTTTGGGTGGTTTAAACTTTTAATGTTTGTTTAATACAACATCTATTTCTTTTTCTAGCTAACTTATCATTCATAGAGCTTTAATTTATGGCTATATTTTTTTCAAATAAAAATTATTATTATTTTTTATCTAAAAGAAATTTTAATAGCTTCTTTGTACTTATAAAACCTTTTTTTTCTTGATTAACAAAATTGAAATCAAATGTGAACTTTTAGCCTTTAGGGATGAAAATAACAAAAGTAAAACTTTAGGAACAAAAATGGCAATTAACCTAATATCTAACAGAAAATAATGTTTAAATAGAAATTATCACTAAAATCACGTAATTAAAAAAAAAAATTATATATATATATATATATATATATATAAATAAATATAAACCATAGCCAAATGCACTAGTATTGGTTCACCACAAGCCCAAACAATAAAAAATCTAAACGAAGCCCTCAGCTAGTCACTAAAATTTTCTTAGAAACCAAACAAAGCCCAAATACACATACATCCATATACACATATATAAAGATAGAAACGTACTTGCCAACGCATTCCCTGAGAAGCTCCTCAGTTTTCTCGCACTTTCTGATGAACTTTCCGGGCTCCACCTCCTCCGTTCTGCACTGCGACTTCACCACCTTCCTGGTGGAGCACCGGTCGCCGGACCTAGGGTTCCGGCTATCACTGACGTCTCCGGCCGATGAATTGCTCTCGTCTGGTTCGTCGTCCTTCCACACCCACCCCATTCTTCCAAATTCTTCGCTCAGCTCAGCTTCGCTTCGCTTCTCTTCTCTTCCACGTAAGATCTTCCACACAATTCTAGGCGGTTTTTGTTTCTATATATAGAGATAGCCATAGGTGGGAAAATTTTCTTTGGGCCCAAGTTCAAGGCCCAGAAGAGAAACATGGCCCAATTTTAAGACCCATGACAATTAAACAAGCTTTTAGCGTAAGCTTCAGCTTGAACAGCAAAGAGTTGACTTTTTTCTACAAAGCACGCCATGAGTTTGAGGAATTTGATGAAGCTCCACTCCTTGTGTTTAAGATCAAGCAACAAGCTTTCTCATTCTCAGCTTTCAGAATTTCAGTTTTGTTCTTATTCAAGCTTTTCCAGGTCTTCTAAACGGTTGAAGAAAACCCAAGACACCCATTTGAAGAATCAAGCAGAAACTAGTACTAGTAGTACATTTGGCTTACTTTTCAATGAGATTACTGAGATTTTAGGTGGTGATAATTTCACCACTGGGAAAACCCAATCTGGGAACTTGATATCCGGAGAATTTAAGGGGGTAAAGGAAGAATTCCCAGATTGCACACAAGGTGTTTGTAGAAATGCCGAGGAGAGTGTATTGCAAGAGAAGGACAATGTATTGAGTTTGGAGGATACCGAGATGGGAATTTTGGGTGGTAATGATGTTAGCATAGAAGTTCATAAGATTACCGAGATTGTTCGGGCAGAAAATGGTGTGGTTTCGATGGAGGAGCGGTTAGAAAATCTGGGTGTTGGGTTTGATTCAGAGGTTATTGAGAAAGTGCTGAAAAGGTGCTTTAAAGTGCCAGGTTTGGCATTAAGGTTCTTCAAGTGGGTGAAGCTCAGAGATGGATTTCGTCATACAACTGGGATTTACAATACCATGTTGTTCATAGCTGGGGAAGCTGGAGAATTTCAGTTGGTGGAGAAGTTAGTGGAGGAAATGGAGAAGAACTTTTGTGAGAAGGATATTAAGACTTGGACCATTCTTATCTCCCTATATGGGAATTCAAAGTTAATTAGCAAAGCCTTGCTGGTCTTTAATAATATGAGGAAGTGTGGTTGTGAACCAGATGTGCAGGTTTACAAAAAGATGATGCGTGCTCTTTGTGCAGCTGGAAAAGATGACATTGCGATAGAATTCTACAAGGAGATGGTAAAGAAGGAGATGGTGATTGATATGAATTTGTATAAGATGATATTGAATTGCTTCGCAAGATTAGGAGATATGGGTGCTATTCACTCGGTTGCAGAAGACATGATGAGAGTTTGTCAGACTCCAGAACACATTGTTTATGGATATGTGCTGAAAAGTTTGTGCATTTCTGGGAGTATAAGAGAAGCTTTAGAATGGATTCGTGACCTCAAAAATAAAGATGTAACACTTGATGCTGAATACTTTGAGACCTTGGTGAAAGGACTGTGTAGGGCTGATAGGATTGCGGATGCTTTGGAAATTATTGATATTATGAAGAAAAAACATCTTATTGATGGGAAGGTTTATGGGATTATCATCAGTGGGTATTTAAGGAGAAATGATGTTTCTAAGGCACTTGAGATGTTTCAAAGCATGAAAGAGTCCGAGCATTTGCCTATGACCTCTACCTATACAGAGCTGATGCAGCGTCTCTTCAGGTTGGGTGAGTATGAAAAAGGCTGCATGCTTTATGATGAGATGCTGGAAAAAGGAGTGGAGCCAGATACTGTGGCAATCACAGCCATGGTTGCTGGTCACATCAGCCAAAACCGTATATCTGAAGCATGGAAAGTTTTTAAGAGTATGGAAGACATGGGCATCAGGCCCACTTGGAAATCTTATTCAGTATTCATTAAGGAGCTCTGTAAGATTTCTAAGACAGATGAGATATTCAATGTTTTGGATGAAATGCGGGCATCCAAGATACATGTTCAAGATGTAATATTTGATTGGGTTATATCTTACATGGAGAAAAAGGGAGATGTAGGTAGTATTGAAAAAATAAAGCAAATGCAGAGAATCTATGAGCTTTACCCTCAAGAAGGTGAGTCACCTCGTACTGATGCATCCAAAGAGCAAGAGCTCAATATGGAGTTAAACTTTAACCAGTCAGAGGCAGTAAGAATGGACTGTCACTTGGTAGAGCCACTTCCAAGGAATTATGATGAGCATGATTTGCAAGAAATTTGTAGGATTTTGTCATCTTCGACAGATTGGTGCTTAATTCAAGAAGCTTTGGAGAAATGCAATATTCAGTTCACACCAGATCTTGTTGTGGAGATTTTGCATAACTGCAATACGCATGGTTCTGCAGCATTACACTTTTTCTCATGGGTGGGAAAACAAGCTGGTTTTAGCCACACTACAGAGACCTACAACATAGCCATTAAAATTGCCGGACGTGGAAAAGATTTCAAGCACATGAGAAACCTCTTCTATGAAATGCGAAGAAGAGGTTACTCAATAACATCAGATACATGGACAATCATGATTATGCAATATGGTCGTACTGGTCTGACCGAGATTGCTTTGAATATATTTGGGGAGATGAAAGCTAATGGTTGTAACCCAACTCGCAGTACATACAAGTATTTGATTATAAATCTTTGTAGGAGGAAAGGTGGGAAGGTGGATGAAGCCGTTAAAATATTTGATGAGATGATTCGTGCGGGACATATCCCTGACAAAGAACTGGTTGAAGCTTATGTTGGTTGCTTATGTAAAGTGGGTAGGCTGTTGGATGCTAAAAAATGCACAGATTCTCTCTGTAGGGTTGGTTTTACAATTCCACTTAGTCATTCCATGTACATTAGGGCTCTTTGTCGAGCTGGGAAGCTGGAAGAAGCTCAAACATTGGTGGATGAGGTTGGGGCAGAAGGATCTACATTGGATCAATACACTTATGGAAGTCTTGTTCATGGGCTACTACAAAAGGGACGCATGGAAGAGGCAATGACTAAGGTGGATTCTATGAGGCAGGTGGGGATTAATCCGACTGTCCACGTTTATACATCTTTAATGGCTCATTTCCTGAAGGAGAAGCAGATAGAAAGGGCTCTGGAAGTTTTTCAGAAAATGCAACAAGAAGGTTGCCAACCAACTATTGTTACTTATTCAGAATTGATACGTGGTTACATGAACATGGGGAAGGTTTCTGATGCTTGGAATATCTTCCATCGTATGAAATTAAAAGGGCCTTTGCCTGATTTTAAAACTTATTCAATGTTTATTACCTCTCTCTGTAAGGCAAATAGTTCTGAAGAGGCCTTGCAGCTTATATCTGAAATGGAAAGTAATGGGATCACTCCTAGTACTGTTAATTTTCGAGAAGTTTTTTACGGGCTAAACAGGGAAGGGAAGCAAGATTTAGCTCGTTCAGTGTTACAACAAAAATTAGCTTTAAGATCAAAACGCAAGTTCTTAACATAATCTATTTTAAGTATTTTTTTTGTAAGTATTTGTTTTAATTTTGTTTTAACAACTATTCCCTTTTTTTTTTTTTTTTTTTCTGGCTTTAATTTAATTCAACTTGTTCGGGTCCTTCAGGATACAACTCTAAATTTACTAAACCTTTGTGTACTAGTTAAGATTGTCTGTAAGGTCACAGGCTCACAGCATGTGACACAGTTATTATGAAACACCTTCCTCATGAACCTGATTTCATGTTGGGTGTTGGGCTGGCGTGTATGACTTTACCAATAAAATTACAAAAATACAGCTGAGGTGACTTAAAGAAGTTCAGATGGGTGGAATATTTCAATGGATAAATAGGGCTACTTCTACTTGAAAGTATATTATGTTTTTGCTACATAAAATATCACATTCACAGTGTGTAAGCGGAAAAGCATATTATGTTTTTGATACATACAGCATCACACTCACAGGGTGTGGGGGCCCTCACACACTGTGAGTGTGATGCTATATGGAGCAAAAACACTATATACCTTCTCTTATTTCAACCATGAGAAGGTTTTACACTTTTATAGAATGCCTCTCTCACGTTTGGTAAGCTCCATACTCCTACGGTTAGGGATAGCCAAATCCATTGGGTAATGGATACCCGATCCAAAAGTTTAGGGTAATACCCGGTTTATAAATGATAATCGAGTTGGGTTTGGATATTACCCGAAATTTTCAGGTTAGGTTTGGATATTACCCAAACCTGACCCATAATTTTTTTTTTTTTAATTTATTAAAAAAAAAAAGCGTTTCACTTTTTGACTTTCAGCCCCCTTCAGCGACTTCATGGCTAGTGAGTCGGTTTCTCCATGGCTTTGATTATTTTTGCTTGGTGGGTTCAATTGTCATTTTATGCATAATTACATACCCTTTTGAAATTCGGGCCGTTTGGTACAGGAGTTGAAATATATGTTTTCAGTTTTTAAACAACATTACATGTATTTGCACACACTTTTTTACCCATACGTATTTTCAAAAAATACAAACAACGTTACCAAACAGCCTCTTGTCTGGAACAATTGGCTAGTGAGTTGGTTTCTCCAGGGCCTTGATTTTGCATACCCGCTTGTCTATTTGATTGTTGTGGGATTGTTGCTTTCGTTTTGTTTTTTCTATGCATACCTTTTGGAATTGATTGTGTGAAAGTACTGTCTGGTGCTTTAGTTTAATCCAAACATTAGAGCTTTTGCAAACCCACCTGTGCATTTGATTGCTTTGAAATTGTTGCTATGGGTTCAATTTTTTGTACTGCACATTCACTTTAGGATTTGGTTTCTCTGCAATAACTGTCTTTGAGTTTATATCTTTCCTTCTAAATTTTCTTTGTAAAAGTGTAAATCCTTACATAACCTCTTTTGTACTTAAATGTAGAATAGATTACAACTATTTCTTGAACTAGGTTTGCCTCAAAATAGAGTTTTAATATACTTATGCTGCTATGTGCTATCTATCCATTGTACACATAACATGAGCATATACTGTGGAACTAGTTGAACCAGCTGTGGCGTTTAATTTATATGATGCTAATCACCCTATTAGCACCACCTATGTTTTAGACTTAGTCCTGTATGAATTAAGGGTGAAAGTGAAACCATAAAAGGGGAAAAACATTATGTGAGAAATTGAATTTTGAGGGATTGAATTCAATTATGCTTTGTGTTTATTGTTTTTATGGTAATATAAATGTAACAATTATATGTACGTACTTAGCCTTTTCAATGTATTTATTTGTGCTTTTGATTTCTAACAATTATGTAAACTGAAAATCTGAGTTATGGAGAACAAAGACAAAGGTGTAGTTTAATGGAGGCCAGACTAGTTTTTTAAGAGTTCTCTAGTTTTCATGCTAACTTCACCTATTTAGACGATTTGCTTAAATTAAAAATAAAATAAAATAACCCAAAAATCAGGCCTGGGTCGGTTTTGGGTATCCATGGGTAAAAATTTAGGTAACAATTGTGTATAGATGCTAACCTGTGGTACCTATATGTTGTGAGAGTGACTCTTCATGAGACGATCTTATTAGGTAATTTTTCTTTCACAACAAGCGCAAAATAAAACTCAAAGTCAGATGGCTCCCTACCCTTTCTTTTTTTGATAAGCAGATGGCTCCCTACCCTCGTCCCTATCAACCCTAGACCATGGAATCAATCTGGATCATACAAAGAACAATTGTAAAGCAGAATCAGAGTGGGATCAAATAGAATCATGATTCTCCGACGATTGTAATGATTCTACCAACTCTTACACTAGGCTATTTCTTGTTATTGCCCCTTTTAATGGAGAGCCCAAAATGAAACAAAATTACATCTGACCTCATTACAAATTATAGGTATAAAAACCTTTAAAAAAAAATGCATTCAAAGTTAGCAACTGCCACTTCGCATTAACCAAGATAATAGACAAATTTTCATTATTTCTGATTTTATTGAAAGATGACTGGTGAAGGATGAAGCTGTTATTCAAGCACTAATGGACTATCTCTAGCTCTTCCAAGTGCAAGCAGTTTCAATGCGAGATGTCATCTGTTATTCTAACATCAAACCATTTTTTCCTATTTTTTTTCTTCTTCTTTTTGACAAAAACATCAAACATTCTTTAGTAAGAATATAAATACATGCATACTGCCGTATGCCTGTCCAAATCATAAAAAAACCAACTGGCAACACTGGAAAGAAAACAGTGTCGATTTAAGCAAAAAACAGATGAATAACTGAAAACCACGGATTACAATAAGAACAAATAAATAGTCTCATGGCATGGCAAACATCTATGGCTTTGTCCATAAATCCTCAACCATGACCTTTGTATTTTTGAGGTTCTTCTATTCATGTTTGTCTTACGTGATAGTATGCAGTCTTGACCAGGCATTTGAATTTTGAACAGATCCTACCATAAAAAGGAACAAGCAAACAAGGATCAAGAATTCGAGATTTTGCTTCTATGAAGCTAAAAAGATAAAAGGGAAAAATAATACAGATTTATTTTTATTGATAAGTTACACAAGCACCCTGTGTATCTTGAACACACAGCCTCGCCCTCCACCCTGCCCTACATGGGAGAGCAGACAAATGGCTACAACTGTATTCATAGTATTGAGTTTCTCAACCTTAAAGTGAATGCTTACTCAGCCATATCATTCAATACTCACAAATATCCAGAAGACATTGGCTTGTGAATTTTGGCATTAAATTGTTGACTCTACAACCGCAAAAGTGGGCGCTAGACCACCAAGATCCTGACAATGGTTGGGCAATGGCTCAGAAACTTATTTATAATTACAAACATGTAGAACTTAGTCTAAAAAAATTTACAAACAAAGAGGTAATTGATCCCAACTTGAAATTCATATTCAAGAATTTGCAGACATACAAATCATCTTAAATTATATTCAATTTTTTCCAAATTATTCCTCAAATACAAAAAATATTGGAACTGACTTACAACGAGAACATGTTTTGTCATTAACAGATCATTAGGCTATTAGCAAGAAAGCTAATTAATTCACCATCCAAAATCATTAAACAAGTCAGAGTTTGTGACCTTGAGGTGAAGAAATCACTCCTAAAAAGAAATCTTTTCCCCGAAAGATGATTCTGAAACTCACATTTCCAATAGAAAAGAGTGGGACAAAAAAAAACCTTGCATTGCATACCTATATTAAAGCTTCTTCACAATTTCTTCATTTACACGCTGGTAGTAAGTCATTCGTCGGATAGAATTTAGAGCTTCTTCAAACTTCCGGCATTGAAATGCATTTGCAAAAGAGTTTGACCAATGATCCAGCTTCTCTTGCATCTGGACAAACAAATATGCATATTTCTGATTAAAACTTGAACCGGGACAGCAATCATGAAAACTTTCCTACTAGAAAATAGAGTAAACGCAGCTGAGTTGTGAAGGGGTTCGCACCCACCAATCTCGACATTTGTGTAAGAGACCTACATGGCCCTATAATCATGTAGCTAGATGACTTAAATTATCCATTCAGGTCCCTGAATCAGCCATCATTTTTCAAATCTTCTTGCAAACTGAAAACATATGATTGTTTTAAAAGATTCAAACTAGGGTACAGGCAACCCTGGCATTCTGACTGACTACTGCATTCTCACAAAAAATGTCCAGTGATGGAGTGCTCTGTCATACCTGAGACTGAATTTGATTTAACTCCTGAGAGTCAGCTGCCTCTTCAACAGCTTCCCTGATTTCCAAAATCTGCAATTTAGATCTAAATTCTTACTCTTTGATTTAAGAACTGAAATATTATAATTAAAAAACATAAAGGTTCACAGAGTCAAAAGGCTTTCCTACCAGCAATTAGACCAAAATAAATGAAAACTCACTCAAAACCAAATTTTGGAGGTGAATTCTGTTTTTGATTACAGAAAAACAGTCACTTCTTGAAGTACAAAAAGAAGCTTTTTTTCTACAAAATTATCCGCGTCTGCTAATGAACCACTGTTTCTGACACTACTGTGAACAGCTTCATGAAATATATTTTGGTTATTTAAAGTCCATAAAATTATCTCCATCTGTCATAGCAGGCCTTAACCATCCGCTACAGTAGTGCCAATAATTTCATGAAACAAAGTTTGCCTAGTTAAATTTGACTATATATATTATTTACAAGTGGGTTTGGCCCCAAAGGGAGGGAGAAGAGAAGATTCAAACTAGTGACCTCTATTTCACAAGGCATGGTCCTCAACCAATTGTCCTACCCCTTGGAGTGAACCGTATCACAAACATTTACCAAGTCAGTTGCTCATTCCCATATATAATTAAGGAGGAACTAAAAAACAAAATACAAATGCAATTGTATTTGTAATACTTCAAAGGTTGTAATTTAAGATTGCAGTAAGTTCTTTATATTTGTTAAAAAAAATTAATGAGACTACCGTAACAAGTTAACTATCATTGGAATATATATATATATATACACACACAACAATACAAGTCAAAAAGGCCTATAATAATGATAAACCATAATTTGTAATCAAAGGTTTCACATCTAGAAATACAGAGGATTACAAAAAAGCACACGACCTCCCTAGAATCTAGATAATAATTACATGCAATGTTTTTTATGAAGGGTGAAGGGGAATGAAATCAAATTAGACTTCAAAGTGCTGGTCAACTAAGATTTTGAAGAATTAGGGTTAGGGTTTGGCAGGAAAAAAAGGCTGAAAATAGTGAGGAACATAGTTTTTCTAATGATGTAAAGGAATAGTAGGATTTAGGGATGAAACATAGGGGAAAATCTAAGGTTTGGGTTCCTGTTCCAGGGCTGTGAACAGCAGTGACTAGTAACCCAAATACGGTAGTTTGGCTGTTTGTGGGTTATTTGCAGCTATTTGATGGGTGGGTAGTTTAGGGTTGAACTTTCGTATTTTACGGTTTAAAATATGACAAATCAATGTGTGGTTGTTTGGTTTCAAATTTCTGGAAATTTAAGGACGAAGGAGAACAAAAGATGGGCTTCTAGGCATCACACCTAAAATTTCCACCTCGGAGAATGTTGTATCACAAAAAGCTTCATAGCATCTGAAAATTTACAAAACATCTTCCCTTTGAAGAGAAAGAATTGCATCCATATAACTAGATGACTAATACCCTAACCCTAATAGGATTTGGAATACTTGGGCATTGATAACTAAGAACAAATTAAGTAACTAAACTAGCAAATAAAACCAATCAAAAAATAAAACCCCAAAATAAGACCCAATAGAATAATATTACCCATGTTTAGAAACCAGAACTACAGAATTGCCCCTGACACTAAACTAAACTAAAATGCAATTGGCATCTCATTGCCTGTGTTAGTTTTCATCCCTCAATCAAACATGTTTTACATGGATCCTTGCAAATATTATGTTACTTCTGGCTCAGGAACTTCAAAATTGTTCATAATTTTTGTAACAAAAGCAATGAGCAGGATACTCAGACCATCTTCCATTCTGTTTATCACTCATTTGATAGGCCTTCTAATTATGCAAGGCAAAGTATACGTTGAAAAGGGAGAAATGACATTAAAATGCAGATAGAACTGTCATGTATAAAAAAACTATAAATGATCAAATATCTTGAAGTAGACCAATTAGACATAAATTACCTCAGATAGCAACTCTGGATCTGAAAGTGTTTCTTCTTCATCAACATCTACACCTTCAAGCCTCATCTGTAAAAGAACTGACAAATCTCAATTTCACAAACTTTTTCTTGGATAATTCTTAATTTCACAAACTTCAAGAAATAGAAAATTAATACAAGGATATTTATAATGAAATCAGGTGTAGACAGACATCATAATCTACAAATCTCATCAAGATAGGATCCTTTTCTCAGTGGTATCGTATTTATCTTCTGAGATGCAGTCCCGCATACCAAATGCATTTATACATAACCACCAATAGAATGTTACAAATACATAAATTTAATAGAAAGTCTAGTGAATAAATGAGCAGGTTCATCACATGCCTCTATTGCAACTATTCCCGTCAGCCTTTTAGGTCATAATAAGTACACCCATATCAATCTATTATAACAAAATAAGTATGCCATAGGATCACTATCTTCAACTAAGATGATCCAAATTTACTGCTACAATACTTTATTTTTATTTTTTTTACAATGGGGGAGGAGGGATTTGAACCTTGAATGTCTCAATTAGAGACACCAGGCGGTGCCGGTTGAGCTACAAAGCTCTTGGCTTTACTACTACTATATTTTTAAAAATCATGTTGTTTTTGTCTAGAATTTTCACCCATCCCAAGAAACAATTGTACTGTAACTTATATATGTATTAAGGGCACTAAAAAAGAAAAAAACATGTTTACATTTATTAAGTTCAAAATGACCCATGTTCTCAATAAATTGCAGAAGCAGGCCTAAACTAATTATTCTAGCAACTGAAATTTAAAACAATGGGTAGCCACATAAGTCATTCCTAGCCTTTCAACCCAACTTGAGTAAGAATATATATTTCTATACAAAATATAACCATGATTAAAACCTGACAATAAAAAAAATAATCATGATTAAAGAAAATGTTATCAAGGAGTAAAGTTCGGAAAAATGAAACCTTGTAAAATCTGATAACCCAGTCCAGGATACATTTCTGAAATAATACCTCTATAAACATAAAGTGCATCTATTCAAAGTAAACTTACAATGTATATTGCCCTCAACAATGGCTTGCTAAGTGTGCGGTACGCATCAATTACCCGAGCAGACTGTTCAGCAGCAAACCCTCTTTCTTTCTACAAAAAGACCCCAAAAAAACTTAACACAAGACAAGATTTTCCAACCAAAAAAGAAGGGAATCAAAATTTTGTATTTCCAATTCAAAAAATGAAGAACTTGATAGACTGACCTCAGATTTAGAGTGAACTAGATCTGGGTGCAATTTTTTTTGCCAGTCTTTGTACTTTCCCTCCAAATTCTCAACCCCAATATCATACTTCCTCTCCCTGCCAAAGTTAAAACCATATAATATAATACACAAAAAAATAAATCTTGGCCTATAATTTACCTATTCTAGAAGCTCCAATTAGCTTTTAAACTTGAAATTTTGAATTGGGTATTATAATTTATGTAGCAAAAAGTAAATTTTGAATTCTAAACAAATAAATAAGTCATCCCAGAAAACGCAAAATCTATTATAATATGAATACACATGAACCACAAATACAGAAGTACTAGAAAGTAAACTATGAATTCTAAAAAAATCCAAAATTATTTGTGGGCAAATTTTCTCGACAAAGAAACAGAGTAAAATGGGATTTTTTTTTTTTTTTTTTCAAGATGAAAATGAAAAAAAAAAAAATTTACTTACAAGCCGAATATTTGGAAGTAGTCCACGGATTGATCAAGGGGCTGAACGCTCCGACACGAATCACAGAAGAGAAACAGCGACCCATTGGCCACGTTACCACAACTCCAGCATCTGACATGGGCATGGGATTTCTCTGCCGACTCCGAGCAGAAGGTTTTTCCGAGAAAGTTGGGATTCCCGAGAAAATCAAAATTAGAAGTTCTGGAAATTGTTGAAAAGGATGGAGATGGAAAGTGTGAAGTGGAATTGCTTTGGAAATGAGAGATGGAAAGGAGGGTTGTTCTTCGTCTGAGAATGGTGGAGAGAAGTGTCAAATTCCAAACCTTACTTTTCCACATTTTTCTGTACTTTTCTATGGAAACACTTCGACCTTGGCCTTTGGAGGTTTTAGTATTACTGTTTTGTTTTTGTATTGCAGTTGTTTCTGGTTAGGGAATAGGGAGGGTTTAAGTGTTTTTTAATACCTTGACTTCTGCGGTCTTGATAATTATTTTCTCAAAATCATTTATTGAATTTTTGGTAAAGGTAAGAATCGCACCTAATGTCTTTTATTCGACTACATAATACTTTACGATTTGAGTTTTAGGGTTTAAATTTAACAACAACAACAACAACAACAACAAAAAGTTGTCAAATTTCAATTTTAGTTAATTTTAATATTTGATTTTTCGTTTTACCTAAATTTTTTTTTTTTTTTTTTTTTAAGTTTGATTTTTGCTAATTTTATCCACACTATATCATGATGAATCAATTTGATCTTTCTCTTCGAATCTGTTGACAAATGAAGCCGTTGAACTTTTTTTTTAATAGAAAAAAAAAATTTATATATATATCATGAATGGTTTGCTATTAAATTTGGATAAAATAACCAAATTGGCTATTTTTAGGGATGGACTAAATTGACAAAAATTAAACTATAGAAACTAATTTGACAACTAAATTAAAAAATCAAGGGACTAAATTGAATTTTAACTTTTTTTTCTCTCTCTAAAAAAAAAACTCTTTATTTAAAAAAAAAAATCGATAATTCAATATTTACAATGGAAGCCTAAATTTAAATAGTAGATGTCATGAACATACAGAAGATGTTAACCAATTAAGCAAGCTACAGGGCTCTTAGCTTGTAGGCATAGCTCAATGAAGTTTTAGGCTTAGTTTCATGTTGATCGTATAAAAAAAAAAATGTCAATTTAATCCCACTAGTTTTTTTTTTTTAAAATTCAATGTTACCATTTTCTCCTTTTTCATTAACTTAACTTATTCATGAGCTATTTAATTAACTTATTCTTTTCCTAAAGTCATGACTAAAATTTTTTATCCTTCACAATAATTACAAAGTGATGAATTATACGACGAATAACCTATTTATATTATCAATAAGATATAAATACAAATTTGATATTAAATGAACCTACGAACAAACGTGCACAATTCATTTTCAAATCTATATAAATATATTTTTATAAATATACATATAAAAATATAACATTATATATGATTAAACCGAACCCGCATATTCACAAGTTTGTTTATAAACACATTATCATATTTGAACTTAACTTGTTTAATGGTCGAGCCTAAACTTGTGCTTGAGCTTAGTTTATTTGCTAAACAAAACAACATGAACAAAGTTTTTCCCGAGTTGAACTTGAACTATTTATAAACAGCGTAGTTCATTTATAAACATACACAATACACAACTTTCACAAATTGCTAAATCAAATTCAAGGTAACATTTAAAGACAGGTTGATTATCCAAGAATATCGTGTAAGAAACTATTGCACCAAGTAACAATAACAAAGTCTATTTTGCATTGACCGAATATTTTTCCATTATCATTGCATGGCATCGGCATCCAAACAGCTCAATTTTTTCATCTGTTGGTACATCTTTAACCGAAAAGGACAAAAAGGAAATGGTAAAAACAAAAATTATTGAAAACACATATGCCCAAAGTGAAAGATCTAAAATAAAACTTGTAATAGATATCATCATGATACAAGTTTTCGAACAAGATGTTAAAAAATCTCTTAGGTGATCCGTTAAGGATTGAATTGTAGGTGTGACTGTATCGAACCTGTGTTTCCTGAATTTCCCTCTGTTGCCATTTCAACTAATTCAACGTCTTAGTGATGTGCCGATGCTGAAACAACACATCCTATGCCTTTTCTCTTTGTTTGACTTGTCTCCATCTAGACTACTTTCATGGATGCCATTTGCATCAGTGCTAATTTGATTAATATCATTCGCACTTTGGTCCAAATTCAGTACTTCAGTTGTCCCATTCCCAGTGGAACACAAAGCAACCTGGTTAGCCTCACTAGGAGCTGAAACATACTGCTCTGGAGTTGCTGGTGCTATTTTGTTATGGTTTACTTCCCTTGAAGCAACCTGGTTAGCCTCACTAGGAGCTGAAACATACTGCTCTGGTGATGTTGGTGCTATTTTGTTATGGTTTACTTCCCTTGAGTGAGAATTTGTTCCAGCACGCCTGCAAAACATGATCAGGACGGTACCATTTACTTCTTGTATTTACAACTGAGACAAATTCTGCTTAGGTGAGTAATAAGTTATTCAAGAAGGGGAAAAAAAAAAAAAAAAAGGAGTGCCAGGATAGCTATAAATGTGGACTCTGGTTTGTCATCCATACTATTATAAAACGAATAGGATTTTGTAGCTTGGGGACATTGCCTGATTCTCCCATAGAAGTGAACTTGAGTTCAAAACCCCCCTCCACCACTTATTGTAACAAAATAAAATGTTTGATTCGTCAAAAAGGTCATTATATAGTTAAAAACAAAATGACAGAATTTATTATACAGAATACGATGATGATAAAATTGTTAAAACAAAAAGATTTAAGAAAAACTAGGCAATCTGATTCTTGTCCTCCATTTAAGGGTTATAATAACTAGCCAAAATAAACATTTTTAAGAAATAAAAGAAGTAAGAGCCTTTGAACTCACTTGAGAGCTCATGTGAAGAGGCTTATATTGTATCAAAAAAGAAGTAACGGAAAGTAACAATAAAGCAAAAATTAAGAGAAGAAATACTTTTCCTCTTTCAATTTAAGTTGGGTGAAATGACATTTTTTAAGTTAAAAAAGAAAATCACATTTTCACCCAAAAAAAAAAAAAACCAAAATGAATGAAAAATTCAGAATACATGAGCAAAAATGGAGGATACAAATTCAAAACTAGACTCCAATTGCCTAAGGACATGCAGAGGTATATTGTGAAAAAATAATTATTATGACTTGGTTTATTAACATAATTACCTGAAGCTGTGACTGCTAGAGCTATTCCTGGGTTGTTCTTGTGATGTCCTCTCTATGGTTTCCTTTTTGGATACTTCAAGACTAACATCACCATTTGAAGATACTCTGTCATCTTCTGAAGAACCTGTGTCTTTTAGCAGACTCTTGTCCATAATTGGAGGTTCTTCACTGATGACCCCAGAAGAGAACCTAGGTTGGGCATTAAAACCATAAACCCGAACCATTGAGATGACCTTCTCTAATGTTCCCAGAGCTTGTTCCACCTCAGGCCTGATTAAAATATTTCTATTGTCATTTACATTACTACAACTTTCTACGAATTCCTTGGTTAAAACTTTTTCCATGTCCTCATTACAACTTTCTATGAATTCCTTGGTTGAAACTTTTTCTATGACCTTGCTATCCTCCTCAAAATGTTTGCTTTCTTCACTCTCTTCCTCTTCAATCTCCCCAAAGGCTTTCCTATCTGTAACTCTTGCATTCTTTGGCTCAGATTCATCTACATGGTAAGTGCCATTAACCTCCAGAATCGTATCACTCATATCATCCCTACTACTTCCAATAAGATGTTCTTCAGGAAGAATGCATGCGTCAGTCTTTTGCTCTTTCTCTTCCACAGCCCCATTTGATACATAAGTCGAACAAAGAGCTTCACGAATTTTAGTATACAGTGGGTCCTCCAACGCCTTGCTAAAATCTTCATCACCCTTAAACATAGATGACACTGCCTGTGATGTTGAGGATTGAAAAATATGAGAAAATGATAGAACAGGATTGATGTAGATGAGGATGAGAGAACTAAAACATATATGATGTTAACTAATGCCATCCATTTATGGGTCCAACCAAGTACATTTTGAGGTCCCCCCCAATTCAGACACACATACCTCATGGGTGCTGAACCCATAACTTAACCTTTATCCCATTATTAAAGGAGGAGGAAGTGCCATTTGAACTAGAGCTCATTGGCAAATACATTTTGAGTTTATATGTCATGTTAAGTGTCTCTGTTTATCAATTACCCAAAAAAATGTCTGTTCCATTAAAACCTGAAATCCAATGAATAAGTAAGCTATATCCAGTTCTCTGAGAAAAAAAAAAATCCAAAAACAAAAGCCTTCTATATCCAGTTCATTCTAGAATGATTTGGATGATTTGGTTAGACTCAATTTCATTCACAACTAACTAAAATAGTAATATTCCTCAATGAATTGGCATTATTGCTGACATAACGGACAATAAAAGTGATATATTGAACCAGATGTGTAAGGCAAAACAAAAGTCTTTAAGAGAATAAAATGTATAACCTTTTGATACAGTCTGAAACCATTGCCAATGAGCTGCCTTGAGATAAAGTTTATTAGGGATGGAGGGACAAAATCCAGCTTGATATCCATATTTGCTATTGTCCTACAAAAATTAAGAGTTCGTAAATTTTTTAAATTGATGGAGCACTAAACAAGGCAATCAATCATGTTCCATTACTTAAATTAGTTAGGTAACATTGAGCAGAAAGGCAATCACTTTAAGCCTTTTTTTTTTTAGTGACTTAAAGTCTTGTTTAATTAGCAGTTTAATGCATATATTATTTCCAATTGTAATGTCAGGATTTTTTTTTTTTTTAATAAGTTGGTACTGTAAGCTATTCTATCAATGGGAAAGTCATTAGACCCATTTAAAATTATGTGAACAAAATGAATACATACAGAAAAGACTAAATCATCAAGGCTCTCGTCATTTTTAAACCAAAATATAATGGTTTGTTTACAGATTTAAATGTCCATAAGCCTAGTCGAGTATAATCTGCATCCCAAATAAATTGGATTTATTTACAGGACTGCTTATATATACATTAGCCAATCAACACTCACCGAAAGTAACTTCTTTCTGGGGTCACCTTTTGCAAAGCATAGCCTCCTACCACATCAATCCTAATAACATCCTCTGCTTCAGGGATTGCCTCACTGGTAAAACCATGAGTGGCCATGTCAATGTCTTCTGAATCAGAGATCTGGAAGCAAAATTGTAACAAAATACTTTTACTTCAGATCTGAATCTAGAAATAGCTTGAATTTCAGGCATATGAACAAAAAACACATTGCATCTGAGTCAAAAATCAAATCCGTGAAAGATTGCAAGTGCTACCGTGTTTAGAAGAACAACAATGAGATCATCTTGAAAGTACTCAAACAAAAAATAGTGCACAACAGCCTCTCTTGATGACAGTGGCCAAGAAAGCTTCATCCTTTCTTCCAAGAATTTAAAGAAAAATCAGATTTTCAAACTGCAATATATTTGAGGAAGTAAAAGTAAAAAACAAAAAATTCTAAGAAATGCATTGGTTTATGCTAGACAAACCTCACTAAAGATATCTGTTCACCAATCCGGACCCTTTGTAAACATTTGCAAGTGATAATTTTGAAAGTTGGAATAGTGAACTGAGGCCACCTGACAAAATATAAAATATATAAAGAGAGAACGGAATTATTGTCAAAATTACAGTATCACTAAAGTCTAGATTGAAAGATGGGTTGCCAAATGTCATAAACTCATATTGCATTCTCTCTCTCTCTATCTCTCTCTCAACCGACACCTTTTGTGTGCTTTTTACCACCCCAAGGCAAGCATAAGCACAGCATGTGCAAACATACACACACTTAAACTGGGAGGGTTGCCTATGCACATTGTTAATTTCTCAATCTCAACACTTCCTGTTGATGCACTCAGTGTTAAGTGGTAACTATTGCACAAGCCCTCACCAATCCCCTTCAGCCAACATTTTTTTTCAGATAAGAGACAAGAGTAAATGTTAATAAGAAATAAATTGCAGGATAGACAGGACAAATATTCCAACTAATATTCTCTCATCTTATCCTCATTAACAATAGATGCTACATCAGACATCTCAGGAATCCATCCTTTTTTCCTTTTTTTCAATGTGAATGTACCATGCTGTCAGTAGGGTAGGAACATAGGAAGGGATGTAAAAGAGAAAAAAAAAATCCTAAAATTTTGACAGTTGCACATCCTCAAATTTAAAGAACATTTAAACCAAAAGAAATAGTGTCAACTGATAAAAGTTATATTACTGTAGCAGCTACTTAATGCTGGAAATTTATGCTTTCTACTATATTATTCATATTCAGCAGAATCGTGAAGCATACATCAGGCCATAAAATGTAGAAAACAAGCACGTAGAATGAAGGAAAAATTCTCACCATTTCCTATAGAGGGATGTCTCCCATGAGATGCATAAACCTGCAATGAAGGAAGAAATTTATCTTAAAGTTTTCATTTTGATATTCAATGATAACCAACAGCCTAAATAATTAGAATGCTTTATTTTTCATCATTATAGGATGAGGCTAAAGATGTCAGGATATTCTGCTATAACTTACAAACATCAACAGGCCCATCTACATAGCCTTCAACCAGTAATGAGTGAAAGGGAGTGCCTTGGGGTCCTTCGCGATACATTACACGGTACTCTTCATTATCCTGTTTTAACTGTCAAAAGTAGCAGATTGTCAATAAAGTATCCTAACACCTGTAATGAAATGTAATCTGCAGGCCCATCCAAATATAAACATCATAAGCAGCTGGACAAGTTTTTTTTTTTTTTTTTTTGAAGCCACATTAACTTTTGTTAAATTCTCTACTAATCAGCAGATGAAGTCACTCATCAGACTTAATTCCTTCAATTTTCCATAGAAAGGAAGTGTCTCGATAGAAGAAACAATAAAGGTTCCAGGGTGGAGAGAGTGGAAACGAAGAAGATAATTCAAATTACAAAAGGGTTAACTACGGAAAAAAGGAAAGGGGAAGGGATTATGTAAATTATATGCTCTACCTTCCATTCAGCATGTGA
This sequence comes from Quercus parvula, assembly GCA_030820535.1. NCBI lineage: Eukaryota > Viridiplantae > Streptophyta > Magnoliopsida > Fagales > Fagaceae > Quercus > Quercus parvula. The sequence continues at coordinate 20,574,402 of JAUAME010000011.1, read as the reverse complement.
TTTCTCACTGGCTTTCAGTCCCTCATTATCATTTCCAGAAGCACTCCTCAACATGTCAAGAAAATTCGACACTTCTGCAGTCCTTTTTTCAATGACTTTCTCATTTAATCCTGCAAAACCAAAAATCTAATTTAAAAAGTGTTTTACAACCTTATGAAATTTTCATGTTAGTAATTCATATTAAGATAAGGTAACATACAACATAGCATTTTTAAGGAAGTCAAAAGGAAAAGTCCAGGGAATATATAACCTTTGGTTTCATCTTTCGTAGAATGTAGGAGTTGATCCTTGACTAGAGTTTTAAGTCTCTCCCCATTTTTCAGGTCAGGAGACGCAAGTGTCTTGTCCAGCCTCTCCCTGTATTGAGTAATCTTACTTTTTTTCTCCATCTTCGCATCTCCAAGCAAATCATAAAACGCTCTCTCTCAAACAGTCAAGTGGAGAATCTATGCCACGTACTATTAATGGATTTCAGAACCATCTGATGAATTTAAGATTTTGCTAGGAAGTGTTAAATGTTATTCTATGGATAAGAATAAGAGGGCATAATAACCACAGCTAAAATTTACATCTTAATAAGCACGATTAACCACAATTATATGCGTGTAAATGAAAGAAAAGCATCTATGCATTAACATATGAGCCACTCAAAAGTGCTTTACTAATATTTCCATCTTATAAAACACATGAAAGTAGAAAATCCTTAAGTTTCTTTAAAAAGCCATTAGAAAACAACTATGTAGAGCTCTCAAAGACTAGACTTTTAACTTTCTTAGCATACCATACCAATAAAATTCCCAAAATCCATTTTCACCTCAGACCAAATGAATGCAAAACCAAAACATACAAAGCCCATTTGAATTCATCAAAAACAAAACCAGAACATGAAAAATAAAAAATGAATGCACCCAGATGAAAATTCTTGTGGAAATTGAACTCACATAGGAACACCCAGGTGGGCTTTATGAGCTAAAAACTGAAATCCTGAACACCCAAATGGAGATCCCAAACTTTGATTTCAGTGAGAAAGAAAGGAGACAGCTTCACCTGATGTTCGACCACCTAGACGGACATACAACATGGGCTATCTTCCAAAAATCCTAATTCCTATGCAAGTTATTCCCTCTTGGGTATTAACGAATTCCAGACACAACGCAGAATCACTTTCTTTTTTTTTTTCCCAAAAACTATTTAGTATTAAAAAATAGTATTAATCTTCTCAAAAAATATAAAAAAGGAAAGTACAGATTTGTGAGGAACATGGGTATTGGGATTGTACTGGGGTTTGGGATAGTGTGTATGGTGGGGACCACCTGGTAAAAGTTCATAAAGTTTCTTTCCATAAGACGTGTGCGTGTTTAGTTGTTATGGTCGTTTGTCTGGAGAGGTCGTCGGTGACGCAGCTTTGTCACTGTAGCTAATAATCCCAGCCGCTAGATTTTAGGGAACGCGCCTCATAAGCTCTCTCTCTCTCTCTCATCGTTTTTTTCTATATATATATATATATTTCATACGCTAATAACCAACTATTTAAAAAAAAAAAAAATTATTGGAAGTTAATAAAGCTGTCAAAAAGTTTGACAACTTTATCAATTTCTAAAAAGAGAAAATTTAAAATAATTTATTAACATATGCCTTAATATTTATATATATATATATAAATAAATAAAAGCTCCTAGATTTTTCTTAAAATAAGGGGTTCTGGTTTTTCTTTAAAATTAAAAATATTTTCTTTGTTACCAAAAATAAAATGGGAAGGATTTGGGTAAAAATTATGAAGAACACGATTTGAGTAATTTTTGCTAAATAATTGAAAAAAAGAAAATGAAAATGAGTGATGAAAGAGATAATCGATGAGATCTGTGTAAATGATTAACAAAAAATTTGAAAGGGACACTTTTTTTCTTCTTTTTTTTTAGAAGAAAAAATATATATACATGGAAGCAAGTTAATTAGTAATAACCAATATACTTATATCTTTTAAAAAAAGAAAGAAAAAAAAGTAAGTGTGCATGGTTAGGGACTAGTAAACTTTTAGAGAGGTTTTAATAGTAATCAATTTTAGGAAATTTTTTATGAAAAACTGAAAAGTTATCAAAATTTTTAACAGTTTTTTCAATTTCTAATAAAAAAATTTCATAAACTAGATAATTAATGTATGCCCTAAAAGCATACGATAACTGAACCTAACTTTTCATCATATATCCTTTTTAATGAGTTATGAAATTGTTTAAATAATACACATGGATGGATAGTCTTGTAAATTACCAAGAAATAAATTGGAAGAGATTTGTGGGGTCATGGGCCCAAATCATACATTTGGGTTTTGGGTTTTGGCTGAGAGCGTGAGAAGTCCAAATCCGAGGAGGAATATCTCCTCGGATAAGCTAAACGAAGATCGGGTATAGATCCTAATGATCAAAGTGACCTTCCAAGAAGCTCTAGTGATAGGGACGTGCACCATAAACGTACAAGAAAGATGGGAACCCAAAAATATCTAAGGGAAAGCTGCTACCACAGCATTGAATGCTCTGTAGCTAATTCCCTGGCCGCATTAATGAGGAAGTGACCTCTGAACCGTACTTTTCTAGCCTTATAACCATCCTCCAAAGACTTCTAGAGGAGGTTGATGGGACAAGTATCAACCTAAGTCATCAACTATCCACGTGTAAAGAAAAGATGAAGAAAGAGATGTAGTATAAATGAGAATAGAGACCCTAGAGGAAGGGGATCGGAAAACAGAGAAAGAACACTGTAGCAATTACAATTGCACTTGTACTTTGTTTACTTGATTTATATGAGCACTTATCTCCTCGGACATGAACACTTGCCTTCTCGGACAAGGAGGTCATCCATATTAGCCGTTGTCCAATTCACTAAAACCTAGTTCTTTGATCCACTCTTTACAAATTTATTGTACTAAGCTCATTGGGCCAAAATCCCATACATTTTGGACTTAGGCTGCAAATCGTGTCCATACAAGATTCATTTAGATTGGCTTAAAGAATAAAAATTTCTAAGGTAATTCTCTCTGTATGTGTTGATATTCATCTTTAATTACTTTTATCCTAAGAACCTTTTACTAGCACAAGCTCAAGAATACATGTGAAATTTAATGGTCAAAACTCAAAAGTAATTCACATAAACCAATATATGTAGGTTCTAATTAACTTAACTGGTAAAGATTTTAATTGTTGAATAAGAAATTTGATGTTCAAACCCCTTTACACCATTAATTAATTGATGTCTTATTCTAATAATAAGGAGCAATCATTATAGAATGATCACTATAATTAAAATTCTATCTTATCTAGCAAAGTTCAAAAACAACATACAAGAGGTCACTCTCGTTGCTTGGATAAATAATCTCTCAGTGCTCTGCTTCTAGTTCTTTTTAATATATATATATATATATCCTCAGGATTCCTCACTGCAATGGCAAGTATGGCTAAAGCCTAAGAGGTGTCCCATTAAAGATTCTAAGAATAAATGCTCTTTTTTTTTTTTTTTTTTTAAGAATATTAAGTATTTTTTAACACACACGGGAATATGGGAGAAGGTTTTTTAAAGAATATATGCTCTTATTAATTGCACTAACTGCTAAAAGGGTGTTCAATTGAATATTATAAGAATATATACTCTTTTCCAAAATTAAAAAAAAATATAAATAAATAAATAAACGAAGAAGAAGAATATATACTCATTGCCATTGAAAAAAAATAGTTGAAAGGAGCTGTTTAATTAAAATAAATGATAAAAATAAAAAAAATGTGGCCGATGATCCACATATCATATATTAAACGGATAAGAACATATACTATTCCTGATCTTAGCCAAAAGGCCTTTAACCAATGGGTTATCGGGCAACATAAATAGAACGATACTATTTTTATGGGAAAAAAGATTATATATATATATATATATAAATATATATTCATATTATTTGATCTTTATCCTACTTGTTACAACACAACTGTAAATCTATATTTATTTTTAAAAAAGAAATTATGAGTAATGCTACAGTCACAAACTATTTTACAATATTTTTATAATTGTTGATTTGGTTAGTTTCTTATTAGTTTTCATCTAGACCCACCATTAACATTATTTTTTTTAATTTACCAATAACAATTCACTACATCAGTAGTTTGTAAAAAAAATTGTAAAAAAGTTTATATCTTTAACATTACTCATAAATTAGATACCGGAGTGAATACGCTATATTATAAAAGATATTATTAAATCATGAGAGTATTAATTATATAATAAATATTTTTTTGAGAAACTTATTAATATAATTATTATGAATAAAATGAGGCTATAAACTTGATTGTAGCCAATGGTTATAACTCCACTTGATATCAATTTCTCAAAAAAAAAAAAAAAAAAAACTCAATATCTTTTGGACAAAATTTAACTACAAAATTAGTGGCAGCCCAAGGCTACAAATTCCTTAAAAAAAATTAACATTGTTACATATTTTGAAAATCAACCTATTGAATTGCAGTTCTTTATATTCTTAATATAGATGTCAAATTCTATCATAATCGGATATTATTTACTATATAATCTATAAGCTTATATTTTATGCATAATTTTAAACTACAATAACTTGCAATTTAAACAATTTATTGATGACATAGCTATTGATTTTTAATTTGTTAGAAATTTTGCGAGTATGGATGATATAAGAAAAAAAAGTTAATCCAATGGTGGATTTGTCAAAATTCACCTCCAATAAAAAGACATTGAGTAAGGTTGTAGTCTTAGGCTGGTTACAACCAATTTTGTAGCTAAATTTTGTTAATATATTTTTATTGGATGTGAATTTTGACAAATCCATCATTGGATTATATTTTTGGTTATATCTCCCATACTTGCAAAATTTTCAGAAGATCATACATCAATAGCTATAATCAATCAAATTTTTAAATTTTCCTATAAAAAATGTAAAAATTCTGAGTATTTCTTGCCTAAAACTATGCATAAAAATAAATTTATTGATCGAATATTAAATAAAATCCGATTAGCACGAAATTTGACACGTATTTTGAGAATGTAAAAAACATATAATTCAATTATTAGATTTTCAAAATATGTAGTAATATATATATATAGGGATGGATCCACGGGGGCCAAGGGGGCCTGGGCCCCCCCGGCCTAAAGAAAAAAAAGGGAAAAAAAAAATTAGGTGCCTCGAGCCCAAAGAAAAAAAAAGAATTTTTTTTAATGATTATATATATATATATATATAAATTTTTTTTTTCTAGAATTGTGCCTCACTCTTCCTAAAACTTAGACTCCCTTTCTTTTTAGCCTAGCCCAACTACCAACTACCCAACTCAAAAACTTAATAAAAAAAATTTTTAAAAAAAAATCTCAATCATCCCAATATTAGAGTACTAGCATTAGGTGTTCTAAATGGTAAATATTTATTATTTAGAACACCAAATATCAAAAACACTATTGTACAAGACATTTCAAATGCTATATTAAAGTAGAAAAGTAAGTTTTGATTTGTGGAAAAAAAAAAGTATATATATATTTTGTAATAGTTGATGCTCTTAAGAAACAATATTATTTAGTTTTTTTTTTGGTAAATGATTGGGTCTTAATGTATTAAGAAACAATGATTTTGTGTATTGATCTTGGTTGATAGTTTGTTAGTACTATATGGATACTTATTTAGATTTTTTTCTTCTTCTTATACTTTGGCCCCCTAGCTTAAAATCCTAGATCCACCCTTTTATATATATATATATATATATATATATATATATATATATATATATATAATGGGATTAGAAACCGTGGTTGCACCAAGTGACTTTACTAAATTACAGCAATTTTTTCTAAGTAGTGGTGGTGTCAAATTACTTTACAAAATTACAGTAATCTTTTAAATAAAAATATGCAACATACAACTATGTTTCAGTTGATAGAAACAACAACTTATTTGTTCTTATTAATTTCTTTAAATAAAGTAATACTAATAACTTTAACAAAACATACAACATGCATCTAAATTTTAAAAATTTAAATCCTACTTCAACTAAAAAAGTTATTATCAAAATTTCAACAAGATATTATCTATATATATATTCACCTTGAATTTCCCAACTCCCAACTCCCATCCAGATATTAGGGGTTAACCGTCCACTTTTCTTTCTTCTTTTTTGTTTTTTCGGATCTCTCTATTCTTAACCGCTGAGCAAATGAGCAGCCCCTTTTGCGCTAAAGACATTTATTACATTCGATCGACATTTTCCGTGCCATGAATACGATGGTTGGCGTGTAGAGTATGAGTCGTCTACGATATTAAATGATGCAACCGACGTCCAATACCAATAGAAGGGGAATTGGACCACATAGCACCAGCCAATGTTGAATTTACTTCAATACTGATCTCATCGAAAAGCAACGAAACACATTTAAGGTCCTTTGTCAACAAATCAAAAAGTTTTTTGCTTTTTATTGAATATATAAGACAAAACGTCGAGTTTTTGAGTTAGAACTTTTTTTTTTTTTGGTTAAGAGGGTATTGCATTAAAATTAACTAGCCATAAAAGGCAGTGTTCTGGCTGAAAGCCTTAGGGTATACAAACCATTAACATCCGCATTTAAAATATTACATAAGCCATCATTGGGCGGTGCATCAAGTACAACAAAATTTCCAGAAAAAGAACAACCCGCTTTAGCAAGGTTATTGGTGCATCTATTCGCCTCCCTAAACACATGGGTGACCTTGACATGCTGGAACTTCTCCAGGAGGTACCTGCAATCATGGAGCAGAGCAGCACATGAGTTATTAATAGTTTTCTTAGACAGCACAAGATTTACAACAACTTGGGCATCTAATTCAACATGTAAGTGGTTAATGCCAAGTTGGGCCGCAAGCATCAGCCCATCCCTCAAGGCCCAAAATTCAGCAGCCACACTTGTAGCCTGCCCAATATTCCACATGAATTAGAACTTTATTCTCTCTTTTGTATTTCTTAATATATATATATATATATATATATATATATATATATATAAATAAGTTTTTTTTTGGCCAACGGAGGCTTAGCCAATTTATTAACCATTTCTTTTGAATATGATGGATTTGAGATTTAAATAATAATAATAATAACTATTTTAGAATCCAATAGGATTTGAGATTGGATTAAAATTTAGGCTTTAACTAATAACCTAAAATTGACTTAATTGCATTTGTTAATTTTTAAAATAACTATTATGGGTACCCGAGGACTGAGGATGAAGTTGAAGGGTCGCAGTAATGACGTGGAGATGCTGTGAGTCACGGGCCCAAGGGAAGAAGCTACCCGAAGAAGGAAAGAGATGAATCATGGTACTCTGAAGCATTCTGAGGGGAAGTAAGGATTTAAAGAGAGTGGAAGACAGTGGACAGTAGGGAGATTTAGACCTGGTGTAGCTTGTTGCATCCGCATTAATTGGAAGACACCAGCTTTATCAGCCGCATTAATGAGGAAGTGACTTAAACAGTGTAAGCCACAGCTAAGCAGATTCCTACCACCATCTACTCCAAATGTGAAAGGTAACAAGTGTTGGAAAAGGAGGGGGGTTAGGCAGAAATGGATGGTGGAGATGCAAGGGAAGGAAGCTATATAAGGAAAGGAAAGAGCATTGAAAAGGGGATCGAAAAGGGAGAGAGAAAAAGAGTGATCAGAGAGAAGGAAGAAGAGAATGAACAGTTGGATTTTTTTGTAAACCCAGTCTCCTTGGGAGCACTTGCATAGAACCCAACACTCTTTGATTCCTAAATAAAAATTGATTCTTCCTTATTGTTGTCCTCAGACAGAGCTCATTGTTGTTGTCCTTTCCCACCTCTTAAAAATTTATTAATTTAGGCCAAGTTTGAAGGAACCAACCCATTACTCTAAGTGGGATTGGACCACAAACTTTTTGGTCCTTACAACTACTATTGTACACATTCAATTCATTGCTTAATCTTATATATATATATATATATATATATATATATATATATGAGGAGAAATGGTAATTGTTTTGTATGCATCCTTGCTAAATTTGTTGTTGTTTAGTATGCTCTGTGATTTACAGTTGCCACAATATGTGGATCCTCTGTATTAGGCTCCGTTTGGTTCGACTGAAATTGATTTCCGGAAATCAATTTCCGGAAAATCGCGCGTTTGGTTGTCAAGTAAAATTCGGTCAAACTGAAAACATTTTCAGTTTGACCGGAAAATAAGCCTAAAACGACTGAAATTGGTTTCAGTCGTTATTTTCACTTCAATTGATTTCCTCTCCTCTCTCACACGCACAAACCTCTCCCACACGCACTGCTCTGTCAAGCTCCGATCCGCTCACGACTCGACGCAGCCAAGCTCCGATCCGGAAAATGGCCCAGTAACGATCCAAGCTCTACACACTCGACGGAAATCGCGCCGATCCACTCCGATCCGCGATCGATCCAAGCTCGACGCACTCGACGAACATCACTCCGATCCGGCGCGATCGCGATCTCGGATCGCTACGTGCCGTGATCGCGATCTCGGATCGCGATCGCGACCCAGATCGCGATCGCGCCGTCGATCGCAATCTCGGATCGCGATCGCGATCGCGCCGTCGATCACGATCTCGGATCGCGATCGCGCCGTGAGCGCCGTGATTGCGATCTCGGATCGCGATCACGGCGCGGTCGTCGGACTGAAAACATTTCTGGAATTGATGATTTTTTTTTTCTGGGTTGTGGCTTGTGGCTTGTGTTTTCTGATTTGTGTTTTCCTTCTTCTTTTCCAAATACCAGAAAATTTTTTCCGGAAAATTTTTTGAAATGCAACCAAACACATGGAAACATTTTCCTTTTTCGGAAATTAGCATTTCCGGAAAATATGTATTTTCCGGAAAACGTTTTACAGCAACCAAACACAGCCTTAATCACATCAGAACATTGGATTTGATAATCAAGTAGAACGCTAAAGGGTTTGCTCTTAAGATTCTCAAAGAACCTACTTTTCCAAAGTTTCCTTGTGGACTTTTAAGCTTGGAGTTGGCGTTTTAGTCCTATTAGGTCTTTGGCAAATAGGTCTTTCTCTAAGAAACTATCATGGCAAGTTCATCTTCGGAAGTTACTGATACCACTAAACCTGCCTTTGATCTTTCTCTTCGTAAATCCACTACAAATAGGTTAGACTACTTGTATGAAATCTCCCAAGTACCTGGAGATAGTAAGATTCCTGTCACTGACTTTCCTATTGTAAACCTTTACACCATGTTTGATAAACCCCAAGCTTCTTTCAAAAAATCCATAAAAAAGTTTCTAGGTCCTTCACAACTTTCTACTGTAAAAGAGTATGTCCAAGCTTCCAAGTTTGACCAGTATAATATTCCAACAAGTGAAACAGAAAACTTTATTACCCTTGCCCTTTAGAGAGAATTTGTAATTCTGTGGTAGAAACAAGGATACACACACCTTCATTTTGGTGCAATAAGGCTGGCATTAACTTTCCATGGAAGAAAGGGACTCCCTGTAGTCTTTAGAATTTCACTTCTTGATTCTAGATTCTTGGAATACCAAAATGCTGTCATAGGAACAATCCAGACCACTGTAAATGCGGGGACAATTTTTGTTACACTTTTTCCTAACTTCAATATGTCTCTCAAAGATCCTCATCTATGTGATGCTCTTAAAGTATAAGTCCAGATTTATAGAGCCTCTCAATTGCAGGACACATTTGCTGCCACACTACACTACTAGCTCGCTTATAGACTTCAGAATCATGCTTTTGACATGGCGGTTCCAGACATAGCTCAATCCAATGATGCTTTGCTGATTCAGGTTGATCTAGGAATGACATCCATGTCCATGTTTGTTCCAAGACAACTTAACACAGACCAGAGGACTTCTCTCTTTCTAGAATCATGGATTACGAAATATGAGATGCTCCATGAAGCAACAAAACCGATCAAGTCAAATGATCCTCTCTTTATCAGAAAAGAAAATGGTGAAGTTGAGACAAGATTCTTAACAGCTCCACTAGAGAAGAAAGATGTGACGGTTTTTCCAACCCAAATTGCTATGCTCCAACTAGTTTCCTATGTTTGTGAAGATGGTCTTAAAATCAAAGCATTTCGAGAAGATGGAAAGCCCTGTTATGAAGGAAAATCACCCTCTGGTCACATATGGTGGGATATTTGTGATTGTATTGATTGCCAAGAAGAAGAAGTTTTTAAAGAAGATCACTCAAGAAGAAAGAAAAAATCTTCCCAGCAAATGCTCAAAAAAAGATATGAAGTGGGAGATCCAGAAGTTGACCTTTTAGGAGAACCATCTAGAAAATTTGAATATTATGTTCTTTATCCAAGAACCAGAAAGCAAAAAACCCCTCTCACCCCATCATGTGCAGAGAATTATGATTAGAACCTGAAACCTCCACTGATCCCATATTACCAGAAAGTCCTTTTCCAAATACCAAAACACCAATCCTTTTCAACCAGTCTAACCTAAACACAAAAAGCCCTTACCTTGCTATATGTTTGACCATACATCAACCTCTTACTCACAGAATTTCCCTCTTTTTGAAAGTTTTGATCATCTCATAAGATCAGCATGACAATGACACTCCTTTTGTCAACAAAGAGTCCGCTAACTACTTGACCATCACCACATCAAGCATAGAAAGTTGACTCCTTATTATCCCCAAGGCAATGGTCAAGCGGTGTTAAGGACAAAATTTTCACACTATATGGCTTTATTTCATTGGAAACCCGCACCACATCAATATTATCATGTATTTCGGGAAAATGTCTTTTAAAACCCAAAAGAGCCTATATTTACACAAAACAATGCCAAAGCCCATGGTCCAAAACCCATGGCAATATTATCTCATCAAAGCCCGTGGTTCAAGCTCATGGTAGATCATCTCATTTTTAGCTCATGAGTCTCATCGAGGGAACTTTGGGAGTCGTGGTTTGGAGAGCCAGTAAATTTTCAGCAGTTCAAAGTTGATAAAGAAAACATGTTGCTTGACATGTCTTCCCTAATTCCCTGAACTCTGACGAGTTAGTATGCAATAGGTAACATCTGGTTAGCCTCTTATATCACATAACACTTAAAATGATAAAACTCCCCATGACTCTTTACCTAAAACTTAATATTCATCATATAATCTAATTATATTATTTCATATATATTATATTATTATTTTCATCTAAATCCAGCCCAAGCACATGGCTAAATCTATATAATATCTCATCTAGCATTAAATGCCCTTCTTGCTCTCTAAGATTTGGTTATAATATAAAGTGACCATAAACTAAAACTCCAAAGCTTCATCAAATATCAACCAATGAGTTTATTACTTACCAAAATTATATTGCAATAAAACAATGAACTAAATATATAATTTTCAAAAGTGGAAACTTAGCCAAAAAGTGCTAGCAACAACTCTAGCAAAAGCTGCAGGAGCTCCATTAAATTACACGTGTCCAAAATGACATCACTAGCCCATTAATGGTCAATCCTAGTAGCTACTTGCTATACCAAAAGAAGTAAGGATCCCATAAAAGAAATCGTACGATTTATAGCCAAATCTTTAGCCTCCAGCTATAACACCAGAAATAGGAGGATCCCATAAAAGTTATCTTAGTATTTTCAACAAAACCCATGAATTTAATGCCAAACATTTTCTCTAGTAGAAGACATCACCCGATTAATATCATCCAGCTGTGTCAGGACAGCTACTGTTGTACAGCTATCAGCTGCAGCAACTATTGTACAGCTGCAGCAGCAGACTTAAATATCAGAATTTCCTCTTTTAGCTAAAACCCAAAAACCAACGAAGGAAATCACTTACTTTGCCAAAGATCTTTCCTTATTTGCTAATTATTCCTTCAACCAAATCCCATTTAGTTACATACTTGGCCCTATATAAAGAGGACCATGCCAAACACACTACCACACCATTACAACACACACCACTACCAATCTCTCCCGCACTCTATTATTCTAAAATTTCATCATGTTGCTGCCATATACACATTTCCATTCTTCTCCATCTTTCTTATAAAATCTCTCTTCTTAAATAACAACACCATTACAACACACCATTACCCCTCCACTATCCATCACTCTCTCACTCTGTTATTTTGAAACTTCATCATTTTGCTACCCATAAACACATCTCCATATCTTTCTCCATTTCTCTCACAAAATCTCACTTCTTAGAAAGTAACATAACTCATGATATAACATGAAAAACCACTCCAGCAGCAACTATAAGCTCAAGTATATACTATATTTAATCTCCATATCTCTCATACTTCCATATATTTTACAAACACATTCCTCACAAACTATCCATACATATTTCCCACATGTATTCCTAATATATATTACAAACATCATATCTCACAAAACATATATATTTTTACCATCTCCATACATCTTAAAACATATCAAACACTCCTCCAAGACTATTTTATCAATAGCCCTTCTCATGGAAGGCATATAATTATAATGTTGAAAATCCTTCTTATGAAAGGTACAAATTTATAATACTAAAAGCTCTTCTCATGGAAGGAAATATCACTCATATTTGACTAAAAACTAAAAGATCATTACATGGAGAAAATCATTTAAGTGCATGATAAAATGAATAAACTTAACCAACCTATACACATGACTTGGCATAGTCTCTCTCCCTCCAGTTGCACAAATTTTTCCCTTTCAATCATGAAGTCACTATGAAAGGACTCATAGTATCATACTATACCGTTGAAATCATTTTATTATGCTATTGAAATGTTATGTCCAGTGATGTTATACGGCTGGAGTCACAAACCACAAACTATAAAGATAAGTCATTATATTTTTATCTCCAAAATTATACTATTGAGTATATTTTAATTCATTATCATTGTACCGCTAGACTCATGTTATTATGCCATTGGAATGTTATCAGATCATTGATGCTATATAGTTGGAGCCAAAAGCCATATAAAGTGATGATATAGTTGGAACCACAAACCATATCAAGATAAATTATTATGTCTTAATCTATATACTTACATTACTAATTACATATTGTTTCGTTATCACTATACCACAAAATGCAAATTACTCTATTAATATCTTACTATTTAATAAACATAGATTCACTAATATTTCACTAATGAACATATATAATAATAAATTGAATCCATCTCAACACCATTGGACATATATTATTTGGACATGAACCACTGCTGGACATATTTTACCAGGACATAAACCACCGCTGGACATGTATATTATTTGGACATAAACCATCGCTGGACATATTATTTGGACATAAACCACCGTTGGACATATTATTTATTTATTTATTTTAACCATTATCACGATTCTTAGACTTTGGGCTTTATCTGTTTTGTAGACTTAAAAATGCACTGGTAGCCACTGGTTTATGCGGCCCAATGTCGAGTTCTGGATTAAATACCCCAAAACAAATCCAAGTCTAACAAAGTTACCTCTCCAGCGGAAGACACGTGACTATGCGCATATATGGCCCCCGTCAAGTAGAAGCAACTAATTAGGTGTAATTGAGAATTCTTAGCAAGATGGTACTTGAATAAGAGGGTGGATGGAGTGAACATCTGTTGGAAACCTTGTTGACCTACCGAAGTTCAGCTAAAACCGCTATTGGCTTTTCACCATTCTCTTTTATGTATGGTACTGAGGTTATATCATCAGTTGAGCTATTAGTTCCTACTCTTAGGGTGATTCATGGCCAAGAAATCGAAATGGTTGTAGCCACTTGTGCAGAAGTTAAGGTTTCTGATCTTGAAACTTTGGAAGCAAGAAATCTAGCCCTTAACCGTATCTAGTAGAATCAACATCAGCAAATTTCCAATGCTTATAACAAAGTCATGAAGGCTAGAACTTTTGTCAATGGACAAATAGTTCTGAAAGTTGCAGACCATGTGAGAAGGATTCTCTTTGCCCCTTTCAAATTTGCCTCAAGTTGGGAAGGACCATATCTTATAAGGGAAGCCAACGACAGTGGTACTATCGTTTAGCTACAGTGAATGGTGAAATCCTCGTGGAGTCTATTGTACTATGTTGTCTTTTGCCACCTTTTGTAAGATCACAACCTACTACTAAATAAATAAGCATTGCCTTTGCCTCAATTATTTATGCCTTGAATTAAGTTTTTCTTTTTAAGCCATAGCCTTTTTTTTTTTTTTTAATGAAAAAGGAAGGAAGAAATAAACATCCTTCCTCCTTTCTTTTAAAACCACAAAACATATTTTTGGCCAAAAACGACGTTTTCAAAAAAATAAAATAAAAAGGAACGTAGCATTTATAGCTGGAGGTTTCCTCTGTCATGAATAGTAAAAATAAAAAAAAATAATAAGCATTCCTTTTTTATACAGAATTGTTTTTAGTCTAAACTAAAAAATTTTAATAACAACATCTATAGCTGAATAATTTATTTTTTATTATTTTTTTTTTACACAATAGCTGAATAATTTATTTTTTATTATTATTTTTTTTTACACAAGAGGTTTCCTCTGTAATGAACAGTAAAAAAAAAGCATTCCTCTTCTATACATAATGTTTTTTAGTCTAAACAAAATTTTTTTAATAACAATATCTATAGCTGAGTATATATATATATATATATATATATATATATATATTTACACAAGGTGTAGTGGCACCTACAACGGGTTGAATGTTAGGGTACATATTTTTACACCTATTTTATTTAAATACCACCTATCTATGCTTAAATATCACCAATAAATTATTGGGCCTCTCTAAATATTTTTTACCCTATTATCATGCTAACCCATAGCTATTCTTCATGCCACCACAAAATTGGCCACAAATATAAATTAGGCAAAAATGCAAAACTGATCATCTAACTTTTACATTTTTTCATTTCAATCTTCTTTCAATTTTGTCATTTCAATCCTCTAACTTTCAATTTTTGTCAATGCAGGACTTTGTTACAACTCAGTTAGTAGTTGCTGTTAGAACTCTTGAAATGATGCCGTTTTGCATTTTTTTTTTAAAATTCAGACTTAAAAGAAAATAAGAAAAATCTGAAAAAAGAAAAGAAGAAAACATTAAGGGGAATGATGTTGTCGTCCTAAAACGTCATTCCCCTACTTTAAATAAATACCTACTTCAAAGTTCAAACCACTTTATTCAGCAAACTCAGATCCTACAATTCACAAAGTTTCTTTATCAATCAATTTTAGTCCTAAAATCCAATACCCCACTAGCCCACTACAAGCAATTAGTTCAGAATTTAGACAACCCATAATTAGAAACAAAAACAACAAATTGAAACCACCAAAACTCAATAAACCCAGATAAAAAAAAACACACACAGAGTTCAAAATTTTATATGCATAAAATACATACCATCGGGGCACTTGTTCTTCAAAAGCGAAGTGGAACGAGAATCGCAATGATCGAGCTACTGATGCTAATGCTGTTGAGATTTACCGGTGGAAGTGGAAGGCATAGAGATTCTCTCTTTGTCCTTACTACTACTATTGATTCCGCCGCCGACACTTGAAGTGGACGGCGACGATTTCTCGAGGTGCTTATCGAGTGCATCGTTGATGATTCGCTTTTGATCCAACGGTCCTCCTCCTCCGCCAACTACCATTTCCGATCTCGACGATCCTACACCTCCACCTACTCGATCTCTGTACAATTCACAAAGTTTCTTTATCAATTTCTCGAGGTGCTTATCGAGTGCATCGTTGATGATTCGCTTTCGATCCAATGGTCCTCCTCCTCCGCCAACTACCATTTTCAATCTCAATGATCCTACACCTCCACCTACTCGATCTCTGTACAATTCACAAAGTTTCTTTATCAATTTCTCGAGGTGCTTATCGAGTGCATCGTTGATGATTCGCTTTCGATCCAATGGTCCTCCTCCTCCGCCAACTACCATTTTCGATCTCAATGATCCTACAGCTCCACCTACTCGATCTCTGTACAATTCACAAAGTTTCTTTATCAATCACTTTTAGTCCAAAAACCCAATACCCCACTAGCCCACTACAAACAATTTACTTCAGAATTCAGACAACCCATAATTAGAAACAAAAACAACAAATTGAAACCACCAAAACTCAATAAACCCAGATAAAAAAAAAACACACACACAGAGTTCAAAATTTTATATACATAAAATACATACCATCGGAGCACTTGTTCTTTGAAAGCGAAGTGGAACAAGAATCGCGATGATTGAGTTGTTGATGTTGATGCTGCTGAGATTTACCGGTGGAAGTGGAAGGCACAAAGATTCTCTCTTTGTCCTTACTACTACTATTGATTCCGCTGCCGACTCTCGAAGTGGACAGCGACGATTTCTCGAGGTGCTTATTGAGCGCATCGTTGATGATTCACTTTCAATCCAACGATCCTCTTCCTCTGCCAGCTACCATTTCCGATCTCGACGATCCTACACCTCCACCTACTCGATCTCTGTACATAATTTACAATTTATACAAAAAAAATTGCCTCTCTTGAAAAATCAAAGCTTTTTAAAAAATTTTGAAGTAGAAGTAGAAACCCTAGATTTTCTTCTTCAAGCTTCATGTTTGTACATTTGGGGGTTGAAAATTGAACCCTCAAATTTATGGTGTTAGGGTTTTTGGGATCGGACAGCGACGTTTTGGGATGACGACGTCATTCCCCTTAATTTTTTTTTTTCCAGTTTTTTCTTATTTTCTTTTAATTCCGAATTTAAAAAAAAAATGCAAAACTGCGTCGTTTCAGGAATTCTAACAGTAGCCACTAACTGAGTTGTAACGGAGTCTTGGATTGACAAAAATTGAAAGTTAGAGGACTAAAATGAAAAAACTGAAAGTTAGATGACTGAAATGAAAAAAATGTGAAAGTTAGAGGGTCAGTTTTGTATTTTTTCCTATAAATTATTATAAAACCCAATATTTTGCGAGGCCTATAGTTCAAACTCATGCCCAAATTATTTTATTGAAGGGGTTCAAATCCCATGGCAAATTATCTATCAAAAAGCTTAATTCTCATTGTCAATATTAAAAACCCAGTTCTCACTATCAATATCAAAAAGCCCAATTCTCATTAGCAACATTAAAAGCCCAGTTCTAGCTGGCAATATCAAAATACTCAATTCTCATTGGCAATATTAAAAGCCCAATTTTCATTGGTAACATTAAAAATCCAGTTCTCATTAACAATATAAAAAAACCCAGTTTTAAAAATGCCACATCAGCAATTAAATATTTTTTTTTAAAATTTCTTTTTTAATTAAATTACTAATGTGGCATTTGTTAGAATGCCAAATAAAAATTTTGAAATATTATTTTAATGGCTACATCAGCATATATTGTGCCAATAGTGCACTCCGTTTGCCAAGTAGACAATTTCCATTAATAAGATGATGATAGAGACTAAAATGAGATTGCTTTTTGACTTTAGGGGCTAAATGCGGTAAAATTAAAAAAATAGGGATCAAAATAGAAATAGGGCCAAAATGTAAGGACCAAAAATATATTTCCGCCATTAATAAAAGAAAAAGAAACAAGTAATTCCTATTCTAGAATCAATTTCACTATAATGATTCTAAAAAAAAATCATTTATGTATCTTACCCATGATTTTAATTAATTGTATCAATAAGTAGACAAAGTTTACTTCTAAACATGTTTTGAGCTATCTTTTCCAACTCATTATGTGACAATTTATAATACCATTCATATGTACTGTTTAAACAAGCTATATAACTTATTAAAAAAGTCATGTGATTAAAATTAAATATGAAAACCTTGTTGTCCTCCCTTAAGTTAAACATTTGTGAACCCGGTCTAGTACATGGGAATGGAGATGAACAAAAGAAACCGTTAGCAATATAGGCATAAGGCATCCATATAAAATCAAAAACAGTATCTAGTGAACCTATCACAGGCAATCCCCGCACTTTCAAAGCCATCCACTTCATCAACAAAGGAAGGTTGTGCTTAAACCCAAAAAACCTATCTTCACCATGAGGATTATCAATCAGAATCATTCTCTTGGTTCTACGAATCTCACCTATACTTTTCCCTATATTAATGTAACTTCTTGAACGTTCCCAAGCAAAAGCTTGTAGCGAATCAACAATATGATACAGAGAACTGCCTAAGTCATCATAATGAAGTTGATCTAATTCTGAGTAAAGGCAACCCAAAAATAAAGTACCTAGTGGTAGAGACATACCTTTGGATAGTTTTATGGCAAGACCAAAAGTGAAAGGTTTGATAAATTGGACGAGTTCACAGTTGAAAACACACTTGCTCATCCACATTGACAAGAATGCAGCCCTTTTAACTGCACAATTAATAGATTTCTTAAACATAGAAATCCACGAAGAAAACCTAGCTCTTTAGCCGCTAGGTGATGCCATACAGCCTCCAAATGCCTTATAGAGCTTTTCTTCAATCTTGGACTCATCTTCATTCAACTGTAACTCCATTGGGTTAAACTTTACCATGCTTCGCAGCAAGAATAATCTCTCCACGTCTTCAAGAGTAATAGTGGTTTCGCCCCAAAAGAAGAAGAACGTGTGTGTTTCAGGGCTTTAGCGGTGAATCAGATATCAGAATGCTATGATGTCTCTGAATACATGCCAACCCCAGGACATCAACACCGCTTCAAAAATGTTGGCATCACGAAGAGATTGACAAAACCCATCATCCTCAATCTCTTTGCCAAGCCAATCAAACCATACATTGATTAACCCACTCGGACATAAAAATTGCATTGGTGTAGGCAAAAGCTCCTTTCGCTGGAGGCCTAAATCCATGATCCCGGAAGCCGCTGGCACCCATGCAGTCTCAAGACTGGGGGCTTCACCCCTTATGTTCCATTGAGATGGAGCATTAGGTGGGCTAAGGTCAGTAGGAACCACAGGGAATAAAGGGGAAAAGAAATACCAAGGATCTTGCAGTGGTGACAGTGACTCATTCGCAGCTTCGACATCACTGGCAATGGGTGGACCTTCTTCTTTAGCCATGGGTATAACCCGGTGAGAGAACCTTCTCAAATATTGACCCCAAAAAGAAAAAAGAAAAAAAAAGAGAAGTAGCAAAGGAAGAGCAAAGCACTTTCCAATCCTCTCACAGTGGCCAAAGGTGTAGAATGAAAACAAAAGAAAAAAAACTCCCTATTGATGAAAATAAGAAGAGAAAAAGAAAAGTGGTGAGTTTATCTTTCTCTATCTCTTTGTGTTGTTGAGAACAAGAAGGAAGGAGGAAGGAGGAAGGAGGAAGGAGGTGAGTTTCTTTCTCTTTTTCTTTCTTTCTCTCTCTCTTTTTTTGGCCTTCACAATAAACAATGAGGAAAGAGCAAAATTGATTGTTTCCTTGCATTGAAAAACGTGAAACCTAGTCTTGAAGAGGGCAAAATTTGCCAGATAGCATGATTTTAGGAAATTTTTAGGAAACTAGCACACCGATGAAACTATTTTGTAAGTTAAATTGTTTTTAGAACTCGAGTTTAGCAAACTCAAGTTCGGGCTGGAACTTGAGTTCCATTCAATATTGCTACATAGTGCTTGGAACTCAAGTTTGTCAAACTTACAAACTAGTTTCAAACGCATACTATGTACCAAATTTTTTTCTAAAAAGCTACTATTCAGCGAATTTTGCCTCTTGAAAAGACATGAAGGAGACTGCAATTATTATGGGTAACTTAAAGTAACCACCCTAGTGTTTGATATGAAGTTTTATAGGGGATCACAGATAGTAGAACAAATTGCACAATTTTTCAAAAAAAAAAAAAAAAACTCACACGTGTGATCCAAATTAAAAAAAAAAAAAAAAATGATCACACGTGACTTGGGGGTTGAATGTTTGGCTACATATTTTTACACCTATTTTATTTAAATACCACCAATCTATGCTTAAACATCACCAATAAATTATTAGGCCTCTCTAAATATTTTTTACCTTAGTATCATGCTAACCCATAGCTATTCTCCATGCCACCACAAAATTGGGCCACAAATATAAATTATTATAAAACCCAATATTTTGCAAGGCCTATAGTTCAAACTCATGCCCAAATTATATTATTGAAGGGGTTCAAATCCCATGACAAATTATATAACAAAAAGCTTAATTCTCATTAACAATATTAAAAGCCCAGTTTTCACTATCAATATCAAAAAGCCCAATTCTCATTAGCAATATTAAAAGTCCAGTTCTCGCTAGCAATATCAAAAAACTCAATTCTCATTGACAATATTAAAAACCCAATTTTCAGTGGCAATATTAAAAATCCAGTTCTCACTGGCAATATCAAAAGACCCAGTTTTAAAAATGCCATGTTAGCAATTTAATTTTTTTAAAAAAAGCTTTTCTTTTTTAATTAAATTATTGATGTGTCATTTGTTAAAATGCCAAATAAAATTTTTGAAATATTATTTTAATGTCTACGTCAGCATTTACTATGCCAAAAGTGCACTCCGTTTGTCAAGTAGACAATTTCCATTAATGAGATGACGATAGGGACTAAAATGAGATTGCTTTTTGATTTTAGGGGCTAAATGCGGTAAAATTAAAAAGTAGGGACCAAAATAGAAATTTACCCAAAATGTAGGGACCAAAAATATATTTCCGCTATTAATAAAAGAAAAAGAAACAAGTAATTCCTATTATGGAATCCATTTCACTATAATGATTCTAAAAAAAATCATTTATGTATCTTACCCATGATTTTTAATTAATTGTATCAATAAGTAGACAAAGTTTACTTCTAAACATGTTTTGAGCTATCTTTTCCAACCCATTATGTGAAAATTTATAATATCATCCATATGTATTGTTTAAACAAGCTATATAATTTATTAAAAAAGTCATGTGATTAAAATTAAACATGAATAGTCTCATCAATCGTCACATTATAGATTTGAGCAAGAGAGTTTCAAATATATTTGAAATAAAACTTTTTCTTTAATAATTTTATAAAAGAAAATAAAATAAGGACAAAATATGACTTCAACTACTAATAAGAAGATGATATTTGTCATTTTTATATGAAATTAACATGACTCGCTTAAACCCAACCCAACCAATCGAACGAGCCATACATTTCACAGCAACACATGTAATTTTCCTATCGGAACCCAAATTCGGAACCAAACCTTTTCCATACAATAAATCTCAAGTAATGGTAAATATTAAACGACAAGCAACCAAAAACAAAGACCAAGGATTCCCATTCGTTACATCCATCATGCATGACTCCATGTCATGTCATTTGTACCAAAAGGCAAAACTTACCCCGATGGCGATGAGTCACGACTCACGAGTGCATTGTATCGTAGGGATTTATTAGGTAATAGGTAAACCAATCTCAACCAAACAACCAAACAATACCAAACTCTTTTCTTATTCTGGGATAATCCTATTCCTCATCTTTTTGCCACCCACAAGCTTTTTCCTTTACCAGTCCTTCTTCTTCCTCTGTGCCAAAGATTTTGAGGTACCTCTTCTTCTTTCTTTAAATTTTTAACTGCTTTTCTCTTTTCTATTCATTTGCTTTATCTATTTTTTGATTGCCTGTAATTTCCAACACTTTTTTTTGGCATCCAAACACGAGCATTGCTGTTTAATCATACTCTCAGTTTTGTAAACTAATAAGAAATTCATATATTGTTGACATGATTGGCTGGACTTGTGAAACTGTTTCTTAATTTCTTAATTCATATTTGCCTTGGGTGTCCTGTTTGGCTGCTGAGAAATTGAGGGAAATATTAAAGAAAGTGTAGAATGACAAAAGTTTCTCCCTTTTTTTTTAGAAACCGAACAGATAGTTTTCACCCACTAAATGGTGTGGTTAGTGTTTGGTAAATTTGTCTGTTTGGAGGGTTAGTGCAAAATGGGTCACTTTTATTCAATGAGAATTGAATTGAATTGAACATAGGGGCTAAATGTTTGGTTTCTCATTCTGGGCAATTATTCATTCGTGTTAATATAATTTTGGGGGAAAAAAAAAATCGAAATTGTCTTAAGGCCAAGCTCAGAGTCTTGAGTTAGAGCTTAAAATTGTATAATAGTTAGATATCAATTAAGTTAGACTAAACAATGTATAAATTCAGATAAGTTTTGGGTTTGCTCTCTTCATTTCTTGAAAATACAAGATCAAAATGCCCTTGTGTGGTTTAGCGAGCAAATTTGCAAGTCCGAGTTTGAAATCCTCAATGTTGGTAGAAATTTGAAAGGTTGAATGATTTAGCTGAGTGGCTATCTGGCCAAGAAATTTTTATATATTTTTAAAATTCTATAGTTCTCATTATTCCAACTGTGTGATTTGCGCTCTAGTCAATGGTTATAGGATTTGACACAATTGTGTGCTACCAGGAATAAATAAAATTGCAATAGCTTAAAAGGATTTTTTGAAAAATGTGCCAACTAATGTTACCAATCACATAGAAATGTTTACATTAACAGAAACTCAATTCCAAACATCGAAATATTATCCAATCTTTTCCCAAGAAGTTTCTTGAACAATGAGTGAATGTGATGTTTTTGCACCATGCAAGTGGGTACCATAAATATCTTGTTTTAGGGAAAGTGGTACTAATTTATATATCGATAGGTGAGTAGCAAAAGTTGCTGAGAAAAATATAAAAGATTTTACATTATTACACGAGATGTAGTGTATACTTTGGGATGTGTTTTGTATGGCTAATCAGAAAAAAAAAGAAAAAGCATTTTTTGTATGCACTAGCATCAGGACATAGAAGAGTGATGAAAAAAATTCCTGTAAATTTGATTATATAGGAATATAGGATAAAGTCTGTCCCCTATTTCAGGTTATGTTGTCCTATTAGGTTATCCCATATCTACATTTGTTTTACTTGAACTCTACATTTCTACATTTGACAGAAATTGATGTCATCATCTACATATTAATGCTTGAATGTATGTACCATGTTTCTATTAGATACACAGTTACACACACCATTTATTTCTTTGATGGGTTGATATCCAATATACATTAATGAGTAATGTTATGTTAAGTTCCCAAAAAGCCTTTTATAGTTCCCCTGTATTAGGTTCCTTTTTCAAAAGAATCTCATATTGATCCAAGAATATATGAAGTATGCCTTTGTTTTTTGTTTTTGACCAAGTCTCTACTTATTAAACTTATCTCATGCAGTTACCACCTTTTGGGTTGGTGCATGTTACTATTTTTATCCATGGTCTCTCACTCTCTCGCTTACTGAGCGGAATAATCAATAAGTGATCATAAAAGTGAGATGAGATGCACTAGTAGGTCTGGTGCCAGTTGGGGAACTACCTTTTGTGATATCTGGAACTATAGTCTATTAAATAACATGTTAACCATCATAATATGATTCTGGAGTACTTTCAACAAGAAAAAAAATTGCAAGAATGGGAGAAGCTTGCTTTTTCTGCCTTTTTTTTTTAAAATAGTAGAATCAAGAGGAATAAGCATGACTTAAAAATATTTATTGTTTCGCATGGACCAGGGAATAATAATATCGAATTGCTAATTAGACAATGAATCAGGTGCTGAACTTGTATTACAATTACAGTGTTGTTCATATGGCCTGTATGACTACCATGACTCTAATATCTCTAAGCATATTGTATTTTGGAAGCATGTGCTTAATTTGCAGATCTCCTTGAATTGCAGGTGAGGAAATGGATGATGATTCCTTTATAATCAATGATAGTTTGAGGGCTAATTGGACTCCATCCCAAGACCAATATTTTATTGACCAAATGCTAGACCAAGTACGCAGAGGGAATAAAACTGGACATGTATTTAGCAAACAAGCATGGGCTGAGATGATTGCACAGTTTAATACAAAATTTGGATTTAAGTATGATACAGATGTTCTGAAAAACAGATACAAACGATTTAGGAAGCAATACAATGAGATAAAGATGCTTGTTAATCAAAGTGGGTTCAAGTGGGATGAAACACTGCATATGGTAATAGCTGATGATAATATATGGGCTGAGTTCATCAAGGTACACAATTCTTCCTAAACCATTCATAACTACGTATTTGAAATTTCAAAATGCAATTAGCTTGCACATGCTACATGCAGGCCCACCCGGATATGGTAACATACAGAACTAGAGTTGTGCCACACTATAATGAGTTGTGCATAATATGTGGGCATGCAGTTGCTGATGGAAGATACAGTCTTTCATGTTTTGACGTAGACTTTGAAAAAAATGATGAAGGTATTGAATACAGATTATTCATCAATTTCAAGTTTTGTGATATTTAATAGTACTTGTTTCCTACCTACTTAATTTATGTCTGCAAACAGCCTGCAAATTTATTTGTTGTTACATGTTCTCAAAATTTGCAGCAAAAACAACAGATGTTAAAACTCCTAAAACTCCCAAAACCTCCTCTAGTGATGATCATTCAAAAATTGACTGGTCACAGACCATGGACCAATTTTTTGTAGAACTAATGTTGGACCAGGTGCATAAAGGGAACAAAATTGGCCGTGTGTTTAAGAAGAAAGCGTGGGCACACATGATCATGTCATTTAATACTAAATTTGGCTTCCAGTATGGTAAGGTGGTCTTGAAAAATCGTTATAATATCTTGAGGAGGCATTACAGTAGCATAAAGATGCTACTTACTCAAAAGGGATTCAGTTGGGATGAAACACAACAAAAAGTGGTAGGTGATGATCGGGTCTGGAACAAGTATCTCAAGGTACATAGGTTTTTTCATTATCTAATTTGTTATTTCAACAAATTCTGCATCAAGTAGCTTACATTTTGTAAATGCAGGCACATCACAACTTTCGGATGTTCAGAAATAAAGTAATGCCATACTATTCTGAGATGTCCATCATATGTGGTAATGAAGCTACTACTACGAAAAACAATACACCATCTTGCAAGTCACGTCTTGTGGAGGAAGCCCCAGGGAAGAAGAATATCAATGGAAAAGCTGTGCTTATTGAAAACAAAGATGTCACAGACAATGCTCATAAAGAGGCATTGCATTCAGGTGGTGATAAGAAGCATCATCCATCCAGAAAAAATGAGGAAGCATTAGAAGCAGGCATTAATAAGAAGCATCATCATTCAATTAGAAAAGTTGAGGAAGCATTAGATTCCGGTGTTGGTAAGAAGAAGCATCATTCATCCAGAAAAAACGAAGCAGCATTACATTCAGGAGGTGATAAGAATGTTAGTGAACAACAGAAGAGGCTTCAGCCTGACATGCCACAAACTTTTCCACTGTCTAAAAAGGCAAGAAGAATTCAAGATGGTATGGCTGATGTTCTAAGGGAAATGGCAGTTGCAGTTACGTCATTAACAAAGAAACAAAAGCAAGAGAACTCTATATCGACAGAGGACGTGATTGATGTTCTCCAGGCTTTACCAGACATGGATGATGATCTATTACTGGATGCCTGTGACTTCTTGGAGGATGAGAAAAGAGCCAGGATGTTTTTAGCATTGGATGCCCCTCTGCGAAAGAAGTGGTTAATGAGGAAGCTCCGTCCTTAGTGGCTGATTTTTTCTTTGATTCTTTCCCCCCCCTCCCCATGTAGGAGTGAAAGTATGTATTACAAACTCATGGTCAGATTTTCTGGGTCATGCTAATTTTTGGTTACCAAGCATCCACATTCTCTCTTTTCTGGCACAGAGACACAGGTACAGATTTTCGCATTAGTATGCGCACACAAAGGCTTTTTGGAGTCTTGGGGCAAAGCACAAGCGATTTAGACTGAAGTAAATGACTTTTTTTTTTCCTTTTCTTTTTTTAACATGTAATGTAGTAAATTTGATAGCAATTATTAATAGATAGTATTAATGGATAATATGACAATCTAGTGATCATCTAATCATATGAAATAGCATTTTATATAATTTTTATGAGCTTTATAAATGTACACAATTGTACTATTTTTGACCATTATATAATACATACTACTAATATTATATTTTTCATAAGTGAACTTTTTGTATTTTCTTAAAGATAGTGAGCTAAATAAAGAAAGAAAAGAAAAGAAGTTATGAATTTTGGGAGAAATTACAAAGATCAAGATAAAGAAAGAAAGAAAGAGGCTATGGGTTTTAGGACACACTACAAAGAAAAGGGGATTGGGGGAAAAGGGAAGAAAAAGAAGGTTATACCAGGTATATACGGGTTCGGGACAAACGCTAGAGTATGAATAAACATTTTTTTTAAAATATATATATATTTAAAGAGGGATACACCACGAGGGGGAAAAATAAAAACCATTCATTGGGTTGGAGGGGGAAGTAAAAGGATACATTAGAAAATAGAGATTAAAATCAAGAAAGACATGGTATGATTGTGAGAATGTGATTGACTATTCTTAATAGGCAGTTATTTTTTTTTTTTTTTTTGGGTCTTGCAAATTTTATATTTACTACTCGTTAATCTATGCCATGCATGAAAAAGTTTTATATTAAAATTTTTAAAATTACATGTTTAAAATTTGAATTGCATCTTTCTCCCCAAAAAAAAAAAAAAAAAAAAAAAAATTTGAATTGCATGAAACAATATTTGTTGTTTCCTACAAAGTAGAGCCCGTAAATGGTTTGAATTTGGTCCCAAAAATTTTAAAAGGGGAACAATTTTATCCTTCCGTATGGGGTCATTCAATTTTGGACCCCTAAATGTAGGATTGGTTTTGATTTTATCTTTTAAATTTATGATTTGATTTTGGTCTCTTAAATATGTAGTTGGTTCAATGTGGTGTATTCTTAAAAAGAAAATAAAAAAAATTCTTCATTTAGCTTTTCACCTCAGCAAAACTTTTTAATTATTTGTTTAGTTATTTTTATTATTCCTTTTCTATTTAAGAAAAATTATAGTGTTTTTTTTTTTTTTTAATGACAAAATATGAATTTTATTGTCATGAGTTTAATGAGGTACATCTATTCATTTCTAAGTTTCAATTTTTTTTATAGGTTTATTAATATCTTTTGTTGAATATGTGAGGCACTAATTATTAATAAAAAGAGAATTTATATGGATCCTTTTTTTTCCTGCTCACAGTTGGGAAGGAGGATTTAAATCTAATTTCTTCCGAGTAATGCCATTAAAACACAAGGGCTTGGTAATTTATAGTTAGTTTCTTTAGTAAAGGTTGAAACAAAAAAAACAAAAGTAAGTTTAATGATACACACAATTAAAAAAAAAAAAATCGTGAGCATATTCAAACAATCTATATTTCACATTTCCCTTTTTTTTTTAATGGCATGTAATATATCTAATTCTTAAATATAATGACTATTATACATGAATTATAAAAATAATTCTTTAACATATTTTAATAAAAATTTATAATGGACTCGCGAACCATGTTTGAAGTCAAAACTTTTATTTTTATTTATTTGATAATTAAATATTTTGGAGTGGGAGATTTGAACTTTGAATGTTTCTATTGGAAACACCAAAAAGTATCAATTAAGTTACAACTTTACTCAATGTTGAAACTATGATATATTTGGTGAGTAACAAGAATTATTTATTTATTTATTTATTTTTATTTATTTTTATGGATAACGCATAATTCTTCCGTAATAGGAGAGTCTAAAACAACAAAATTCCCTATATGGGTGCAGCCTCCTTTGGCGAGATGATCCGCGCACCTATTTGCTTCCCGAAAAACATGGCTGATCCTGACTTGGTGAAATTGACGAAGGAGGTACCTGTAGTCATTGAGTAGAGAGGAAAATGAGTTATTGGAGGATTTGGAAGATTGCATTAAGTCAACAACAACTTTGGCATCCAACTCCACAAGGAGCTGGGAGATGTGGAGTTGGGATGCTAGCAGCAAGCCATCCTTTAGTGCCTAAAACTCTGCTGTGATACTGGAAGTAATCCCGATGTGCCTTATGTATCCCTTGACCCATTTCCTATGGTGATCAAGTATTAGGCCTCCCCCACCCGCCTTGCCAGGGTTCCTAAGAGAAGCACCATTAGAGTTCAGTTTAAACCAGCTAAGGGGTGGTTTGTTCCAGCGCACTTGAATGGCAATATGGTGCTTAATTTTTTTCCCTTTGCTCACACAATAAAAGTACTCTCTAGCAACCTGGATACACAAGTGATGCAGCTTCGAATTGATCAGGGAATTCTCAAAAACAATTCTATTCCTATGTTTCCACAACAACCAAATAGCAAAGGGAAATTGTAAGCACCAGGGAAGGCCATTGGCTTGAATACGGTTGCTGCACAAACAATTCAACTTTAGCCAATCCAGTAGGTCAAGGTTGAGAAAATCTACCAAAGATTGAGGTACTCCCATGCTCAACCAAAACTTCCTCGATACTGGATAATCTCTAAGAACATGGATAATAGATTCTTCCTGCGCACGGCACAAGGGGTAGCTGACAGTGCAATTGATTCCCTTGGCCTTAATGACTTGTTTACTAGTATGCTACCATGGTTGCATAGCCAAAGAAAGTGTTTAATTTTTGGCAAAGTGTCCAAGCCCCAAATCCAGCAACCCGTGAAGGGAGGGGGCTTAGGCTGCTCAGCAATAGCCAAATGATATGCTAAAGCCAAATTAAATTCCCCATCAAGGGAGAATCTCCACATCAAAGTATCTTCTCTTTCACCAAAGGCTTGGATGGGTATGGCTTGGATCCTATCGACAACCATTCTAGGGAGATCAAAAGAAATTTTTTCCCAGTTCCAATTTCCATTTTGATGGATTTCAGCAATAGTCTGAGCTTCCTCCTGTTGGGTAAAAGGGCCTTCAATAAGCTCTCTAACAGTATTGCCCTTCACCCAATTACTCTCCCAAAAATTTAGTTTCGACTTATTTCCCACAATTTAGCAAATACCTTGCTTGAAAATTGGAAACCCCACTTTAATCGTAGCCCAATTAGAGGAGCATGGAAGCTTATCAGGGTCTAATGACTTCTCACGATGATGAGAACAATATTTGCTCAAGAGAACCTTTGCCTACAGTGAATCTTTTTCATGATAAAGTCTCCAATTGAATTTTGCAAGCAAAGCAATGTTTTTGGCCCTTGTTGCCTGTATACCAAGGGCCCCCTCATCCTTAGGCCTAATAATTTTACTCCAACCCACAAGGTGAAGCTTTTTCTTTTCTGTAGAGGAGCCCCAAAGGAAGTCTCTGTTTATTTTATCAAATTTTTCACACAAATGGTTCAAAAGTGCTACCCCTTGCATGACATGGTTTGGGATCACTACCATGATAGATTTAATAAGCATTGTTCTCCCAACAAAAGAGAGGAATTTGGCCTTCCACCTTGAAAGTTTTGAGATCACTCTCTATACTATGAAATTGTACCTATTCCGGGCTACTTCTTTGTGTTTTAGGGGGAAGCCCAAGTATTTCCCTAAGCTCGAGGTTTCAAAGATATCTAGCAAGTCACAAATATCCTTTCTAATGTTTGAAGGGACATTAGGTGAGAAATAAATTCGGAACTTTTTTGCACTTTCCAATTGCCCCAATTCTTTACAGAATTTGCTTAAAACCTTCTTGATGGATTTAGCTCTTGCCTTGTTGGCTTTGGCAAAGAGCATGAGGTCATCCGCAAAGAACAAGTGTGAGATTCCCAAATTTTTCTTGGAAGCTTTTAGTGGGATCCATTCTTTCTTCCTACAACTTTCATTGATGAGAAATCCAAGGTATTCCATGCAAAGTATGAACAAATATGGAGAGAGAGGATCTCCTTGTCATATTCCTCTTGTGGGCTTAAAAATTTTTAGCTTGCCTCCATTGAAGAGGATAGAAGTAGTTGTTGATGAAACACAACTCATAATCAGCTTAATCATCTCATCAGGAAATCGAAAATCTTTTAAGGATGTTGCGGATGAAAGACCATTCAAGACGATCATAAGCCTTAACAAGATCAACTTTGATAGCCATAAAGCCCACTCTACCCTTCTTCTTGTCTAGAGAATGGATAAGCTCTTGTGCAACAACAACATTGTCCAAACCTTTCCTTCCTGGCACAAAGGCAGTCAAATTGGGAGAGACTAATTTATCCAAGAAGGGGCTAAGGTGACCCACAATTATTTTTGTTACCACTTTATAGATGAAATTACATAGACTAATAGGTCTGAAGTTATTACGGCTTTCCGGGTTAGGGCATTTCAAGATAAGGGAGATCAATGTCTCATTCAAAAATTCTAGTACCACCCTTAATTCAAAAACATTTGAGACTTCCTTGCAAACAGAATTTTTGACATCAGTCCAAAAATATTGAAAAAACCCATGTGCAGACCGTTAGGTCTAGGAGCTTTAAATGGTTTCAATACCTAAAGGCCCTGCATAATTTTCTTCTTCCAAAACAGGGGCACCCAAAATGGACCTCTCTTCTTCAGAAAGGGAGCAGCAACTGAAAGAGTGTACCTCTGATTCATAAGTGGAAGCTAAAAGACCCGTCTAGAAGATCTCTTTAAAACTCGAGAGGATGAAGTTCTTAATCCCCTCTTCATTAGTTATCCACTCCCTAACAGAATTTTTTAAACTCCAAATCTTGTTTCTATGCCTCCTGACCAAAGTAGATACATGAAAAAAGGAAGTATTAGAGTCACCATATGCAACCCAATTAAGCCGTGACCTCAAGGCCTAATACTCCTCTTCTTGTTGAATTAGTAAATTGTATTCTTCAATGAGACTTCTTTCCAATTGGATAAGAAATTGATTGGGTCCATTGGACAGAGCTTTTTGGGCCCCATTTAGTCTAGCTAACACCCTTTTCTTCCAAGCAAAAATATTTCCAAAGACAGATCTATTCCATAGTTTAGCTCTGTCCACAAAATTCTTAATAGTTGAGTGGACGTTAGGGTAAGACTCCCAAGCCTTTCTAACTACATCGGGAAATTTTGGATGGTGAATTCACATGGTGTGAAATCTGAAGGTTTCTTAGTTGTAGCAGGTGGGGGTCTAGATAATTCCAGGAGTATAGGACAATGGTCTGAAAAAACCCTAGGCAAGTGGGTCACCGTGGCTTCAGGGAAAAGAATTATCCACGAAGGGTTTGCAAAGCATTTGTCAATGCGCTCTAAAATAAGATCAGTCACTTGTCTAAGATTTGACTAAGTGTACTTAGGCCCAGAGAACCCAAGGTCCAAAAAGTTACAATCATCCAAGTAGGTTTTAAACTCTAAGGCTCTATAAAGATTGATTTGCCTTTATCATTTCCACTCAAAATTTCATTAAAGTCTCCTAGTAGTAATTAGGGAAGGTTATGTAAAAGGGCTACTTGAGATAGATTAGACCACAAAATTTTTCTTTTAGCTAGACGATGACTAGCATTGACAGAAGTAATAAGCCAAGTAAGGTCAGAATTGCATACCTTAATGGTGGCATGGATCTCTTGCTCTGTGGCTGCCAACATAAACACGTCTACCACCTCTCTTTTCTAGAGTAGCCAAAGCCCCTTCGCATATCCAATGGTTTCAGTAATGAAGAATCCATCGAAAGGGAGGCCTTCAATAATCTTGGCAGCCTTATCACCACCTATTCTAGTCTTAGTGATAATCGTGATAGAGGGAAAAATGATTCATAACCATTTCAAGCAGTCTTCTCTTGAAGTCCCCATTGAGGGCACCCCTAAAATTCCACAAAAGGATATTCATTTGGGAATAGTTGGCATTTGGCAATTCCATTGGATTAGTCCCCATCTTGGTTGATGCAAACATGCCCTATCCTAGCCTCCTCAGTAGGTCCTTAGATGCCACCCAGTCTAGCTTCCACACCACCTTGTAATTCATGATTCCCTGAATTTCTTCTCTACAACACAGGAGTAGATCGCATCTCATGACTGGGTTAAGAGTCTAGAATAGCTTCATCGTAGGGATATTCCCCAGATGCGTTGACATCGAACCCCTGAAATCGATCACTTTCCTCTCTTAGACTAGCCAACTCGATTCGTCCAAGTGGGGCACTACTAATGGCTACCTTAGCTTGTTCAACTCCTGAGCTTCCTTTTTTGAAATCAAAGGAGTGTCTATGAGGAACTTCCATCACGAATTTGGTGTCCTTCCCCATGCTGGGTGATCCAACGGAAGGTTCCTTATTATTACACTGGTTGGAGTAATCGGGAAGATGTGTTTCCAGGCTGCAACTACATCTTCTTTGAACCAACCCAATGTGTCCGTTGGGGCTGCTCGTATTTGAGCAATCACTTCTTCTAGGATGGCTACAACCTTGTTCCTGTGCCAAATTGCCCATCTCACTGTGGGAAGTGGAGGGAAGGAGGGGGAGGGGTGAGCCATGATTAGAACTCGGACAAGAAGTAAGGACAAGGGGCTTAAGGTTGGATTCAAGTTCAAGGTTGGAGTGCTTTAGAGTTTTGAAGCCTTTAGAACTTGGGATTTTCTTATCTCGGGTTGGCCTCGTGAGCTTCACTTTCTTATTCCCATGATTAATCATTTGGGTAGAGAGGTTGCCCAGTTCATTGCTCAAGAGATTTTGATTGACAAACTGATTTTCCCTTCGGTTTTCTCCATGCTTAGCTTGCGTGTGAATCTCTCCAAATTTATGTGATGTGAGAGTTGCATTAGAGGCTTCAGAGGTTTCAACGGCTCTAAGAGAGGGACTAGCTTTAAATTAAAAAGTTAATTCAGGGTTAAAAGGTGTCAGGGCGTTCAAATTCCCTTCTTTATGTGATGTGTCCGTTGCAGCTTGGAGAGGTCAATTTGAACACAAAGACATGCATAGCTTGCCCTTGAACCCGATGTAGTGTATGAGTCAATTCTTAGAACAAGTCCAATAGCTGAACTAATTTCTTGGAGTACCGAGGAATCATAGAATTCTATAGGAAGCTCTGGAAATTTCATCCAAACAGCCACCAATGAAAAGGTAGCTTTAGATGCTTTAAAATACGGTTCCCATGGTTTAATCGCAAGAAAATGTTCCCTGATAAACCAAAGGCCTCCACGTACCACTTTGTCGTAGTATGAATCCTCACTAAACTTGATAAGGAAAAAAATCCTTTCCAAGGTCAACACAATCCATTTTTGCCACTAGTTTCCACAAGGTATTGATTTTGAAAGTAAGGTAACTGTATCCCACAGTCATTCCATACACTTTCACTATCAAGGCCTTAGTCTAGGGAGCTCTAATCCGAGATTTGGTCTCCTTAGAGAGTTTAACATCCACCATTCCCTCAACTAGTTCATCAAGCTCTATGTTTGACTCCATCTCAGACTTTTCCACCCTATCAAATTGGAATGCCTGGGCATAAGCACCAGGGATGTCTCCCAGAAGACTGTCCTTATAGCTAACCTGTGAACGAGGTGGCATAAAAGGGTTTTCTTTGAGATTGTCTTTGAATTTCTTCACACTACTCTCTAGCTCCGCATCTTCCTCACTAGAACTTTGGTTGGTTTGCTGAAACTCAGGTTCCATCTTTTTGTGCATTTTTTTAATGGGAGTTATAAGAGCTATTTGGCTTCCCTTTATTAAGGAAATAAATGAAAATAATTGAAGAAAAAGGATGTAAAAAAGTTAAGGATTGAAAATCCTTACGGTCCATGGTTATAAGAATGGTTCATAATTTTCCTTGTTATCAATTTGAAACAAACATTATTATCTAGCACTATTGAGGACGTAGCAAAATTTGAACCATTTATTAAACAAAGGATAGTAAAGATTTTAAGGACCATAAAGCGAAGTTTCTGTAGGAACTATAGAAATCCTAAACCATATAATAGGCATACTTTTAGAAATTCAATGCAAATAGATTTTTTTTTTTTTTTTTTGGAGAGAATTAATGCAAATTGAAATAGAAAAAATACATTGAATTAAAAAAATTTGAAATTGAAATCATTTAAATCATTTGTATTTTGTATGACTTTGCTGTATAATAAATAATTTTATAGAATTCAAGAGTTGCAATTGAATTCTGGAAAATGTTGTATTTCTGGAGTTCGTGCTCTTCCCTGGCTGTGGCATTTTTCCATTGTCCAAAGATGAAACACCAAACTAATTGAAGAAAAAAGTTGTAAAAAATTATATAAATATGTAAGTAAGCTTAATAAGCAACCAAACTTTAGCATATTAAGATAGTAAGTACCTATACATGTTTGGCAATTGAAAGTTGAATAATATCAGTTGAATACATAACTCAGTCTTCAATTTAAGCCGACTTATTGTTTCTCAAATATATATATATATATATATATATATATATATATATATATATATATATATATATTTAAATCGATTTATATAGTGAGTGTTTGGATTCACGTCTGCATCTGCGTTTCCACTTTTTTTATTTATTTTTATTTTTAGTTGCAGTTGTGGACTTTTCTCCCGTGAACAGTGCATCCGTGCACTGTTTATGTGATCCACAAACTTCACTTTTCAGCAACTTTTTTATTAAAAATAGGTCTCACGGCACTATTCACACATTTAAAAATTATTTTGCTACAGTGTTTTCAGTTTTCAGCAAAAATAAATTGTATCCAAACGGACCCATAGTTGTACTAAGTAAGATTAATAAGGAACCAAACCTTAGCATATTGAGATAGTAAGCACTTATGTTTGGCAATTCAAACTTGAATAATATTAGTTGAATATGTAGCTCAGATTTTAATTTAAGTCAACTTTTTTCAAAAATAATAAATAAATAAAAGTCGACTTTACATCCCAAATAGAATTGAGAATACTTAAGTATAAAAGTCAACTTTTTTTTTTTAAATAATTTTTTTTACTGATTATGGTTAAACTTTGCTAAAGAGAATCTTTTAAAAATTTGAAATATTCTATTACTAATATTGACGAAGGGGGGAAGGGGAGATGTGGTTTTCTTCAAATCTCAACTCTCAAGGTAGAGAAGTATTATTATTATTATTATTATTATTATTATTATTATTATTTTTTCCATTAGGTTTGGGGTGGATTGTTATTCTCCTAAAATTTAAGGGAGAAGAGTGTAATTACCTTCCTCTTTTTTTTTTTTTTTAGGTACAATTGAATATTAACCTATGGTATCCACTTCATAATGATTTCTCATTATCACCATACCAAGACATCAATTAGTTTTTGAGGTAGACATGTTCAAAACTCCTAATCTTCTATTTTGATGAAAAAATATTTTTCCAATTGAACTAGTTGTAACCCATGTTAAATACGCAATTTGAATAGGTAACAAAGAAACCACCTGGTCCAATTGGATTAATTGGATTATACACTTAGGATATCTATTTGACACTCATATAGATCTAAACTATAAGCACCACGTCACTTGTCACTTTGATCGGCTAGGTCATTTTGAGTTGTGGTGGATCTAGATGTGACCTTATTTTATTTTATTTTGACATATGATAAGTTGTTAGCTCACTTTTTTATGAAAATGTTGTAAAATTTTATTGTGGCCATAGAAAATCTTTGTAGAGAAAAGAAATGCTAATTAATTAGTGCCCAAATTTGCAAAGATTATGGGAGATATCCATCATAATGGACATCCCTTTTAAAGTGAGATGCACCATATCTATCAATTTAAATCTATGTAGATTCTTGCATTTACTTTTGTAAATTTCATTACTCAATTTCCATTTGTAACGTTTATTCATGTAAAACCTTATCAGAAATCTATATTAAGTCCTTGCTGGATGAAGGAGGCACTCACACTCTACTTTAGTATCAACGTTTGTCATTGCCACAAAGTGAAAGAAAGATGGAGAAAAGAAGAGTTGGGTCACTTGTGATGCTTTGTTTGCTCTTGGGGATGCTTGTAGGGCAATCCACTGCTTCTTTCCAGGATTGCTATACAGGTTGCTTCATTCTTTGTTTCATCCAAACAAGAAATATCCCCCAATGTAGTTTTAAATGCATTAAAGATTGCATAACACCTCCCTCCACTGGCATAAACTCCCAATACTTTTGTGAGCTTGGTTGTGCAACATATTCATGCACTAATATTAGCACCATAGGAAACCCTGGTAAACACTATTAACTTCTCTTTAATTTTTTTCATCTTATTTGTGATAGAACTTATAATACTTTTCTCTATGAGCTAAGCTGTTAATGAAGTCTACAAAAACTAATTTTTTTTTATCTTTTTTTTTTTTTTGGACAGATGGAAAGAAAGTAGCTGATTGTGTTGATGGATGCTCAAAGCCATGCGCCAAGAATTAATCACCAAGAAAATAGAGTGCATGAATTTTTATCCTATTCGAAATAAGAATTACAATTTATAAATCTTTTCATATTCATGTACTTGCAATCTTGCATACAAATATAAATGCTTTAGAACTAAGACATGTTTGATTTATGATACAAATATTTTTATAAATTAATAAGTCTAATATATCGTGGACTCAATGTCCTAATTAACATGGAATTGTTGTTCAGGCTAAGGAGTACAACCCAACCTAGTGGGTAGATGGAGAGGTTGAGAGTCTCTAACTAGTTTAGGTCCAAGTTTCAACTTGATTCCCTATGCAGAGGTTTAATTTACACATCAGATGTTGAGTTTAGAGTTAGAATACTATTAATTCCAATTTTAATTTTGATAGAGAGAAAGGAAAAGTAAAATTTTTGAAAGATTGAAAAAATTTTACTCTTAAACTATTGCATACATATAGTAAAACATATTAATAGAATGCACACCATTCAAAAAGAGCATAATATATTTTAAAAATAATTTTTATTCATTAAATTTTTGGGCCTTAATAACAAAACATTCTATTAACCAATAGATCGAAGAGGTATATCGCTAGGTTAGAGGCATTTTTCATTTTTATTATTATTCTTTGCAATACTTTTTTCTTTGAAACATTTTTTGCAATACTAGACAAAGAAATATAATATATTCTATTTCAGGGCCATTGCCTAAAAATTAAAGAAAACAAAGAATATTAAAGAAAAATTATCCGTCAACCTTGCTAAGCATTGCATCACTAATTCAAGAAAAATTACCAGTCATTAAACCAAAACAAAGAATATTAAAGAACACAAAGAGTGTGTGTGTGTGTGTGTATATATATATATATATATATATATAAACTCAAACCCTACTAAGCATTGCATCACTAATCCGAGAGAGAAAAAAAAAAAAAAGGGAAAAATTATGCAAAACCCTACTTCTATATATACTTCACCAACGAAAGAAAGCCAAAACAGGAGCTACTTTAGAACCACATATTATTTAAGCAACTATTGCTGTCTATGCTTGTTTAGCATCCATGAAAAATGATAGTTCAAAAAATAAAAAATAAAATGAAAACAAAGAATGTTAAAGAAAACTCAAACCCAACTGCATTATTGCCTCACCAATTCGAGAGGACAAAGGAAAAAAAAGAAAGAAAAGAACAAAGAAAATTAAGGAAACCCCTCCTTCTATCTTCACCCATGAAAGAAAGCCAAAAGCAGGAGCAGCAAATCAAAGTAGAACCAAAACTCCAAGTTTATCATCTTTCATAATCGTTATTAACATCAGGCTTCTCGATCGGACGCAAAGGAAAAAACTCTCTAGTAACCATTGTCCGGATATCGGTCTCGTCAACCTGCTCCATGTATGCCTCTTTCTTGAACTCTAACATGGCCGCCATGTAACCCTCAAGCTCCTCCAACTCCATGTTGTCTATGGACTTTTCCCACTCAGACTGAAGAATCTGATCACAAGCTGATGATGATGATCCCTCTGGGTTGTTGTTGTTGTGTTGGCTTAAGTAGCGGTCGATAACAGAGTCAGCAGTTGGGTGAGTGAAGGTGTAGAGTCTGTCTTTGGGAGAGAAAACGAAGACAGCGACATGGGCACCACACATGGCGGAAAGCTCGGCGGCTTTCTTGAAAAGACCCTTGCACCGCTTCGAGAACGTCACTATTCGCCTTGAATGCTTCTCTATTCTCTTTATCTCGATCTTCTTCCGCCCAGATGGCCGCTTACTTTCATTGTTTTCAGCCATACTTTTTCGAGAGAGAAACAGAAAAACCCCACGTACAAGGAAACCTAAAGAAAAAAGGAATGCCCTTTGTGATATTGTAAGAGAGGAAACTAAGTAGGTTTTACCGACTTTTATATATTGGTAAAGGACTTATATTTCACCTTAGGCTCAGTTTCCAGTTTCTTCAATTGTTTGCAGCGTGTACACGACGTGCCTTGCAAGTTAAAGATTTTATTTTAAAATATTTTTTTTTACAAGTACTATAAAGTGCTCAAATCAATGGGGGTGTATAATTATTTACATATTTTTGTCTAAAAATAACTCACATCACATTAGTGAGTGTTTAATTATTTAAATTTACAAATTTGCCACACATTAGAGCACTGACATTAATGAGTATATAATAGAAAAAAGTGTACAATTTACCAAAATTTTCCTAAAAAACTACCTAGATTAGCCCTTTCCACTATTTTTTAACTAGTGTGAAAACTATAGAATTTTTCAAGACACATATCAATACTTGACTTAAAAACTCAAGGTTCTCAATGAATATTCATTTCATAAAATTTACCTAAGAGAGGGTTTAATAACAAGCAACAAGTGTGCATGTGCTAAAGCAGAAAATAAAGTGCCTATATGACTTTTATACAATTGACAATTTGACACCACAATTTTTCAAGACACATATCAATACTTGACTTAAAAACTCAAGATTCTCCATGAATATTCATTTCATAAAATTTACCTAAAAGAGAGTTTAATAACGAGTGACAAGTGTGCATGTGCTAAAAGCAAAAAATAAAGTGCATATATGACTTTTATACAATTGACAATTTGACACCACAATTTGCATTTATCTCAAAATAGTAATGCACTAAGTTATGCTACACATACTTTCAAGTTTCTCCACAATATTAAGTATGCTCTAATTGAAGAGAGAGATATCAAAATTCATGTAATACACCTTAAGAAAAAATAAAACAAGACAAAATAAAATATTTTTGTCTTTTTGCAAATTTTCAATGTTTTTGGATTTTTTGAATGATAAAAGAAAACTAAAAATAGATTTAAAAAAAAAAAGTCCTCAAATAATTGAAAGAATTAAATTAGGGACAGTTCAAAAAACACTCACGTCAGAAAATCTTTTATCACCCACACAGCAAAAGTCTTTACTCTTTAGCTTTGTAGGTGAAAAACATGAAAAACAGAGTGTTTTTTTGGGGAAAATAAAATCCTTTTCAATGGGAGACCATTTTTTCAATTTTCTATCATATGTCAATTAACAAGCTTAAATTTTTCAAAAGCAGAACAAGCAATTTTTCAAGACTTGTGGAAGGGAGTACAAATATAAACTTTGTCATATTTAGACTTTAGGGTTTTGAAAACTGACTTAGTCACAATAATAGGTTTGGTACTAAACAATTTTTCTAGTTTAGCTTTAGACTAATCTAATTCTTGTTCCAAGCTTTTGTTCTTTTCAACTTCAAAGGCATAATTTTTTTTTTTAAAATCACATTCAATTAATTTGATTTATTCAAACATACACTCAATGCCTCTTTTTCAAGTTTAACCATGTTTTACTATTCTTGGAATTTCTTAGCAATTTTCAAAGAATTAGATAATTTCCCACAGAGAGTTTCACGGACATCAATTAAATTAATAGACTTAACCCTAAAGGAAACATATCCATTAAATAGAATCGAAGTTTATGCAATAGACTTAACCTTAAATCTACCGCTACTCTCATGTAGTACTTACTAGCATGATCACATAGAGCTCCGAATTCATGAACTCTTCTACTTTGGATTGTTGCCTGTTTTTGACTTTGAGATTTCCACTCAAAGGTTTTAGATCAGCAATTGTGGTTAACTGGTTTCACACAAACTTCTCTATTTGTGGCTCTAGGAAATTCACTTAAAGGTTTTGACTAGCAACTGCTGTAGACTGGATTGATCTATGGCTTCATACAGATCTATAGTATGGTAGCAACAACACCGTGTTGATCTTTCTCTATGTGCTCTTGAACTCTCATGGGTTGAATAGATGGAGTCTTAGATATACTTTGAAAGTTTCCAGTATAGTGAGATTGAGAGAAACTTGGTTATACAAACCCTAGTTGCACAAACAATGATTTCTCTCTCTGAAAAACCTGTTTAGGTATAGCTTATGATATCCTTTAAATAGCACAAAAAAAGGATCACGAATTGGGAAACGAGCAAGTTATGGGCTTTTTTGCATTTCATATTTTTGCGGATATTGCAATCTCGATCAATCGAACTAAGTGTTGATGTTGCAATAAAAAATCTTAATCGGTCAAGCCAAGTGTCTAGCCAACAATCGAAGTGACAGAAACTTTGTTTTCTTGCTCTAAACTTGATTCTTTCTTGATCGGAACTTGGGTCGTTGTTTTGGACTATAAAATACACCTTTAACATTCTCAAGACTCACCAAAAACACTATAAATGGATTATATTTAATCACAGTTTGTCAACCTAAAAATATGGACTCTACACACATAATATCAGTAACCTCACGGTTGTATCACACAAAGGGTAATATAGAACATACAAGTCACAACACAAACAGACAAACATGCCATGATTGTTTCTGGTTTAATCTCAAGAGGTTGGGGAAAAAAAAAAGACAATGAAGAAAAACCGATCACAGAACACTCAATAATTCCTACTCTAAAACTAATAATGCCACTCAAATCTGAAATAAAAAATAAAGCTCGACAAAGAAAGAAAGAGAATATAAACCAGGCATATAATAGAACCGCGTCAATTATAGATGAATAGAAACCCACATCATGTATTACAAAAATAAACCAGGCATATAATAGAAGCCCACATCATGTATTACAAAAGTACCTGAACAGGCCTAAGGCTATTTATCATTCTAATAAAGTTCAATTTAATGGGTTTTTAAACAGGCCTATGAGTGGGGGTTAAATAGGCCTCATAGGCCTACGAGTGCAATTGTATGCTTTAGTTCTCGGGTCCACTAGATTTCTAATTGGCAGACAATACTATTTATTCAAACTTTTATTGCGGAGTTTTAATGAAGCTCTTCCAATAATATTCAGCAAACTATTCTTGGTAAAGTTTTAATGAAGCTCTTCCAAAACCAATGCTTGCACAATCAGGGTGTATAATATTCAAGTGAATCTGTACATAATAATATCAATCACGCGTGGCTGACAGCCTAGTGTGTGTGGCCAATTGCCAAATAAGGTTTGATCAACATTTTTGAGAAAATTTCCTAACCCCCATATATAGAATGAAATTTTTTTTGCATGTTAAAGAGGCCTAATAATACTTTCACATTCTAATTTTTTTTATGTTATTATTAGAATAAATTATACTTTACACGCCTAAAAATTTTTTTACGCTTGATTTTAGTACCGCAAATTTTTTAAGTTCAACTTTAGTCTTTAAAATTTCAAAAGGGAAAGTTTGGTCCCTTAATCAATTATTCAGTTTACATTACCCACAATATGTTAAGGCGCACCTCGTTTTTTAGGAACCAAATTGAACCAACCACTTAATTAATAAACAAAGTTGAATGAAACCCCATTTATGGAGGGAAGAAATTGATCTCTTTTTGAAATTTCAGAGACCAAATCCAACCTTTTTTAGATTTAAAGGACCAAAATCAACTTACAAAATTTTATGGATCAAGTATATAATTTACCCTTAATATTGCTTTAAAACCAACTTACAAATTTGAATTTCTTAAAAAAAAATGCCGAGAAGGTTGATTTAGGGGAGATGAACTTGAGAAGGTTTTTGATAGAGTGGAGGTAAAGTCAAGATAGGATGTTTTTGATAGATTGAGAAGCATACGGTTTAGAGGGAGACGATCGTTTTGGCCTAAGGCCGCGTTTTTATGTCCTTAAAACGCGGCCTCAGAACCGTTTTTTCGTAGTGCGAGCTCACGATTGCCATAATCAAGTCGTTCAAGCTTGGTTTCAATCGTTGATTTTTCCCCACCATGATTGCTCAAATCAAGTTGTAGATGAGCTCATGAGAGAAGATGGAGACGAAGACAATGGCAATGATAGTTGTTTCTTTCTTGAGATGACAAAGGTGAAGGCATAAATTTCCACCCAAGGTTGAGACCTTCGTTTTTGCTGTGAGGTTTAAATATTTTTGTGTGAACACCTTTACTTTCTTTTTCTTCATCTATTTATTTGAAGTAACCTTACCCATTATCTTAAACCTCTTACTTTGTTCTAGTTCTAATAAGATTTTGAGCTTGATACTCACCTCTTTGTTAGTGAGACTTACTAAAATGATAGCCAAATACTCCAACATTCTATTAAGGGTAGGAAAAGGGCATAGTAGGGATGGGAGAGAGGAATTGAGGCTTTAATGGTTTGGAAATTAAGGTACAAGAGGAGGAAGTGATTAAGGGATTTATAATTTATTACATATTTGTTGGTTTAAAGCATTCACACAATTTTAACTAAATTAACATAGAAAACTCCACTTTTGATATATTAACAAACAAACACCTAAATTAGATTTAATCTTTATCTGTACAAAATTCTAATAATAATTTTTCTCTCTCTTTTCTCTACTCATTTCAACCAAAAGACATAGACACCGTCGTCACACAAACCACCCAAACTACCATTCATACTGTCACTTGAAACCACCAAATGATTCTCAAAAATGGAGTCGTTGGCCAAAAAGACAATGCCATTGCCATTTGCAATTACCAAACCCATAAACAAACAAATAACATAGATCAAACTCATAAATTATATTCGGCCACGAAGGTCTGATCAAGGAAGTTAGTAAAAGTACTGAAATCATCCAATAAAATTAGTAATTATCCTACTAGTCAGTCCACCAATACAAAAACACATTCAAATAGTATCATTCTATATATCAGACTTATTGGTGAAAATAGGCCATTCAAGCTGGTAGATCAGTACCGAACCGATATTTCATCTATGCTTCTTTGTCTTCTTTTTATTAAGTTTATTTATTTATTATTATTATTTTTATTATAAAACTTTTATTGTTTTTTCCACTCAATGTGAATGCTATCAAATATATGAGAAGGAAACTAAATGTTGAATTCAACTTTTCAAGCTTTTGTTGTTTAGTGTGAATGATGTAAATAAATTAAAAGAATTGATTTAACTTTTCAAATTTTTTCATTTAGTGCGAGTATCTCCACCCAACATCACATTGATATATCAAATCAAGTCGCCTTATTGATATATCAGGTCATGTGATCAATGGTCTTATTAATATATCAAGTCATGTGGTCACATGGCCTTTTTATTATTATTGGTTAGGCCTGATGTCATTGTAAAAACTCTTAAATTTTAACAAATTATTGAAACTTTGACTATAAGCTTATGATTTCATATATTTACCTAAAATTTTGTTTGGATATTTGTAAGACCTTTGTTGAGGTAAAATTGGAATTTTACTATACCTTGAATATAGGGCTCAAGTTAGTCACCCTATGCCTCTTAGAGAGTCCAAATAGGAGTGAGTGGAGGACAACATCCTCTATCGACCTTTCTGCATTGTGGGTTGGAGAACTAATCACATGTCAAGTAGTATTGAATAAGATTGATGGTGAATGAAATAATAAATACAAAATGCGATTACTACAACCATACGGTAAAAGAGGCCTACTTAGTCGACCTCCATGGCTAGGGGTGGTCATTGAGGCACGATCTTCTTGGTAGTAGGTCTACTATGTTCTAAGCCATTAAGCATGGACTCACCATTCATCCAAATTCCAAATTAGGGCTCTAGATTGTTAAGTCCCACAATATTCAAATCTAAAGAAAATAAGACAATTTGGATCTGAATATTTGGATACTTGATCTAGCCTCCAAGCTGTAAGTAGCTTTATTGATCAATCTCCACTTTTAGTTCTTCTAAAAAATATATATATCTTTAGTTTGAGGACTAGTATTTTTTATTTTTTATTTTTTTATAGAAAGTGCTATTTTTTTTTTTTGAGTACTATTTAATATATAGAGAGACAAACACTTTCATGATTTCATCACATATTTCAAGTAAGACAAAATTTAACTACAAAATTAGTTGTAGCTTAACTACCTAAGGCTACAACTTCACTCAATAAAATAAACATTATTACATATTTTAAAAATCTAATCGTTGAATTGCATGTTTTCTAAGCTCTTAATAC
This sequence comes from Quercus parvula, assembly GCA_030820535.1. Lineage (NCBI taxonomy): Eukaryota > Viridiplantae > Streptophyta > Magnoliopsida > Fagales > Fagaceae > Quercus > Quercus parvula. The sequence goes on along the minus strand of JAUAME010000011.1, from coordinate 20,530,332 downwards.
ACATGTTAAATTTTGTGTCGATTTGATATTATTTATTATATAATCTATAAGTTTATATTTTATGTATAATTTTAAACTACAAAAACTTGCAATTTAAACAATTTATTGATGACATAATTATTGATCTTTAATTTTCTAGAAATTTTGCAAGAATAGAGAATATATGAAGAATATGTGATCTAATTGTGGACTTGTCAAAATTCACCTTCAATAAAAAAATGTTAAATAAAGTTTTAGTCTTAAACTATAACTAATTTTGTAACAAAATTTTATCATTTCAAGATTCAAGTATTATTATTTAATATAAATTCACAAGTAGCAAATCATTTTAAATGGTTTATTTATTTATTTATTTATGGTCACTTTTTGATAGATTATTCACTGTTCTAAACTATTGTGGGTATGGCACACCTGACATGACACCTATATCACCCACTCCATGGACCTAAATGATAAAATTAAAAGCAAAAATGTAGGTCAAAATCGAGAAAAAGGTTAAGAAACGAGGGACAAAGCAGGAACATCACATTTAAAATTGAAAATGTAACGGTAACTTTTCAAAACTTCCTTCTGTTCTTTCTTCCCCACGTTTGCTTTAAACACAAGTCCCAAACGGTCCAAATCCCACCAAGGAAACTGAAAGCAAAAAAAAAAAAAGGCAAAAAAAGATCACGACAGTTTATGTAGTATCTTATATAGAAGATTCAGAGGAAGATCCCTCTTAGTTATGGCTATGTCCAAAGTAGAAGAAGAAGAGACAGAGAGGCTTGTTATGGGCACTACAAAAGTGGTGTACTACTTAGAACCATTGATGTCAAAAGAGCTCCTCTGCAAATTCCCTGACAAGTCATCAGCTTTCGACTTTGACTACACGCAGAGCTCAATATGGTCCCCTTTGGTCCCTCGAGCTTACAGTGCCATGGACTTCGATTCTGATTTTGAAGATTTGGATTTCATGACACCCACAAATAGAAAGATCTCATTTGGTGGTGGTGCTATGGTGTTGAGCAACAAAACCAAGTTGAAGAAAGTCACTTACAAGATCAAGAAGAAGCTCAACATCAATCTTAATCTTAATGTTTTGAAGATGAAGCACATGCACAAGAACAAAACCAAGGCATCTGAGTTCTCCCCAACTCCTCTAAAGCCCACTTTTACTTGTTTCCCACACACCACAAAGGTATTTCTATTCCTATTTCTTTCTAGAGAATTTCTATTATTTTATTTTCTTTATTTCTATATTTTTTTATCTGAAATTTTGAGATAACTAACCTGAAATTAATAAGCCCTTTTAAGAGAAAAAAATTGTAGGAAAACTTTGTCTCTATTGAGTGCTATTTATTTCACACTGTTCATTACAGGCTTGGACTAAGGCATTGAAAGCCGCCTCTAAACATTTCAAGAAAAAGAAGAAGAAAGATCCCACGGCCCATGTGAAGCTCTGCACCAATTTGAGAGATGGGAATATTTCAAGATGATTATTCAATTGGAAATTTCTCTCTGTTTTTCCTTTTGGTCAATTCATTCAATCGGTATTGCCCTTGCAGCAAGCGGTACACCGTACAATACTATCATGTTATTCAGAAAGTGTAAAACTTTTATTAATTTTTGTAATGCATAATATTTCAAGGCCTTTTCATTCCTATTATGAAATCAATTGCTCAATTCAATCTTTTTATGGTGGAGGATGGGGTGGCAGTTTGGCATTAATATACGTGACAATGTCATAGATGCCTTTGGCCGTGTAAATTATTGAAGGAGTTTAATTTTACTAGAGTTTTACTGGGTATAGAAGAAATCCTTTTCTATGCTTGAATGAAATTAAATTCAGTTCTTGTAGTTGGAGAGTTGGAGAGGAGAATAAAAACTAAATAAAGAGATTGAAATAGTTAACGGCTAGTTGGGGTTGCTTGGAATGAAAGTATTCCTCTGAGTCGGTGATCAGAAAACAGAGAGTGAGTCTCCGTGTGTGAGTCGGAGAGTGATGTATATATATATCCCACTTAGGTAAGAAAAAACTAAACGCAAAAATACTTTCTCTTGAAGATTTCAGTAGGCAAAAATACCCTCTCTTGAAGGTCGATTTCAGTAGTCATGGCTATGGCTATGCTTTTGGGTTTAGATGCAAGAACTCGTGTGGCTATGGGGTTAGATGCTAACCCTCGTATGGGTTTGAAGAGGACTCTCTCTTCTGCTTCTGCTTCTGCTTCTGCTTCTGGGTTTCCTTCAACGCAGCGAGATGATGGCGACAAGAAGGAAGCAATCTCAACGTTGTCTTCTGCTGCCAGTAATAGTGCTGGCAACGAGAAGGAAGCGATCTCAACGTTGGCTTCTGCTGCCAGTAATAGAGCCAAGAATGGTGAAAAGAAAGAGAGGATTGTGGTCAAGATTAATTTGGCTGCATGGCGGAAAAGGAAAGCGCAAAAGGAGGAAGAGGAGAGGAGGAAGTCATTGGAGTTGAAACTTGAAGCGTCAAAAAGAAAGCTACAACTTGGATACCAACAAGTTCAAAAGGCCAAAAGAAAGATTCAATTGGTGGATTTGAGAGACATTCCTAAGCCTGAGCCAGAGATTAATCTTTCCAAGAAATCCAAGTTCCATCAACGTCAATGATGATCTACATGTTTGATGATGATTCTTTTTGCATATGATTTTTGAATTCTTTGTACTTAGTTCATGAAGTAATGAAGATGATAATTTTACAATTTTAATTTGTTACGTTTGAATGTAAATCATTTGTTAGTATTGAATGCAAGTCGTCTATCCGACTCTGAGTCAGAGTGAACAAAACAGAGGGATTTTTATTTATCATTAACAACCCATAAACAGAGAGATTTTTAAGTCAGTTTGTATTTATTTCTCATACGTGAGAACTTTTTTATTCTTTTTTTTATCTTTTACGAAAATTTTAATTCAAGAATGGATTCTTTCTCTAAGTCTAAGAATGAAGGTTTTATAATTCAAAAAATCCAATCCCTGAAATCGGTATTTCGAACCACAACATTTTTTTTCTTACTCCCCATTTTACCCTCACTTTTACATTAATTACTCATACGTGCCATTTATTTTTTTAATACAAATATTAATTTTATTTATTTTTACTTCAATTACAATACACCAGAGCAGAGAGCGAGAGAGAGAGAGAGAGAGAGAGAGAGAGTTGCGAAAACAGAATATAGGGTTGGTGTTGGCGGGAATGGGGGATGATGATGGGTTTCAAAATTATTGTTTGGTGGTGATAGTGGAGTATGCCAATTTGGTAATAGCAACGGGCAATGGTGGTTTCAGATGCCAATTTGGTACTGTATATATGTGGAGGAGAAATTCAATCCAAGTCCAAGAGTACCACTGTGAGGATCCCCAATATTTGATTTTTCTTTTTAAATTTTTTAATATGTAATATTTTTGATTGTGTTTTCATTTTTGATGGAGCATTTTTAGCTCTTCATGTTAAGTTTAGATACTTGGTTTTCAAGGTTCCCCAATCAGTTTGTTTGGTGTGGAATTTGGAACTCACCTTTTTCTCCTTCGGTTTTCTACTTCGTTATTCTTTAGTGGTTTTAACTGATTTGGTTTATCATAACTGTGGGAGAATATAATGTGTGGTTTGGTTTAACCAATGTGTTTTTCCTTTATATCTGATAATTCTGTAGTGTTAATGACGTAGGAATATAAATTTAGTTTTTCAAGTGGAGACTGTTATATTGTAATTCTAAATTAACTTAATCAAATCATATAACTTTCTTTAATTATAAGGCATTCATAGTATAAAACAAACATATTCTTCCATGCTTTCCCTTCTTCAAACTCTTGATATTTTATCAATTTTTTTGTTCACTAGGCACTTTGAATATATAATGAATACATGAATTAATCACATTTTACATTTTTACTAGTTTATCGTATGGCTTTGAAATGTTTCTCATCTATGTTTCTCTGTCTTCTTTTTATTATTATTTTTTTAATAAAACTTTTATTGTTTTGTCCACTCGATGTGAATGCTATCAAATAAATGAGAATGAAACTAAATGTTGAATTCAACTTTTCAAGCTTCCGTTTTTTGGTTGGTTAATGAAAATGAAACTAAATGTTAAGGCACACATTAACCATTCATTTTGAGAAAGTTTTTATGGGAAATTAAAAAAGCTGTCAAAAAAGTTAATTACTTTTTTGTTTTTTCTTAAAAAAATTCTTAAAACGGTTTATTAATGTATGCTCTAAGGGTTCACGTTAGTAAATTTCTTGTTGTTTAGTGTGAATGATATAAATAAATTAGAAGAAATCGATTTAACTTTTCAAATTTTGTCATTTAGTGAGTATCTCCTCCCAATATCACATTGATATATCAAATCAAGCTGCCTTATTGATATATCAAGTCATGGATCAATGGTCTTATTAATATATTAAGTCATGAAATTTAGTAAATTTTTTTTTTTTTAAATAAAACTTTTATTGTTTTGTCCACTCGATGTGAATGCTATCAAATAAATGAGAATGAAACTAAATGTTGAATTCAACTTTTCAAGCTTCCGTTGTTTGGGTCTAGTTGATGAAAATGAAACTAAATGTTAAGGCACACATTAACCATTCATTTTGAGAAAGTTCTAATGGGGAATTAAAAAAATTGTCAAAACAGTTAATTACTTTTTCAATTTTTCATAAAAAAAAATCCTAAAATGGTTTATTAATATATGCTCTAAGGGCTCACGTTAGTAAATCCCTTGTTGTTTTGTGTGAATGATGTAAATAAATTAGAAGAAATTGATTTAACTTTTCAAATTTTGTCATTTAGTGAGTATCTCCTCCCAACATCACATTGATATATCAAATCAAGTTGCCTTATTGATATATCAAGTCACGTGGTCACATGGCCTTCTTATTATTATTGGTTAGGCCTGATATCATTTTAAAAACTCTTAAATTTTAACAAATTATTGAAACTTTGACTATAAGCTTATGATTTCATATATTTACCTAAAATTTTGTTTGGATATTTGTAAGACCTTTGTTGAGGTAAAATTGGAATTTTACTATCCTTGAATATGAGGCTCAAGTTAGTCACCCTATGCCTCTTAGAGAGTCCAAATAGGATTGAGTGAAAGACAATATCCTTTATCAGTCTTTCTATATTATGGGTTAGAGAACTAAGCACATGTCAAGTAGCATTAAATAAGATTGATGGTGAATGAAATTATAAATACAAAAATGCAATGACTACAACCATACGGTAAGAGAGGCTTACTTAGTCGACCTCCATGGCTATGGGTAGTCATTGAGGCACGATCCTCTTGGTAGTAGGTCTACTATGTTCTAAACTATTAAGCTTGGACTCACCATTCATCCAAATTCCAAATTAGGGCTCTAGATTTTTATGTCCCACAATATTCAAATCTAAAGAAAATAAGACAATTTGGATATGAATATCAGGATGCTTGATTTAGCCTCCAAGCTGTAAGTAGCTTTCTTGATCAATCTTCACCTTTTAGTTCTTCTAAAATAAGATTTTTACTTTGAGCACTAGGGGTTTTTATTTTTTATTTTTATTTTATTTTATTAATTTATGGAAAGTGTTATTTATTTTTTATTTTATTTTTTTGAGTACTAGTTAATATATAGAGAGACAAACACTTTCATGATTTCATCACATATTTCAATTATTATATATATATACAAGGTTAGGTTCAAGTTACACCTGGTATAACTTTAGGTAATGTTGCATCACCCAATAACTTATTATTGAATTCATATTTTAAAAAACCAACTGTTAGATTACATATTCTATATGTTTTCAACATGCTTAGAAAATTTCAAAATGATCAGAGATCAATAGTCATGTCATCAATTAATTATTTAAATTCAAGTTTTTGTAGTTTAAAATAATGCATAAAAGATGAGTTTATGGATTGAATGTAAATTATATCCATTTGGCATGAAAATTGGCATGCATGTTGAAAACATATAGAATATGTGATCCAACGGTTGGTTTTTAAAAATATGAATTCAATAATAAGTTATTGGGTGATGTAACATTGCTTAGAGTTACACCAGGTGTGACTTGAACCCAACCCATGTGTGTGTATATATATATATATTAATAGGTAAAACTTAGAGAAAATCCAATTAAATTATAAACTAGAGTCTAATTTTGTGTCATGTGGCTAATTTAACTTTCTTAATTTTGGTGCACCAAGCTTCAATCTCAACATAACACTTTTTGGATTTTTTTTTTTTTTTTTCAAAATAAAACTAGTTTTCAAACAATTTCGTTAGGTAGCACGTTTTCAAAACTTTTATAAAAACTAACATCTCGAGTGCAACAGACTTGATTTTAGTGTGCTAAATTGAGTATAATGAAGACAATTTCAACATGAAACTCGAGTGTAATGGACTCAAGTTCTGTCATATAAAACTCGAGTCCATAGGACTCGATTCTTTTAAATTAGCCTTACAGGACTTCATCTTCTTTGAACCACTTCTCCTTTTCTTCTTCCTCTCCTCTCTATGGGTCTCGAGTTCCTTTAATGCCCAAATGCACACACAAATAATTGTTCAATCAAACAAGGAACAAACCCAGATTGAACCCGGAACAAAGAAAAATAAGAGGAAAAAAAAAAAAAAAACATTAGCCCAGATTGAACAAGGAACAAGGAAAAGTAATGGGAAAAAAAAAAAAGCTAGTGAGAAGACCTACAAAATCAATGCTGCTGTGGTTAGCATAGATACTTCTTCTCGTCCGCCAGATTACCAAGATTGATTCAGGTATTTTTTTTTTTTTTTGGTTTTGGGGGCTGGAAGTGGTGTGTAGTTTTATTCTTGGGTATATGGAGTTGGAAGTGGGAGAGAATGACATCCGATCTCCTTTCCGTTCTCCCTTCTCGTTGTTACTGTCGACATCGCCGCCGCCAGTTGCTTTGAAAGTGATTGCCTGAGAGAATATGAGAGCGTGGAATAGGGATTAGGATTGGGGTTTGGTTCTTGTTTTGTTGTTGTTTTTTGAGTTTGTTGTTGAGAGAAGATAAGAGTTGAGTGGGTTTGTTTTCTGGGTTATTGTTAAACAAAATCGAGTCCTACAGACTTGAGTTTTATATAATAGAACTCGAGTCTAAATTGGATGTTGAAATCGTGTGCATTATTCTCGATTGAACAAACTAAAATCAAGTCTATAGAGATGTTAGTTTCGTAAATTGTTTTGAAAACGTGCTAACTAACGAAATTGTTTGAAAATATGTGTTATTTTGAAAAAAAATCTTGAGAACCCTACAAAAGTTTGTCCCATCCCATTACATTGATCTGAAATGGAATTTAAACCAACATTTTGAAACCACAAATACTTATCTGAAGTAGAATTTAAGCCAACATTCTGAAACCACAAATACTTATCCCTGCCCATTTCCATTTGCTCACACCATTTGGTTTTGTCCCTTATATAATGTACACTGCTAGGTTTTCCTAATATCTTGGGTAGTTATGATATCTCCTCTAGCATTCTGAACTTCACTCTCTTTTTCCTTGCCTATTGTACAAGCGAAACATGGTGAAGACTTGCAGGGTTCTCTACCAAAAGTTTCATTGTTGAGTTCTTTGGAAGAAGCATTACTAAATCAAATTAAAAGGTTAGGTTAGCATTTTTTTTTTTTTTGGTCTATCTAATTTTTAAATCAAATATCTTCTTCATTCTGAAACCACATTTTTTTTCTTCTAATTTTTAAATTGAATGTCTTTTAAATTAAGGTTTTTAAATGTTGTATGCATAGCATTAATCTATTAAAATAAATTTTTAGAATTTTAATTTTTATTGTGTCTATAGCATTACATTATTAACAATTTAACTCAATTCAAAATTTTCGTTGTCTTTACTACCGTACTATTTTTGTTGTTACTCAACTTATTGGTCATTGTAATAGTGTTTATAGTTGATGTTCATTTTTTTTTTTATGGTCGACAAAAAAAAAAAAAAAATTATTCAAGAAAGCTATATATAAATTTGCTGACATTGATTTTCTACAATGTTTTACAAGGTTTGTCTTCTTTTTTAATGAAAAAAAAAAAAGTGTCATTCAAAATTTGAATGCTCTTCTATATTCATCAAGATGAAGTTTTTCTTGTTATAGATTTTTTTAACAGTTTCTTATTAACATTAAGAAGTTTGCGCAAAATTAAAACCAAACAATCATTAATACGTTTAAAATGCACAAAATATATTTACAATATAATAACTCATATATTCATTTTAACTTTGATTTCAATTTTTTTTTAAATCCCAATTAATAAATAAACAATTTCATTACATCAATTTCTCTTTATAATAACTATTGTTAACCATAGAGTTTCATATTAAAATATTAAAAATAATAATCAATATTTTCAACAAAAAAAGAAAAGTAAACAGATGCCCTTAGGGCATTAATTGAAGAAATATTTATAGAAACTTTTATGAGAAAAAAAAACTGATTTTTTATATATATTATTTATTTTCTATAAAAATAGTATCAAAACTTTTCTTAAATGGTCAATTTAAAAATGCCCTAAAAGTTCCCGTTGACAAGACTCTAAAAATAATAAGTACCAGTTTCAACGTTCACAAAAAATTTAAAATTTTTTCTTATTATTGTTCAAAATTTTTGTGCATAAGCTTGAGTTACAAGCTATTTTAATATAAAAGCTAAAATGTAAAACTGACCCTTAAGTTTCACAAAAATTCATTTCTCAGTCCTTTAACTTTGGTTTTGGTTAATTTAGTCCTCTAAGTTAAAAAAATGTTTAATTCAAGCCTTCCACTAACTTTTGATAATGCTCTACAGTTAACTGCTTTTTTTTCTTCAATTTTTTTTATATTTGAAAAAGGCAGAAAACTAATTTAAATTAAAAAAAAAATTATGAAATCCCAGAACACACAACGAACCCAACACACAAACAACAAAAAATTTCTTTACCTTCATCACAACCAAAAATGGCATCCAAACGATCCCAAAATTTTAATACACAAATTCAGATCAAAGCACAGCAAACTTGAACAATAGGAGGATCTAACGTCAACCATCAGTATCACATACAATTTACATTTGCTATCCACAACAGTGATTGTTTATTCAACAATGAAACAATATTTTTGGGTTTTTCTTTTTTGTGATTCATTTGGTTTTTACAAAAAAAATCAAAAATAAGAAAAGATTTGACTAAAAATTGAACTTGAAAACCCAAATCAAATCAAACAAAGAAAGAATTCAAGGAGACCCATATTAGATTGGAGAGAAATAATCCAACAACCCAAACCAGATCAGAGAGAGAGCTTAACCGGGTTGTTCACAAAATCCAAAAAACTTTGAAACCAACCAAAACACAACAGCCCAGCCATGGGTTGGAATCACTACAACAAAAAATGTTTATTACAACAAAAAAATAATCGTTGCAATAACATCGAAATCATTGCAATAGTTTATGCGAAGTGTTGCAATAAAATTTGAGGTAATAAGTTTGTATTACAAAAAAAATTTGTTGCAATAAACCTTAAATATTTTAATGAAAATTTTGATGTAATAATATATTTTTTATTGCAATAAACAATTTATTACTTCGAATATCTTGTAGCAATAGGCTATTATTTCACGAATTTTATTACAATAGATTGTAAAGAATTGACAAAAATAATTTGGGTTCAAATTATTGCAATGGTATATTTATTGTAATAGTTAAATTTTTCATATTTTTTTTCTTACAATAGATTGTAAAATAATTGGAATTAGATCATTGTAATAATATATTCATTACAGCTTCATGTTTGTCATTGTAATAGATTGTAAAATAATTGATACCTTAGTTATTGCAATGTTAAATTTGTTGCAATAAGCCATCTCTTTGAAATTTCGATCTATTATAATATATCGCAAAATATATAATTGGTATCAAGTTATTACAATGGTTTCTTCAATTTAAGTTATTAAAAAAAATTGATTTCTTCAATTTAAGTTGTGGGGACCAGTTGCCTCTAGAGGTACTGTTTAGGCTGAATAGGCTGGGCCTGTGGCCCAATGACCCAGTCCGAGGACGTAGACGTATTCGAGGACGATCAACTAAGGTAGAAATGGAAATTGCATCACAGGAAGAGTTGAAGGGTATTTATAGCAGACCTAAACCTATCCGAGGTGAAAAGTCACCTCAGAATATTTGTCCGAGGTGGCTTGAAACATCCCTATCCCCTTAATATACTGTTTTAAGGGAACCTTATGATAGGGGGGGTCAAATATTGGATAAGGGATGAGGGCAGAGGATAACAAATATCTATGAAACTGTTACCTCCACATTAAATGCTTCCCAGCTAACTCTCTAGCCGCATTAATGTGGAGGTGATACCTGAACAGTAAACAAGCAACCTTACAGCTAGTGGTAGAAGGTTCAAAGAGGTGTGAGATGGGATAGGGGGAAGCTACTATAACCTAATTTACACGTGTACGGTGAGAATGGTACGAACATCATGGTATACAACATGAAAAGGTGTCCAAAGAAAAGGAGGACATAGAAAAAAAGATTAAGAAATACAACACAGGAAGGAAGAACTCCAGATTCTTGATTATACTATTTTGGCTAGGCCGATGACGATTTTTATATCTTATACATACAATTATTCTTCCAAACCATCCACGATCGTTACCTCCTTTCTAAATTTAGGCTAGTTCTTTCTCCCACGCTCTACAAATTTATTGTTTGGGCTTGTTGGACCTGCATCCAATCCTATTTTAGAGTTCAAGCCAAAACTGGTCCTTACAATTGGTGCCATCTGTGGGGAGAGCTTGATCTAATCAAAAGGAGATTTCAGTTTAGTGCTAGAAATGGAAGAGTCAGGTTCGCACCAACCAACGATTGGGCCACATCAGGATAATGTTAATCCGCACCAGGCGGAATCAAGGGGTTCTCAACGTAATAATTCAGTCGTAAACCCATAACAAAGGGGAGATCATGAAAGAAGTGTGCAAACAACACATACTAGTAAGAGTCAGTCACGAGGGAAGAGTCATGTCTCCCATGCAAAGAATGAAAGAGACATGCAACGTGAGATTGACAACCTGAAGAAGAAGTTGCATTGTGCATGGCGAAGGCGCTCATCACTTGATTTAGAGCCTTCCTCGGAGGAGATAGATGATGCCATGTATAGGCGAAGATCCAGAACTCCGCCCAGTGAAACTTTCTCTGGCGACGAGGAATATAGCCATAAGCGTAAGAATAGGAGCCCAACTCATAAGGGCCTTGGGAACAATGCCATGATCGAGGCGTTAAATCAGGTTGCTAAGTCCCCTTTCATATGAAGGATAGAGGGTGCGAGCCTCCCTTGGCGATTTCATCAACCAACCTTCTCCCTTTATAATGGTTAGACGGATCCAGTAGAACATATCAGTCATTTTAATCAAAAGATGGTCGTTCACTCCAAGGACGAAGCTTTGATGTGTAAGATCTTTCCATCTAGTTTAGGTCCGATGGCGATGAGATGGTTAAGTGGCTTGAAGATGAATTCTATTAATTCCTTCAAGAAGCTTACCCAGTCTTTTGGTGCTCGCTTTATCACGTGTAGCAGGGTTCCATTGCCTTTAGGATCTTTGCTCTCTATGTCCATGCGAGAGGAGGAAACTTTAAAGGCTTACTCAGATAGATACTGGGAGATGTTCAACGAGATAGACGGGAGCTACAATGATGTGGCCATTAGTATGTTCAAGGCTAGACTACCGGCCGAGCATGATTTGAGAAAGTCCCTCATTGGTAAACCTGTTACCAGTGTACGCCTGTTGATGGATATGATTGATAAGTATAGGAGGATTGAAGAGGATCAGTTACAAGGAAAGGGGAAAGCGAAGGTGATCCCTGAGGAGAGGAGGGATTCCAGGTCGGATCAGATCCAGAACAATTGACCTCGGAGAGACTTTGCAGGGCAGTCTGGATCTGCCAACTCGCAGGTGGTCAATGTCGTATTTCGAGAGCCAGTGCAAAAAGTCTTAGAGAAGGTTAGGAATGAGCCATTCTTCAAATGACCGATTAAGATGGCAGGAGATCCTGTGAATCACAACCAAAATCTGTACTGCCATTATCATTAGGATCATGGACATACTACTGAAGATTGCAGAAATTTGTGGGATCATTTCGAACAATTGGTCCGAGAAGGGAAGTTAAAGCATCTCTTGCATCACTCTAGTGGCCAAGGAGGCCAAGCGAGCTCAGCGTTTCAGGGAAATGCTGCGCCGAGACCTCCTCTCGGCACAATAAACGTCATATTTGCTGCTTTAGGGAGGACCGGATCTTGTCATTCCAAGATAATGTCAGTATCTTGTTACTCAGATGAGGACTCTAATTCAATGCCGAAAAGAGTCAAGACGAATGTCCCACTTGAGTTAAGCTTTTCGGATACGGACAAACAAGGAACCATACAGCCACACGATGATGCTTTGGTGGTTACACTTAGAATTGGTGGGTATGATGTGAAGAAAGTTATGGTTGACCAAGGCAGTGCAGCTGAGATTATGTATCCTGACCTCTACAAGGGGCTGGGTTTAAAACCTGAAAATTTAACGACCTACAGCTCCCCTTTGGTAAGTTTCGAGGGTAAAATGGTCATTCCTAAGGGGCAGATAAGATTACCCGTGCAAGCTGGTACAGATATGGTTGAAGTGGATTTTATTGTGGTAGATGCATTTTCTCCTTATACAGCCATCATGGGCAGACCTTGGCTACACTCCTTAGGAGCTGTTTCATCCACCCGTCATCAGAAGGTAAAATATCCCTCTAGGGGCCAAGTGCTGGAGATAGTAGGAAGTCAGTCTATGGCTAGGCAATGCTTGATAGCAGCTATTCAACACAAGCCAGGGGTTGACACCGCGGCCATTACTGAAAATGATTTATAGCAACTAGAAACTCCAGTATCTCTGTTCAGTGGACCAGCAGACAAGGTGAAATGCGAAGACCTGGAAAGGGTGGTCATTGGAGATGATCCGGAGAGGTTATTTCAGATTGGAACTCAGATTCCCCTACTGGAGAATGAGCAATCGGTTGATCTTTTGAGAAGAAATGTAGATGTGTTTGTACAGGATGCCTATGAAGCCTCTAGGCTAGATTCAAAGTTTATTTGTCATCATTTGAATGTGAATCCATCCATTACTCTAAAAAGGCAGCCATCTCGGTGCCCGTCCAAGGAACATGTAGAGGCTGTCAAGAGTGAAGTGACCAAACTTAAGCAAGCAGGGGCTATTAAGGAGGTGTTTTACCCTCAGTGGTTGGTTAACACTGTAGTGGTAAAAAAGAAAACAGGAAAGTGGCGAGTGTGTGTGGACTTTACAGATCTTAATAGGGCTTATCCTAAAGACCCTTTCCCTATGCCTCAGATAGATTAATTGGTAGATGCAACGGTAGGCCATCCTCGGATGAGCTTTCTGGATGCCTTTCAAGGATATCATCAGATACCCCTGGCGTTAGATGATCGGGAGAAGACTGCTTTTGTTACTTCTGTAGGAAACTATCACTACAAGGTGATGCCTTTTGATCTGAAAAATGCAGGGTCAACTTATCAACGGATGATGACTAAAATGTTTGAACCACAGTTAAGTAAAAATGTTGAGATCTATATTGATGACATGGTTGTGAAGAGCAAGTTGGTGTCCGAACATGAAACGGATCTTAGCAGCATTTTCAAAATCCTGAGGGAGCACAAGTTGCGTTTGAACGCGTCTAAATGTTCCTTTAGAGTGGGTTTAGGAAAGTTTTTGGGGTACATGGTGACTCACAGGGGAATTGAGGTAAACCCAGACCAAATTAAAGCCATTAATAATTTGCAATCACCTTGGAATCCCAAAGAGGTACAGAAACTCACTGGAATGATGGTTGCTTTGAATCAGTTTATATCCAGATTGGCAAATAGGTACAGGCATTTTTTCCTTCTGCTGCACAAGTGGAAAGAATTTGAGTGGTCCGAAGAGTGTGCTGCAGCATTCCAGGAACTTAAACAATATTTATCTCACCTGCCCATTATATCTAGCCCCATGGTGGATGAAGTTCTTTTTGCTTATATTGCAGTAGCCCTCTATGCCATAAGCTTTGTGCTTATACGGGTGGACAATGGTATACAACGACCAATCTATTATGTGAGCAAGTCACTTAATGAAGCCGAGGTGCGCTACTTGTCGTTGGAAAAGGCAATATTGGCAGTGGTCCATGCTACAAGAAAGCTTCCCCATTACTTCCAAGCACACACTGTGGTCGTGCTCACTCAGCTTCCACTCAAGTCAGTACTCAGAAGTGCAGATTATACTGGAAGAATTGCCAAATGGGGCACGATCCTAGGGGCTTTCGATATAAAGTACATGCCTTGTACCTCTATAAAGGGACAAGTGCTCGCCGATCTGGTGGCTGAATTTGCTGAATGCCTTGAGGAAGTGGAGGGGGAAAATCATAACATGGGTGAAAAATCAATCGGCGTAGTCTTTGTCCAATGTCCCACGCCTTGGGAATTGTATGTGGATGGGGCAGCTAACCAGCGAGGATCAGGGGTGGGGCTAGTTCTAGTGTCACTAGAAAAGATTACTATTGAAAAATCCTTGAGGTTGAGTTTCTCGACTACGAATAAAGAAGCAGAGTATGAGGCTTTGCTGATGGGAATGATGATGGTCCAAAAAAGGGGAGAAAGGCAGTGAAAGTTTTTTCGGACTCAAAATTGGTGGTGGGTCAAGTAAAGGGTGATTTGGAAGCACGTGATCCAAGAATACAGGAGTACTTGTGCCAAATTTGGAGTGTACAAGCAAAATTTGAAGTCTTTGACTTGTCTCATATTCCTAGGGTGGAAATACGCATGCAGACTTTTTGGCTACCCTCGCCACGTCCTTGGCACAAGATTTGCCCCGAGTAGTACTTGTTAAAGACCTGTTTACACCTACTTCAATACACCAGGGTATGCCTTGAATCCACCGGATTAAGCTAGGTCTGAGTTGGATGGATTCCATATCACTATTCCTGGAAAAGGATATATTGCCTGAAGAGAAGTCCGAAACTAAAAAAGTACGAAGAAAAGCTCTTTGGTTTTGGTTGTTCGAGGATAGAAAATTATATAGGCACTCTTTCTTTGGCCCCTATTTTCTTTATGTACACCCCAAGGCATCAGAATCACTTCTAGAGGAGCTCCACGAAGGGGTTTATGGGAGTCATACAGGAGGAAGATCCCTGTCTCAAAGGGCTCTTACCTAGGGATATTAGTGGCCAGGCATGCAAAAGGAAGCGCATGAATACGCTAAGAAATGCTATCAGTGTCAAAGGTTCGCGCCAAATATTCACCAGCCTGGAGGAGTTCTCAATCCATTTTCTAGCCCTTGGCCATTTGCTCAATGGGGGCTTGGACATTGTGGGACCTTTCCCCAAGGCGGTAGGAAATAAAAAATACCTACTAGTCTGTACGGACTACTTTACCAAGTGGGTCGAAGCTGAGCCTCTGGCTAATATCAGGGATGTTGATGTCAAAAGATTCATTTGGAAGAACATTGTTACAAGATTCAGGGTTCCTTATGTGCTCATCTCAGATAATGGCCTTTAATTTGACAGCAAAGCTTTCAGGAAATACTGTTCTGATTTAGGTATAAAGAATAGGTATTCCACTTCGGCCTACTCGCAAGGAAATGGACAGGCTGAGGCTGTTAACAAGGTTATTGTGAACGGACTTAAAAAGAGATTAGACGATGCCAAAGGAAAGTGGGTGGAAGAGTTGTCACATGTCCTTTGGACATATCAAACAACGCCTCGAAAGTCCACCGGAGAGACCCCTTTCTCAATGACATATGGGGCTGAGGCTATAATCCCATTGGAGAATGGTTTCCCAACGATGAGAACTAGCACATTCACCTCGAATGGAAATGATGAGCTGCTAAAGAAGAATTTGGATCTGGTTGAAGAGCGGAGGGAAAATGCTATGGTGCAGTTGGCCTATTATCAGCACAAGCTTAAGCAAGGCTATGATATGAATGTAAAGTTAAGGCCATTGGCCCTAGGAGACTTGGTATTAAGGAAAGTTTTGGGAAATACTAAAAACCCCGCTTGGGGAAAATTTGGGCCTAACTGGGAGGGACCATATCGCATTACATTAGTGGCAGGGATAGGTGCGTACTACTTAGAAGATTTAGATGAAAGAACTGTACTCCATCCTTGGAATGTAAACAACCTGAAAAGGTACTACTATTAATAAGGACAGTCGCTTTATGATTCCCTTCTAGTTTATCCTGAGTGTATATCGTGAATCCTATGACATCCTTTGAAATATTAAACAAAAACTAAGTTATATCAGGTCCTTAGACCACAAACTTGGTGGAAATTAATATCCTATGACATCCTTTGAAATATTAAATAGAAACGAAGTTATGTCAGGTCATCGGACTACAAACTTGGTGGAAATTAATATCCTATGACATCCTCTGAAATATTGAATAGAAACTAAGTTATGTTAGGTCCTCAGACCACAAACTTGGTAGAAATTAATATCCTATGACATCCTCTGAAATATTAAACAGAAACTAAGTTATGTCAGGTCCTCGAACCATAAACTTGGTGGAAATTAATATCCTATGACATCCTCTGAAATATTAAATAGAAACTAAGTTATGTCAGGTCTTTGGACCACAAACTTAGTGGAAATTAATATCCTATGACATCTCTTGAAATGTTAAACAGAAACTAAGTTATGTCAGGTCCTCGGATCACAAACTTGATGGAAATTAATATCCTATGACATCTTTTGAAATATTAAACAGAAAATAGTTGTGGCAAGTTCTTGGACCACAAACTTGGTGAAAATAATTATCCTCACAGTATCAGGGGAGGTATTCAGTAGAGCCTAAGCTATGTTAAAATCTTTAAACCACGATCTTGAATTCAAATTATTATTTTTTGGACTAAGTTATGACCCATTTTATAAGTTATGATAAGCCTCATAGATATCAACTAAGGGGGTTTCAATATGTTCATGTCTTGCTTGTTACTTAAACGTTGAGATATTGCCTTGAAATTGGGAAACTTATCAAAAGTTAATAAATGGAAAGCATATTTTGAAGATAAGGGGAGTTAATGGTTATATTTTATTTAAGTGTTTTGCCTTTTTATAGAGTATGCTTGAGTGTGGACAGAAAATAAGATACAGTAAATATCATGCAAATAAAGAAAACAATAATACTAACATATATTACTTGGAATAAAAAAAAAAAATGTTCATACATTAGCAAAATTAATCTTCAAGTACAAAAGATGAAGTTACAATAACTTTCATTATCCTAAAAATAAAAACTAAGGTTTCAGCTTTATTTGGATTCTAGACTTGGGAGACTTATCAGCAGCTTCAGGAGGGATTTCTTTCTTTTCCTCCTTAGGAACTTCTTCTACAAGCAAAGTAGTTGAAGCTAGTTCCTTCTCAAAGCCTTGAGAAGCTGCCTCAGGCTGAAGAGTCTCAGCTACATTGTCCGAAGAGGAATCTTTCAGGGTTTCATGCTCTCTGTCCTGCTCCTGCTGACTGGATGAAGGAGGGTGCTGAGGCTGGGCCTTTTCGGCGGGTTGAGTGGCTAGAGGAGCTGCCTCTTTTTGGTTGAGAATTTGTAAGGGAAGAGGAAAGATGATGTTCTCTGGTCTCCTCAGTTCGGAAGAAGCGTCAATCCTAGCTCGATTGAGGGCTTCTTCCCAAGTCTGAGTGTAGTAGGCACGACATACGACGGGGACCTTTGCCCTTAGGGCATCCTCGGTCTCAGCCACGCCGACGTCGTAACCGTGCTGCTCGGCCTCATCTCTTTCCTTCTCAGCTTTGGCCTTGGCTTCTTCAGCTTCAACCCTGGCTTTTTCAGCCTGATCTCTAAGCCTTTGAGCCTCCTCTAGTTGCTTCTTCAGAGTTGCCAACTGCTCATTGGAAGCAGCCAATTGGTCATTGGCCTCATGTGCCAACTTCCTTTGGCCCTCAGCTTGCCTCTTAGCACCCTCTAGGGCTGCGTCTGTGCTCTTCTGAGCTTGCTCCTCGACAGTCAACCTCTTTTTAAGATCAGTATTGTTGTTTTCAGCAATAGCCAGGGTTTGCACAGTAGCAGCCCTCCTTTTCCTCTCCTCATCTAGTTGCTGATAGAGGGAGTTGGTCATCTCCTCGAGCCTGAATGTATTTTGAACAGCCTTAAAATGAAAATGAAGGAATGAGTATCATGTCAAGCAAAGAAAAAAAAGAAGAAGAGAAAAATAGCCAAGGAGAATAAGTACATACCATGCCCAGAAACTTTTTGGAATGATGGAATACTTCACTCCTCTTAAAACCTCGCAGCTCCACCATATCTTTGGGGAGCAGAAGGGTTTGCTCCAGAGCTGAGGCAACATGACAACCTATGCCCCCATTGAAGTCCCTAATTGATGCATCATCCATCAGGGGTTCACCACCAAGCATGGGAGCTGGAAGCCACACATGGGGCTCTGGGAATTGGCTGTTTGCCCTTTTTGCACCTCGGCTGGGGGCATGACTAGTTTTTTGCTGCTTCGTCGCCCTATGAGCTTCTTCTTCACTAGAGGGACGAGGTCTTCCAGTCTCCATTACCTCTTTACCCTTCTGTTCCCTTCTCCTCTTAGGATCAATCTGTTCGGTCCTGGAAAGCATGGATGGTTGAGGAGCCGAGGAGGAGACCTGGGCGGGGGAGGTGGAAGCTTGGGCTGAGAAGGTTTCCCAACTTCTCCTCTTCCTAGTTGGCTCTCTAATAGCTCTTGTAAGCTTCTTTGGGGTTTCCTTTAGATACCCATCTCTTTTGGCACGTTCTTGGGTGAAGAAGGTTGGTTAAAAACCTTGAAATCGTCTGTGGACTTAGTGAGGTCCACAAAACCCTCTTCCTCTTGTTCTTCTTCCT
Organism: Quercus parvula; assembly: GCA_030820535.1. Lineage (NCBI taxonomy): Eukaryota > Viridiplantae > Streptophyta > Magnoliopsida > Fagales > Fagaceae > Quercus > Quercus parvula. Next base: position 20,511,460 of record JAUAME010000011.1, on the reverse strand, counting down.
CTTCCTCCTCTACTTGAAGAATGGGTGAGGGAGATGGTACTCCTGTTGAAAGGGTGGCAATAGGTAGTGGTTGGGTGAGCGGTGTATGTCTGGGGAGAGGAATGCCTTCAGGAACTATGAATCCCTCTTAGGTAACATTGATGCAGTGGAGCTGAGGATCCTTAGCCCTTATCACGCACCTCGGAGCTTGGAATGCACATGAGATGGGCATATATCCAATGATGAGGTGTGCTGCTCTCAGTTGGCCGTCTGATTCGTTGACGTACACCTCAGATTGCAGGATCCTATCTAAGCTCACCTTGTTAACTAAGCGGAGCGAAGGTGTAATGGAGTTGGGATTTGCAATGTCATTAAAACCAAGAAAAACACATTTCAGTAATAGCGAAGGGCAATAGAAATGGAAGAATTGTACAAGTTAAATTGTAAAACTTAACAATTGACCCCCCACCTGGTGTACCCTCCTTAACTGGGCAAGGTAAACAATCATGTCATTGCCCAGAAAAGATCAAAAAGTCGTCATTTAGTCCCTTGTTTTGTTTGATATAGGGAAGCACTGGATCAACCTAACTTCGGAGTGCCTTGACTTAGGTAATACCCCTACTCTTTTAGATTGTGCAAATTGTATATCCAATTCACGTCGTGATGAGTTAGGTTTAGATTCATTCCCTCGTTTAAGGCTTCTATACTTCCTAATACCATAAATATGTTCGGGGTACATTGTGTGGGAGAAAGCCTAAAAAACCAAAGAAAATTCCTAGTGAGGGTACCCATAAGAATTGTCATCCCTCCCTCTATGAAGGCAATCATAGGGATGACCACCTCCCCTGTTTTTCTCTTGTCAAACCATTCCTCCTGTGCAGCGTACCTAACGCCCACGTGTGGGGGAATGTTGTATTTGGTCCTAAAGCTCTTCATCCTCTCCTCGGAGTCCACTAAGTGCTTAAATCTACCCATTTTCTAAGAAGTTTTTAAAGGAAATTTCGAAAAATCGAAATAAAAGTTGAAGAGAGTTCAGGGAGACTTACAGGTTTGAGAAATGGTCATCGGACAAGATTTTTGTATTTGTAGATGCACAGGAGAGTGAGAGAGAAAGAGAGAAAGACAAGTTCAATGCATAGGTTCTAGAATAATGCGACTGTTGAAGGAGAAAAGGAATTGATTTGAAAGCTTATTTATAGTGGCACAGAAATTGCGAGCGGGAGTTTTCCTGCTCATATTCCAAGAAAGCCCATCCACCGTTAGATTCCCATCCTGCCGTTGAACGTGGGGGACAAGGGAGTTGACAAAATTAAATAAAGGCATGCTCTGATCGCTGAAGCGTTAGGGACGTGCCTTAGGAAGATAAACACGTATTTTTGGGATTTAACCCAACGAAACAAGATCATAGGGGGAATAGGACGAGGATATCAAAATCCCCATTTTCTCCCGAGGAATCGAAAAGCAAGATTTTGAGGGGCTATTGTGGGGACCAGTTGCCTCTAGAGGTGTTGTTTAGGCTGAATAGGCTGGGCCTGTGGCCCAATGACCCAGTCCGAGGATGCAGACGTATCCGAGGACGATCAACTAAGGTAAAAATGGAAATTGCATCAGATGAAGAGTTGAAGGGTATTTATAGCAGACCTAAACCTATCTGAGGTGAAAAGTCACCCCGGAACATTTGTTCGAGATGCTTGAAACATCCTTATCCCCTTAATATACTGTTTTAAGGGAACCTTATGACAAGGGGGGGTCAAATATTGGATAAGGGATGAGGGCAGAGGATAACAAATATCTGTGAAGCTGTTACCTCCACATTAAATGCTTCCCAGCTAACTCTCTGGCCACATTAATATGGAGGTGATACCTGAACAGTAAACAAGCAACCTTACAGCTAGTGGTAGAAGGTTCAAAGAGGTGTGAGATGAGACAGGGGGAAGCTCCCATAACCTAATTTACACGTGTACGGTGAGAATGGTACGAACATCATGGTATATAACATGAAAATGTGTCCAAAGAAAAGGAGGACATAGAAAAAAAGATTAAGAAATACAACACAAGAAGGAAGAACTCCAGATTCTTGATTATACTATTTTGGCTAGGCCGAGGACGATTTTTATATCTTATACGTACAATTATTCTTCCAAATCATCCACGATCGTTACCTCCTTTCTAAATTCAGGCTAGTTCTTTCTCCCATGCTCTACAAATTTATTGTTTGGGCTTGTTGGGCTTGAATCCAATCCTATTTTGGAGTCCAAGCCAAAACTGGTCCTTACATAAGTTATTGCAAAAAAAATTTAAATTCAATTTAGTATTAAAATCTCTATTGCAATTGAAAATTATAAATTATTACAACTAATTATTATTAATGTAATAATTTACTATTGCAACGACTTTTAATTTTTAGATGTAATATTATGTCTAATGTCACTATACTAATTTTGTTGTATTAACACTTAATGTAATAGACTTATTTTGGTGTAGTGAACTCCAATGAAGGTTCAAAGTCGAATAGAGTTAAGAGAAAGACAACCATCGCTAAGGAACGACAATCGGATAGTGACCAGTGAGGAGCGGAGTGCAGCTGACCTTGGTGGTTGGCCATGAATGAAGCTTGAAAAGGAGCTCCTTGGGTCTGGCCAAGAGAGAGAGAGAGAGAGAGGAGAAGAAGAGAACTGAGTTGATAGGTTTTCTTATGGATTTTTTAAACAGAGAAATTAACAAATTTTTTTAAAAAAATATGAAACTAACGGAACAGCTAATAGAATCAAACGGAAGGACTTGATTGAACATTTTTTTTTAAACTTATAGGACTCAATTGACTGAATACAAATGTAGAGAACTGAAATCATTTTGGTAAAACTTTTAAAGGGGAATGTTAACGAGCACCGTGAAGATCACAACAGTTTATGTAGAGAGTATCGTATATGAATGAAGCTTGAAAAGGAGCTCCTTGGGTCTGGCCAAGAGAGAGAGAGGAGAAGAAGAGAACTGAGTTGATAGGTTTTCTTATGGATTTTTTAAATGGAGAAATTAAAAAAAAAAAATTTAAATATGAAACTAACGAAACAGCTAACAGAATCAAACGGAAGGACTTGATTGAACATTTTTTTAAAACTTATAGGACTGAATTGACTGAATACAAAGGTATAGAACTGAAATCATTTTGGTAAAATTTATAAAGGGGAATGTTAACGAGCACCGTGCAGAAGATCACAACAGTTTACGTAGAGAGTATCTTATATGTGGAGAGTATCTTATATAGAAGATTCAGGAGAAGATCTCTCTTAGATATGGCTATGTCCAAAGTAGAAAAAGAAGAAGAAGAGAGAGAGGCTTGTCATGGGCACTACAAAAGTGGTGTACTACTTAGAACCATTGATGTCAAAAGAGCTTCTCTGTAAATTCCCTGACAAGTCATCGGCTTTCAACTTCGACTACACGCAGAGCTTAATATGGTCCCTTTGGTCCCTCGGGCTTACAGTGCCATGGACTTGGATTCTGATTTTGAAGATTTGGATTTCATGACACCCACAAATAGAAAGATCTCATTTGGTGGTGGTGCGATGGTGTTGAGCAACAAAACCAAGTTGAAGAAAGTCACTTACAACATCAAGAAGAACTGAAGAAGCTCAACATCAATCTTAATCTTAATGTTTTGAAGATGAAACACATGCACAAGAACAAAACCAAGGCATCTGAGTTCTCCCCAACTCCTCTAAAGCCCACTTTTACCTGTTTCCCACACACCGCAAAGATATTTCTATTCCTATTTCTTTCTAGAGAATTTCTATTATTTTATTTTCTTTATTTCTATATTTTTTTAATCTGAAATTTTGAGATAATTAACCGGAAATTAATAAGCCCTTTTGAGAGAAAAAACATTGTAGGAGAACTTTGTCTCTATTGAGTGCAATTTACTTTTGGTTCATCATCTGATTAAAAACAAAAAACAAAAAAGCATTTTTCTTATCATATTTTATGCTGTTCATTACAGGCTTGGACTAAGGCGTTGAAAGCTGCCTCTAAACATTTCAAGAAAAAGAAGAAGAAAGATCAAACGGCCCATGTGAAGCTCTCCAACAATTTGAGAGATGGGAATATTTCAAGATGATTATTCAATTGGAAATTGAATACTGTCATGTTATTCAAAAAGTGTAAAACTTTTATTGCCCTCCAACAATCTGTATTGCCCTTGCAGAAAGCAGGTACACCGTACAATACTATCACGTTATTCAAAAAGTGGAAAACTTTTATTAATTCTTGTAATGCATAATATTTCAAGGCCTTTTCATTCTTATTATGAAATCAATTGCTCAATTTAATCTTTTTATGGTGGAGGATAGGGTGTAGACATGGCAAAACGGGTCAGAAGTTTCTGACCTGACCCGAAAAATATCCGACCTGAACCTGATTTTTTTGACCCGAAGCAAAAACAGGTTGACCCGTGACCCGCCCCGTGTTTTTTGCGGGTCAACTCGACTCGACCTGCAACTCGACTTGAACCCAAACCAATTTTTTTTTTTATAATTTTTTTTGGGTAAAAAAATAGTAAAATTAAGACAATATTGGTTTAATTGTTCATTGTGAGGTTTAAGGAAACAATTGATATATATACATAACTGCATGCAAATTAATTGAAAGATAAATGGTTGAGCATTTTGTAATGAGTATAGATTATTAGATATCAAATAGCAAAGTACATGCCAAGATAATTTGATTACAATAGAGTTAAAAACATATTTAAAATTGTAGACATGTGTGAGAAACATTCACAAGTGTGAAAATAGTGAAGCCAAAGTATCAAATTAGCATAAATTATAAATGCTTAGACCTATTTTTTAACAATTTATGTTCAAAATAAACGGCTTTTTAAAATAAATTATGATATTTCCTAGAGTGTGTGTTGCTTAACAATGATATGATATTCATAAAAGAGACCATGTATAAATAAGTAAGCAATCAAACTTTAATGTATATCTCAAATTAAAATAGAGTGCCAACCACAATAATAGATTATAAAATTAATTTTCAATACTGTAAATTTCTTATATGTTTTTATTTTTTATCAAATGAGTTATCCAATAAGTCATTTGTAATTTTGTTTTATATTTTGGAATGTTGATATTGTATAAAAATAAAACTTGTGTATTTGTTTTACTTATCTTTGTATTATTTTATTTTAGATAGCAATGTTAGGATTTGTATAATGTTAAAATTATTGAATAAGTATTAATAAGTTTAACTGAGTTAATTCTTGATATAAGTGGTGAATTCAAAATAATGCATTTTACATCAAGTAATTTGTTGAATAACTTTCCAAATAGCAAATACATATTGTTTTCTTTATATATATATATATATATATAAAATAAAAATAAAAAATAAAAAAAAAATCATGTGAAAAATACGGGTCAACCCTCCTGACCAACAACCCAATTGATCCAACCTGAACCCGATCCAACGCGCCCATTTTGCCATGTCTAATAGGGTGGCAGTTTGGCATTAATATACGTGACAATGTCATAGATGCCTTTGGCCTTGTAAATTATTTAAGGAGTTTAATTTTACTAGAGTTTGACTGGGTATAGAAGAAATCCTTTTCTATGTTTGAATGAAATTAAATTCAGTTCTTGTAGTTGGAGAGTTGGAGAGGAGAATAAAAACTAAATAAAGAGATTGAAATAGTAACGGCTAGTTGGGGTTGCTTGGGATGAAAGTATTTCCTCTGAGTCGGTGATAACAAAACAGAGAGTGAGAGTCTCTCCGTCTCCGTATGGGAGTCGGACAGTGATGTATATATATATCCCACTTAGGCAAGAAAAAACTAAACGCAAAAATACTTTCTCTTGAATATTTCAGTACGCAAATATACTCTCTCTAGAAGATTTCAGTAGTCATGGCTATGGCTATGCTTTTGGGTTTAGATGCAAGAACTCGTGTGGCTATGGGTTTAGATGCTAACCCTCGTATGGGTTTGAAGAGGACTCTCTCTTCTGCTTCTGCCTCTGGGTTTCCTTCAAAGCAGCAAGATGATGGCGACAACAAGGAAGCGATCTCAACGTTGTCTTCCGCTGCCAGTAACAGTGCCGGCAACGAGAAGGAAGCGATCTCAACGTTGTCTTCTGCTGCCAGTAATAGAGCCGAGAAGGGTGAAAAGAAAGAGAGGATTGTGGTCAAGATTAATTTGGCTGCATGGCGGAAAAGGAAAGCGCAAAAGGAGGAAGAGGAGAGGAGGAAGTCATTGGAGTTGAAACTTGAAGCGTCAAAAAGAAAGCTACAACTTGGATACCAACAAGTTCAAAAGGCCAAAAGAAAGATTCAATTGATGGATTTGAGAGACATTCCTAAGCCTGAGCCAGAGATTAATCTTTCCAAGAAATCCAAGTTCCATCACCGTCAATGATGATCTACATGTTTGATGATGATTCTTTTTGTATATGATTTTTGAATTCTTTGTACTTAGTTCATGAAGTAATGAAGATGATAATTTTACAATTTTAATTTGTTACGTTTGAATGTAAATCATTTGTTAGTATTGAATGCAAGTCGTCTATCCGACTCTGAGTCGGAGTGAACAAAACAGAGGGATTTTTATTTATCATTAACAACCCATAAACAGAGAGATTTTTAAGTCAGTTTGTATTTATTTCTCATACGTGAGAACCTTTTTTATTCTTTTATCTTTTATGCTAGAGTTTTTATTTATTTATTTTTTTTTTTTGAGAATAGAGAGGTTTTTTCTTGTTGTAAAGGAGAATGGAAAGCAATTCAAGAAATTGTAATGGTTAAGTCTTTTTCTAAGTCTGAGAATGAAGGTTTTATAATTCAAAAAACCCAATCCCTGAAATCGGTATTTCGAACCACAATATTTTTTTCCTTACTCCCCATTTTACCCTCACTTTTACATTTATTACTCATACGTGCCACTTTTTTTTTTTTTAATAAAAATATTAATTTTATTTATTTTTACTTCAATTACAATACACTAGAGAAGAGAGCGAGATAGAGAGAGAGAGTTGCGAAAACAGAATGTAGGGTTGGTGTTGGCGGGAATGGGGGATGATGATGGGTTTCAAAATTATTGTTTGGTGGTGATAGTGGAGTATGCCAATTTGGTAATAGCAACGGGCAATGGTGGTTTCAGATGCCAATTTGGTACTGTATATATGTGGAGGAGAAATTCAATCCAAGTCCAAGGTTCCCCAATATTTGATTTTTTAATTTTTAATTTTTAATATATAATATTATTGATTGTGTTTTCTGTTGTGATGGAGCATTTTTAGCTCTTCATGTTAAGTTTAGATACTTGGTTTCTTCTTTGGCTTTGTGGGATTGTTTTTATACCCAATCAGTTTGTTTGGCTTGTTTACAGATGTCAAAATTATGTCCTAATGGGGGTTTATGTGGGTTCTATTTGGAGAGATTAATTTTGAGATAATTCCTTAATTGAGATCATGTAGAGATCAGATAGCCAATATGTAATGCTGAAATCAGTGCACTAATATCGTGAGTAAGTGTTACAAGACCACATGCTGAACTTATCTACCACGTTAAATGCACTAAGCCTTGCATTTTCTCATTTCATTTTTTTTATCCTCTATATTTAAGATCTTAGATTTTTTTTTTAACCATATTACTTAGGATGCTATTAACTCCATTTTTTTTTTTTCAGTTTTAACTTTTAAGTTGCAAGAATTTTTCGAAACTCTATGTGTGGAGATCTTTGTCAAACTAATAAAAACATTAGTTTGAGTGGGAGCTCTGAGATTCAAGTTCTTATCTTTGCAAAAAATATTAGAAAATGTGTAAAATGGCTTAATCATGTCACATGCATGACTATTCAGAAATTGTAAAAATATCACTTCCCATTTGAATTTTATTCAGTTGTTTGTTTGGTAATTGGGACAAATGTGCAAAAAACAAAGGGGCTCTCTTTTTAAATTATTTTTATTGATGATAGGCTTTAGTTGAAAGAATTCTTTTCCCTCTATAATGGACTGAACAGTAAGATTGGGTTTAGAACTCATGGAGCGTATGCATAACTTATCAATTAAAATAAATAAATAAAAATACAATGGTTTTTTTTTTTTTTTTTTTTTTTTTTGCGAAACTACAATATTGGTCTATCAAGTTTATCCTGTGTGTGCAATTAGTCTTTCAAGTTTGAAACGTGCGCAATTGGTCTCACAAGTTTGTAAAATGAGCAATATAAATTATCTTACTAATTGTCATTAACGGTGTTACTTATGTGGCTAACGGACAATGACTTGATATTTTATTTTAATGATGTTACATATTTTAATTAAAAAATTACAAATTAAAAGTACCAATGAGAACCTTTTTTTACAACGGTACCAATTTTTTTTTTTTTTTTAAAAAAAAGTCTTTTTTTTTTTTCTACCAATTGTAAATATATCAAAATTCAACTTCTTCTTCTCTCCTAAATGACCTTTTTTTTTTCCTGGCTCTTGCACGAAACTCACTTATTGTCTTCTTCTTTCTTCTTTTTCTTTTAATGTCCTATCTCTCTTGCACGAACCCACATACTGGTGGTCTAAGGTCTTCTTCTTCATTTTTTTTTTTTTTTTGGGTGTTTACTGTTTTGTTGTTTTGGTGGTCTTCTTGTTTCAAATAAAATAAAACCCAGTTGAATTTAACCCCACCAACAAAACAAAATTCATAAAAATAGAATCTCAAACCCAGAAAACAAAACCCATTTGAGTTTAACCCTCACCCACAAAACACAAACCAAATCAAACATTTAAAGAAAATAAAAGAAAGAAACAACAAAAGAGAAGCAAAGATGCTGCAAAGTGCTATATGATACTTGCCCTGCTTTTTTTGCTTCTATGCCTCTACTGGGATTTCATGGGTTTTGTTTCATCCCGTGGAGTGTCTGCAAATGTTTAGCTATTTTAGTTTACTCTATTTCTGTATTTTGTTGCAGTTCTGTGTAGTTGTTGTGTTAATATATGTCTTGTTAGTGTGTGTATTATTATCATCCCGGTTGGGCTGTGAAGTTTGTGGTGTTGTAAGACTTTTTAAAGTGTGTTTCTGTTTACATTTAATAAAATCCCAGTTTACGCAAAAAAAAATTGCTTGGGACCTATTTCTGTAATTTTAATTTGTAATTTTTTAATTAAAATATGCCAGATCATTAAAATAAAATATCAAGTCATTATCCGTTAGCCACATAAGTAACATCGTTAATGGCAGTTAGTAAAATGACTTATATTGCTCATTTTGAAAAACTGAGAGACCAATTGCGCATGCTTCAAACTTGAGGGACCAATTAAGTACCCATAGTAAACTTGAGGGACCAATATCATTGTTTCGCCTTTTTTTTCTTCTATAGATGCAATAGAAAATGACGAAATTCTTCTATTTTGAACTAGGAAGCATGGACACTAGTACAGGTATAGGTATGACATGGTGACATGAGCAATTTTTGAAAAATTACGCGGCAAATACGACATGGATACAACACCCCAATGAAGTGTCCGTGCTTCTTAGTAGTTTTGAACTTGGTGTAAAACCACATATCATATGTAAGTCATTACTACCAGATTTGTCCATTTCCATGTGGAAATAGTGTCTTGTATATGCTGGCTTCGTAGGTCGTGGGGCATGGAATGATGAATCTATCTTTTGCTAGTGCATGGTTTGGAAGCAAGTTTCATTGGACAAATGTTATTATAGTATGGTTATAGTTGTTAAGATTTTGATGATGACTTTGTGTCTTGGATTTCTCTGTTAGCAAAAAGAATGATTTAAATCAAAGGATTATAATGCTGCTCCCTTCAAAATTTAGACTCTACTAGTACACTAAAATTGTGTAGTTTAATATGAACATGTCCCGAAGGGTTATTCTATTCCAACTTCTACTAGATTTATTGAAAATACATGTGTCCTTCATCTAGAACAAGTTGACATGTTGTTGGCCCCAATTCTTTATGGTATTGCACACCATTCAATACCTCTAAAACAGACATAGGTTCCTACATTTTATATAATACATTGATGAGTCATAGCTGACCCCAAAATTTTGGGACTAAGCTTTTTTGTTGTTTTTGTTGATTTCGTTGTGACATATTGATTGGTAGTTGGTACAGATATACCAGTTATGGATTTAGGTCCTGTAGATTGCAGTGTGTAAACCAGACAGAATACAAATCTCTCCACAGATATGTGGAGGGTCAAATGGTGATTTTGCTTTCCAATAGCAATTAATAATCGAGGATAATTATTCTCATAAAAGAGGATGATGCTGATAAACATAATAATAACAAATTTATTGGTAAATAGTCATGACAAGTGCTTGGCGTCAGTTGTCAATATTATTTAATGTATTTTCATTTTAGGTACTGTTTTGTTTATGTGATTTTTTATAATGATAAAAAAAAAAAAAAAAATTAAAAGCGTTGTGACATACGGAGAATTGATTAAGTGGATGGCGCAGGATTTATCAGCTATCGATCCAGGACCTACAGATTGTAGTGTGTTAACAAGACAGGATACACATCACTCCACAGGTGTAGAGAGGCAACATATGATTATACTTTCTAGTAGCAATAATATTCAAGGATAATAATTCTCGTACTAAAAATTCCCAATATACTAGTATTTTTTTTTATAGCCAATATACTAGTAATTTGAACAATAATAGTTCAGTAATAAATAGTACTTGATACTCAGACCCCAGATGAGGTTAATATACTTGTGTATCATATAATTATAGCATTCTGAAATTGTGATATTGATATGGTGTTCCATATATACATAGGTGGTCTGGCAGTGGCGGCCATATTCAGAAAATGTCATTGCAGGGCTGCCTATGTATTGTTTAGCTGGGCAAGACATGGTGTCTCCTTTGATATGCTTTCACATGCTGGAGCTCCATCAACTGGATCTAGTATTGTGCCAGTTTATGTAGTATCTTATATAGAAGAATCAGAAGAAGACCGCTCTTAGTTATGGCTATGTCCAAAGTAGAAGAAGAAGAGACATAGAGGCTTGTTATGGGCACTACAAAAGTGGTGTACTACTTAGAACCATTGATGTCAAAAGAGCTTCTCCGCAAATTCCTTGACAAGTCATCGGCTTTTCTCAGAATGGTAGTAAAGATGATCACAAGGAAGCAAGAGCAAAGCATGAGGAAGTAGAACTTGATCTGAGAAAAGAGCAAAGTACTGCATAAACGACATCAGTTTTATGTTTGAGTATTATGTACAAACGACAAGTAGCTTAGTCTCTGTTTTTGGTTGTATAAATGCCCACATGTGGGAGAGTTAGTTTCTTGTATGCAGTCACGTGTAGGAGTTAGTTATTTGAGTCTGTTAGTATCAGTTATTTAGTTAGAATGTTTTTCTAGCTTAGATCAATATATATATAGACTTGTAATCTCTTTTGCAATCAATGAGAAATATAGAAATTCTTCTTTTCTCTGATATGGTATCAGAGCAAATCCCCAAATTTTAGGGTTTCTTCTTTTGTTTTCTCTTCAATTTCTTTTCAGTTTTCTCGGGAAAACACTCTGTTTTTTGAGAAAATTCCTTTTCCTCATCATCAATGGCTTCCGCTGCCACAAAAACGAATACAACTGGTACTAATGGTTCTGTACCTCAAAATCCATCTCCTTCTTCACAAGATTCACGAATGGATGATCCTTTGTTCTTGCAACATGCTGAGAATCCAAGCTTAGTGTTAGTTACGCAGCCTTTAATTGGTGGAGAAAACTACTCAACTTGGGCTTGAGCTGTGAGAAAGGCATTGCTCGCCAAGAATAAGTTGGGATTTATTGATGGGACTCTGACTCTCTCATCTCCATTGATTTCTACTCCTTCATCTGTGCAAGCATGGATTAGATGTGATAACATGGTTGGGACCTGGTTGACCAATTCAGTTTCTTCAAAGCTCCAAGCAAGCATCATATATGAAGATACTGCTTTAGAAATCTGGAACGATTTGAAGAATCGTTTTGCACAAACCAATGGACCAAGGGTTTTCAATCTCCAAAAGGAAATTTCAGAATTTCTTCAAGGTGAGATGAGCATTATTGATTTCTTTACTCAATTAAAAGTCTTTTTGGAGCAACTACAAAACCTTAATCCATTTCCCTTTTGCACTTGTGGCAAGTGTATGTGCAATATCAATAAAAGACTCAATGATTTACAAGGTCGAGAGTCTGAGATGAAGTTCTTAATGGGAGTAAATGACTCTTTTTCTCAAGTTAGGTCTCAGGTGTTGCTCATGGATCCTATTCCATCACTGAGCAAGGTTTATTCCTACATGATTCAAGAAGAGACTCAAAGGTCAATCCCAAATGCACCAGTTGTTAAAGTAGATTCCACTGTTTTGGCTACTAAAATGTCCACTGATCAAGTCAATCAGGTCACCAATCTTGTTAATTCTGGTGGGAAGGGAAAAGATAGGCCAGTTTGTACCCATTGTGCAAGACTGGTCACACTGTGGACAAATGCTACAAATTACACAGGTTTCCTCCAGGTTTCAAGTTCAAGAATAAGCCTGCTATGGCACATCAAGTTTCCTCAGGATCAAGCTCAGAATTTGTTTCACCAATGCATCAATTTTCTGCTTTTACTTTTGAACAGTGTCAGCAGCTTTTAGCCCTGTTTGGTGCATCCAATCCTTCCCTTGTAACATCATCTCATGTATCAGCTGACTCAATGGTCACAACAACCCCTTCTTCCACTTCTGCTAATGTGGCAATGACAAGCATGAATTTTTCTCATAGTGTTTTTGCTGCTCAAGTGGTAAATAGAAGGGCTTATGGTGGTAATACTTGGGTCTTGGATACTGGTGCGATTGATCATTTTGTATGTTTAGTAGATTTGCTAACTTCAATCACAGCTATTAGGCAGTCTTTGGTCCAATTACCTAATGGGGAATCAGCTCAAGTAACTCACATTGGGACTGTTACTCTTTCTTCTTCCCTAGTTCTTAAAAATGTTCTCTGTGTTCCATCCTTTTCTTTTAATCTCTTGTCTATTAGCTCTTTAACTCATTCACAGCCATATTGTTGTGTTTTTCTATCTGCTTATTGCTTCATTCAGGACCTTATTTCCTGGAAAACGATTGGGGTAGGCAAGGCACTTGATGGATTGTACCTGTTGCAGTCAAACAGTCTTCAACAATCCTCTAGTTCTTCATTTGCTACCTTCTTATCTGCTCACAACCTCACTGATGCCTTTGGTCATTTCACTGCTGTTACTTCCACACCAGTATCTTCTCAACCTTCATCTATTTGGCATGACAGGTTGGGGCATTCATTTGATGTCAAACTCAATAGATTGTGTCATGTAATCCCTTCTTTAAAACCTTCTTGTAATAAAGGTTGTCAAATCTGTCCTATGGCAAAACTTAAGAGATTGCCTTTTCCTTTTCATAATAATATTAGTTCTTGTGCTTTTGACCTGATTCATATGAATGTATGGGGTCCCTACTCAACTCCTACTTTAGATGGCTTCAAATATTTTTTAACTGTTGTGGATGATGCTACAAGAGCAACATGGTTATTTTTAATGAAGTCTAAATCTGAAGTTAGGCAGTTGTTCTCTTCTTTCTATACTATGGTTCATACTCAATTTGGCCTTAAAATCAAAGCTGTTAGAACTGATAATGCCAAGGAGTTTATAATGTTCGATTTCTTCAATTCTCATGGAATTATACATCAAACCAGCTGTGTTTACACTCCACAACAGAATTCTGTTGTGGAGAGGAAACATCAACATCTTCTTTGTATAGCTAGAGCCTTACAAATTCAATCCCAACTCCCTCTTCAGTTTTGGGGTGATTATGTGTTACATGCTGCCTATCTCATAAATAGACTTTCCATCTCCTTTGCTACATGATAAAACTACCTTTGAACTTCTTTTCCCCAAAATTCCAGATTATTCTAATCTCAAAACTTTTGGTTGGCTATGTTTTGCATCCACCATTTCTCAAACCAAATCCAAATTTTCTCCAAGGGCAAGGAAGTGTGTCTTTCTTGGTATTCCTTTCAATGTTAAAGGTTTCAAAGTCTTTGATCTTAAATCTCACACTGTTTTTCTTTCTAGAGATGTCACATTTCATGAAAGTGTGTTTCCTTTTGTTTCTAATTCAAATAATTCTATCCAGCAGCCTTGTTCCATTCCAATGTCTTGTGTTCCAGCTGTTAATCCTCTTTTTGATCCTTTAATTCAATCTCAATCTGCTGTACCACATGATTCCATCACTCATATTCATCATTCTATTGATGATGATTTGCTTGATGAGGTTCCCGTTGAGCCCCCTGATCCTATTGTTGATCCTATCCCTCTTAGAAAGTCTTCTAGAGCTGTCAAACAACCTTCCTACTTGCAAGCTTACCACTGCAACCAGGTATCTTCTGTCATTGCTGGTTTTCCTTCCTAATCAGGTACTTCTCATCCACTATCTTCCCATCTTTCTTATCAACACCTCTTTTCTTCTTACAAATCTTTCTACTGTAACATCTCTTCCCTTGTTGAGCCTACCTATTATTATCATGCTGCTTCTGATCCCAAATGGCAAAAGGCCATGACTGCTAAAATAGCTGCCCTTGAAGCAAATCAAACATGGACTTTAACCCATCTGCCTGTTGGTAAGAAGCCTATAGGGTGTAAATGGGTGTATAAAATCAAGTACAAGGCTGATGGTTCAGTTGAAAGGTACATGGCAAGGATAGTTGCTAAGGGTTTTACACAGAAAAAGGGTGTGGACTATTTTGAGACCTTTTCCCCTGAGGCCAAAATGGTGTCTGTCAAAGTACTCCTTGCTGTGGCTGCCATTAAGGGCTGGTTTCTTAGTTAGTTGGATGTTAACAATGCTTTTCTGCATGGTGATTTGGATGAGGAAGTTTATATGGCTCTTCCACAAGGGTTTCATAGCCAGGGGGAGGTATTTTGTAAGCTGAATAAGTCTTTGTATGGGCTTAAACAAGCATCTAGGCAATGGTTTGCCAAGTTTTCTGGCACTTTGCTTCAGCTTGGTTTTACTTAGTCCAAACTTGATTACTCATTATTTACTAGGAGGCAAGGTGATGTTTTCATGATGCTTTTGGTGTATGTGGATGATGTCTTAATAGCTTGTAATGATAAAGCTGAGATAGACAGATTCAAGGTTCTATTGGATGACAGGTTCAAGCTCAAAGACTTAGGGGACTTAAAGTACTTCCTTGGATTAGAGGTTGCCAGATCAGTCAAGGGAAATGCTCTTTGTCAAAGAAAATACACTCTTGAGGTGCTTAATGATGCTGGTATGTTAGGGTGTAAACCAGCTAAGACCCCCATAGGACAAAGTCTCAAGTTAAGTCAAATGGAAGGAGAAGAGCTCAAAGATCCCAGCACCTATAGAAGGTTAATTGGGAGGTTATTGTATCTGACCATCACAAGGCCAGACATCACTTTTGCTGTTCACAAGCTTAGCCAATACATGTCAAAACCAAGAAAGCCACATCTGGATGCAACCTATAGAATCTTACAATATTCGAAGAATGAACCAGGGAAGGGCCTCATGTTCTCCTCCAAAATAGATTTACATTTAAAAGGTTTCGCATATGCTGATTGGGCTTCATGTTGTGATACAAGGAAATCAGTGACAGGTTATAGCATTTTCATTGGAGATTCTTTTGGTGTCTTGGAAATCAAAGAAGCTGTCCACAGTTTCCAAGTCATCAGCAGAGGCTGAGTATAGAGCCATGGCAGTTGCAACATGTGAACTTGTGTGGATTTTATACTTTCTAAAGGATATTGGAGTTAAACATGACAAAGAGGCATTGTTGTTCTCTGATAGACAAGCAGCATTGCACATTGGTTCCAATCCCGTTTGCCATGAGAGGACCAAACATATTGAAATAGACTGTCACGTGGTCAGGGATAAAGTTTTGGAAGGTGTCAT
The DNA here is from genome assembly GCA_030820535.1 of Quercus parvula. NCBI lineage: Eukaryota > Viridiplantae > Streptophyta > Magnoliopsida > Fagales > Fagaceae > Quercus > Quercus parvula. The sequence goes on along the minus strand of JAUAME010000011.1, from coordinate 20,495,560 downwards.
TAAGCTTAATCATGTGAGGTCTCATTGCCAATTAGCAGACATGCTTACCAAAGGATTGGGGTACAATCAATTTTCTAATCTTGTTGACAAGATGGGAATGATGAATATACACACACGAGCTGCTCTTGAGGGGGAGTATCAGAATGGTAGTAAAGAGGATCACAAGGAAGCAAGAGCAAAGCATGAGGAAGTAGAACTTGATCTGAGAAAAGAGCAAAGTACTGCATAAACGACATCAGTTTTATGTTTGAGTATTATGTACAAACGACAAGTAGCTTAGTCTCTGTTTTTGGTTGTATAAATGCCCACACGTGGGAGAGTTAGTTTCTTGTATGCAGTCATGTGTAGGAGTTAGTTATTTGAGTCTGTTAGTATCAGTTATTTAGTTAGAACGTTTTTCGAGCTTAGATCAATATATATATATATATATATATATATATATATATATATATAGACTTGTAATCTCTTTTGCAATCAATGAGAAATATAGAAATTCTTCTTTTCTCTTATAGCTTTCGACTTCAACTACACACAAAGCTCAATATGGTCCCTTTGGTCTCTCGGGCTTACAGTGCCATGGACTTGGATTCTGATTTTGAAGATTTGGATTTCATGACACCCACAAATAGAAAGATCTCATTTGGTGGTGGTGCTATGGTGTTGAGCAACAAAACCAAGTTGAAGAAAGTCACTTACAACATCAAGAAGAAGCTCAACATATATATTAACCTTAAAGATTTGAAGATGAAGCACATGCACAAGAACAAAACCAAGGCATCTGAGTTCTCCCCAACTCCTCTAAAGCCCACTCTTACCTGTTTCCCACACACCACAAAGATATTTCTATTCCTATTTCTTTCTAGAGAATTTCTATTATTTTATTTTCTTTATTTCTATATTTTTTTAATCTGAAACTTTGAGATAATTAACTTGAAATTAATAAGCCCTTTTGAGAGAAAAAAATTGAAGGAAAACTTTGTCTCTATTGAGTGCAATTTACTTTTGGTTCATCATCTGATTAAAAACAAAAACAAAAGAGCATTTTTCTTATCATATTTTACGCTGTTCATTACAGGCTTGGACTAAGGCGTTGAAAGCTGCCTCTAAACATTTCAAGAAAAAGAAGAAGAAAGATCCCACGGCCCATGTGAAGCTCTCCAACAATTTGAGAGATGGGAATATTTCAAGATGATTATTCAATTGGAAATTGAATACTATCATGTTATTCAGAAAGTGTAAAACTTTTATTGCCCTCCAACAATCTGTATTGCCCTTGCAGAAAGCAAGTACACCGTACAATACTATCACGTTATTCAAAAAGTGGAAAACTTTTATTAATTCTTGTAATGCATAATATTTCAAGGCCTTTTCATTCTTATTATGAAATCAATTGCTCAATTTAATCTTTTTATGGTGGAGGATAGGGTGTAGACATGGCAAAACGGGTCAGAAGTTTCTGACCTGACCCAAAAAATAACCGACCCGAACCCCATTTTTTTGACCCGAAGTAAAAACAGGTTGACCCGTGACCCACCCCGTGTTTTTTGTGGGTCAACCCGACCCGACCTGCAACTCGACCCGAACCCAAACCAAATTTTTTTTTTTAATAAATTTTTTTTTGTAAAAAATAGTATAATTAAGACAATATTTGTTTAATTGTTTATTGTGAGGTTTAAGAAAACAATTGATACATTTACATAACTGCATGCAAATTAATTGAAAGATAAATGGTTGAGCATTTTGTAGTGAGTAAAAATTTTTAGATATCAAATAGTAAAGTACATGCCAAGATAATTTGATTACAGTAAAGTTAAAAACATATTTAAAATTGTAGACATGTGTGAGAAACATTCACAAGTGTGAAAATAGTGAAGCTAAAGTATCAAATTAGCATAAATTATGAATGCTTAGACCTATTTTTTAACAATTTATGTTCAAAATAAACTGCTTTTTAAAATAAATTATGATATTTCCTAGAGTGTGTGTTGCTTAACAATGATATGATATTCATAAAAGAAACCATGTATAAATAAGTAAGCAATCAAACTTTAATGTATATGTCAAATTAAAATAGAGTGCCATCCACAATTGATAATAGATTATAAAATTAATTTTCAATACTGTAAATTTCTTATATGTTTTTATTCTTTATCAAATGAGTTATCCAATAAGTCATTTGTAATTTTGTTTTATATTTTGGAATGTTGATATTGTATAAAATAAAACTTGTGTATTTGCTTTACTTATCTTTGTGTTATTTTATTTTAGATAGTAATGTTAGGATTTGTATAATGTTAAAATTATTGAATAAGTATTAATAAGTTTAAATGAGTTAATTCTTGATATAAGTGGTGAATTCAAAATAATGCATTTTACATCAAGTAATTTGTTGCATAACTTTTCAAATGGCAAATACATATTATTTTCTTTATATAAATATATATATATATCATGTGAAAAATACGGATCAATCCGACCCGATCCGTAACCCGATTGATCCGAACTGAACCCAATCCGACCTGACCTGCCCGTTTTGTCATGTCTAATAGGGTGGCAGTTTGGCATTAGTATACGTGACAATGTCATAGATGCCTTTGGCCGTGTAAATTATTGAAGGAGTTTAATTTTACTAGAGTTTGACTGGGTATAGAAGAAATCCTTTTCTATGTTTGAATGAAATTAAATTCAGTTCTTGTAGTTGGAGAGTTGGAGAGGAGAATAAAAACTAAATAAAGAGATTGAAATAGTAACGGCTAGTTGGGGTTGCTTGGGATGAAAGTATTTCCTCTATGAGTCGGTGATAACAAAACAGAGAGTGAGAGTCTCTCCGTCTCCGTAAGGGAGTCGGAGAGTGATGTATATATATATCCCACTTAGGCAAGAAAAAACTAAACGCAAAAATACTTTCTCTTGAATATTTCAGTACGCAAATATACTCTCTTTAGAAGATTTCAGTAGTCATGGCTATGGCTATGCTTTTGGGTTTAGATGCAAGAACTCGTGTGGCTATGGGTTTAGATGCTAACCCTCGTATGGGTTTGAAGAGGACTCTCTCTTCTGCTTCTGCCTCTGGGTTTCCTTCAAAGCAGCAAGATGATGGCGACAACAACGAAGCGATCTCAACGTTGTCTTCCGCTGCCAGTAATAGTGCCGGCAACGAGAAGGAAGCGATCTCAACGTTGTCTTCTGCTGCCAGTAATAGAGCCGAGAATGGTGAAAAGAAAGAGAGGATTGTGGTCAAGATTAATTTGGCTGCATGGCGGAAAAGGAAAGCGCAAAAGGAGGAAGAGGAGAAGAGGAAGTCATTGGAGTTGAAACTTGAAGCGTCAAAAAGAAAGCTACAACTTGGATACCAACAAGTTCAAAAGGCCAAAAGAAAGATTCAATTGGTGGATTTGAGGGACATTCCTAAGCCTGAGCCAGAGATTAATCTTTCCAAGAAATCCAAGTACCATCACCGTCAATGATGATCTACATGTTTGATGATGATTCTTTTTGTATATGATTTTTGAATTCTTTGTACTTAGTTCATGAAGTAATGAAGATGATAATTTTACAATTTTAATTTGTTACGTTTGAATGTGATAAGGATATTTTTAGACCTACGAAGCTTATGACCCTGACGCCACCATGAAGCTGACGGTGTTAAGGCTGAAGGGGTAAGGTAAGCTGACGACCCTGACGAGGGAGAAAGCGAAGCTGACGACCCTGACGAGGTAGTAGGCGAAGCTGACGACCCTGACGCTACCATGAAGCTGACGGCGTTAAGGCTGAAGGGGTAAGGTAAGCTGACGACCCTGACGCTACCATGAAGCTGACGGCGTTAAGGCTGAAGGGGTAAGGTAAGCTGACGACCCTGACGAGGGAGTAAGCGAAGCTGATGACCCTGATGAGGTAGTAGGCGAAGCTGACGACCCTGACGCCACCATGAAGCTGACGGCGTTATGGCTGAAGGGGTAAGGTAAGCTGACGACCTTGATAAAGGATTGCTTGCCACTCATGATTGCATATATAAGGAAATGTCTTGCTCTCCACGCTTGGTGATACCCAAAGGGATTCCTATAAGGAAAGGATCCCGCAAAATACGCTCAAGAAAACTCCTATAAGGAAAAGACTTGTAATCCAAAGAGGAGAGGTAAACTCTCTACTACTATAAAAACCCCAATACCCTAACAAATCAAGGTACGCACAATTTTACCCCTCTAGCATTCTAGAGTTATGAACAAGAGATTTCTCTAACTTGACCGTCGGAGGGTATTTGGCCGGTACCACACCGGTACTCCTCTTAAGGTCTTCAGCTTTTGTATTGTGCAGGTTCTTGTCAAGAGCATGTGAGGACCGTCTGGCTCACTGGTGATTTTTTTTGGCATCATCAGAATGTAAATCATTTGTTAGTATTGAATGCAAGTCGTCTATCCGACTCTTAGACGGAGTGAACAAAACAGAGGGATTTTTATTTATCATTAACAACCCATAAACAGAGAGATTTTTAAGTCAGTTTGTATTTATTTCTCTTACGTGAGAACCTTTTTTATTCTTTTATCATTTACGAAAATTTTAATTCAAGAATGGATTCTTTCTCTAAGTCTAAGAATGAAGGTTTTATAATTCAAAAAATCCAATCCCTGAAATCGGTATTTCGAACCACAACATTTTTTTTTCACTCCCCATTTTACCCTCACTTTTACGTTTATTACTCATACGTGCCACTATTTTTTTAATACAAATATTAATTTTATTTATTTTTACTTCAATTACAATACACCAGAGCAGAGAGCAAGATAGAGGGAGACAGAGAGAGAGAGAGAGAGAGTTGCGAAAACAGAATGTAGGGTTGGTGTTTGCGGGAATGGGGGATGATGGGTTTCAAAATTATTGTTTGGTGGTGGTAGTGGAGTATGCCAATTTGGTAATAGCAACGGGCAATAGTGGTTTCGGATGCCAATTTGGTACTGTATGTGGAGGAGAAATTCAATCCGAGTCCAAGAGTACCACTGTGAGGTTCCCCAATGTTTGATTTTTTTTATAAAATTTTTAATATATAATATTATTGATTGTGTTTTCATTTTTGATGGAGCATTTTTAGCTCTTCATGTTAAGTTTAGATACTTGGTTTCCAAGGTTCCCCAATTAGTTTGTTTGGTGTGGAATTTGGAAATCACCTTTTTCTCCTTTGGTTTTCTACTTTGTTATTCTTTAGTGGTTTTAACTGATTTGGTTTATCATAACTGTGGGAGAATATAATGTGTGGTTTGGTTTAACCAATGTGTTTTTCCTTTATATCTGATAACTCTGTAGTGTTAATCACGTAGAAATATAAATTTAGTTTTTCAAGTGGAGACTGTTATATTGTAATTCTAAATTAACTTAATCAAATCATATAACTTTCTCTAATTATAAGGCATTCATAATATAAAACAAACATATTCTTCCATGCTTCCCTTCTTCAAACTCTTGATATTTTATCAATTTTTTTGTTCACTAGGCACTTTGAATAGATAATGAATACATAAATTAATCACATTTTACATTTTTACTAGTATATCGTATGGCTTTGAAATGTTTCTCATCTATGTTTCTCTGTCTTCTTTTTATTATTTTTTTTTAAATAAAACTTTTATTGTTTTGTCCACTCGATGTGAATGCTATCAAATAAATGAGAATGAAACTAAATGTTGAATTCAACTTTTCAAGCTTCCGTTGTTTGGGTTGGTTAATGAAAATGAAACTAAATGTTAAGGCACACATTAACCATTCATTTTGAGAAAGTTTTTATGGGGAATTAAAAAAGCTGTCAAAAAAGTTAATTACTTTTTTGTTTTTTCTTAAATTTTTTTTTAAAACAGTCTATTAATGTATGCCCTAAGGGCTCACGTTAGTAAATCCCTTGTTGTTTAGTGTGAATGATATAAATAAATTAGAAGAAATCGATTTAACTTTTCAAATTTTGTCATTTAGTGAGTATCTCCTCCCAATATCACATTGATATATCAAATCAAGCTGTCTTATCGATATATCAAGTCATGGATCAATGGTCTTATTAATATATCAAGTCATGAAATTTAGTAAGTTTTTTTTTTTTTTAAATAAAACGTTTATTGTTTTGTCCACTCGATGTGAATGCTATCAAATAAATGAGAATGAAACTAAATGTTGAATTCAACTTTTCAAGCTTCCGTTGTTTGGGTCTGGTTGATGAAAATGAAACTAAATGTAAAGGCACACATTAACCATTCATTTTGAGAAAGTTGTAATGGGGAATTAAAAAAGCTGTCAAAACAGTTAATTACTTTTTCGTTTTTTCATAAAAAAAAAATCCTAAAATGGTTTATTAATATATGCTCTAAGGGCTCACGTTAGTAAATCCCTTGTTGTTTAGTGTGAATGATGTAAATAAATTAGAAGAAATCGATTTAACTTTTCAAATTTTGTCATTTAGTGAGTATCTCCTCCCAACATCACATTGATATATCAAATCAAGTTGCCTTATTGATATATCAAGTCACGTGGTCACATGGCCTTCTTATTATTATTGGTTAGGCCTAATATCATTTTAAAAACTCTTAAATTTTAACAAATTATTGAAACTTTGACTATAAGCTTATGATTTCATATATTTACCTAAAATTTTGTTTGGATATTTGTAAGACCTTTGTTGAGGTAAAATTGGAATTTTACTATCCTTGAATATGAGGCTCAAGTTAGTCACCCTATGCCTCTTAGAGAGTCCAAATAGGATTGAGTGAAAGACAATATCCTTTATCAGTCTTTCTATATTATGGGTTAGAGAACTAAGCACATGTCAAGTAGCATTAAATAAGATTGATGGTGAATGAAATTATAAATACAAAAATGCAATGACTACAACCATACGGTAAAAGAGGCTTACTTAGTTGACCTCCATGGCTGTGGGTAGTCATTGAGGCACGATCCCCTTGGTAGTAGGTCTATTATGTTCTAAGCTATTAAGCTTGGACTCACCATTCATCAAAATTCCAAATTAGGGCTCTAGATTTTTATGTCCCACAATATTCAAATCTAAAGAAAATAAGACAATTTGGATATGAATATCAGGATGCTTGATTTAGCCTCCAAGCTGTAAGTAGCTTTCTTGATCAATCTTCACCTTTTAGTTCTTCTAAAATAAGATTTTTACTTTGAGCACTAGGGGATTTTTGTTTTTAATTTTTTTTATTTTATTAATTTATGGAAAGTGTTATTTATTTATTTTTTTATTTTTTTGAGTACTGGTTAATATATAAAGAGACAAACACTTTCATGATTTCACCACATATTTCAATTATTATATATATATATATATATATATATATATATAAGGTTGGGTTCAAGTTACACCTGGTATAACTCTAGGTAATGTTGCACCACCCAATAACTTATTATTGAATTCATATTTTAAAAAACCAACTGTTAGATTACATATTCTATATGTTTTCAACATGCTTAGAAAATTTCAAAATGATCAGAGATCAATAGTCATGTCATCAATCAATTATTTAAATTCAAATTTTTGTAGTTTAAAATAATGCATAAAAGATGAGTTTATGGATTGAATGGTAAATTATATCCATTTGGCATGAAAATTGGCATGCATGTTGAAAACATATAGAATATGTGATCCAACGGTTGGTTTTTAAAAATATGAATTCAATAATAAGTTATTGGGTGATGTAACATTGCTTAGAGTTACACCAGCTGTGACTTGAACCCAACCCATGTGTGTGTATATATATATATTAATAGGTAAAACTTAGAGAAAATCCAATTAAATTATAAACTAGAGTCTGATTTTGTGTCATGTGGCTAATTTAACTTTCTTAATTTTGGCGCACCAAGCTTCAATCTCAACACAACACTTATTGGATTTTTTTTTTTTTTTTCAAAATAAAACTAGTTTTCAAACAATTTCATTAGGTAGCACGTTTTCAAAACTTTTATAAAAACTAACATCTCGAGTGCAACAGACTCGATTTTAGTGTGCTAAATTGAGTATAATGAAGACAATTTCAACATGAAACTCGAGTGTAATGGACTCAAGTTCTGTCATATAAAACTTAAGTCCATAGGACTCGATTCTTTTAAATTAGCCTTACAGGACTTCATCTTCTCTGAACCACTTCTCCTCTTCTTCTTCCTCTCCTCTCTATGGGTCTCAAGTTCCTTTAATGCCCAAATGCACACACAAATAATTGTTCAATCAAACAAGGAACAAACCTAGATTGAACTAGGAACAAAGAAAAATAAGAGGAAAAAAAAAAAAACATTAGCCCAGATTGAACAAGGAACAAGGAAAAGTAATGGGGAAAAAAAAAAGCTAGTGAGAAGACCTACAAAATCAATGCTGCTGTGGTTAGCGTAGATACTTCTTCTCGTCCGCCAGATTACCAAGATTGATTCAGGTATTTGTTTTGGCTTTTTTTTTTTTTTTTTTTTTGGTTTTGGGGGCTGGAAGTGGGTGTTTAGTTTTATTCTTGGGTATATGGAGTTGGAAGTGGGAGAGAATGACATCCGATCCCCTCTCCGTTCTCCCTTCTCGTTGTCACTGTCGACATCGCCGCCGCCGGTTGCTTTGAAAGTGATTGCCTGAGAGAATATGAGAGCGTGGAATAGGGATTAGGATTGGGGTTTGGTTTTTGTTTTGTTGTTGTTTTTTGAGTTTGTTGTTGAGAGAAGATAAGAGTTGAGTGGGTTTGTTTTCTGGGTTATTGTTAAACAAAATCGAGTCCTACAGACTCGTGTTTTATATAATAGAACTCAAGTCTAAATTGGATGTTGAAATCATGTGCATTATTCTCGATTGAACAAACTAAAATCAAGTATATTGTACTAGAGATGTTAGTCTCATAAATAGTTTTGAAAACGTGCTAACTAACGAAATTGTTTGAAAATATGTGTTATTTTGAAAAAAAATCTTGAGAACCCTACAAAAGTTTGTCCCATCCCATTACATTGATCTAAAATGGAATTTAAACCAACATTTTGAAACCACAAATACTTATCTGAAGTAGAATTTAAGCCAACATTCTGAAACCACAAATACTTATCCCTGCCCATTTCCATTTGCTCACACCATTTGGTTTTGTCCCTTATATAATGTACACTGCTAGGTTTTCCTAATATCTTGGGTAGTTACGATATCTCCTCTAGCATTCTAAACTTCACTCTCTTTTTCCTTGCATATTGTACAAGCGAAACATGGTGAAGACTTGCAGGGTTCTCTACCAAAAGTTTCATTGTTGAGTTCTTTGGAAGAAGCATTACTAAATCAAATTAAAAGGTTAGGTTAGCGTTTTTTTTTTTGGATCTATCTAATTTTTAAATCAAATATCTTCTTCATTCTGAAACCACATTTTTTTTTTCTAATTTTTAAATTGAATGTATTTTAAATTAAGGTTTTTAAATGTTGTATGCATAGCATTAGTCTATTAAAATAATTTTTTAGAATTTTAATTTTTATTGTGTCTATAACATTACATTATTAACAATTTAACTCAATTCAAAATTTTCGTTGTCTTTAGTACCGTACTATTTTTGTTGTTACTCAACATATTGGTCATTGTAATAGTGTTTATAGTTGATGTTCATTTTTTTTTTTTTTTTTTGTGGTCGACAAAAAAAAAAAAAAAATTTCAAGAATACTATATATAAATTTGCTGACACTGATTTTCTACAATGTTTTACAAGGTTTGTCTTCTTTTTTAAGGGAAAAAAAAAAGTGTCATTCAAAATTTGAATGCTCTTCTATATTCATCAAGATGAAGTTTTTCTTGTTATAGATTTTTTTAACAGTTTCTTATTAACATTAAGAAGTTTGCGCAAAATTAAAACCAAACAATTATTAATAGTCTATTAAAATAATTTTTTAGAATTTTAATTTTTATTGTGTCTATAACATTACATTATTAACAATTTAACTCAATTCAAAATTTTCGTTGTCTTTAGTACCGTACTATTTTTGTTGTTACTCAACATATTGGTCATTGTAATAGTGTTTATAGTTGATGTTCTTTTTTTTTTTTTTTTTTTTTTTTTGTGGTCGAAAAAAAAAAAAAAAAATTCAAGAATACTATATATAAATTTGCTGACACTGATTTTCTACAATGTTTTACAAGGTTTGTCTTCTTTTTTAAGGGGAAAAAAAAGTGTCATTCAAAATTTGAATGCTCTTCTATATTCATCAAGATGAAGTTTTTCTTGTTATAGATTTTTTTAACAGTTTCTTATTAACATTAAGAAGTTTGCGCAAAATTAAAACCAAACAATTATTAATAGTCTATTAAAATAATTTTTTAGAATTTTAATTTTTATTGTGTCTATAACATTACATTATTAACAATTTAACTCAATTCAAAATTTTCGTTGTCTTTAGTACCGTACTATTTTTGTTGTTACTCAACATATTGGTCATTGTAATAGTGTTTATAGTTGATGTTCTTTTTTTTTTTTTTTTTTTTGTGGTCGACAAAAAAAAAAAAAAAATTTCAAGAATACTATATATAAATTTGCTGACACTGATTTTCTACAATGTTTTACAAGGTTTGTCTTCTTTTTTAATGGAAAAAAAAAAAAAAGTGTCATTCAAAATTTGAATACTCTTCTATATTCATCAAGATGAAGTTTTTCTTGTTATAGATTTTTTTAACAGTTTCTTATTAACATTAAGAAGTTTGCGCAAAATTAAAACCAAACAATTATTAATACGTTTAAAATGCACAAAATATGTTTACAATATAATAACTCATATATTCATTTTAACTTTGATTTCAATTTTTTTTTTAAATCCCAATTAATAAATAAACAATTTCATTACATCAATTTCTCTTTATAATAACTATTGTTAACCATAGAGTTTCATATTACAATATTAAAAATAATAATCAATATTTTCAACAAAAAAGGAAAAGTAAACGGATGCCCTTAGGGCATTAGTGGAAGAAATATTTATAGAAACTTTTATGAGAAAAAAAAAACTGATTTTTTTTATATATTATTTATTTTCTATAAAAATAGTATCAAAACTTTTCTTAAATGGTCAATTTAAAAATGCCCTAAAAGTTCCCGTTGACAAGACTCTAAAAATAATAAGTACCAGTTTCAATGTTCACAAAAAATTTAAAATTTTTTCTTATTATTGTTCAAAATTTTTGTGCATAAGCTTGAGTTACAAGCTATTTTAATATAAAGGCTAAAATGTAGAACTGACCCTTAAGTTTCACAAAAATTCATTTCTCAGTCCTTTAACTTTGGTTTTGGTTAATTTAGTCCTCTAAGTTAGACAAATGTTCAATTTAAGCCTTCCACTAACTTTTGATAATGCTCTACAGTTAAGTGCTTTTTTTTTTTCAATTTTTTTTTTTTTTTTTTTTTTTAATATTTGAAAGAGGCAAAAAACTAATTTAAATTAAAAAAAAAAATTATGAAATCCCAAAACACACAACGAACCCAACACACAAACAACAAAAAATTTCTTTACCTTCATCACAACCAAAAATGGCATCCAAACGATCCCAAAATTTTAATACACAAATTCAGATCAAAGCACAGCAAACTTGAACAATAGTAGGATCTAACGTCAACCATCAGTATCACATACAATTTACGTTTGCTATCCACAATAGTGATTGTTTATTCAACAATGAAACAATATTTTTGGGTTTTTCTTTTTTGTGATTCATTTGGTTTTTACAAACAAAATCAAAAATAAGAAAAGATTTGACTAAAAATTGAACTTGAAAACCCAAATCAAATCAAACAAAGAAAGAATTCAAGGAGACCCATATTAGATTGGAGAGAAATAATCCAACAACCCAAACTAGATCAGAGAGAGAGCTTAACCGGATTGTTCACAAAATCCAAAAAACTTTGAAACCAACCAAAACACAACAGCCTAGCCATGGGTTGGAACCACTACAACAAAAAATGTTTATTACAACAAAAAAATAATCGTTGCAATAACATCGAAATCATTGCAATAGTTTATGCGAAGTGTTGCAATAAAATTTGAGGTAATAAGTTTGTATTACAAAAAAAATTTGTTGCAATAAACCTTAAATATTTTAATGAAAATTTTGATGTAATAATATATTTTTTATTGCAATAAACAATTTATTACTTCGAATATCTTGTAGCAATAGGCTATTATTTCATGAATTTTATTACAATAGATTGTAAAGAATTGACAAAAATAATTTGGGTTCAAATTATTGCAACGGTATATTTATTGTAATAGTTAAATTTTTCATTTTTTTTTTCTTACAATAGATTGTAAAATAATTGGAATTAGATCATTGTAATAATATATTCATTACAGCTTCATGTTTGTCATTGTAATAGATTGTAAAATAATTGACACTTTAGTTATTGCAATGTTAAATTTGTTGCAATAAGCCATCTCTTTGAAATTTCGATCTATATATAATATATCGCAAAATATATAATTGGTATCAAGTTATTACAATGGTTTCTTCAATTTAAGTTATTAAAAAAAATTGATTTCTTCAATTTAAGTTGTGGGGACCAATTGCCTCTAGAGGTACTGTTTAGGCTGAATAGGTTGGGCCTGTGGCCCAATGACCCAGTCCGAGGACGCAGACGTATCCGAGGATGATCAACTAAGGTAGAAATGGAAATTGCATCACAAGAAGAGTTGAAGGGTATTTATAGCAGACCTAAACCTATCCGAGGTGAAAAGTCACCTCAGAACATTTGTTCGAGATGGCTTGAAACATCCCTATCCCCTTAATATACTGTTTTAAGGGAACCTTATGATAGGGGGGGATTAAATATTGGATAAGGGATGAGGGTGGAGGATAACAAATATCTATGAAGCTGTTACCTCTACATTAAATGCTTCCCAACTAACTCTCTGGCCGCATTAATGTGGAGGTGATACCTGAACAGTAAAAAAGCAGCCTTACAACTAGTGGTAGAAGGTTCAAAGAGGTGTGAGAAGGGACAAGGGGAAGCTCCCATAACCTAATTTACATGTGTACGGTGAGAATGGTACGAACATCATGGTATATAACATGAAAAGGTGTCCAAAGAAAAGGAGGACATAGAAAAAAAGATTAAGAAATACAACACAAGAAGGAAAAACTCCAGATTCTTGATTATACTATTTTGGCTAGGCCGATGACGATTTTTATATCTTATACGTACAATTATTCTTCCAAACCATCCACGATCGTTACCTCCTTTCTAAATTTAGGCTAGTTCTTTCTCCCACGCTTTACAAATTTATTGTTTGGGCTTGTTGGGCCTGCATCCAATCCTGTTTTAGAGTTCAAGCCAAAATTGGTCCTTACAATTGGTGCCATCTGTGGGGACAGCTTGATCTAATCAAAAGGAGATTTCGGTTTAGTGCTAAAAATGGAAGAGCCAGGTTCGCACCAACTGACGATCAAGCCACATCAGGATAATGTTAATCCGCACCAGGCAGAATCAGGGGGCTCTCAACGTAATAATTCAGTCATAAACCCACAACAAAGGGGAGATCATGAAAGAAGTGTGCAAACAACACATACTAGTAAGAGTTAGTCACGAGGGAAGAGCCATGTCTCCCATGCAAAGAATGAAAGAGACATGCAACGTGAGATTGATAACCTGAAGAAGAAGTTGCGTCGCGGATGGCGAAGGCACTCATCACCTGATTCAAAGCCTTCCTCCGAGGAGATAGATAATGCCACGTACAGGCGAAGATCCAGAACTCCGCCCAGTGAAACTTTCTTTGGCGACGAGGAATATAGCCATAAGCGTAAGAATAGGAGCCCAACTCATAAGGGCCTTGGGAACAATGCCATGATCGAGGCGTTAAATCAGGTTGCTAAGTCCCCTTTCACACGAAGGATAAAGGGTGAGAGCCTCCCTTGGTGATTTCATCAACCGACCTTCTCCCTTTATAATGGTCGGATGGATCCAATAGAACATGTCAGTCATTTTAATCAAAAGATGGTCGTTCACTCTAAGGACGAAGCTTTGATGTGTAAGATCTTTCCATCTAGTTTAGGTCCGATGGCGATGAGATGGTTTAATGGCTTGAAGACGAATTCTATTGATTCCTTCAAGAAGCTTACCCAGTCTTTTGGCGCTCGCTTTATCACGTGTAGCAGGGTTCCATTGCCTTTAGGATCTTTGCTCTCTATGTCCGTGCGAGCGGGGGAAACTTTGAAGGCTTATTCAGATAGATACTGGGAGATGTTCAACGAGATAGACGGGAGCTACGATGATGTGGCCATCAGTACATTCAAGGCTGGACTACCGGCCGAGCATGATTTGAGAAAGTCCTTCATTGGTAAACCTGTTACCAGTGTACGCCTGTTGATGGATAGGATTGATAAGTATAGGAGGATTGAAGAGGATCAGTTACAAGGAAAGGGGAAAGCGAAGGTGATCCCTTAGGAGAGGAGGGATTCCAGGTCTGATCGGATCTAAAACAATCGACCTCGGAGAGACTCTGCAGGGTAGTCTGGATCTGCCAACGCGCAAGAGGTCAATGTTGTATTTCGAGAGCCAGTGCAAAAAGTCTTAGAGAAGGTTAGGAATGAGCCATTCTTCAAATGGCCAAATAAGATGGTAGGAGATCCTGTGAATCACAACCAAAACCTGTACTGCCATTATCATAAGGATCATGGACATACTACTGAAGATTGCAGAAATTTGTGGGATCATTTAGAACAATTGGTCCGAGAAGGGAAGTTAAAGCATCTCTTGCATCACTCTAGTGGTCGAGGAGGCCAAGCGAGCTCAGTGTTTCAGGGAAATGCTGGGCCGAGACCTTAGCAGCATTTTCAAAATCCTGAAGGAGCAGAAGTTGTGTTTGAGCACGTCTAAATGTTCCTTTAGAGTGGGTTTAGGAAAGTTTTTGGGGTACATGGTGACTTACAGGGGAATTGAGGTAAACCCAGACCAAATTAAAGCCATTAATAATTTGCAATCACCTCGAAATCCCAAAGAGGTACAGAAACTCACTAGAATGATGGCCGCTTTGAATCGGTTTATATCCAGATTGGCAAACAGGTACAGGCTTTCTTCCTTCTGCTGCACAAGTGGAAAGAATTTGAGTGGTCCGAGGAGTGTGCTGCGACATTCCAGGAACTTAAACAATATTTATCTCACCTGCCCATTATGTCTAGCCCCATGGTGGATAAAGTTCTTTTTGCTTATATTGCAGTAACCCTTTATGCCATAAGCTTTGTGCTTATACGGGTGGACAATGGTATACAACGACCAATCTATTATGTGAGCAAGTCACTTAATGAAGCCGAGGTGCGCTACTTGCCGTTGGAAAAGGCAATATTCGCAGTGGTTCATGCTACAAGAAAGCTTCCCCATTACTTCCAAGCACACACTGTGGTCGTGCTCACTCAGCTTCCACTCAACTCAGTACTCAGAAGTGCAGATTATACTGGAAGAATTGCCGAATGGGGCACGATCCTAGGGGCCTTCGATATAAAGTACATGCCTCGTACCTCTATAAAGGGACAAGTGCTCGCCGATCTAGTGGCTGAGTTTGCTGAATGTCCTGAGGAAATGGAGGGGGAAAATCATAACATGGGTGAAAAATTAATCGGCATAGTCTCTGTCTAATGTCCCACGCCTTGGGAATTGTATGTGGACGGGGCAGCTAACCAGCGAGGATCAGGGGTGGGGCTAGTTCTAGTGTCACTAGAAAAGATTACTATTGAAAAATCCTTGAGGTTGAGTTTCTCGACTACGAATAACAAAGCAGAGTATGAGGCTTTGCTGATGGGAATGATGATGGTCCAAAAAAGGGGGGAAAGGCAGTGAAAGTTTTTTCGGACTCAAAACTAGTGGTGGGTCAAGTAAAGGGTGATTTGGAAGCACGTGATCCAAGAATGCAGGAGTACTTGTGCCAAATCTGGAGTGTGCAAGTAAAATTTGAAGTCTTTGACTTGTCTCATATTCCTAGGGGTGGAAATACGCATGCAGACTTTTTGGCTACCCTCGCCACGTCCTCGGCATAGGATTTGCCCCGAGTAGTACTTGTTGAAGACCTGTCTACACCTACTTCAATAAACCAGGGTATGCCTTGAATCCACCAGATTAAGCTAGGTCCAAGTTGGATGGATTCCATATCACTATTCCTGGAAAAGGATATATTGCTTGAAGAGAAGTCCGAAACTGAAAAAGCACGAAGAAAAGCTCCTCGGTTTTGGTTGTTCGAGGATAGAAAGTTATATAAGCGCTCTTTCTTTGGCCCCTATTTGCTTTGTGTACACCCCGAGGCATCAAAATCACTTCTACAGGAGTTCCACGAAGGGGTTTGTGGGATTCATACAGGAGGAAGATCCCTGTCTCATAGGGCTCTTACCTAGGGATGTTAGTGGCCAGGCATGCAAAAGGAAGCGCAAGAATACGTTAAGAAATGCGATCAGTGTCAAAGATTCGCGCCAAATATTCACCAGCCTGGAGGAGTTCTCAATCGACTTTCTAGCCCTTGGCCATTTGCTTAATGGGGCTTGGACATTATGGGACCTTTCCCCAAGGCGGTAGGAAATAAAAAATACCTACTAGTCTGTACGGACTATTTTACCAAGTGGGTTGAAGCTGAGCCTCTGGCTAATATCAGTGATGTTGATGTCAAAAGATTCATTTGGAAGAACATTGTTACATGATTCAGGGTTCCTTGTGTGCTCATCTCAGATAATGGCCTTCAATTTGACAGCAAAGCCTTCAGGAAATACTGTTCTGATTTAGGTATAAAGAATAGGTATTCCACTCCGGCCTACCCGCAGGGAAATGGACAGGCTGAGGCTGTTAACAAGGTTATCGTAAACGGACTTAAAAAGAGATTAGAAGATGCCAAAGGAAAGTGGGTGGAAGAGTTGCCACATGTCCTTTGGACATATCAAACAACGCCTCGAAAGTCCACCAAAGAGACCCCTTTCTCAATGACATATGGGGTTGAGGCTATAATCCCATTGGAGAATGGTTTCCTAACGATGAGAACTAGCACATTCACCTCGAATGGAAATGATGAGCTGCTGAAAAAGAATTTGGATCTAGTTGAAAAGTGGAGGGAAAATGCTATGGTGCAGCTGGCCTATTATCAGCACAAGCATAAGCAAGGCTATGATATGAATGTAAAGTTAAGGTCATTGGCCCTAGGAGACTTGGTATTAAGGAAATTTTTGGGAAATACTAAAAACCCTGCTTGGGGAAAATTGGGGCCTAACTGGGAGGGACCATATCGCATTACATTAGTGGCAGGGATAGGTGCGTACTACTTAGAAGATTTAGATGAAAGAACTGTACTCCATCCTTGGAATGTAAACAACCTGAAAAAGGTACTACTATTAATAAGAATAGTCGCTTTATGATTCCCTTCTAGTTTATCTTGAGTGTATATCATGAATCCTTTGACATCCTTTGAAATATTAAACAGAAACTAAGTTATGTCAGGTCCTTGGATCACAAACTTGATAGAAATTAATATACTATGACATCCTTTGAAATATTAAACAGAAACGAAGTTATGTCAGGTCCTCGGACTATAAACTTGGTGGAAATTAATATCCTATGACATCCTCTGAAATATTGAACAGAAACTAAGTTATGTCAGGTCCTCGGACCAGAAACTTGGTGGAAATTAATATCCTATGACATCCCTTGAAATATTAAACAAAAACTAAGTTATGTCAAGTTCTCGGACCACAAACTTGGTGGAAATTAATATCCTATGACATCCTCTGAAATATTAAACAGAAACTAAGTTATGTCAGGTTCTCGGACCATAAACTTGGTGGAAATTAATATCCTATGACATCCTCTGAAATATTAAACAGAAACTAAGTTATGTCAGGTCTTTGGACCACAAACTTAGTGGAAATTAATATCCTATAACATCTCTTGAAATGTTAAACAGAAACTAAGTTATGTCAGGTCCTCGGATCACAAACTTGATAGAAATTAATATCCTATGACATCTTTTGAAATGTTAAACAGAAAATAGTTGTGATAAGTTCTCGGACCACAAACTTGGTGAAAATAATTATCCTCACAGTATCATGGGAGGTATTCAGTAGAGCCTAAGTTGTGTTAAAATCTTTAGACCACAATCTTGAATTCAAATTATTATTTTTTGGACTAAGTTATGACCCATTTTATAAGTTATGATAAGTCTCATAGATATCAACTAAGGGTGTTTCAATATGTTCATGTCCTGCTTGTTACTTAAACGTTGGGATATTGCCTTGAAATTGGGAAACTTATCAAAAGTTAATAAATGGAAAGCATATTTTGAAGATAAGGGGAGTTAATGGTTATATTTTATTTAAGTGTTTTGCCTTTTTATAGAGTATGCTTGAGTGTGGACAGAAAATAAGATACAGTAAATATCATGCAAATAAAGAAAACAATAATACTGACATATATTACTTGGAATAAAAAAAAATGTTCATACATTAGCAAAATTAATCTTCAAGAACAAAAGATGAAGTTACAATAACTTTCATTATCCTAACAATAAAAACTAAGGCTTCAGCTTTATTTGGATTCTGGACTTGGGAGACTTATCAGCAGCTTCATGAGGGATTTCTTTCTTTTCCTCCTTAGGAACTCCTTCTACAAGCAAAGTAATTGAAGCTAGTTCCTTCTCAAAACCTTGAGAAGCTGCCTCAGGCTGAAGAGTCTCAGCTACTTTTTCCGAAGAGGAATCTTTCAGGGTTTCACGCTCTCTGTCCTGCTCCTGCTAACTGGATGAAGGAGGGTGCTGAGGTTGGGCCTCTTCGGCAGGTTGAGTGGCTGGAGGAGCTGCCTCTTTTTGGTTGGGAATTTGTAAGGCAGGAGGAAATATGATGTTCTCTGGTCTCCTCAGCTCAGAAGAAGCGTCAATCCCAGCTCGATTAAGGGCTTCTTCCCAAGTCTGAGTGTAGTAGGCAAGACATACGGCGGGGACCTCTGCCCTTAGGGCATCCTCGGTCTCAGCCACGCCGACGTCGTAATCCTGCTGGTCGGCCTCATCTCTTTCCTTCTCAACTTTGGCCTTGGCTTCTTCAGCTTCAACCCTAGCTTTTTCAGCCTGATCTCTAAGCCTTTGAGCCTCCTCAAGTTGCTTCTTCAGAGCTGCCAACTGCTCATTGGAAGCAGCCAGTTGGTCATTGGCCTCACGAGCCAACTTCCTCTGGCCCTCAGCTTGCCTCTCAGCACCTTCTAGGGCTGCGTCTGCGCTTTTCAGAGCTTGCTCCTCGGCAGTCAACCTCTTTTTCAGATTAGTGTTGCTGTTTTCAGTAATAGCTAGGGTTTGCACAGTAGCAGCTCTCCTTTTCCTCTCCTTATCCAGTTGTTGATAGAGGGAGTTGGTCATCTCCTCGAGCCTGAATGTATTTTGAACAGCCTTAAAACGAAAAGGAAGGAATGAGTATCATGTCAAGCAAAGAAAAAAAAGAAGAAGAGAAAAACAGCCAAGGAGAATAAGTACATACCATGCCCAGAAACATTTTGGAATGAAGGAATACTTCATTCCTCCTAAAACCTCGCAGCTCCACCATATCTTTGGGGAGCAAAAGGGTTTGCTCCAGAGCCGAGGCAACATGACAACCTATGCCCCCATTGAAGTCCCTAATTGATGCATCATCCATCAGGGGCTCACCACCAAGCATGGGAACTGGAAGCCACGCATGGGGCTCTGGGAATTGGCTGTCTGCCTTTTCTGCACCTCAGCTGGGGGCATGACTAGTTTTTTGCTGCTTCGTCGCCCTATGAGCTTACTTCACTAGAGGGACGATGTCTTCTAGTCTCCATTACCTCTTTATCCTTCTGTTCCTTCCTCCTCTTAGGATCAATCTGTTCGGCCCTGGAAGGCAAGGATGGTTGAGGAGCGCGAGGAAGAGACCTGGGTGGGGGAGGTGGAAGCTTGGGCTGAAAAGGTTTCCCAGCTTCTCCACTTCCTAGTTGGCTCTCTAATAGCTCTTGTAAGCTTCTTTGGGGTTTCCTTTGGATACCCATCTCTTCTAGCACATTCTTGGGTGAAAAAGGTTGGTTAAAAACCTCGAAATCATCTGTGGACTCAGTGAGGTCCACAAAACCCTCTTCCTCTTGTTCTTCTTCCTCTTCCTCCTCTACTTGAAGAATGAGTGAGGGAGATGGTACTCCTGCTAAAAGGGTGGCAACAGGTAGTGGTTGGGTGAGCGGTGTATGTCTGGGGAGAGGAATGCCTTTAGGAACTACGAATCCCTCATAGGTAACACTGATGCAGTGGAGCTGAGGATCCTTAGCCCTTATCACGCACCTCGGAGCTTGGAATGCACGTGAGATGGGCGTATATCCAAGGATGAGGTGTGCTGCTTTCAGTTGGCCGTCTGATTTGTTGACGTACACCTTGGATTGCAGGATCCTATCTAAGCTCACCTTGTTAACTAAGCGGAGCGAAGGTGTAATGGAGTTTGGATTTGCAATGTCATTAAAACCAAGAAAAACACATTTCAGTAATAGCGAAGGGCAATAGAAATGGAAGAATTGTACAAGTTAAATTGTAAAACTTAACAATTGACCTCCCACCTGGTGTACCCTCCTTAACTGGGCAAGGTAAACCATCATGTCATTGCCCAGAAAAGATCAAAAAGTTGTCCTTTAGTCCCTTGTTTGATATAAGGAGGCACTGGATCAACCTAACTTCTAAGTGCCTTGACTTTAGGTAATACCCCTGCCCTTTCAGATTGTGCAAATTGTATATCCAATTCATGTCGTGATGGGTTAGGTTTAGATTCATTCTCTCGTATAAGGCTTCTATACTTCCTAATACCCTAAACATGTTCGGGGCACACTGTGTGGGAGAAAGCCTAAAAAACCTAAGAAAATTCCTAGTAAGGGTACTTATAGGAATTGTCATCCCTCCCTCTATGAAGACAATCATAAGGATGACCATCTCCCCTGTTTTCCTCTCGTCAAACCATTCCCCCTGTGTAGCGTACCTAACGCCCACGTGTGGGGGAATGTTGTATTTGGTCCTAAAGCTCTTCATCCCCTCCTCGGAGTCCACTAAGTGCTTAAATCTACCTATTTTCTAAGAAGTTTTTAAAGGAAATTTCGCAAAATCAAAATAAAAGTTGAAGAAAGTTCAGGGAGACTTACAGGTTTGAGAAATGGTCCTCGGACAAGATTTTTGTATTTGTAGATGCACAGGAGAGTGAGAGAGAGAAAGAGAGAGAGAGAGAGAGAAAGACAAGTTCAATGCACGGGTTCTAGAATAATGCGACTGTTGAAGGAGAAAAGGAATTGATTTGAAAGCTTATTTATAGTGGCACAGAAATTGCGAGCGGGAGTTTTCCCGCTCATATTCCAAGAAAGCCCATCCACCGTTAGATTCTCATCCTGCCGTTGAACGTGAGGGACAAAGGAGTTGACAAAATTAAATAAAGGCATGCTCTAATCACTGAAGCGTTAGGGACGTGCCTTAGGAAGATAAATACGTATTTTTGGGATTTAACCCAACGAAACAAGATCATATGGGGAATAGGACGAGGATATCAAAATCCCCATTTTCTCTCGAGGAGTCGAAAAGCGAGATTTTGAGAGGCTATTGTGGGGACCAGTTGCCTCTAAAGGTACTGTTTAGGCTGAATAGGCTGGGCCTGTGGCCCAATGACCCAGTCCGAGGACGCAGATGTATCCAAGGACGATCAACTAAGGTAGAAATGGAAATTGCATCACATGAAGAGTTGAAGGGTATTTATAGCAGACCTAAACCTATCTGAGGTGAAAAGTCACCTTGGAACATTTGTCCGAGGTGCTTGAAACATCCCTATCCCCTTAATATACTGTTTTAAGGGAACCTTATAATAAGGGAGGGTCAAATATTGGATAAGGGATGAGGGTGGAGGATAACAAATATCTGTGAAGCTGTTACCTCCACATTAAATGTTTCCCAGCTAACTCTTTGGCCGCATTAATGTGGAGGTGATACCTGAACAGTAAACAAGCAGCCTTACAGCTAGTGATAGAAGGTTCAGAGAGGTGTGAGATGAGACAGGGGGAAGCTCCCATAACCTAATTTACACGTGTACGGTGAGAATGGTACGAACATCATGGTATATAACATGAAAAGGTGTCCAAAGAAAAGGAGGACATAGAAAAAAAGATTAAGAAATACAACATAAGAAGGAAGAACTCCAAATTCTTGATTATACTATTTTGGCTAGGCCGATGACGATTTTTATATCTTATACGTACAATTATTCTTCCAAACCATTCACGATCGTTACCCCTTTTCTAAATTCAGGCTAGTTCTTTCTCCCACACTCTACAAATTTATTGTTTGGGCTTGTTGGGCCTGAATCCAATCCTATTTTGGAGTCCAAGCCAAAACTGGTCCTTACATAAGTTATTGCAAAAGAAAATTTAAATTCAATTTAGTATTAAAATCTCTATTGCAATTGAAAATTATAAATTATTACAACTAATTATTATTAATGTAATAATTTACTATTTTTAAGTTACTATTGCAACGACTTTTAATTTTTAGATCTAATATTATGTCTAATATCACTATACTAATTTTGTTGTATTAACACTTATTGTAATAGACTTATTTTGGTGTAGTGAACTCCAATGAAGGTTCAAAGTCGAATAGAGTTAAGAGAAAGACAACCACCGCTAAGGAACGACAATCGGATAGTGACCAGTGAGGAGTGAAGTGCAGTTGACCTTGGTGGTTGGCCATGAATGAAGCTTGAAAAGGAGCTCCTTGGGTCTGGCCAAGAGAGAGAGAGAGAGAGAGAGAGAGAGAGGAGAAGAAGAGAACTCAGTTGATAGGTTTTCTTATGGATTTTTTAAACAGAGGAATTAACAAAATTTTTAAAAAAAATATGAAACTAACGGAACAGCTAACAGAATCAAATGGAAGGACTTGATTGAACATTTTTTTTTAAACTTATAGGACTGAATTGACTGAATACAAAGGTAGAGAACTGAAATCATTTTGGTAAAACTTTTAAAGGGGAATGTTAACGAGCACCGTGAAGATCACAACAGTTTACGTAGAGAGTATCTTATATGAATGAAGCTTGAAAAGGAGCTCCTTGGGTCTGGCCAAGAGAGAGAGAGGAGAAGAAGAGAACTGAGTTGATAGGTTTTCTTATGGATTTTTTAAATGGAGAAATTAAAAAAAAAAATTTTAAATATGAAACTAACGAAACAGCTAACAGAATCAAACGGAAGGACTTGATTGAACATTTTTTTTAAACTTATAGGACTGAATTGACTGAATACAAAGGTATAGAACTGAAATCATTTTGGTAAAATTTATAAAGGGGAATGTTAACGAGCACCGTGCATAAGATCACAACAGTTTACGTAGAGAGTATCTTATATGTGGAGAGTATCTTATATAGAAGATTCAGAAGAAGATCTCTCTTAGATATGGCTATGTCCAAAGTAGAAAAAGAAGAAGAAGAGACAGAGAGGCTTGTTATGGGCACTACAAAAGTGGTGTACTACTTAGAACCATTGATGTCAAAAGAGCTTCTCTGCAAATTCCCTGACAAGTCATCGGCTTTCAACTTCGACTACACACAGAGCTTAATATGGTCCCCTTTGGTCCCTCGGGCTTACAGTGCCATGGACTTGGATTCTGATTTTGAAGATTTGGATTTCATGACACCCACAAATAAAAAGATCGCATTTGGTGGTGGTGCGATGGTGTTGAGCAACAAAACCAAGTTGAAGAAAGTCACTTACAACATCAAGAAGAACTGAAGAAGCTCAACATCAATCTTAATCTTAATGTTTTGAAGATGAAGCACATGCACAAGAACAAAACCAAGGCATCTGAGTTCTCCCCAACTCCTCTAAAGCCCACTTTTACCTGTTTCACACACACCGCAAAGATATTTCTATTCCTATTTCTTTCTAGAGAATTTCTATTATTTTATTTTCTTTATTTCTATATTTTTTTAGTCTGAAATTTTGAGATAATTAACCGGAAATTAATAAGCCCTTTTTAGAGAAAAAACTTTGTAGGAAAACTTTGTCTCTATTGAGTGCAATTTACTTTTGGTTCATCATCTGATTAAAAACAAAAAACAAAAAAGCATTTTTCTTATCATATTTTATGCTGTTCATTACAGGCTTGGACTAAGGCGTTGAAAGCTGCCTCTAAACATTTCAAGAAAAAGAAGAAGAAAGATCCCACGGCCCATGTGAAGCTCTCCAACAATTTGAGAGGTTGGAATATTTCAAGATGATTATTCAATTGGAAATTGAATACTATCATGTTATTCAAAAAGTGTAAAACTTTTATTGCCCTCCAACAATCTTTATTGCCCTTGCAGAAAGCAGGTACACCGTACAATACTATCACGTTATTCAAAAGGTGGAAAACTTTTATTAATTCTTGTAATGCATAATATTTCAAGGCCTTTTCATTCTTATTATGAAATCAATTGATCAATTTAATCTTTTTATGGTGGAGGATAGGGTGTAGACATGGCAAAACGGGTCAGAATTTTCTGACCTGACCCGAAAAATATTTGATCCGAATCCGATTTTTTTGACCCGAAGCAAAAATAGGTTAACCCGTGACCCACCCCGTGTTTTTTGCGGGTCAACTCGACACGACTTGCAACTCGAACCGAACCCAAACCAATTTTTTTTTTTTAATTTTTTTTGGGTAAAAAAATAGTAAAATTAAGACAATATTGGTTTAATTATTTATTGTGAGGTTTAAGGAAACAATTGATACATTTACATAACTGCATGCAAATTAATTGAAAGATAAATGGTTGAGCATTCTGTAATGAGTAAAGATTATTAGATATCAAATAACAAAGTACATGCCAAGATAATTTGATTACAGTAGAGTTAAAAACATATTTAAAATTGTAGACATGTGTGAGAAACATTCACAAGTGTGAAAATAGTGAAGCTAAAGTATCAAATTAGCATAAATTATGAATGCTTAGACCTATTTTTTAACAATTTATGTTCGAAATAAACGGCTTTTTAAAATAAATTATGATATTTCTTAGAGTGTGTGT
This sequence comes from Quercus parvula, assembly GCA_030820535.1. NCBI lineage: Eukaryota > Viridiplantae > Streptophyta > Magnoliopsida > Fagales > Fagaceae > Quercus > Quercus parvula. The sequence continues at coordinate 20,470,550 of JAUAME010000011.1, read as the reverse complement.
TGCTTAACAATGATATGATATTCATAAAAGAGACCATGTATAAATAAGTAAGCAATCAAACTTTAATGTATATCTCAAATTAAAATAGAGTGCCAACCACAATAATAGATTATAAAATTAATTTTCAATACTGTAAATTTCTTATATGTTTTTATTTTTTATCAAATGAGTTATCCAATAAGTCATTTGTAATTTTTTTTTTATATTTTGGAATGTTGATATTGTATAAAAATAAAACTTGTGTATTTGTTTTACTTATCTTTGTGTTATTTTATTTTAGATAGCAATGTTAGGATTTGTATAATGTTAAAATTATTGAATAAGTATTAATAAGTTTAAGTGAGTTAATTCTTGATATAAGTGGTGAATTCAAAATAATGCATTTTACATCAAGTAATTTGTTGCATAACTTTCCAAATAACAAATATATATTGTTTTCTTTATATATATATAAAAATAAAAAATAAAAAAAAAAATCATGTGAAAAATACAGGTCAATCCGACCCAGTGGCGGAGCCACACACAAAGGTGGGGGGGCCAAGGCCCCCCCAAAATTTTAATAAATAAATTTATAGTAGGTATATTTTTTACATTTTAAAAATGTAGCATGTAAAAATTGAAGTTGGCCCTCCCAAATTTTGAGTTATTTCAATGGTGCTATTAAAAGAAATAGAAATTATATTAAAATCATATAATTTATGAGGTTTAATAAATTAAACTATGTAGAAAATAATAAATTTTTGTACATGTCTAATAGAAGAAATACATGACTTTTATATACTCATTAAAATTTAGAAAATGATAAATTATCTTAGTAAATTAATTTATATACATGTGTGTGTAGAAGTTTGTCTTAACTAATATATTAACATCATAACTTGGCCCCTCCAAGCCAAAATTTCTGGCTCCGCCCCTGATCCGACCCGACCCACAACCCAATTGATCCGACCTGAACCCGACCCAACCCGCCCATTTTGCCATGTCTAATAGGGTGGCAGTTTGGCATTAATATACGTGACAATGTCATAGATGCCTTTGGCCGTGTAAATTATTGAAGGAGTTTAATTTTACTAGAGTTTGACTGGGTATAGAAGAAATCCTTTTCTATGTTTGAATGAAATTAAATTCAGTTCTTGTAGTTGGAGAGTTGGAGAGGAGAATAAAAACTAAATAAAGAGATTGAAATAGTAACGGCTAGTTGGGGTTGCTTGGGATGAAAGTATTTCCTCTGAGTCGGTGATAACAAAACAGAGAGTGAGAGTCTCTCCGTCTCCCTATGGGAGTCGGAGAGTGATGTATATATATATCCCACTTAGGCAAGAAAAAACTAAACGCAAAAATACTTTCTCTTGAATATTTCAGTACGCAAATATACTCTCTCTAGAAGATTTCAGTAGTCATGGCTATGGCTATGCTTTTGGGTTTAGATGCAAGAACTCGTGTGGCTATGGGTTTAGATGCTAACCCTCGTATGGGTTTGAAGAGGACTCTCTCTTCTGCTTCTGCCTCTGGGTTTCCTTCAAAGCAGCAAGATGATGGCGACAACAAGGAAGCGATCTCAACGTTGTCTTCCGCTGCCAGTAACAGTGCCGGCAACGAGAAGGAAGCGATCTCAACGTTGTCTTCTGCTGCCAGTAATAGAGCCGAGAAGGGTGAAAAGAAAGAGAGGATTGTGGTCAAGATTAATTTGGCTGCATGGCGGAAAAGGAAAGCGCAAAAGGAGGAAGAGGAGAAGAGGAAGTCATTGGAGTTGAAACTTGAAGCGTCAAAAAGAAAGCTACAACTTGGATACCAACAAGTTCAAAAGGCCAAAAGAAAGATTCAATTGGTGGATTTGAGAGACATTCCTAAGCCTGAGCCAGAGATTAATCTTTCCAAGAAATCCAAGTTCCATCAACGTCAATGATGATCTACATGTTTGATGATGATTCTTTTTGTATATGATTTTTGAATTCTTTGTACTTAGTTCATGAAGTAATGAAGATGATAATTTTACAATTTTAATTTGTTACGTTTGAATGTAAATCATTTGTTAGTATTGAATGCAAGTCGTCTATCCGACTCTGAGACGAAGTGAACAAAACAGAGGGATTTTTATTTATCATTAACAACCCATAAACAGAGAGATTTTTAATTCAGTTTGTATTTATTTCTCATACGTGAGAACCTTTTTTATTCTTTTATCTTTTATGCGAGAGTCTTTTTTTTTTTAGAATAGAGAGGTTTTTTCTTGTTGTAAAGGAGAATGGAAACCAATTCAAGAAATTGTAATGTTAAGTCTTTTTCTAAGTCTGAGAATGAAGGTTTTATAATTCAAAAAACCCAATCCCTGAAATCGGTATTTCGAACCACAACATTTTTTTTCCTTACTCCCCAGTTTACCCTCACTTATACATTTATTATTCATTCGTGCCACTAGTTTTTTTTTAATTTAAATATTTATTTTTACTTCAATTACAAATTTACAATACACCAGAGACAAAGAGAGAGAGAGAGAGAGAGAGAGAGAGAGAGAGAGAGAGAGAGAGATTTGCGAAAACAGAGTGTAGGGTTGGTGTTGGCGGGAATGGGGATGATCATGGGTTTCAAAATTATTGTTTGGTGGTGATAGTGGAGTATGCCAATTTGGTAATAGCAATGGGCAATGGTGGTTTCAGATGCCAATTTGGTACTGTATGTGGAGGAGCAATTCAATCCAAGTCCAAGAGTACCATTGTGAGGTTCCCCAATATTTGATTTTTTTTTTTTAATATATAATATTATTGATTGTGTTTTCTGTTGTGATGGAGCATTTTTAGCTCTTCATGTTAAGTTTAGATACTTGGTTTCTTCTTTGGCTTTGTGGGATTGTTTTTATACCCAATCAGTTTGTTTGGCTTGTTTACAGATGTCAAAATTATGTCCTAATGGGGGTTTATGTGGGTTCTATTTGGAGAGATTAATATTCCTTTTCTGTCAAGGTGTGGAATTTGGAACTCACATTTTTCTCCTTCGGTTTTCTACTTCGTTATTCTTTAGCGCTTTAACTGATTTGGTTTATCATAACTCTGGGAGAATATAATGTGTGGGTTGGTTTAACCAATGTGTTTTTCCTTTATATCTGATAATTTTGCAGTGTTAATCACGTAGGAGTCTAAATTTAGTTTTTCAAGTGGAGACTGCTATATTGTAATTCTGAATTAACTTAATCAATACATAAATATATAATGAATACATGAATGAATCACATTTTACATTTTTACAAGTTTATCATATAGCTCTGAAATGTGAAAGAAGAATGGAGTGAGAAAGAAATTTGCAGTACACTGTTCTTTGTGAGTTGCAAAATAAATTTGGGGATATTTAATTTTTCAGGGATCATAAACTTCAAGCCAAACAATTTTTATTAACTGATATTCCAGTCAGTTTGATCATATATCGATGTTCATTGATACGAACAGTTATTGAAAGATCATTAGTCTATCAATCCTGATCTCCTAGGTAGGGTTTTGTCATCTCCAATAAAATCTTCATTTTGTACTCTATTTTGTACCCCTTTAAAGGAGGAGGAGGGATGTATTTGTCAATCCACCTCATATCTCTAAAATTGAATCTACAGATTTTCACAAAATCTTCTTTATGATATAATTTTATATCTGTTTGTTAATGATTTTATTTGAAATGATCAGCATGATATCTAACATGATTTAATTTACAATAGTAGCTATTTTTGTGCTTATTATTGTGTTGAAAATCTTATAATTCTGTGATTGTATCCTAATTATTTTACTTAGTCAGTCAATATTGCACTGATATTTGAATCCATTAATATAAAATACAAAACCACTAGCTCGTCTACATGTGTATTCATACTTCCTACCACAAAGCTGTGCTAATTGAAAAAACTTCAGGTTTTAATCGAGTGTGGTAGAAGTAGACAGGTGCATAGTTCTTATCAGTTCTTAATTTCATTTCTCTATTGACAATTTTTAGTGCCAATCATTTGCAGATACTTGGATTCTTCTTTGGGGGGATTGTACTCAATCAGTTTCTCTTGTTTAGAGATCTCACAGATGCCAAAATTCTGTCCAAGTGGGGGATTCTTTTTTTTTTTTTTTTTTTTTGGTAAGCTTAATCACTTGTCTGCTTTAGGTGCCACTTCTGTTGCTCTTATATTGTTAGAACCATTTGTCATACACACCCCTACATATGTACCCTCTTGTTTATTTATTTATTTTCTTATAGTAAGATTTAAATCTAGTACCTACCATAACCACAACTAACTCTTTGCCATCTCAGCCACCTAGTCATTAAGCTCTGCATTTTTTGTTCTTTCTCAAGCAATAGTGAACTATGAGGGTAAGCCCTGCTCTAATCCCTAAAATCAAATTCTATAGGAAAAGATCTTTAAAAATGTGGGTAAGAATCTTAATAAAAAATTGTTTTCTGGTATTTTCTCTTCTCTTTCTTTCCTTAATTTAAAAAATAAAATTCTAATTCTAATTCTTTCAATATTTTTTGGGAAATTTTTTAAGTTATTTTTTTGGACTTTTCAAATTTATTAATTTTAAAAATACTACGACATTGTTTTGGGGTACTTCATGGCAAGTCAGCAACCCAATTAACAGAGTGGATGGGAGGGTTGAATTGACAAGAAAGATACTTAGAGGACTCAAAAAAAAAAAAAAAAAAATACAAGACTCAATTATATTTTGGACAAAGTTAAAAAATGTAACCTTAAAAATTTGATATTCTTTATAGTGCACCGTTAACAAATATGTAGAATACTTTAGATTTTAAATATTTGTCTCTTGTTTACAAGACGTCTATTAGGTAATACTTAATTAACATTGAGTGTAAGCTTATTCGACCTCTATATTCTACTACTTGGGTACTGTGATGTGGCAAATGAGACTTTACAAGAGAATGAGATCCCAAGTTCACAGAAAATAGGACTGCCACTAGCTTTTGAATCACAAAACTGAAGCAATTTGCGTTATGAAAGCAATATGATTGGCTCATAAACCATTGCTTTATTTATTTATTTTCTTTTCTCTTTTATTATTGATAGTTATTACAACAAGTGAAAAAAAGGGATTCGAACTCAGTTCTCCTTATAAAAGAGATCATGTCATGCTATTAAGGTATAAAGCTCTTGACCACTGTTGCACAATTTTAATCCAACTACTTATTTATAATTTTTTTTTTTTTTTTTTTTTTTGGGTAGGTAATATGGAAAAGGTAGAAGAATACCAAAAATCAAATTAGTAAAAGTAATATAAAATGACATGCGGTGTCAATTAAGTAATAGAAAGTAAGATTTTAGATAAGAGTAGAATGGAAGGAAAAAGAAAAAAATACATGTAGCAAATCCTAACTAATTAGTTGAAGATCCATTATCAACTCCTAAATTTTGGGACTAAGGCTGCTAGAAAAGAAAGGTGGATATTGTATGCAATTGCAGGTGGCCAAGTGTCATTTTTTTTTTCCTTAATCAAGAAAAATAAGGCAAGGAAACTGATACTGTAGTCTTTATTTGGATACAAAAGCAAGCACATGACTTTGCTTGGTAGGTAGGACTGGGATTATAAATTGAATTAAAATCAAATCTGGTTTCCCTAATTTTTAATGTGATTTTGGCATGTTAAATATTTATTCTCTGTCCAAGGCTGGAAAAATTGCCATACCAAACACATTTTTTGGAATAAAATTATTTTTTCATGATAATGACAAATGATGATTGAGGATGTGAAATGTGAATATGATATTTGCCAAAACAAAATGAAATGTCACCCTTCTTAACTTGGTTAAATAGTAATTGTCAATGTACAATTGTACATTGTACATTGTATATTCTTATTAACCATCCCAAATTTACAATTATTTGTTTCCATAATTGCTTTGTAAGGCATGCCATAGGTTCAATTTTTTATTTAAATTTTTTTTTTTTAGTCCACTTGTTGATGTATAAATACCCCTTTAGAGCCTAGACTGAATAATGCAGTCTCGCAATGTTATTATTTTGTAGCCATCTTAAGTGTCCTTGTTTTCCACCCAACAATCACCTTTGTTCCCCACTCTATATAACCCCTTTCTTGAGAGTGAAAAATGTTTATGAGAAGACAAGAAGGTTTTTAAATTGGATCAATGATTTACCAGAAGACATTCACAGTCCACACAAAAATTATACTAAATTGAATGGCAAGTTTCTTGCCACCTAATTTTCATTTGAAGTTTCCTAAGTTATTTTATGATCAAGTTCTATTTGCAATCCTTCTTCTCAAAAAAAAAGAAAAAGAAAAAAAATTTCTATTTGCAACCCTCGCCTGCCAAGGCGGTTGACACTTAAATTTATCCTTAGAAAAAATATATCTATTTTAATATTTTTTTTTATAAAAAAAAAAAAAAAAAAAAGCATATCTGTTTGCACTTGTTTTTTCTTACTTTTAAGCCAATGTGTCAACTGTGGTCAATAAGTTGCGAGTGGAATTTGATAATTGGAATTGGTTTCTTATCTGGGTTTTGAGTTATTGTTAGAGGTCGAGTTGGGCATTTGATGTTTATATGATAAATATATGCACTTGGAAAATACCAATTGCTATTGGTAAAGAATTAAATGGTAATTGGGGTAAAAACATGTTCTATTGATAAATTGGCTTCAATCCTAATCAAATAAATTTGATACAAATAATTTTTTTCTCCCCATTATAAAGGAATTAAGATTCTCTTCTCTATGTGCGCATTGCTCTCTAATCATAAATTCGGAGTTTTTTGAGTGGTGAAATGGGCGGGGCTTACTGCAGTGTGCGGGTGGTGCCGCCGGGTATGTGTCGTGGTTGTGGAATAGTGTGGTGGTGGTTTGAGGTTCCATTTGGGATATTGGGTTTTGCAGTGATGTGGATTTAGCTACCGCGTTCAGCTGTTGTGTGGTGTAATGTTTTTCTTGATTGTGTTTCAGTGATAAGATTGTAAGGTAGTAGTAGTGAGTTTGTGTGTGTAATTAGACAATGGTGTGGTTCTTTTCTTGGTGACCATGTATAGGTGGGTGAAGGGAGGGGACTGTGTGGTGGACCTGGTGGTAGAAATGGTCAAGTTGAGAAGGTTGAGTGGTAATTCCTTAATTGAGATCATGTAGAGATCAGATAGCCAATATGTAATGCTGAAATCAGTGCACTAATATCGTAAGTGTTACAAGACCACATGCTGAACTTATCTACCACGTTAAATGCACTAAGCCTTGCATTTTCTCATTTCATTTTTTTTATCCTCTATATTTAAGATCTTAGATTTTTTTTTTACCATATTACTTAGGATGCTATTAACTCCTTTTTTTTTTTTTTTTTTTTCAGTTTTAACTTTTAAGTTGTAAGAATTTTTCGAAACTCTATGTGTGGAGATCTTTGTCAAACTAATAAAAACATTAGTTTGAGTGGGAGCTTTGAGATTCAAGTTCTTATCTTTGCAAAAAATATTAGAAAATGTGTAAAATGGCTTAATCATGTCACATGCATTGTAGACTATTCAGAAATTGTAAAAATATCACTCCCCATTTGAATTTTATTCAGTTGTTTGTTTGGTAATTGGGACAAATGTGCAAAAAACAAAGGGGCTCTCTTTTTAAATTATTTTTATTGATGATAGGCTTTAGTTGAAAGAATTCTTTTCCCTCTATAATGGACTGAACAGTAAGATTGGGTTTAGAACTCATGGAGCGTATGCATAACTTATCAATTAAAATAAATAAATAAAAATACAATGGTTTTTTTTTTTTTTTTTGGGAAACTACAATATTGGTCTATCAAGTTTATCCTGTGTGTGCAATTAATCTTTCAAGTTTGAAACGTGCGTAATTGGTCCCACAAGTTTGTAAAATGAGCAATATAAATTATCTTACTAATTGTCATTAACGGTGTTACTTATGTGGCTAACGGACAATGACTTGATATTTTATTTTAATGATGTTACATATTTTAATTAAAAAATTACAAATTAAAAGTACCAATGAGAACCTTTTTTTACAACGGTACCAAATTTTTTTTTTTTAAAAAAAGTCTTTTTTTTTCTACCAATTGTAAATATATCAAAATTCAACTTCTTCTTCTCTTCTAAATGACCTTTTTTTTTTCCTGGCTCTTGCACGAAACTCACTTATTGTCTTCTTCTTTCTTCTTTTTCTTTTAATTTCCTATCTCTCTTGCACGAACCCACATACTGGTGGTCTAAGGTCTTCTTCTTCATTTTTTATTTTTTTTTTTTTGGGTGTTTACTGTTTTGCTGTTTTGGTGGTCTTCTTGTTTCAAATAAAATAAAACCCAGTTGAATTTAACCCCACCAACAAAACAAAATTCATAAAAATAGAATCTCAAACCCAAAAAACAAAACCCATTTGAGTTTAACCCTCACCCACAAAACACAAACCAAATCAAACATTTAAAGAAAATAAAAGAAAGAAACAACAAAAGAGAAGCAAAGATGTTGCAAAGTGCTATATGATACTTGCCCTGCTTTTTTGCTTCTATGCCTCTACTGGGATTTCATGGGTTTTGTTTCATCCCGTGGAGTGTCTGCAAATGTTTAGCTATTTTAGTTTACTCTATTTCTGTATTTTGTTGCAATTCTGTGTGGTTGTTGTGTTAATATATGTCTTGTTAGTGTGTGTATTATTATCATCCCGGTTGGGCTGTGAAGTTTGTGGTGTTGTAAGACTTTTTAAAGTGTGTTTCTGTTTACATTTAATAAAATCCCAATTTACACAAAAAAAAATTGCTTGGGACCTATTTCTGTAATTTTAATTTGTAATTTTTTAATTAAAATATGCCAGATCATTAAAATAAAAAATCAAGTCATTATCCGTTAGCCACATAAGTAACATCGTTAATGGCAGTTAGTAAAAGGACTTATATTGCTCATTTTGAAAAACTGAGAGACCAATTGCGCACGCTTCAAACTTGAGGGACCAATTAAGTACCCATAGTAAACTTGAGGGACCAATATCATTGTTTCGCCTTTTTTTTCTTCTATAGATGCAATAGAAAATGACGAAATTCTTCTATTTTGAACTAGGAAGCATGGACACTAGTACAGGTATAGGTATGACATGGTGACATGAGCAATTTTTGAAAAATTACGCGGCAAATACGACATGGATACAACACCCCAATGAAGTGTCTGTGCTTCTTAGTAGTTTTGAACTTGGTGTAAAACCACATATCATATGTAAGTCATTACTACCAGATTTGTCCATTTCCATGTGGAAATAGTGTCTTGTATATGCTGGCTTCGTAGGTCGTGGGGCATGGAATGATGAATCTATCTTTTGCTAGTGCATGGTTTGGAAGCAAGTTTCATTGGACAAATGTTATTATAGTATGGTTATAGTTGTTAAGATTTTGATGATGACTTTGTGTCTTGGATTTCTCTGTTAGCAAAAAGAATGATTTAAATCAAAGGATTATAATGCTGCTCCCTTCAAAATTTAGACTCTACTAGTACACTAAAATTGTGTAGTTTAATATGAACATGTCCCGAAGGGTTATTCTATTCCAACTTCTACTAGATTTATTGAAAATACATGTGTCCTTCATCTAGAACAAGTTGACATGTTGTTGGCCCCAATTCTTTATGGTATTGCACACCATTCAATACCTCTAAAACAGACATAGGTTCCTACATTTTATATAATACATTGATGAGTCATAGCTGACCCCAAAATTTTGGGACTAAGCTTTTTTGTTGTTTTTGTTGATTTAGTTGTGACATATTGATTGGTAGTTGGTACAGATATACCAGTTATGGATTTAGGTCCTGTAGATTGCAGTGTGTAAACCAGACAGAATACAAATCTCTCCACAGATATGTGGAGGGTCAAATGGTGATTTTGCTTTCCAATAGCAATTAATAATCGAGGATAATTATTCTCATAAAAGAGGATGATGCTGATAAAAATAATAATAACAAATTTATTGGTAAATAGTCATGACAAGTGCTTGGCGTCAGTTGTCAATATTATTTAATGTATTTTCATTTTAGGTACTGTTTTGTTTATGTGATTTTTTATAATGATAAAAAAAAAAAAAAAAAAAATTAAAAGCGTTGTGACATACGGAGAATTGATTAAGTGGATGGCGCAGGATTTATCAGCTATCGATCCAGGACCTACAGATTGTAGTGTGTTAACAAGACAGGATACACATCACTCCACAGGTGTAGAGAGGCAACATATGATTATACTTTCTAGTAGCAATAATATTCAAGGATAATAATTCTCGTACTAAAAATTCCCAATATACTAGTTTTTTTTTTTATAGCCAGTATACTAGTAATTTGAACAATAATAGTTCAGTAATAAATAGTACTTGATACTCAGACCCCAGATGAGGTTAATATACTTGTGTATCATATAATTATAGCATTCTGAAATTGTGATATTGATATGGTGTTCCATATATACATAGGTGGTCTGGCAGTGGCGGCCATATTCAGAAAATGTCATTGCAGGGCTGCCTATGTATTGTTTAGCTGGGCAAGACATGGTGTCTCCTTTGATATGCTTTCACATGCTGGAGCTCCATCAACTGGATCTAGTATTGTGCCAGTTTATGTAGTATCTTATATAGAAGATTCAGAAGAAGACCGCTCTTAGTTATGGCTATGTCCAAAGTAGAAGAAGAAGAGACAGAGAGGCTTGTTATGGGCACTACAAAAGTGGTGTACTACTTAGAACCATTGATGTCAAAAGAGCTTCTCCGCAAATTCCTTGACAAGTCATCGGCTTTTCTCAGAATGGTAGTAAAGATGATCACAAGGAAGCAAGAGCAGAGCATGAGGAAGTAGAACTTGATCTGAGAAAAGAGCAAAGTACTGCATAAACGACATCAGTTTTATGTTTGAGTATTATGTACAAACGACAAGTAGCTTAGTCTCTGTTTTTGGTTGTATAAATGCCCACATGTGGGAGAGTTAGTTTCTTGTATGCAATCACGTGTAGGAGTTAGTTATTTGAGTCTGTTAGTATCAGTTATTTAGTTAGAATGTTTTTCTAGCTTAGATCAATATATATATAGACTTGTAATCTCTTTTGCAATCAATGAGAAATATAGAAATTCTTCTTTTCTCTGATATGGTATCAGAGCAAATCCCCAAATTTTAGGGTTTCTTCTTTTGTTTTCTCTTCAATTTCTTTTCAGTTTTCTCGGGGAAAACACTCTGTTTTTTGAGAAAATTCCTTTTCCTCATCATCAATGGCATCCGCTGCCACAAAAACGAATACAACTGGTTCAACTAATGGTTCTGTACCTGAAAATCCATCTCCTTCTTCACAAGATTCACCAATGGATGATCCTTTGTTCTTGCAACATGCTGAGAATCCAAGCTTAGTGTTAGTTACGCAGCCTTTAATTGGTGGAGAAAACTACTCAACTTGGGCTTGAGCTATGAGAAAGGCATTGCTCGCCAAGAATAAGTTGGGATTTATTGATGGGACTCTGACTCTCTCATCTCCATTGATTTCTACTCCTTCATCTGTGCAAGCATGGATTAGATGTGATAACATGGTTGGGACCTGGTTGACCAATTCAGTTTCTTCAAAGCTCCAAGCAAGCATCATATATGAAGATACTGCTTTAGAAATCTGGAACGATTTGAAGAATCGTTTTGCACAAACCAATGGACCAAGGGTTTTCAATCTCCAAAAGGAAATTTCAGAATTACTTCAAGGTGAGATGAGCATTATTGATTTCTTTACTCAATTAAAAGTCTTTTTGGAGCAACTACAAAACCTTAATCCATTTCCCTCTTGCACTTGTGGCAAGTGTATGTGCAATATCAATAAAAGACTCAATGATTTACAAGGTCGAGAGTCTGAGATGAAGTTCTTAATGGGAGTAAATGACTCTTTTTCTCAAGTTAGGTCTCAGGTGTTGCTCATGGATCCTATTCCATCACTGAGCAAGGTTTATTCCTACATGATTCAAGAAGAGACTCAAAGCTCAATCCCAAATGCACCAGTTGTTAAAGTAGATTCCACTGTTTTGGCTACTAAAATGTCCACTGATCAAGTCAATCAGGTCACCAATCTTGTTAATTCTGGTGGGAAGGGAAAAGATAGGCCAGTTTGTACCCATTGTGCAAGATTGGTCAGACTGTGGACAAATGCTACAAATTACACAAGTTTTCTCCAAGTTTCAAGTTCAAGAATAAGCCTGCTATGGCACATCAAGTTTCCTCAGGATCAAGCTCAGAATTTGTTTCACCAATGCATCAATTTTCTGCTTTTACTTCTGAACAGTGTCAGCAGCTTTTAGCCCTGTTTGGTGCATCCAATCCTTCCCTTGCAACATCATCTCATGTATCAGCTAACTCAATGGTCACAACAACCCCTTCTTCCACTTCTGCTAATGTGGCAATGACAAGCACGAATTTTTCTCATAGTGTTTTTGCTGCTCAAGTGGTAAATAGAAGGGCTTATGGTGGTAATACTTGGGTCTTGGATACTAGTGCGATTAATCATTTTGTATGTTTAGTAGATTTGCTAACTTCAATCACAGCTATTAGGCAGTCTTTGGTCCAATTACCTAATGGGGAATCAGCTCAAGTAACTCACATTGGGACTGTTACTCTTTCTTCTTCCCTAGTTCTTAAAAATGTTCTCTGTGTTCCATCCTTTTCTTTTAATCTCTTGTCTATTAGCTCTTTAACTCATTCACACCATATTGTTGTGTTTTTCTATCTGCTTATTGCTTCATTCAGGACCTTATTTCTTGGAAAACGATTGGGGTAGGCAAGGCACTTGATGGATTGTACCTGTTGCAGTCAAACAGTCTTCAACAATCCTCCAGTTCTTCATTTGCTACCTTCTTATCTGCTCACAACCTCACTGATGCCTTTGGTCATTTCACTGCTGTTACTTCCACACCAGTATCTTCTCAACCTTCATCTATTTGGCATGACAGGTAGGGGCATTCATTTGATGTCAAACTCAATAGATTGTGTCATGTAATCCCTTCTTTAAAACCTTCTTGTAATAAAGGTTGTCAAATCTGTCCTATGGCAAAACTTAAGAGATTGCCTTTTCCTTTTCATAATAATATTAGTTCTTGTGCTTTTGACTTGATTCATATGAATGTATGGGGTCCCTACTCAACTCCTACTTTAGATGGCTTCAAATATTTTTTAACTGTTGTGGATGATGCTACAAGAGCAACATGGTTATTTTTAATGAAGTCTAAATCTGAAGTTAGGCAGTTATTCTCTTCTTTCTATACTATGGTTCATACTCAATTTGGCCTTAAAATCAAAGCTGTTAGAACTGATAATGCTAAGGAGTTTATCATGTTCGATTTCTTCAATTCTCATGGAATTATACATCAAACCAGCTGTGTTTACACTCCACAACAGAATTCTGTTGTGGAGAGGAAACATCAACATCTTCTTTGCATAGCCAGAGCCTTACAAATTCAATCCCAACTCCCTCTTCAGTTTTGGGGTGATTATGTGTTACATGCTGCCTATCTCATAAATAGACTTTCCATCTCCTTTGCTACATGATAAAACTGCCTTTGAACTTCTTTTCCACAAAATTCCAGATTATTCTAATCTCAAAACTTTTGGTTGGCTATGTTTTGCATCCACCATTTCTCAAACCAAATCCAAATTTTCTCCAAGGGAAAGGAAGTGTGTCTTTCTTGGTATTCCTTTCAATGTTAAAGGTTTCAAAGTCTTTGATCTTAACTCTCACACTGTTTTTCTTTCTAGAGATGTCACATTTCATGAAAGTGTGTTTCCTTTTGTTTCTAATTCAAATAATTCTATCCAGCAGCCTTGTTCCATTCCAATGTCTTGTGTTCCAGCTGTTAATCCTCTTTTTGATCCTTTAATTCAATCTCAATCTGCTGTACCACATGATTCCATCACTCATATTCATCATTCTATTGATGATGATTTGCTTGATGAGGTTCCCGTTGAGCCCCCTGATCCTATTGTCGATCCTATCCCTCTTAGAAAGTCTTCTAGAGCTGTCAAACAACCTTCCTACTTGCAAGCTTACCACTGCAACCAGGTATCTTCTGTCATTGCTGGTTTTCCTTCCCAATCAGGTACTTCTCATCCACTATCTTCCCATCTTTCTTATCAACACCTCTTTTCTTTTTACAAATCTTTCTGCTGTAACATCTCTTCCCTTGTTGAGCCTACCTATTATTATCATGCTGCTTCTGATCCCAAATGGCAAAAGGCCATGACTACTAAAATAGCTGCCCTTGAAGCAAATCAAACATGGACTTTAACCCATTTGCCTGTTGGTAAGAAGCCTATAGGGTGTAAATGGGTGTATAAAATCGAGTACAAGGCTGATGGTTCAGTTGAAAGGTACATGGCAAGGATAGTTGCTAAGGGTTTTACACAGAAAAAGGGCGTGGACTATTTTGAGACCTTTTCCCCTGAGGCCAAAATGGTGTCTGTTAAAGTACTCCTTGCTGTGGCTGCCATTAAGGGCTGGTTTCTTAGTTAGTTGGATGTTAACAATGCTTTTCTGCATGGTGATTTGGATGAGGAAGTTTATATGGCTCTTCCACAAGGGTTTCATAGCCAGGGGGAGGTATTTTGTAAGCTGAATAAGTCTTTCTATGGGCTTAAACAAGCATTTAGGCAATGGTTTGCCAAGTTTTCTGGCACTTTGCTTCAGCTTGGTTTTACTTAGTCCAAACTTGACTACTCATTATTTACTAGGAGGCAAGGTGATGTTTTCATGATGCTTTTGGTGTATGTGGATGATGTCTTAATAGCTTGTAATGATAAAGCTGAGATAGACAGATTCAAGGTTCTATTGGATGACAGGTTCAAGCTCAAAGACTTAGGGGACTTAAAGTACTTCCTTGGATTAGAGGTTGCCAGATTAGTCAAGGGAATTGCTCTTTGTCAAAGAAAATACACTCTTGAGGTGCTTAATGATGCTGGTATGTTAGGGTGTAAACCAGCTAAGACCCCCATAGGACAAAGTCTCAAGTTAAGTCAAATGGAAGGAGAAGAGCTCAAAGATCCCAGCACCTATAGAAGGTTAATTGGGAGGTTATTGTATCTGACCATCACAAGGCCAAACATCACTTTTGCTGTTCACAAGCTTAGCCAATACATGTCAAAACCAAGAAAGCCACATCTGGATGCAGCCTATAGAATCTTACAATATTTGAAGAATGAATCAGGGAAGGGCCTCATGTTCTCCTCCAAAATAGATTTACATTTAAAAGGTTTCGCAGATGCTGATTGGGCTTCATGTTGTGATACAAGGAAATCAGTGACAGGTTATAGCATTTTCATTGGAGATTCTTTGGTGTCTTGGAAATCAAAGAAGCTGTCCACAGTTTCCAGGTCATCAGCAGAGGCTGAGTATAGAGCCATGGCAGTTGCAACATGTGAACTTGTGTGGATTTTATACTTTCTAAAGGATATTGGAGTTAAACATGACAAAGAGGCATTGTTGTTCTGTGATAGTCAAGTAGCATTGCACATTGGTTCCAATCCCGTTTTCCATGAGAGGACCAAACATATTGAAATAGACTGTCACGTGGTCAGGGATAAAGTTTTGGAAGGTGTCATTAAGCTTAATCATGTGAGGTCTCATTGCCAATTAGCAGACATGCTTACCAAAGGATTGGGGTACAATCAATTTTCTAATCTTGTTAACAAGATGGGAATGATGAATATACACACACGAGCTGCTCTTGAGGGGGAGTATCAGAATGGTAGTAAAGAGGATCACAAGGAAGCAAGAGCAAAGCATGAGGAAGTAGAACTTGATCTGAGAAAAGAGCAAAGTACTGCATAAACGACATCAGTTTTATGTTTGAGTATTATGTACAAACGACAAGTAGCTTAGTCTCTGTTTTTGGTTGTATAAATGCCCACACGTGGGAGAGTTAGTTTCTTGTATGCAGTCACGTGTAGGAGTTAGTTATTTGAGTCTGTTAGTATCAGTTATTTAGTTAGAACGTTTTTCGAGCTTAGATCAATATATATATATATATATATATATATATAGACTTGTAATCTCTTTTGCAATCAATGAGAAATATAGAAATTCTTCTTTTCTCTTATAGCTTTCGACTTCAACTACACACAAAGCTCAATATGGTCCCTTTGGTCTCTCGGGCTTACAGTGCCATGGACTTGGATTCTGATTTTGAAGATTTGGATTTCATGACACCCACAAATAGAAAGATCTCATTTGGTGGTGGTGCTATGGTGTTGAGCAACAAAACCAAGTTGAAGAAAGTCACTTACAACATCAAGAAGAAGCTCAACATATATCTTAACCTTAAAGATTTGAAGATGAAGCACATGCACAAGAACAAAACCAAGGCATCTGAGTTCTCCCCAACTCCTCTAAAGCCCACTCTTACTTGTTTCCCACACACCACAAAGATATTTCTATTCCTATTTCTTTCTAGAGAATTTCTATTATTTTATTTTCTTTATTTCTATATTTTTTTAATCTGAAACTTTGAGATAATTAACTTGAAATTAATAAGCCCTTTTGAGAGAAAAAAATTGAAGGAAAACTTTGTCTCTATTGAGTGCAATTTATTTTTGGTTCATCATCTGATTAAAAACAAAAACAAAAAAGCATTTTTCTTATCATATTTTACGCTGTTCATTACAGGCTTGGACTAAGGCGTTGAAAGCTGCCTCTAAACATTTCAAGAAAAAGAAGAAGAAAGATCCCACGGCCCATGTGAAGCTCTCCAACAATTTGAGAGATGGGAATATTTCAAGATGATTATTCAATTGGAAATTGAATACTATCATGTTATTCAGAAAGTGTAAAAATTTTATTGCCCTCCAACAATCTGTATTGCCCTTGCAGAAAGCAGGTACACCGTACAATACTATCACGTTATTCAAAAAGTGGAAAACTTTTATTAATTCTTGTAATGCATAATATTTCAAGGCCTTTTCATTCTTATTATGAAATCAATTGCTCAATTTAATCTTTTTATGGTGGAGGATAGGGTGTAGACATGGCAAAACCGGGTCATAATTTTCTGACCTGACCCGAAAAATAACCAACCCGAACCCCATTTTTTTGACCCGAAGTAAAAACAGGTTGACCCGTGACCCACCCCGTGTTTTTTGTGGGTCAGCCCGACCCGACCTGCAACTCGACCCGAACCTGAACCAATTTTTTTTTTTTTTAATAAATTTTTTTGGGTAAAAAATAGTATAATTAAGACAATATTTGTTTAATTGTTTATTGTGAGGTTTAAGAAAACAATTGATACATTTACATAACTGCATGCAAATTAATTGAAAGATAAATGGTTGAGCATTTTGTAATGAGTAAAAAATTTTAGATATCAAATAGTAAAGTACATGCCAAGATAATTTGATTACAGTAAAGTTAAAAACATATTTAAAATTGTAGACATGTGTGAGAAACATTCACAAGTGTGAAAATAGTGAAGCCAAAGTATCAAATTAGCATAAATTATGAATGCTTAGACCTATTTTTTAACAATTTATGTTCAAAATAAACTGCTTTTTAAAATAAATTATGATATTTCCTAGAGTGTGTGTTGCTTAACAATGATATGATATTCATAAAAGAAACCATGTATAAATAAGTAAGCAATCAAACTTTAATGTATATGTCAAATTAAAATAGAGTGCCATCCACAATTGATAATAGATTATAAAATTAATTTTCAATACTATAAATTTCTTATATGTTTTTATTCTTTATCAAATGAGTTATCCAATAAGTCATTTGTAATTTTGTTTTATATTTTGGAATGTTGATATTGTATAAAATAAAACTTGTGTATTTGTTTTACTTATCTTTGTGTTATTTTATTTTAGATAGCAATGTTAGGATTTGTATAATGTTAAAATTATTGAATAAGTATTAATAAGTTTAACTGAGTTAATTCTTGATATAAGTGGTGAATTCAAAATAATGCATTTTACATCAAGTAATTTGTTGCATAACTTTTTAAATGGCAAATACATATTATTTTCTTTATATATATATATATATATCATGTGAAAAATATGGATCAATCCGACCCGACCCATAACCCGATTGATCCGAACTGAACCCAATCCGACCTGACCTGCCCGTTTTGTCATGTCTAATAGGGTGGCAGTTTGGCATTAGTATACGTGACAATGTCATAGATGCCTTTGGCCGTGTAAATTATTGAAGGAGTTTAATTTTACTAGAGTTTGACTGGGTATAGAAGAAATCATTTTCTATGTTTGAATGAAATTAAATTCAGTTCTTGTAGTTAGAGAGTTGGAGAGGAGAATAAAAGCTAAATAAAGAGATTGAAATAGTAACGGCTAGTTGGGGTTGCTTGGGATGAAAGTATTTCCTCTGAATCGGTGATAACAAAACAGAGAGTGAGAGTCTCTCCGTCTCCGTAAGGGAGTCCGAGAGTGATGTATATATATATCCCACTTAGGCAAGAAAAAACTAAACGCAAAAATACTTTCTCTTGAATATTTCAGTACGCAAATATACTCTCTCTAGAAGATTTCAGTAGTCATGGCTATGGCTATGCTTTTGGGTTTAGATGCAAGAACTCGTGTGGCTATGGGTTTAGATGCTAACCCTCGTATGGGTTTGAAGAGGACTCTCTCTTCTGCTTCTGCTTCTGCTTCTGGGTTTCCTTCAACGCAGCAAGATGATGGCGACAAGAAGGAAGCGATCTCAACGTCGTCTTCGGCTGCCAGTAATAGAGCCGAGAATGGTGAAAAGAAAGAAAGGATTGTGGTCAAGATTAATTTGGCTGCATGGCGGAAAAGGAAAGCGCAAAAGGAGGAAGAGGAGAAGAGGAAGTCATTGGAGTTGAAACTTGAAGCGTCAAAAAGAAAGCTACAACTTGGATACCAACAAGTTCAAAAGGCCAAAAGAAAGATTCAATTGGTGGATTTGAGAGACATTCCTAAGCCTGAGCCAGAGATTAATCTTTCCAAGAAATCCAAGTTCCATCACCGTCAATGATGATCTACATGTTTGATGATGATTCTTTTTGTATATGATTTTTGAATTCTTTGTACTTAGTTCATGAAGTAATGAAGATGATAATTTTACAATTTTAATTTGTTACGTTTGAATGTAAATCATTTGTTAGTATTGAATGCAAGTCGTCTATCCGACTCCGAGTCGGAGTGAACAAAACAGAGGGATTTTTATTTATCATTAACAACCCATAAACTGAGAGATTTTTAAGTCAGTTTGTATTTATTTCTCATACGTGAGAACCTTTTTTATTCTTTTATCTTTTACGAAAATTTTAATTCAAGAATGGATTCTTTCTCTAAGTCTAAGAATGAAGGTTTTATAATTCAAAAAATCCAATCCCTTAAATCGGTATTTCGAACCACAACAGTTTTTTTTACTCCCCATTTTACCCTCACTTTTACGTTTATTACTCATACGTGCCACTATTTTTTTAATACAAATATGAATTTTATTTATTTTTACTTCAATTACAATACACCAGAGCAGAGAGCGAGATAGAGGGAGACAGAGAGAGAGAGAGAGAGTTGCGAAAACAGAATGTAGGGTTGGTGTTTGCGGGAATGGGGGATGATGGGTTTCAAAATTATTGTTTGGTGGTGGTAGTGGAGTATGCCAATTTGGTAATAGCAACGGGCAATAGTGGTTTCAGATGCCAATTTGGTACTGTATGTGGAGGAGAAATTCAATCCAAGTCCAAGAGTACCACTGTGAGGTTCCCCAATATTTTATTTTATTTATAAAATTTTTAATATATAATATTATTGATTGTGTTTTCATTTTTGATGGAGCATTTTTAGCTCTTCATGTTAAGTTTAGATACTTGGTTTCCAAGGTTCCCCAATTAGTTTGTTTGGTGTGGAATTTGGAACCCACCTTTTTCTCCTTTGGTTTTCTACTTCGTTATTCTTTAGTTGTTTTAACTGATTTGGTTTATCATAACTGTGGGAGAATATAATGTGTGGTTTGGTTTAACCAATGTGTTTTTCCTTTATATCTGATAACTCTGTAGTGTTAATCACGTAGAAATATAAATTTAGTTTTTCAAGTGGAGACTGTTATATTGTAATTCTAAATTAACTTAATCAAATCATATAACTTTCTCTAATTATAAGGCATTCATAATATAAAACAAACATATTCTTCCATGCTTCCCTTCTTCAAACTCTTGATATTTTATCAATTTTTTTGTTCACTAGGCACTTTGAATAGAAAATGAATACATGAATTAATCACATTTTACATTTTTACTAGTATATCGTATGGCTTTGAAATGTTTCTCATCTATGTTTCTCTGTCTTCTTTTTATTATTATTTTTTTAATAAAACTTTTATTGTTTTGTCCACTCGATGTGAATGCTATCAAATAAATGAGAATGAAACTAAATGTTGAATTCAACTTTTCAAGCTTCCGTTGTTTGGGTCTGGTTGATGAAAATGAAACTAAATGTTAAGGCACACATTAACCATTCATTTTGAGAAAGTTCTAATGGAGAATTAAAAAAGCTGTCAAAACAGTTAATTACTTTTTCGTTTTTTCATAATAAAAAAATCCTAAAATAGTTTATTAATATATGTTCTAAGGGCTCACGTTAGTAAATCCCTTGTTTTTTAGTGTGAATGATGTAAATAAATTAAAAGAAATCAATTTAACTTTTCAAATTTTGTCATTTAGTGAGTATCTCCTCCCAACATCACATTGATATATCAAATCAAGTTGCCTTATTGATATATCAAGTCACGTGGTCACATGGCCTTCTTATTATTATTGGTTAGGTCTGATATCATTTTAAAAACTCTTAAATTTTAACAAATTATTGAAACTTTGACTATAAGCTTATGATTTCATATATTTACCTAAAATTTTGTTTGGATATTTGTAAGACCTTTGTTGAGGTAAAATTGGAATTTTACTATCCTTGAATATGAGGCTCAAGTTAGTCACCCTATGCCTCTTAGAGAGTCCAAATAGGATTGAGTGAAAGACAATATCCTTTATCAGTGTTTCTATATTATGGGTTAGAGAACTAAGCACATGTCAAGTAGCATTAAATAAGATTGATGGTGAATGAAATTATAAATACAAAAATGCAATGACTACAACCATATGGTAAAAGAGGCTTACTTAGTCAACCTCCATGGCTATGGGTAGTCATTGAGGCACGATCCCCTTGGTAGTAGGTCTACTATGTTCTAAGCTATTAAGCTTGGACTCACCATTCATCCAAATTCCAAATTAGGGCTCTAGATTTTTATGTCCCACAATATTCAAATCTAAAGAAAATAAGACAATTTGGATATGAATATCAGGATGCTTGATTTAGCCTCCAAGCTGTAAGTAGCTTTCTTGATCAATCTTCACCTCTTAGTTCTTCTAAAATAAGATTTTTACTTTGAGCACTAGGGGATTTTTTTTTTTTAATTTAATTTAATTTTATTAATTTATGGAAAGTGTTATTTATTTATTTTTTATTTTTTTGAGTACTAGTTAATATATAGAGAGACAAACACTTTCATGATTTCATCACATATTTCAATTATATATATATATATATATATATATATATATATATATATATATATAAGGTTGGGTTCAAGTTACACATGGTATAACTCTAGGTAATGTTGCACCACCCAATAACTTATTATTGAATTCATATTTTAAAAAACCAACTGTTAGATTACATATTCTATATGTTTTCAACATGCTTAGAAAATTTCAAAATGATCAGAGATCAATAGTCATGTCATCAATCAATTATTTAAATTCAAGTTTTTGTAGTTTAAAATAATGCATAAAAGATGAGTTTATGGATTGAATGGTAAATTATATCCATTTGGCATGAAAATTGGCATGCATGTTGAAAACATATAGAATATGTGATCCAACGGTTGGTTTTTAAAAATATGAATTCAATAATAAGTTATTGGGTGATGTAACATTGCTTAGAGTTACACCAGGTGTGACTTGAACCCAACCCATGTGTGTGTATATATATATATTAATAGGTAAAACTTAGAGAAAATCCAATTAAATTATAAACTAGAGTCTAATTTTGTGTCATGTGGCTAATTTAACTTTCTTAATTTTGGTGCACCAAGCTTCAATCTCAACACAACACTTATTGGATTTTTTTTTTTCCAAAATAAAACTAGTTTTCAAACAATTTCGTTAGGTAGCACGTTTTCAAAACTTTTATAAAAACTAACATCTCGAGTGCAACAGACTCGATTTTAGTGTGCTAAATTGAGTATAATGAAGACAATTTCAACATGAAACTCGAGTGTAATGGACTCAAGTTCTGTCATATAAAACTCAAGTCCATAGGACTCGATTCTTTTAAATTAGCCTTACAGGACTTCATCTTCTCTGAACCACTTCTCCTCTTCTTCTTCCTCACCTCTCTATGGGTCTCGAGTTCCTTCAATGCCCAAATGCACACACAAATAATTGTTCAATCAAACAAGGAACAAACCTAGATTGAACTAGGAACAAAGAAAAATAAGAGGAAAAAAAAAAAAAACATTAGCCCAGATTGAACAAGGAACAAGGAAAAGTAATGGGAAAAAAAAAAGCTAGTGAGAAGACCTACAAAATCAATGCTACTGTGGTTAGCGTAGATACTTCTTCTTGTCCACCAGATTACCAAGATTGATTCAGGTATTTGTTTTTTTTTTTTTTTTTTTTTTTTTTTTTTTTTTTTTTTTTTTTTTTTTGGTTTTGGGGACTGGAAGTGGGTGTTTAGTTTTATTCTTGGGTATATGGAGTTGGAAGTGGGAGAGAATGACATCCGATCCCCTCTCCGTTCTCCCTTCTCGTTGTCGCTGTCGACATCGCCGCCGTCGGTTGCTTTGAAAGTGATTGCCTGAGAGAATATGAGAGCGTGGAATAGGGATTAGGATTGGGGTTTGGTTTTTGTTTTGTTGTTGTTTTTTGAGTTTGTTGTTGAGAGAAGATAAGAGTTGAGTGGGTTTGTTTTCTGGGTTATTGTTAAACAAAATTGAGTCCTACAAACTCGAGTTTTATATAATAGAACTCAAGTCTAAATTGGATGTTGAAATCGTGTGCATTATTCTCGATTGAACAAACTAAAATCAAGTCTATTGTACTAGAGATGTTAGTTTCGTAAATAGTTTTGAAAACGTGCTAACTAACGAAATTGTTTGAAAATATGTGTTATTTTGAAAAAAAATCTTGAGAACCCTACAAAAGTTTGTCCCATCCCATTACATTGATCTGAAATGGAATTTAAACCAACATTTTGAAACCACAAATACTTATCTGAAGTAGAATTTAAGCCAACATTCTGAAACCACAAATACTTATCCTTGCCCATTTCCATTTGCACGCACCATTTGGTTTTGTCCCTTATATAATGTACACTGCTAGGTTTTCCTAATATCTTGGGTAGTTACGATATCTCCTCTAGCATTCTGAACTTCACTCTCTTTTTCCTTGCCTATTGTACAAGCGAAACATGGTGAAGACTTGCAGGGTTCTCTACCAAAAGTTTCATTGTTGAGTTCTTTGGAAGAAGCATTACTAAATCAAATTAAAAGGTTAGGTTAGCATTTTTTTTTGCATCTATCTAATTTTTAAATCAAATATCTTCTTCATTCTGAAACCACATTTTTTTTTCTAATTTTTAAATTGAATTTCTTTTAAATTAAGGTTTTTAAATTTTGTATGCATAGCATTAGTCTATTAAAATAATTTTTTAGAATTTTAATTTTTATTGTGTCTATAGCATTACATTATTAACAATTTAACTCAATTCAAAATTTTCGTTGTCTTTAGTATCGTACTATTTTTGTTGTTACTCAACTTATTGGTCATTGTAATAGTGTTTATAGTTGATGTTCATTTTTTTTTTCTTTTGTGGTCGACAAAAAAAAAAAAAAAATTTCAAGAATACTATATATAAATTTACTGACACTAATTTTCTACAATGTTTTACAAGGTTTGTCTTCTTTTTTAATGAAAAAAAAAAAGTGTCATTCAAAATTTGAATGCTCTTCTATATTCATCAAGATGAAGTTTTTCTTGTTATAGATTTTTTTAACAGTTTCTTATTAACATTAAGAAGTTTGCGCAAAATTAAAACCAAACAATTATTAATACGTTTAAAATGCACAAAATATGTTTACAATATAATAACTCATATATTCATTTTAACTTTGATTTCAATTTTTTTTTAAATCCCAATTAATAAATAAACAATTTCATTACATCAATTTCTCTTTATAATAACTATTGTTAACCATAGAGTTTCATATTACAATATTAAAAATAATAATCAATATTTTCAACAAAAAAGGAAAAGTAAACGGATGCCCTTAGGGCATTAGTTGAAGAAATATTTATAGAAACTTTTATGAGAAAAAAAAAAACTGATTTTTTTTTATATATTATTTATTTTCTATAAAAATAGTATCAAAACTTTTCTTAAATGGTCATTTAAAAATGCCCTAAAAGTTCCCATTGACAAGACTCTAAAAATAATAAGTACCAGTTTCAATGTTCACAAAAAATTTAAAATTTTTTCTTATTATTGTTCAAAATTTTTGTGCATAAGCTTGAGTTACAAGCTATTTTAATATAAAGGCTAAAATGTAAAACTGACTCTTAAGTTTCACAAAAATTCATTTCTCAGTCCTTTAACTTTGGTTTTGGTTAATTTGTCCTCTAAGTTAGAAAAATGTTCAATTCAAGCCTTCCACTAACTTTTGATAATGCTCTACAGTTAAGTGCTTTTTTTTCTTCAATTTTTTTTTTATATTTGAAAAAGGGAAAAAACTAATTTAAATTAAAAAAAAATTATGAAATCCCAGAACACACAACGAACCCAACACACAAACAACAAAAAATTTCTTTACCTTCATCACAACCAAAAATGGCATCCAAACGATCCCAAAATTTTAATACACAAATTCAGATCAAAGCACAGCAAACTTGAACAATAGTAGGATCTAACGTCAACCATCAGTATCACATACAATTTACGTTTGCTATCCACAATAGTGATAGTTTATTCAACAATGAAACAATATTTTTGGGTTTTTCTTTTTTGTGATTCATTTGGTTTTTACAAACAAAATCAAAAATAAGAAAAGATTTGACTAAAAATTGAACTTGAAAACCCAAATCAAATCAAACAAAGAAAGAATTCAAGGAGACCCATATTAGATTGGAGAGAAATAATCCAACAACCCAAACCAGATCAGAGAGAGAGCTTAACCGGATTGTTCACAAAATCCAAAAAACTTTGAAACCAACCAAAACACAACAGCCCAGCCATGGGTTGGAACCACTACAACAAAAAATGTTTATTACAACAAAAAAATAATCGTTGCAATAACATCGAAATCATTGCAATAGTTTATGCAAAGTGTTGCAATAAAATTTGAGGTAATAAGTTTATATTACAAAAAAAATTTGTTGCAATAAACCTTAAATATTTTAATGAAAATTTTGATGTAATAATATATTTTTTATTGCAATAAACAATTTATTACTTCGAATATCTTGTAGCAATAGGCTATTATTTCATGAATTTTATTACAATAGATTGTAAAGAATTGACAAAAATAATTTGGGTTCAAATTATTGCAACGGTATATTTATTGTAATAGTTAAATTTTTCATATTTTTTTTCTTACAATATATTGTAAAATAATTGGAATTAGATCATTGTAATAATATATTCATTACAGCTTCATGTTTGTCATTGTAATAGATTGTAAAATAATTGACACTTTAGTTATTGCAATGTTAAATTTGTTGCAATAAGCCATCTCTTTGAAATTTTGATCTATTATAATATATCGCAAAATATATAACTGGTATCAAGTTATTACAATGGTTTCTTCAATTTAAGTTATTAAAAAAAATTGATTTCTTCAATTTAAGTTGTGGGGATCAATTGCCTCTAGAGGTACTATTTAGGCTGAATAGGTTGGGCCTGTGGCCTAATGACCCAGTCCGAGGACGCAGACGTATCCGAGAACGATCAACTAAGGTAGAAATGGAAATTGTATCACAAGAAGAGTTGAAGGGTATTTATAGCAGACCTAAACCTATCCGAGGTGAAAAGTCACCTCAGAACATTTGTCCGAGGTGGCTTAAAACATCCCTATCCCCTTAATATACTGTTTTAAGGGAACCTTATAATAGGGGGGGTCAAATATTGGATAAGGGATAAGGGCAGAGGATAACAAATATCTATGAAGCTGTTACCTCCACATTAAATGCTTCCCAACTAACTCTCTGGCCGCATTAATGTGAAGGTGATACCTGAACAGTAAACAAGCAGCCTTACAGCTAGTGGTAAAAGGTTCAAAGATGTGTGAGATGGGACAAGGGGAAGCTCCCATAACCTAATTTACACGTGTACGGTGAGAATGGTACGAACATCATGTTATATAACATGAAAAGGTGTCCAAAGAAAAGGAGGACATAGAAAAAAAGATTAAGAAATACAACACAAGAAGGAAGAACTCCAGATTCTTGATTATACTATTTTGGCTAGGTTGAGGACGATTTTTATATCTTATACGTACAATTATTCTTCCAAACCATTCACGATCGTTACCTCCTTTCTAAATTTAGGCTAGTTCTTTCTCCCACGCTCTACAAATTTATTGTTTGGGCTTGTTGGGCCTGCATCCAATCCTGTTTTAGAGTTCAAGCCAAAATTGGTCCTTACAATTGGTGCCATTTGTGGGGAGAGCTTGATCTAATCAAAAGGAGATTTCGGTTTAGTGCTGAAAATGGAAGAGCCAGGTTCGCACCAACTGATGATCAGGCCACATTAGGATAATGTTAATCCGCACCAGGCGGAATTAGGGGGCTCTCAACGTAATAATTCAGTCATAAACCCACAACAAAAGGGAGATCATGAAAGAAGTGTGCAAACAACACATACTAGTAAGAGTTAGTCACGAGGGAAGAGCCATGTCTCCCATGCAAAGAATGAAAGAGACATGCAATGTGAGATTGATAACCTGAAGAAGAAGTTGCATCACGCATGGCGAAGACACTCATCACCTGATTCAGAGCCTTCTTCCGAGGAGATAGATGATGCCACGTATAGGCGAAGATCCAGAACTCCGCCCAGTGAAACTTTCTCTGGCGACGAGGAATATAGCCATAAACGTAAGAATAGGAGCCCAACTCATAAGGGCCTTGGGAACAATGCCATGATCGAGGCGTTAAATCAGGTTGCTAAGTCCCCTTTCACACGAAGGATAGAGAGTGTGAGCCTCCCTTAGCGATTTCATCAACCGACCTTCTCCCTTTATAATGGTTGGACGGATCCAGTAGAACATGTCAGTCATTTTAATCAAAAGATGGTCGTTCACTCTAAGGACGAAGCTTTGATGTGTAAGATCTTTCCATCTAGTTTAGGTCCGATGGCGATGAGATGGTTTAGTGGCTTGAAGACGAATTCTATTGATTCCTTCAAGAAGCTTACCCAGTCTTTTGGCGCTCCCTTTATCACGTGTAGCAGGGTTCCATTGCCTATAGGATCTTTGCTCTCTATATCCATGCGAGAGGGGGAAACTTTGAAGGCTTACTCAGATAGATACTGGGAGATGTTCAGCAAAATAGACGGGGGCTACAATGATGTGGCCATTAGTATGTTCAAGGCTGGACTACCGGCCGAGCATGATTTGAGAAAGTCCCTTATTGGTAAACCTGTTACCAGTGTACGTCTGTTGATAGATAGGATTGATAAGTATAGGAGGATTAAAGATGATCAGTTACAAGGAAAGGGGAAAGCGAAGGTGATCCCTTAGGAGAGGAGGGATTCCAGGTCGGATCGGATCCAAAACAATCGACCTTAGAGAGACTTTGCAGGGTAGTCTGGATCTACCAACGTGCAAGAGGTCAATGTTGTATTTCGAGAGCCAGTGCAAAAAGTCTTAGAGAAGGTTAGGAATGAGCCATTCTTTAAATGGCCAAATAAGATGGCAGGAGATCCTGTGAATCACAACCAAAACCTGTACTGCCATTATCATAAGGATCATGGACATACTACTGAAGATTGCAGAAATTTGTGGGATCATTTGGAACAATTGGTCCGATAAGGGAAGTTAAAGCATCTTTTGCATCACTCTAGTGGCCGAGGAGGCCATGCGAGCTCAGCGTTTCAGGGAAATGCTGGGCTGAGACCTCCTCTCGGCATAATAAACGTCATATTTGCTGCTCTAGGGAGGACAGGATCTTGTCCTTCCAAGATAATGTCAGTATCTTGTTACTCAGATGAGGACTCTAATTCAATGCCGAAAAGAGTCAAGACGAATGTCCCACTTGTGTTAAGCTTTTCGAATGCGGACAAACAAGGAACCATACAGCCACACGATGATGCTTTGGTGGTTACACTTAGAATTGGTGGGTACGATGTGAAGAGAGTTATGGTTGACTAAGGCAATGCAGCTAAGATTATGTATCCTAACCTTTACAAGGGGCTGGGTTTAAAACCTGAAGATTTAACGACCTACAGCTCCCCTTTGGTAAGTTTCGAAGGTAAAATGGTCATTCCTAAGGGGCAAATAAGATTACCCGTGCAAGCTGGTACAGATATGGTTGAAGTGGATTTTATTGTGGTAGATGCATTTTCTCCTTATACAGCTATCATGGGCAAACCTTGGCTACACTCCTTAGGAGCTGTTTCATCCACCCTTCATCAGAAGGTAAAATATCCTTCTGGGGGCCAAGTGCTGGAGATAGTAGGAAGTCAGTCTATGGCTAGGCAATGCTTGATAGCAGCTATTCAACACAAGCCAGAGGTTGACACCGCGACCATTACTGAAAATGATTTATAGCAACTAGAAACTCCAGTATCTCTGTTCAGTGGGCCAGCCGACGAGGTGAAATGCGAAGACCTGGAAAGGGTGGTCATTGGAGATGATCCGGAGAGGTTCTTTCAAATTGGAACTCAGATTCCCCTACTGGAGAAGGAGCAGTTGGTTGATCTTCTGAGAAGAAATGTAAATGTGTTTGCATGGGATGCCTATGAAGCCCCTAGGCTAGATCCAAAGTTTACTTATCATCATTTGAATGTGAATCCATCCATTACTCCAAAAAGACAACCATCTCGGCGCCCGTGCGAGGAACATGTAGAGGCTGTCAAGAGTGAAGTGACCAAACTTAAGCAAGCAGGGGCTATTAAGGAGGTGTTTTACCCTCAGTGGTTGGCTAACACCGTAGTGGTAAAAAATAAAACAGGAAAGTGGCGAGTGTGTGTGGACTTTACAGATCTTAATAGGGCTTGTCCTAAAGACCCTTTCCCTATGCCTCGGATAGATCAATTGGTAGATACGACGGTAGGCCATCCTCGAATGAGCTTTCTGGATGTCTTTCAAGGATATCATTAGATACCCCTGGTGTTAGATGATCAGGAGAAGACCGCTTTTGTTACTCCTGTAGGAAACTGTCACTACAAGGTGATGCCTTTTGGTCTGAAAAATGCAGAGTCAACTTATCAACGGATGATGACTAAAATGTTTGAACCACAGTTAAGTAAAAACGTTGAGATCTATATTGATGACATGGTTGTGAAGAGCAAGTTGGTGTCCGAACATGAAACGGATCATAGCAGCATTTTCAAAATCTTGAGGGAGCACAAGTTGCGTTTGAGCACGTCTAAATGTTCCTTTAGAGTGGGTTTAGGAAAGTTTTTGGGGTACATGGTGACTTACAGGGGAATTGAGGTAAACCCAAACCAAATTAAAGCCATTAATAATTTGCAATCACCTCGGAATCCCAAAGAGGTACAGAAACTCACTGGAATGATGGCCGCTTTAAATCGATTTATATCCAGATTGGCAAACAGGTACAGGCCTTTCTTCCTTCTACTGCACAAGTGGAAAGAATTTGAGTGGTCCGAGGAGTGTGCTGCGGCATTCCAGGAACTTAAACAATATTTATCTCACTCGCCCATTATGTCTAGCCCCATGGTGGATGAAGTTCTTTTTGCTTATATTGCAGTAACCCTCTATGCCATAAGCTTTGTGCTTATACGGGTGGACAATGGTATACAACGACCAATCTATTATGTGAGCAAGTCACTTAATGAAGCCAAGGTGTGTTACTTGCTGCTGGAAAAGGCAATATTCGCAGTGGTTCATGCTACAAGAAAGCTTCCCCATTACTTCCAAGCACACACTGTGGTCGTGCTCACTCAGCTTCCACTCAAGTCAGTACTCAGAAGTGCAGATTATACTGGAAGAATTGCCAAATGGGGCACGATCCTAGGGGCTTTCGATATAAAGTACATGCCTCGTACCTCTATAAAGGGACAAGTGCTCGCCGATCTGGTGGCTGATTTTGCTGAATGCCCTGAGGAAATGGAGGGGGAAAATCATAACATGGGTGAAAAATCAATCGGCGTAGTCTCTGTCTAATGTCCCACGCCTTGGGAATTGTATGTGGACGGGGTAACTAACCAGCGAGGATCAGGGGTGGGGCTAGTTCTAGTGTCACTAGAAAAGATTACTATTGAAAAATCCTTGAGGTTGAGTTTCTCGACTACAAATAACAAAACAGAGTATGAGGCTTTGCTGATGGGAATGATGATGGTCCAAAAAAGGGGGGAAAGGCAGTGAAAGTTTTTTCGAACTCAAAACTAGTGGTAGGTCAAGTAAAGGGTGATTTGGAAGCACGTGATCCAAGAATGCAGGAGTACTTGTGCCAAATCTTGAGTGTACAAGTAAAATTTGAAGTCTTTGACTTGTCTCATATTCCTAGGGGTGGAAATACACATGCAGACTTTTTGGCTACCCTCGCCACGTCCTCGGCACAGTATTTGCCCCGAGTAGTACTTGTTAAAGACCTGTCTACACCTACTTCAATACACCAGGGTATGCCTTGAATCCACCAGATTAAACTAGGTCCGAGTTGGATGGATTCCACATCACTATTCCTGGAAAAGGATATATTGCTTGAAGAGAAGTCCGAAACTGAAAAAGCAAGAAGAAAAGCTCCTCGGTTTTGGTTGTTTGAGGATAGAAAGTTATATAAGCACTCTTTCTTTGGCCCCTATTTGCTTTGTGTACACCCAGAGGCATCAGAATCACTTCTAAAGGAGTTCCACGAAGGGGTTTGTGGGAGTCATACAGGGGGAATATCCCTGTCTCATAGGGCTCTTACCTAGGGATATTAGTGGCCAGGCATGCAAAAGGAAGCGCAGGAATACGTTAAGAAATGCGATCAGTGTCAAAGGTTCGCGCCAAATATTCACCAGCCTGGAGGAGTTCTCAATCGACTTTCTAGCCCTTGGCCATTTGCTCAATAGGGCTTAGACATTGTGGGACCTTTCCCCAAGGCGGTAGGAAATAAAAAATACCTACTAGTCTGTACGGACTATTTTACCAAGTGGGTCGAAGCTGAGCCTCTGGCTAATATCAGGGATGTTGATGTCAAAAGATTCATTTGAAAGAACATTGTTACACGATTCAGGGTTCCTTGTGTGCTCATCTCAGATAATGGCCTTCAATTTGACAGCAAAGCCTTCAGGAAATACTGTTCTGATTTAGGTATAAAGAAAAGGTATTCCACTCCGTCCTACCCGCAGGGAAATGGACAGGCTGAGGCTGTTAACAAGGTTATCGTGAACGGACTTAAAAAGAGATTAGACGATACCAAAGGAAAGTGGGTGGAAGAGTTGCCACATGTCCTTTGGACATATCAAACAACACCTCGAAAGTCCACCAAAGAGACCCCTTTCTCAATGACATATGGGGCTGATGCTATAATCCCATTGGAGAATGGTTTCCCAACGATGAGAACTAGCACATTCACCTTGAATGGAAATGATGAGCTGCTGAAGAAGAATTTGGATCTGGTTGAAAAGCGGAGGGAAAATGCTATGATGCAGCTGGCCTAGTATCAGCACAAGCATAAGCAAGGCTATGATATGAATGTAAAGTTAAGGCCATTGGCCCTAGGAGACTTGGTATTAAGGAAATTTTTAGGAAATACTAAAAACCCCGCTTGGGGAAAATTGGGGCCTAACTGGGAGGGACCATATCGCATTACATTAGTGGCAGGGATAGGTGCGTACTACTTAGAAGATTTAGATGAAAGAACTGTACTCCATCCTTGGAATGTAAACAACCTGAAAAGGTACTACTATTAATAAGAATAGTCGCTTTATGATTCCCTTCTAGTTTATCCTGAGTGTATATCGTGAATCCTTTGACATCCTTTGAAATATTAAACAGAAACTAAGTTATGTCTGGTCCTCGAATCACAAACTTGATAGAAATTAATATCCTATGACATCCTTTGAAATATTAAACAGAAACGAAGTTATGTCAGGTCCTCGGACTACAAACTTGGTGGAAATTAATATCCTATGACATCCTCTGAAATATTGAACAGAAACTAAGTTATGTCAGGTCCTCAGACCAAAAACTTGGTGGAAATTAATATCCTATGACATCCCCTGAAATATTAAACAGAAACTAAGTTATGTCAGGTCCTCGGACCAAAAACTTGGTGGAAATTAATATCCTATGACATCCTCTGAAATATTAAACAGAAACTAAGTTATGTCAGGTCCTCGAACCATAAACTTGGTAGAAATTAATATCCTATGACATCCTCTGAAATATTAAACAGAAACTAAGTTATGTCAGGTCTTTGGACCATAAACTTAGTGGAAATTAATATCATATGACATCTCTTGAAATGTTAAACAGAAACTAAGTTATGTCAGGTCCTCGGATCACAAACTTGATAGAAATTAATATCCTATAACATCTTTTGAAATGTTAAACAGAAAATAGTTGTGGCAAGTTCTCGGACCACAAACTTGGTGAAAATAATTATCCTCACAGTATCATGGGAGGTATTTAGTAGAGCCTAAGTTGTGTTAAAATCTTTAGACCACGATCTTGAATTCAAATTATTATTTTTTGGACTAAGTTATGACCCATTTTATAAGTTATGATAAGTCTCATAGATATCAACTAAGGGTGTTTCAATATGTTCATGTCCTGCTTGTTACTTAAACGTTGGGATATTGCCTTGAAATTGGGAAACTTATCAAAAGTTAATAAATGGAAAGCATATTTTGAAGATAAGGGGAGTTAATGGTTATATTTTATTTAAGTGTTTTGCCTTTTTATAGAGTATGCTTGAGTGTGGACAGAAAATAAGATACAGTAAATATCATGCAAATAAAGAAAACAATAATACTAACATATATTACTTGGAATAAAAAAAAAATGTTCATACATTAGCAAAATTAATCTTCAAGTACAAAAGATGAAGTTACAATAACTTTCATTATCCTAAAAATAAAAACTAAGGCTTCAGCTTTATTTGGATTCTGGACTTGGGAGACTTATCAGCAGCTTCAGGAGGGATTTCTTTCTTTTCCTCCTTAGGAACTCCTTCTACAAGCAAAGTAATTGAAGCTAGTTCCTTCTCAAAACCTTAAGAAGCTGCCTCAGGTTGAAGAGTCTTAGCTACTTTGTCCGAAGAGGAATCTTTCAGGGTTTCACGCTCTCTGTCCTGCTCCTGCTAACTGGATGAGGGAGGGTGCTGAGGTTGGGCCTCTTCGGTGGGTTGAGTGGCTGGAAGAGCTGCCTCTTTTTGGTTGGGAATTTGTAAGGCAGGAGGAAATATGATGTTCTCTAGTCTCCTCAGCTCGGAAGAAGCGTCAATCCCAGCTCGATTGAGGGCTTCTTCCCAAGTCTGAGTGTAGTAGGCAAGACATACGGCGGGGACCTCTGCCTTTAGGGCATCCTCGGTCTTAGCCACGCCGACGTCGTAACCGTGTTGCTCAGCCTCATCTCTTTCCTTCTCAACTTTGGCCTTGGCTTCTTCAGCTTCAACCCTGGCTTTTTCAGCCTAATCTCTAAGCCTTTGAGCCTCCTCCAATTGCTTCTTCAAAGCTGCCAACTGCTCCTTGGAAGCAGCCAGTTGGTCATTGGCCTCACGTGCCAACTTCCTCTGGCCCTCAGCTTGCCTCTCAGCACCCTCTAAGGCTGCATCTGCGCTTTTCCGAGCTTGCTCCTCGGTAGTCAACCTCTTTTTAAGATCAGTATTGCTGTTTTCAGTAATAGCCAGGGTTTGCATAGTAGCAGCTCTCATTTTCCTCTCCTCATCCAGTTGCTGATAGAGGGAGTTGGTCATCTCCTCGAGCCTGAATGTATTTTGAACAACCTTAAAACGAAAAGGAAGGAATGAGTATCATGTCAAGCAAAGAAAAAAAGAAGAAGAGAAAAACAGCCAAGGAGAATAAGTACATACCATGCCCAGAAACATTTTGGAATGAAGGAATACTTCACTCCTCCTAAAACCTCGCAGCTCCACCATATCTTTTGGGAGCAGAAGGGTTTGCTCCAGAGCCGAGGCAACATGACAACCTATGCCCCCATTGAAGTCCCTAATTGATGCATCATCCATCAGAGGCTCACCACCAAGCATGGGAGTTGGAAGCCACGCATGGGGCTCTGGGAATTCGCTGTCTGCCTTTTCTGCACCTCGGCTGGGGGCATGACTAGTTTTTTGTTGCTTCGTCGCCCTATGAGCTTCTTCTTCACTAGAAGGACGATGTCTTCAGTCTCCATTACCTCTTTACCCTTCTGTTCCCTCCTCCTCTTAGGATTAATCTGTTCGGTCCTGAAAGGCAAGGATGGTTGAAGAGCGCAAGGAGGAGACCTGGGTGGGGGAGGTGGAAGCTTGGGCTGAGAAGGTTTCCCAGCTTCTCCTTTTCCTAGTTGGCTCTCTAATAGCTCTTGTAAGCTTCTTTGGGGTTTCCTTTGGATACCCATCTCTCTTGGCACGTTCTTGGGTGAAGAAGGTTGGTTAAAAACCTTGAAATCATCTGTGGACTCATGAGGTCCGCAAAACCCTTTTCCTCTTATTCTTCTTCCTCTTCCTCCTTTACTTGAAGAATGGGTGAGGGAGATGGTACTCCTGCTAAAAGGGTGGCAACAGGTAGTGGTTGGGTGAGCGGTGTATGTCTGGGGAGAAGAATGCCTTCAGGAACTACGAATCCCTCGTAGGTAACACTAATGCAGTGGAGCTGAGGATCCTTAGCCCTTATCACGCACCTCGGAGCTTGGAATGCACGTGAGATGGGCGTATATCCAAGGATGAGGTGTGCTGGTCTCAGTTGGCCGTCTGATTCGTTGACGTACACCTCGGATTGCAGGATCTTATCTAAGCTCACCTTGTTAACTAAACGGAGCGAAGGTGTAATGGAGTTGGGATTTGCAATGTCATTAAAACCAAGAAAAACACATTTCAGTAATAGCGAAGGGCAATAGAAATGGAAGAATTGTACAAGTTAAATTGTAAAACTTAACAATTGACCCCTCACCTGGTGTACCCTCCTTAACTGGGCAAGGTAAACCATCATGTCATTCCCCAGAAAAGATCAAAAAGTTGTCCTTTAGTCCCTTGTTTGATATAGGGAGGCACTGGATCAACCTAACTTCGGAATGCCTTGACTTTAGGTAATACCCTTGCCCTTTCAGATTATGCAAATTGTATATCCAATTCATGTCGTGATGGGTTAGGTTTAGATTCATTCTCTCGTATAAGGCTTCTATACTTCCAAATACCCTAAACATGTTCGGGGCACACTGTGTGGGAGAAAGCCTAAAAAACCTAAGAAAATTCCTAGTGAGGGTACCCATAGGAATTGTCATCCCTCCCTCTATGAAGGCAATCATAGGGATGACCACCTCCCCTATTTTCCTCTCGTCAAACCATTCCCCCTGTGTAGCGCACCTAACGCCCACGTGTGGGGGAATGTTGTATTTGGTCCTAAAGCTCTTCATCCCCTCCTCGGAGTCCACTAAGTGCTTAAATCTACCCATTTTCTAAGAAGTTTTTAAAGGAAATTTCGCAAAATCAAAATAAAAGTTGAAGAAAGTTCAGGGAGACTTACAGGTTTGAGAAATGGTCCTAGGACAAGATTTTTGTATTTGTAGATGCACAGGAGAGTGAGAGAGAGAGAGAGAGAGAGAGAAAGACAAGTTCAATGCACGGGTTCTAGAATAATGCGACTGTTGAAGGAGAAAAGGAATTGATTTGAAAGCTTATTTAAAGTGGCACAGAAATTGCGAACAGGAGTTTTCCCGCTTGTATTCCAAGAAAGCCCATCCACCGTTAGATTCCCATCCTGCCATTGAACGTGGGGGACAAGGGAGTTGACAAAATTAAATAAAGGCATGCTCTGATCGCTGAAGCATTAGGGACGTGGCTTAGGAAGATAAATACGTATTTTTGGGATTTAACCCAACGAAACAAGATCATAGGGGGAATAGGACGAGGATATCAAAATCCCCATTTTCTCCCGAGGAGTCGAAAAGCGAGATTTTGAGAGGCTATTGTGGGGACCAGTTGCCTCTAAAGGTACTGTTTAGGCTGAATAGGCTGGGCCTGTGGCCCAATGACCCAGTCCGAGGACGCAAACGTATCTGAGGATGATCAATTAAGGTAGAAATGGAAATTGCATCACATGAAGAGTTGAAGGGTATTTATAGCAGACCTAAACCTATCTGAGGTGAAAAGTCACCTTGGAACATTTGTCTGAGGTGCTTGAAACATCCCTATCCCCTTAATATACTGTTTTAAGGGAACCTTATGACAAGGGGGGGTCAAATATTGGATAAGGGATGAGGGTGGAGGATAACAAATATCTGTGAAGCTGTTACCTCCAC
Organism: Quercus parvula; assembly: GCA_030820535.1. NCBI lineage: Eukaryota > Viridiplantae > Streptophyta > Magnoliopsida > Fagales > Fagaceae > Quercus > Quercus parvula. The sequence goes on along the minus strand of JAUAME010000011.1, from coordinate 20,433,868 downwards.
ATTAAATGTTTCCCAGCTAACACTCTGGCCGCATTAATGTGGAGGTGATACCTGAACAGTAAACAAGCAGCCTTACAGTTAGTGGTAAAAGGTTCAGAGAGGTGTGAGATGAGACAGGGGGAAGCTCCCATAACCTAATTTACACGTGTACGGTGAGAATGGTACGAACATCATTGTATATAACATGAAAAGGTGTCCAAAGAAAAGGAGGACATAGAAAAAAAGATTAAGAAATACAACACAAGAAGGAAGAACTCCAGATTCTTGATTATACTATTTTGGCTAGGCCGATGACGATTTTTATATCTTATACGTACAATTATTCTTCCAAACCATCCACGATCGTTACCTCTTTTCTAAATTCAGGCTAGTTCTTTCTCCCACGCTCTATAAATTTATTGTTTGGGCTTGTTGGGCCTGAATCCAATCCTATTTCGGAGTCCAAGCCAAAACTGGTCCTTACATAAGTTATTGCAAAAAAAATTTAAATTCAATTTAGTATTAAAATCTCTATTGCAATTGAAAATTATAAATTATTACAACTAATTATTATTAATGTAATAATTTACTATTTTTAAGTTACTATTGCAACGACTTTTAATTTTTAGATCTAATATTATATCTAATATCACTATACTAATTTTGTTGTATTAACACTTAATGTAATAGACTTATTTTGGTGTAGTGAACTCCAATGAAGGTTCAAAGTCGAATAGAGTTAAGAGAAAGACAACCACTGCTAAGGAACGACAATCGGATAGTGACCAGTGAAGAGCGAAGTGCAGCTGACCTTGGTGGTTGGCCATGAATGAAGCTTGAAAAGGAGCTCCTTGGGTCTGGCCAAGAGAGAGAGAGAGAGAGAGAGGAGAAGAAGAGAACTGAGTTGATAGGTTTTCTTATGGATTTTTTAAACAGAGGAATTAACAAAATTTTTTAAAAAAATATGAAACTAACAGAACAACTAACAGAATCAAATGGAAGGACTTGATTGAACATTTTTTTTTAAACTTATAGGACTGAATTGATTGAATACAAAGGTAGAGAACTGAAATCATTTTGGTAAAACTTTTAAAGGGGAATGTTAACGAGCACCGTGAAGATCACAACAGTTTACGTAGAGAGTATCTTATATGAATGAAGCTTGAAAAGGAGCTCCTTGGGTCTGGCCAAGATAGAGAGAGGAGAAGAAGAGAACTGAGTTGATAGGTTTTCTTATGGATTTTTTAAATGGAGAAATTAAAAAAAAAATTTTAAAATATGAAACTAACGAAACAGCTAACAGAATCGAACGGAAGGACTTGATTGAACATTTGTTTTAAACTTATAGGACTGAATTGACTGAATACAAAGGTATAGAACTGAAATCATTTTGGTAAAATTTATAAAGGGGAATGTTAACGAGCACCGTGCAGAAGATCACAACAGTTTACATAGAGAGTATCTTATATGTGGAGAGTATCTTATATAGAAGATTCAGAAGAAGATCTCTCTTAGATATGGCTATGTCCAAAGTAGAAAAAGAAGAAGAAGAGACAGAGAGGCTTGTTATGGGCACTACAAAAGTGGTGTACTACTTAGAACCATTGATGTCAAAAGAGCTTCTCTGAAAATTCCCTGACAAGTCATCGGCTTTCAACTTCGACTACACGCAGAGCTTAATATGGTCCCCTTTGGTCCCTCGGGCTTACAGTGCCATGGACTTGGATTCTGATTTTGAAGATTTGGATTTCATGACACCCACAAATAGAAAGATCTCATTTGGTGGTGGTGCGATGGTGTTGAGCAACAAAACCAAGTTGAAGAAAGTCACTTACAACATCAAGAAGAACTGAAGAAGCTCAACATCAATCTTAATCTTAATGTTTTGAAGATGAAACACATGCACAAGAACAAAACCAAGGCATCTGAGTTCTCCCCAACTCCTCTAAAGCCCACTTTTACCTGTTTCACACACACCGCAAAGATATTTCTATTCCTATTTCTTTCTAGAGAATTTCTATTATTTTATTTTCTTTATTTCTATATTTTTTTAATCTGAAATTTTGAGATAATTAACCGGAAATTAATAAGCCCTTTTGAGAGAAAAAACATTGTAGGAAAACTTTGTCTCTATTGAGTGCAATTTACTTTTGGTTCATCATCTGATTAAAAACAAAAAACAAAAAAGCATTTTTCTTATCATATTTTAGGCTGTTCATTACAGGCTTGGACTAAGGCGTTGAAAGCTGCCTCTAAACATTTCAAGAAAAAGAAGAAGAAAGATCCCACGGCCCATTTGAAGCTCTCCAACAATTTGAGAGATGGGAATATTTCAAGATGATTATTCAATTGGAAATTGAATACTATCATGTTATTCAAAAAGTGTAAAACTTTTATTGCCCTCCAACAATCTGTATTGCCCTTGCAGAAAGCAGGTACACCGTACAATACTATCACGTTATTCAAAAAGTGGAAAACTTTTATTAATTCTTGTAATGCATGATATTTCAAGGCCTTTTCATTCTTATTATGAAATCAATTGCTCAATTTAATCTTTTTATGGTGGAGGATAGGGTGTAGACATGGCAAAACGGGTCAGAATTTTCTGACCTGACCCGAAAAATATCCGATCCGAACCCGATTTTTTTGTCCCGAAGCAAAAACAGGTTAACCCGTGACCCACCCCGTGTTTTTTGCGGGTCAACTCGACTCGACTTGCAACTCGAACCGAAACCAAACCAATTTTTTTTTTATAAATTATTTTGGGTAAAAAAATAATAAAATTAAGACAATATTGGTTTAATTGTTTATTGTGAGGTTTAAGAAAACAATTGATACATTTACATAACTGCATGCAAATTAATTGAAAGATAAATGGTTGAGCATTCTGTAATGAATAAAGATTATTAGATATCAAATAGCAAAGTACATGCCAAGATAATTTGATTACAGTAGAGTTAAAAACATATTTAAAATTGTAGACATGTGTGAGAAACATTCACAAGTGTGAAAATAGTGAAGCCAAAGTATCAAATTAGCATAAATTATGAATGCTTAGACCTATTTTTTAACAATTTATGTTCGAAATAAACGGCTTTTTAAAATAAATTATGATATTTCTTAGAGTGTGTGTTGCTTAACAATGATATGATATTCATAAAAGAGACCATGTATAAATAAGTAAGCAATCAAACTTTAATGTATATCTCAAATTAAAATAGAGTGCCAACCACAATAATAGATTATAAAATTAATTTTCAATACTGTAAATTTCTTATATGTTTTTATTTTTTATCAAATGAGTTATCCAATAAGTCATTTGTAATTTTTTTTTTATATTTTGGAATGTTGATATTGTATAAAAATAAAACTTGTATATTTGTTTTACTTATCTTTGTGTTATTTTATTTTAGATAGCAATGTTAGGATTTGTATAATGTTAAAATTATTGAATAAGTATTAATAAGTTTAAGTGAGTTAATTCTTGATATAAGTGGTGAATTCAAAATAATGCATTTTACATCAAGTAATTTGTTGCATAACTTTCCAAATAGCAAATACATATTGTTTTCTTTATATATATATATATATATATATATATATATATATATATATAATAAATAAATAAATTATGTGAAAAATATGAGTCAACCCGACCTGATCAGCAACCCAATTGATCCGACCTGAACCTGACTCAACCAGCCCATTTTGCCATGTCTAATAAGGTGGCAGTTTGGCATTAATATACGTGGCAATGTCATAGATGCCTTTGGCCGTGTAAATTATTGAAGGAGTTTAATTTTACTAGAGTTTGACTCGGTATAGAAGAAATCCTTTTCTATGTTTGAATGAAATTAAATTCAGTTCTTGTAGTTGGAGAATTGGAGAGGAGAATAAAAACTAAATAAAGAGATTGAAATAGTAACGGCTAGTTGGGGTTGCTTGGGATGAAAGTATTTCCTCTGAGTCGGTGATAACAAAACAGAGAGAGAGAGTCTCTCCGTCTCCGTAAGGGAGTCCGAGAGTGATGTATATATATATCCCACTTAGGCAAGAAAAAACTAAACGCAAAAATACTTTCTCTTGAATATTTCAGTACGCAAATATACTCTCTCTAGAAGATTTCAGTAGTCATGGCTATGGCTATGCTTTTGGGTTTAGATGCAAGAACTCGTGTGGCTATGGGTTTAGATGCTAACCCTCGTATGGGTTTGAAGAGGACTCTCTCTTCTGCTTCTGCTTCTGGGTTTCCTTCAAAGCAGCAAGATGATGGCGACAACAAGGAAGCGATCTCAACGTTGTCTTCCGCTGCCAGTAATAGTGCCGGCAACGAGAAGGAAGCGATCTCAACGTTGTCTTCTGCTGCCAGTAATAGAGCCGAGAATGGTGAAAAGAAAGAGAGAATTGTGGTCAAGATTAATTTGGCTGCATGGCGGAAAAGGAAAGCGCAAAAGGAGGAAGAGGAGAAGAGGAAGTCATTGGAGTTGAAACTTGAAGCGTCAAAAAGAAAGCTACAACTTGGATACCAACAAGTTCAAAAGGCCAAAAGAAAGATTCAATTGGTGGATTTGAGAGACATTCCTAAGCCTGAGCCAGAGATTAATCTTTCCAAGAAATCCAAGTTCCATCACCGTCAATGATGATCTACATGTTTGATGATGATTCTTTTTGTATATGATTTTTGAATTCTTTGTACTTAGTTCATGAAGTAATGAAGATGATAATTTTACAATTTTAATTTGTTACGTTTGAATGTAAATCATTTGTTAGTATTGAATGCAAGTCGTCTATCCGACTCTGAGTCGGAGTGAACAAAACAGAGGGATTTTTATTTATCATTAACAACCCATAAACAGAGAGATTTTTAAGTCAGTTTGTATTTATTTCTCATACGTGAGAACCTTTTTTATTCTTTTATCTTTTATGCGAGAGTTTTTTTTTTTATTTTTTTTTTTAGAATAGAGAGGTTTTTTCTTGTTGTAAAGGAGAACGGAAAGCAATTCAAGAAATTGTAATGGTAAGTCTTTTTCTAAGTCTGAGAATGAAGGTTTTATAATTCAAAAAACCCAATCCCTGAAATCGGTATTTCGAACCACAATATTTTTTTTCCTTACTCCCCATTTTACCCTCACTTTTACATTTATTACTCATACGTGCCACTTTTTTTTTTTAATTCAAATATTAATTTTATTTATTTTTACTTCAATTACAATACACCAGAGCAGAGAGCGAGAGAGAGAGAGAGAGTTGCGAAAACAGAATGTAGGGTTGGTGTTGGCGGGAATGGGGGATGATGATGGGTTTCAAAATTATTGCTTGGTGGTGATAGTGGAGTATGCCAATTTGGTAATAGCAACGGGCAATGGTGGTTTCAGATGCCAATTTGGTACTGTTTATATGTGGAGGAGCAATTCAATCCAAGTCCAAGGTTCCCCAATATTTGATTTTTTAATTTTTAATATATAATATTATTGATTGTGTTTTCTGTTGTGATGGAGCATTTTTAGCTCTTCATGTTATGTTTAGATACTTGGTTTCCAAGGTTCCCCAATCATTTGTTTGGCTTGTTTACAGATGTCAAAATTATGTCCTAATGGGGGTTTATGTGGGTTCTGTTTGGAGAGATTAATATTCCTTTTTTGTCAAGGTGTGGAATTTGGAACTCACCTTTTTCTCCTTTGGTTTTCTACTTCATTATTCTTTAGTGGTTTTAACTGATTTAGTTTATCATAACTGTGAGAGAATATAATGTGTGGTTTGGTTTAACCAATGTGTTTTTCCTTTATATCTGATAATTCTGCAGTGTTAATCACGTAGGAGTATAAATTTAGTTTTTCAAGTGGAGACTGTTATATTTTAATTTTGATTATAAGGCATAACTTTCTCTAATTATAAGGCATTCATAGTATAAAACAAACATATTCTTCCATGCTTCCCTTCTTCAAACTCTTGATATTTTATCAATTTTTTTGTTCACTACGCACTTTGAATATATAATGAATACATGAATTAATCACATTTTACATTTTTACTAGTTATCATATAGCTTTGAAATGTTTCTCATCTATGTTTCTCTGTCTTTTTCTTCTTCTTCTTCTTTTTTTCTTAAAAAAAAATAAAAAAATAAAAAATAAAAAATAATAAAAAACTTTTATTGTTTTGTCCACTCGATGTGAATGCTATCAAATAAATGAGAATGAAACTAAATGTTGAATTCAACTTTTCAAGCTTCCGTTGTTTGGGTCTGGTTAATGAGAATGAAACTAAATGTTAAGGCACACATTAATCATCCATTTTGAGAAAATTTTTATGGGGAATTAAAAAAGTTGTCAAAACAGTTAATTACTTTTTTTTTTCCATAAAAAATTTCTTAAAATGATTTATTAATATATACCCCAAGGACTCACATTAGTAAATCCATTGTTGTTTAGTGTGAATGATGTAAATAAATTAGAAAAAATCGATTTAACTTTTCAAATTTTGTCATTTAGTGAGTATCTCCTCCCAACATCACATTGATATATCAAATCAAGTTGCTTTATTGATATATCAAGTCATGTGATCAATGGTCTTATTAATATATCAAGTCACGTGGTGACATGACCTTCTTATTATTATTGGTTAATGGTTAGGCCTGATATCATTTTAAAAACTCTTAAATTTTAACAAATTATTGAAACTTTGACTATAAGCTTATGATTTCATATATTTACCTAAAATTTTGTTTGGATATTTGTAAGACCTCTGTTGAGGTAAAATTGGAATTTTACTATCCTTGAATATGGGGCCCAAGTTAGCCACCCTATGCCTCTTAGAGAGTCCAAATAGGATTGAGTGAGGGACAATATCCTTTATCAGTCTTTCTGCATTATGGGTTAGAGAACTAAGCACATGTCACGTAGCATTAAATAAGATTGATGGTGAATGAAATTATAAATACAAAAATGCAATGACTACAACCATACGGTAAAAGAGGCTTACTTAGTCGACCTCCATGGCTACGGGTAGTCATTGAGGCACGATCCTCTTGGTAGTAGGTCTACTATGCTCTAAGCTATTAAGCTTGGACTCACCATTCATCCAAATTCCAAATTAGGGCTCTAGATTTTTAAGTCCCATAATATTCAAATATAAAGAAAATAAGACAATTTGGATATGAATATCAGGATGCTTGATTTAGCCTCCAAGCTGTAAGTAGCTTTCTTGATCAATCTTCACCTTTTAGTTCTTCTAAAATAAGATTTTTACTTTGAGAACTAGTTTTTTTTTTTTTTTTTTTTTTGAGTACTAGTTAATATATAGAGAGACAAACACTTTCATGATTTTATCACATATTTCAATTATATATATATATATATATATATATATATATATATATATATATAAAAGGTTTGGTTCAAGTTACATCTGGTATACTCTAAGTAATGTTGCACCACCCAATAACTTATTATTGAATTCATATTTTAAAAAAACAACTGTTAGATTACATATTCTATATGTTTTCAACATGCTTAGAAAATTTCAAAATGGTCAGAGATTAATAGTCATGTCATCAATCAATTATTTAAATTCAAGTTTTTGTAATTTAAAATAATGCATAAAATATGAATTTATGGATCGAATGGTAAATTATATCTGTTTGGCATGAAAATTGGCATGCATTTTGAAAACATATAGAATATGTAATCCAACGGTTGGTTTTTTAAAATATGAATTCAATAATAAGTTATTGGGTGATGCAACATTACTTAGAGTTACACTAGATGTGACTTGAACTCAACCCATGGGTGTGTGTGTATATATATATATATATATATATATTAATAGGTAAAACTCAGAGAAAATCCAATTAAATTATAAATTAGAGTCTAATTTTGCGTCATTTGGCTAATTTAACTTTCTTAATTTTGGTGCACCAAGCTTCAATCTCAATACAAAACTTATTGGGTGTTTTTTTTTTTTTTTTTCAAAATAAAACTAGTTTTCAAACAATTTCATTAGGTAGCACGTTTTCAAAACTTTTATAAAAACTAATATCTCGAGTGCAACACACTCGATTTTAGTGTGCTAAATCGAGTATAATGAAGACGATTTCAACATGAAACTCGAGTGTAATGGACTCGAGTTCTGTCATATAAAACTCTAGTCCATAGGAGTCGATTCTGTTAAATTAGCCTTACAGGTCTTCATCTTCTCCAAACCACTTCTCCTCTTCTTCTTCCTCTCCTCTCTGTGGGTCTCAAGTTCCTTCAATGCCCAAATGCACACACAAATAATTGTTCAATCAAACATGGAACAAACCCAGACTGAACCAGGAACAAAGAAAAATAAGAGGAAAAAAAAAAAAAACATTAGCCCAAATTGAACAAGGAACAAGGAAAAGTAAGGGGGGGAAAAAAAACTAGTGAGAAGACCTACAAAATCAATGCTGGTGTGGTTAGTAGAGATACTTCCTGTCTTCCGCCAGATTACCAAGATTGATTTATTTATTTGTTTTGGGTTTTGTATTTGGTTTTGTTCTTGGGTTTTTGGGGCTGGAAGTGGGTGTTTAGTTTTATTCTTCGGTATTTGGAGCTGGAAGTGGGATAGAATGACATCTGATCCACTCTTCGTTCTCCCTTCTCGTTGTCGCCACCGACGCCAACGCCCCTGTCAACACCGCCGCTGCCGATTGCTTTGAAAGTGATTGCCTGAGAGAATATGAGAGCGTGGAATTGGGATTAGGATTGGGGTTTGGTTCTTGTTTTGTTGTTGTTTTCTGAGCTTGTTGTTGAGAGAAGATAAAAGCTGAGTTAGTTTGTTTTCTGGGTTATCGTTAAACAAAATCAAGTCCTACAGACTCGAGTTTTATATAATAGAGCTCAAGTCTAATTGGATGTTGAAATCGTGTGCATTATTCTCGATTTAACAAACTAAAATCAAGTCTATTGCACTAGAAATGTTAGTTTCGTAAATAGTTTTGAAAACGTGCTAACTAACGAAATTGTTTGAAAATAGGTGTTATCTTGAAAAAAAATCTTGAGAACCCTACAAAAGTGTGTCCCATCACATTACATTGATCTAAAATGGAATTTAAACCAACATTTTGAAACCACAAATACTTACCTAAAGTGGAATTTAAGCCAACATTTTGAAACCACAAATACTTATCCATGCCCATTTCCATTTGCTCACGCCATTTGGTTTTGTCCCTTATATAATGTACACTGCTAGGTTTTCCTAATATCTTGGGTAGTTATCGATATTTCCTCTAGCATTTTGAACTTCACTCTCTTTTCCTTGCCTATTGCAAAAGCGGAACATGGTGAAGACTTGCAGGGTTCTCTACCAAAAGTTTCATTGTTGGGTTCTCTGGAAGAAGCATTACTAAATCAAATTAAAAGGTTAGGTTAGCATTTTTTTTTTTTTTTGGTCTATCTAATTTTTAAATCAAATATCTTCTTCATTCTAAAACCACATTTTTTTTTTGTAATTTTTAAATGAGAGATGCTACGTCCACAATATTTTTACAACATTTTTATAACAAATCACAGGTGGTTAGTTGTTATAAGTTCAAATTTGAACCTAATACTAAAATTACTTTTTTGCCCCAAAAATAATAACTAGTAACAATCTGCCACTTAGGATTTGTTGTAAAAATGTTGTGAAAATGTTGTGGACATATCATTTCTCTTTTTAAATTGAATATCTTTTAAATTAAGGTTTTTAAATGTTGTATGCATAGCATTACTCTATTAAAATAATTTTTTAGAATTTTAATTTTTATTGTGTCTATAGCATTACATTATTAACAATTTAACTCAATTCAAATTTTTTGTTGTCTTTAGTATGGTACTATTTTTTTAGTACAGTACTATTTTTGTTGTTACTCAACTTATTGGTCATTGTAATTTGTAATAGTGTTTACAATTGATGTTCATTTTTTTTTTAATGGTCGACCAAAAAAAAAAAATTTATTTCAAGAAAACTATATACAAATTCGCGGACACTGATCTTCTACAATGTGTTACAAGGTTTGTCTTCATTTTTTATGAAAAAAAAATAAAGTGTCATTCAAAATTTGAATGCTCTTCTATATTCATCAAGATGAAGTTTTTCTTGTTATAGATTTTTTTAATAGTTTCTTATTAAAACCAAACAATTATTAATATATTTGTAGGGTCACGGTTTTCAGACTGGACCCCCTCGAATGGATGGGATCCAGGCCCAATGGACCCATTACAATGAATTTGTAGAGAGTGAGTCCAAGGGCTGGACTTTAACGAGACAACAGTTAATGCAAACGTTGGAGATGATCGAGTATGAGCTAAAAACACAGAGGTGGACGAGCTCACGATCCGAGGAAACGAGCTCCTCATCTGAGGGTATGAATCCCCATCTGGTCTGATTCGCCAGGAATGCGATGGAGGAATCTATGCTCCTTCCCTCCCAAGGAGCAGGAACCCCCCCCTCCCCTCCGATAGGGGAGATCTCTTACCTTATATATTTCCCTTCGGTTCATCCTAGTCCTACACTTGTTAGTCATCCATGCCCACACTTGAGTGGACGTCCCATCAACCACTCATTCTGACCTTCTGTGAGCTGTTGTGACTGTCTAGGCGTCACGTCCACATAAATGGGGACAGGATGTTTGCTGTGGGTACTTAATGCAGAGGTGACAGCCTTTCCTGGAATTGCTTCTCCATCATGCCCCTACAGCTGGCCCATTGCGCTTGGGCTTTCCTTTGGGATGCTCTAGGAGACTTCCCTTGGTGGCGTGGCACTTTCCTTTTTCGTGATCCCGGTTCGCCGAGGACAGGGTTGTCCTCGGCAGTATGTCCTGGCAATCTGGACTTTCTATGCTCGTCCTTAGACACTTCTTCTTCCTCGGCATGGGCCTTGGGCTTGATATGAGATGGGCCGGGGTTGCCAAATCCTTCAACCCTACAATAGCCCCTCAAAATCCTGCTATTCGGCTCCTCGAACGGAGAGGAGGGTTTTGATGTTCTCGGGCCTATGTCATGGCCGGTCAAACCTTGTTCCCCTAGGAGTCGTTGTCATCAACGAAATGTCGGCATCCTGACTTTAGCAAAGTCTGTGATAGCGCTCGGACGCTAGTTTTAAATAGTTTAACTACGTAGGAACAGCCAAGAATACAATGATGCGCTTTATGTCGCAAACCGTGCGACCATTAGAGAACGCTGGTTTTAACACAGATGGTCTGAGGAGGCCATGGTGTGTCATGGTTCTGTCCGACACTTATAATGACGTTAGAGTGTCTATTTTTCCAAGCGTCAGGTCCGAGGACCCAGGCGCAGCTAAGGCTTTGCTTAATGCTTAGCAGAAAGCCTGAGGGACCTAACATACCCGGGACTCTGTCTCCTTTTTTTTTTTTGATGGGTGACAAGAAGTGTTAAGCCCCTAGTACAGATCTTCTCATGGGTTTGTAGTCCGAGGATCATGTAAGGCCCTGGTTCTGTCTAACACTCAGATAGTTGTCTCAAGTTATTAGTTTTCCCATAGGTTTGAGTCCGAGGACCATGCAAGACCTTGGTTATGCCTGACACTCAGATAGTTGTAAAAAATTATTAGTTTTCCTATAGGTTTGAGTTCGAGGACCATGCAAGACCTTGGTTTTGTCTAACACTTAGATACTTGTCAAGAGTTATTAGTTTTCCCATAAGCTTGAGTCCGAGGACCATGCAAGACCTTGGTTCTGTCTAACACTTAGATACTTGTCAAGAGTTATTAATTTTCCTATAGGCTTGAGTCTGAGGACCATGCAAGACCTTGGTTTTGTCTAACACTTAGATACTTGGCAATCTTTGGCAGTTTCTCTAAAGCAGGAGGTCCGAGGACCCGTCATTGCTACTCCGCGCGACTACCCTTTCCCTCCATCGGGGCCGGCCACTAGGTCTGTGGGGGTCTGACCCCTGGTGGGGGCACGAGTCATGCGAATGATGTCAGAGGCCCGTTGAGCTGTGGACCATCTGATAGTTCTCCCCATATAGTACAGTAAATTGGCCACCATAACCTCCCATCGGGGACTCTTGCTGATGGAGGCTTAACCCTACCCAAACAAACCGTTGTACTCACCATTGCACAAGCAGCTTCCCACAGACGGCGCCAATTGTAGGGTCACAGTTTTCAGACTGGGCCCCCTCGAATGGATGGGATCCAAGCCCAACGGACTCGTTACAATGAATTTGTAGAGAATGGGTCCAAGGGCTGGGCTTTGACGAGACAACGGTTAATGCAGGCGTTGGAGATGATCGAGTAGAAGCTAAGAACACAGAGGTGGACGGGCTCACGATCTGAGGAAACGAGCTCCTCGTCCGAGGGTATGAATCCCTATCTGGTCTGATTTGCCAGGAACGCGAAGGAGGAATCTGTGCTCCTTCCCTCCTAAGGAGCAGGAACCACCCCCCCCCCCCCGATAGGGGAGATCTCTTACCTTATATATTTCCCTTTGGTCCATCCTAGTCCTACACTTGTTAGTCATCCATGCCTACACTTAAGTGCACGTCCCATCAGCCACTCCTTCTGACGTTCTGTGAGCTGTTGTGATTGTTTAGGTGTCACGTCCACATAAATGGGGCTAGGATGTTAGCTGTGCGTACTTAATGCAGAGGTGACAGCCTTTCCTGGAATTGCTTCTCCACCATGCCCCTACAGCTAGCCCACTGCGCTTAGGCTTTCCTTTGGGATGCTCTAGGAGACTCCCCTTGGTGGCGTGGCACTTTCCTTTTTCGTGATCCCGGTTCGCTGAGGACAGGGTTGTCCTCGGCAGTATGTCCTAGCAATCTGGACTTTCTATGCTCGTCCTCGAACACTTCTTCTTCCTCGACATGGGCCTTGGGCTTGATATAAGATGGGCCGAGGTTGCCAAATCCTTCGGCCCCACAATATTTAAAATGCACAAAATATATTTACAATATAATAACTCATATATTCATTTCAACTCTGATTTCAATTTTTTTTTTTAAATCCCAATTGATAAATAAACAATTTCACTATGTCAATTTCTCTTTATAATAACTATTGTTAACCATAGTGTTATATTATAATATTAAAAATAATAATCAATATTTTCAACAAAAAAAAGGAAAAGTAAACAGATGCTATTAGAGCATTAGTTGAAGAAATATTTATAGAAAATTTTATGAGAAAAAAAATGATTTTTTTATATATTATTTATTTTCCATAAAAGTGGTATCAAAACCTTTCTTAAATGGTCAATTTAAAAATGCCCTAAAAGTTCCTGTTAACAAGACTCTAAAAATAATAAGTACCGGTTTCAATGTTCACAAAAAATTTAAAATTTTTTCTTATTATTGTTCAAAATTTTTGTGCGTAAGCTTGAGTTACAAGCTATTTTAATATAAAGACTAAAATATAAAAACCGAATCTCTAAATTTAACAAAAATTCATTTAAGTCCTTTAATTTATGTTTTAATCAATTCAGTCCTCTAAATTTAAAAAATATTTAATTCAAGCCTACCACTCACTTCTGTTAATGCTCCAACGTTATGTGCATTTTTTTTTCTTCAATTTTTTATATTAAAAAAGGCAGAAAACTAATTTAAATTTAAAAAAAAAATTTAAGAAATCCCATAACACACAACGAACCCAGCACACAAACAACAACAAAAATTTTTACATTCATCGCAACCAAAAATGGCATCCAAACGGTCCCAAAAAATTATATATATAATTTTTTTTGTTAGTTTAATACTATAATTTTATCTTAAAAGTATTTTTGCACACCCTGACTTAAATTTTGCACACCTTTATTATTTGTGAATTGTAAGTGTCATTATTTTTTATAAATTTATATTATGCGTGTGAGTGTGCCTAATATTGATTGTGTGCAATATTTTTTTGTTATAATGTTATTTGTGTGAATTATGATGTGTGTGGATGTTTGTGTATACAATATAAATATAATATAAATTTATATAATTTAATAATTAGGAAATAGAGATGATTTGTTACATGTGTGTATATTGTTATTATGTTTTAATAACTTTTTGTTATAAAGTTAGTAAAATTTAAGAAAAACAATCGTAAAATTAGTGATTGTCCAAGTATTTGATTGGTTAAATAGATACTAGTGTATAATTTTATGTATGAATGGGTGTGATTGTGTGCATCAATAATTAATACAAAACCAATAAGTTTAGTTTACTCATTTAGTTTAAAATATTTTTATAAAAACAATAACAAATAGATAATAAAAATTGTATAAAAATAAAAATGTTAGATAAACTTAACAAAATAAAATGATTGTAGGCTTATACCTACCCACATTGGCAATAGATACTCATAATTCAAAATTTAAATACTTAGAAGGAAATTGTAAAATTTCATGTATTAATTTTTTTATTTTTTTTGGTCAGTAACTTGATATATTCAAGTTCTTTTTTATTAAAATTTTTTAATGAACTCCTAAACAAAATTCTTGAAGCTGCCACTGATATTCGTGACAATGTCCTAGATGCCTTTGGCCGTGTAAATTATTGAAGGAGTTTAATTTTACTAGAGTTTTACTGGGAATAGAAGAAATCCTTTTCTATGCTTGAATGAAATTAAATTCAGTTCTTGTAGTTGGAGAGTTGGAGAGGAGAATAAAAACTAAATAAAGAGATTGAAATAGTTAACGGCTAGTTGGGGTTGCTTGTAATGAAAGTATTCCTCTGAGTCGGTGATCACAAAACAGAGAGTGAGTCTCCGTGTGTGAGTCGGAGAGTGATGTATATATATATCCCACTTAGGAAAGAAAAAACTAAACGCAAAAATACTTTCTCTTGAAGATTTCAGTACGCAAAAATACCCTCTCTTGAAGGTCGATTTCAGTAGTCATGGCTATGGCTATGCTTTTGGGTTTAGATGCAAGAACTCGTGTGGCTATGGGGTTAGATGCTAACCCTCGTATGGGTTTGAAGAGGACTCTCTCTTCTGCTTCTGCCTCTGGGTTTCCTTCAACGCAGCAAGATGATGGCGACAAGAAGGAAGCAATCTCAACGTTGTCTTCTGCTGCCAGTAATAGTGCCGAGAAGGAAGCGATCTCAATGTTGTCTTCTGCTGCCAGTAATATTGCCGAGAATGGTGAAAAGAAAGAGAGGATTGTGGTCAAGATTAATTTGGCTGCATGGCGGAAAAGGAAAGCGCAAAAGGAGGAAGAGGAGAAGAGGAAATCATTGGAGTTGAAACTTGAAGCATCAAAAAGAAAGCTACAACTTGGATACCAACAAGTTCAAAAGGCCAAAAGAAAGATTCAATTGGTGGATTTGAGAGACATCCCTAAGCCTGAGCCTGAGATTAATCTTTCCAAGAAATCCAAGTGCTGTCACCGTCATTGATGATCTACATGTTGATGATGATTCTTTTTGTATATGATTTTTGAATTCTTTGTACTTAGTTCATGAAGTAATGAAAGATGACAATTTTACAATTTTAATTTGTTACGTTTTAATGTATATCATTCGTTAGTATTGAATGCAAGTCTATCCGACTCTGAGTCGGAGTGAACAAAACAGAGGGATTTTTTATTTATCATTCACATACGTGAAAACCCTTTTCCTTTTTATTTGAACCTATTTATTTCTCAAAGGTGAGAACCCTTTTTTATTTTTTTTATCTTTATGTGGTTTCTTTTTTCTTTTTCTTTTTTTTTAATGAGAAACTGAGAGAGGTGGTTTCTTGTTGTAAAGGAGAATGGAAAGCAATTCAAGAAAAGTCTCTCTCCAAGTCTGAGAATGAAGGTTTTGTAATTCAAAAAATCCAATCCCTGAAATCGGTATTTCGAACCACAATATTTTTTTCCTTACTCCCCATTTTACCCTCACTTTTACATTTATTACTCATACGTGCCACTTTTTTTTTTTTTAATACAAATATTAATTTTATTTATTTTTACTTCAATTACAATACACTAGAGAAGAGAGCGAGATAGAGAGAGAGAGAGAGTTGCGAAAACAGAATGTAGGGTTGGTGTTGGCGGGAATGGGGGATGATGATGGGTTTCAAAATTATTGTTTGGTGGTTGATGATGCCGAAAAGTTCACCAGTGAGATACACGATCCTTGCACTCGTAGCCGTTGCCTGCAAGAGAGAACAACACAGAAACACCTTCAAGGGGCACCGGTGTGGAGCCGGCCAAACACCCTCCGAAGGTTAAGTCAGAAATGTTTTTACAACTCTAGAGTGCTAGAGAGGAGTTAGTTACGCGTACCTTTTAGTGAGGATGTTGGGGCCTTTTTATAGTAGTGAGGTCCTGCCTCTTTTCCTTGCAGAGCAAGTCTCACCCTTGCAGAGCAAGTTTCCTCCTTGTAGACCAAGTTTCCTGAAACTTGGTGGGCAAGTCTGGGCCTTCGTTCTGTCAGGGGCCTATACAAAGGATGGGCTCTACCTTCTTTGGGCTTGTGGACATGGACCTGCGGACATGGGCCTATTGGGCTCGCCAAGTCTTATCTCATATTTTATCCTCTTCAGTGGTGATAGTGGAGTATGCCAATTTGGTAATAGCAACGGGCAATGGTGGTTTCAGATGCCAATTTGGTACTGTTTATATGTGGAGGAGCAATTCAATCCAAGTCCAAGGTTCCCCAATATTTGATTTTTTAATTTTTAATATATAATATTATTGATTGTGTTTTCAAAATGATGAAAATGATATGCATCCCTTACTACAATAGCTCGATTTGAAATCTTTGACACATACTTAATCCAATTATGGCAATCATTACAGACACGAAGATTCTTAATCACACGTATGGGAATCGAATTAGACAAACTAAGGAGTCCAAAAGTAATTGCTAACTTCTCACTATGAATATATTCTGTTGGATCCTTATGGCCTTGCTCTACATCATTCAAAAGGGCATACCGGTCCTGCACAAAACCAATATTAGCTGCTTGTTTATTCAAATCTCCTAAGTACTCATATATCTTATCCGCTAGTGGGTGGAGACGGTCACCAACAAAAAGGCATGAACTGAGTTCTTAATTTCAATCCAGCTACGGCCAGGCTCTTTCTTCACGCCCATATTTTTCATCCTTTGCCTTGTCCTATCCCTAGAGTCCCATTTTCCAGTCACTGCATATATATTTGATAAGAGAACATAAGTGGCTGAGTCTTGAGGTTCTAATTCTAGTAGATGACAGGCAGCAAACTCTCCAATTTCCATGTTTTTATGAACTACACAAGCACTTAAGAGGGTCCTCCAAACCAGAGCATCAGGTTTAATTGGCATATCCTCTATAAATTTCCTTGCATGACTCAAAAAACCAGCCCAACCAAGAAGATCCACAACACATTCGTAATGCTCAGGTTTAGGCACTAAGCCATGCTCTTTTCTCATTGAGTCAAAGTAGCCAAGCCCCTCATTCACCATACCTGCATGGCTACAGGCTGACAAAACTCCCACAAAGGTAACATGGTTTGGCATCACACCAAGCTTTTTCATCTCCTGGAAAAAATCGAGTGCTTCAATACCAAATCCATGTTGAGAATATCCTGTAATCATGGCATTCCAAGAAACCTCATTTTTTTCAGCCATTGCATGAAACTCTCTTTTGGCATCATCTATGATACCACACTTGGCATACAACGTGACTAAGACATTAGAAACCTCAATTTCTGAATCATAACCAGTATTGATAATCATAGCATGGATCTGCTTCCCTTGTTTAGTATTTGCTATATTGGCAGCTGCACTAACTGCAGAGATAAATGTGAATAAATCAAATTCTACTGTAGCTTTTTTCATTTTACCTGCAGTGCTTCCTCACAGTACCCACTCTGTGCAAACCCTGATATCAATGCATTCCATGATATATTATCTTTATCATCAATTTTCTTGAATGCTAAGTATCCTTCTTCTATTCTACCACATTTAGCATAAAGACTAGCAAGTGCATTACCAATTGAAAGATCATCTGAGTAACCACAGACACAAGATTGAGCATGAATTTGTCGTCCTTGATTGAGTGCTTGAATACCGGCACTTGCACTGATTGCACTTGAAAATCCAATATTATCAGATTGGATCCCTCGATTTTGCATTTCTTCAAAAAGTTTAAGAGCTTCGGCAAACATATCATGTTGCACATAGCCTGCAATCAGAGCTGTCCAAGAGACAACATCTTCCTCAGTGAGTTTTATGAGGATTCCCAGGGCAGTATCAAGTTTTCCATGCTTAGCATACATATCAATAAGCACACTGCAGACATACACATTGAGCTGAAAGCCAGTCTTTATAACTTGACTACGAATCTGCTTTCCTAGATCAAGAGCTCCCAAAGCAGTACAAGTCCTCAGTATACTAGGATAAGTGAATTGATTGGGTATCATGCCTTTAATCTGCATCTGTCTAAATATCTCAAATGAATCACTCAAATTATTTAACTGCCCATAAGCGACTAGCATCACATTCCATAGGACCACATTTTCAGTATCTGTTGTAAGGAAAAATTCACTGGCAGTATCTATAGCTGAGCATTTCACATAAAGATCCAGTAGAGAACCTTCAAGAATAATATCTGAAGACATTCCACCTTTAATTTTATATGAGTGGAGCTGTCTTCCCATATAAAGAGATCCAACAGTTGCACATGCACTCAACAAACTTGCAACTGTCACACAATCTGGTTTCAAACAATCAAGCTGCATTTTCTTAAACAATTCCAGAGATCTATCACTAGACCCACGCTGAGCAAGCCCTGAGATGAGTGAATTATATGAAACCTCATCCCTGTTTTGCATTGTGCTGAAAATCTGTTCCTCAGATATAAAGTTTCCTGAGCGTGAATACAATGTCACAAGAGCGTCACACACATATGTTTCTGATGAAAATCCCACCTTAAAAACAAGGCCATGAAGCTGCTTGCCCACCTCAAATAACTCTATCTTGGTGCAGGCACTTAGAACACTTGAAAAGATATAAGGAGTAGGGGCAGTTCCTGACGTCTGTATCTGGCAGAATAGGAAAATACATTCTATCTCATGTCCTTTCTGTGATAAGCCTGACATTAATGCCACCCAAGAAACACTATCCTTCAAACATAATCTATCAAAGATCTTTTTAGAAGAATCTATAAACCCATTTTTTGAATACAAATCAATCAATGGATTACATACACGTGTACTAGCACCAAAACCATGATAAGTAATCCTAGCATGAATCTGATGCACATACTGGAAAACAACATTCCCGCCACCACATGCCCTTAAAACTCCAGCAAATGTCATTTCATCCAGAATCACATTCTCGGCTGTCATTCGCTGAAAGAGACCCAATACCCGACCACTCAACTTGTTCACCACAAACCCATTAGTAATTTTATTCCCTGAAGACACACTTCTGTCCCACATTTCATCAAAAACCTTAACTGCACCATCTAAATCACCGCACCCCATGTAAATACCAATAATTCGGTCACACAAAACGTTTTCCAAATCAAAACCCGACTTCAAAATCTTTCCATGAAGCTTCTGAGCACTTAATAAAGACCCAGAATTGTAACAGCCATCTAAAAGCCATAGATAGGTCTGAACATTGGCACGAATTCCACGCACTTCCATGATATGAAGAAGATCAATTCCCTCCAAGCTCCCATAAGTTTGTTGTTGTGGAAATTCGTCGAACGCATGAGATACGGCAGTGCTGCTAAAACTAGCTAAATTCTTTCTACTGACATTCCCACGAACATACTGCAACAATTTGTATATATATAAAATAGATTAGAAGCAATATATATATATATATATGGGGTGAAGTCAAGGTGTTACCTTATTGAACTTTGAAGAAGTGCGTTTGAGATTGAGATTGAGAGTGGTTGGGTATTTGAATGCACGCAGGAAGTGATGGAATAAGGAATACGAGAAGGAAAGTGGTGTGAGAAGAAACATGGACATGGAGGATTTCTTGGATTAGAATCACTCACCCACTGCACTGCAGCGTCTATCTAACTTAACTCTCTCTTAGCATTCATGGCCACAACCACCAGTTCAACTGTACAAGAAGAACACGTAAAATCTACGTTTAACTTACACTGTTGGGGTGGCCGCGGGTACTTAGTTTAGTACAAAGGAAAATAAATAAGCAATAACCATTATAAAAAAAAAGAAAAAAAGAAAAAGAAAAAGGAAATTCTTCTTGTACCAAAGAAAAGAGAGTAACTACTAGCGGATTCCAGTTAACTCAACTGGTAAAGTCTCTGATATTTGTATCAGCGATTTAGGATTTAATTTTTGCTTATACCAAAAATTAATTAGTGTTTTAGTCTGACAATAAAAAATAAGCGGTGAAAAAAAAAAAAAAAAAAAAAGGCATTAGGATTTTGGATTGAAAGTTGAAATTAATGTTAATACTGTAAATATTTTTTTAAAGAAAAAAACATATTTTTTGACAATTCATAAAGAATAATACTTTTTGTCCTTATAATTTGGGATTGTTTTCATTATGGTTTTTTAATTTTCAAAATTTTCATTATAACCCTTTATGTTTGATTCCGTTTTCATGTTAATTATGTCATCTAATTTCGTTGTTTGTATAATATTTTTCTAACTACAACAATGAAATTATTATATTCCACAACTAGGAATGTCCACAAGTGGGCCAATTAATTTGTTTTACATTTATAATTCCATTCCTGTTGGATACTTGGATATTGAATTTCAATTATAGTGGTTTATATTTTGGATATTTTAGTGGTGGCTAGGTTCGGTAATCAGTTTTACTAAGCATTGATGAAAATAAGATAAAAAATAGTTAGGAAAATTATTAGTTTGCATTCCAGTAATCATGTAAAATTTATATTGTAGACTAGACAATACTGTAGACTGATCAGTGAATATAAATCAATAATTGTCCAAACGGTAAATAGCAATAAATGGAAATCACCATCATCCATTTTTCTGATTGGTTCACGCACAACTCTATATTGAGAATATTCTTAAGGGAAAATTACATTTTACCACCCTAAACTATCCACTAGATTACACTTTGCACCCTAAACTATCTGACTGCACACTTTACACCCTAAACTATCACACTTATCACGCTTTGCACCCCGATGTTATTTTTACTGTTATATTTAACAAAATCTTGCTGCATGTGACAAGCACATGCTTCTTACTTAGGTGGAACAAAGTTAAAAGACTGAAACACCCTCCCTCAAAATTAATTAAAACAAACCTAAATTTTTTCACATCTCCCTCTAATCTCTATCTCACGTGGGGCCATCCTCTTCATTTGCACTGTTTCTAAAAATAAAAAAAACACATAGCTTCACGTAGCTTTAGAGTTTCTCTTGTATCTTCCTTGGCCATTGACAAATTTCAAATCTTCTATTACCTGTTAGCAAAATCAAAATGCACGGATGTGATTTTGAGAAACACAAAGTCCCAAATTCACGGATGTAATTCTTGAGAAACATCATGGCCCTAACTAGTGTAAAAAACCATTGAATTATATTTTCCATTGTGAAAAGCTGATCCTTTTCTTTGGGGGTCTCGTATACGTTATCCCCTGCCTCATAGTGTTTTGGTTGCAAAATCTTTAACTGTGTTGACACTATATTCTTGTAAGTTGGATTCAATTCGTAGTGATATAAGCTTACTATCTTTGAAAAGATTGTCTTTATTAGGCGTTTATGCAGACAATCAAATTATTCAGAATTTGATTTTTGGGTGTCCTATGATAGAAGACATGAGAATTTCGTGCTATTGGGGCATTAAGTGTTTAAAGATTTTTGGTCTCCCTAAAGCCATGAAAATTCTGGTACAAAACAATCACCTTGACAGGCTTGAATTGGAAGCATCAAATCTTCGTGAGATTTTGTGTTCTTTTAGAGAGAGGGAGAGTGCAGATGAAGCAGCGGGAAACCAAACAAATGAGAAAAAATCTGGGTTTTGTTTTAATGGATTTTGAGGAAGGTTGTTTCAGTCTTTTAACTTTATTCCACTTAAGTAAGAAGCATGTGCTTGTCACATGCAGTAAGATTTTGGTAAATATAACAGTAAAAATAACACCAGGGTGCAAAGCGTGATATATATGATAGTTTAGGGTGCAAAATGTGCAGTCAAATAGTTTAGAGTGCAAAGTGTAATCTAGTGGATAGTTTAGGGTGGTAAAGTGTAATTTCCCCATTCTTAATTAATTGATGATATGAAAGCCTTGATATAGAAAGCAGCGAGATCAGAATTTAGCTTTCTATGATGAATAGGTAGGGGAATGTGGCTGCTCACACGCTTGCTAAGTGGGGTAAATTCTCAGTTTTTTTTTTTTTTTTTTTTAATTACGTAAATGCACTTTTAGTCTCTACATTTTTTTTTTTTTTTAATTTTGATCTCTACATTTTCATTTAAGGACTAAAAGTGGTAAAATGAAAATGTATGGACTAAAATGAAAAAAAACCAAAATATAAAGACTAAAAGTGCATTTACGCACTTTTTATTATTATTAATTTGTCTATGGAATCGTCCTCATTGTGTTTCTAGCTTAGTGCGCTCAAAAAGACCTTAAGTAATTTTGTTTGTTCTTATGTATTTTGTTTTTGCCTTTTCAATTTTACGATTCAGCCAAAAAAAGAATAAAAAACAAAGATTGGTTCACGCATGCCCATCTACAAAAACAATGAGAAACAACAAAATGGTTCTCAAACACATCCAGCACCGGTCGGTCATGATGCTTCAGTTCATCTTATTTCTGACCCAAAAAATTTATTTATATATTCTTACTATTTAATAGAAGGCTCCAACCACCGACTTTTTAGATTTAAAAATTACAGGAAACTGGTCAAAGTTTATATTATAATCAGACTTGTAGTCGTCAAAATTAATTAATGTCATCCACCAGATAAATATTTTAAATAATCACGAAATACAACAACACAGTCACACTTTTAATATCAACCGTCGTGGACATGTTGACGCAAGGACGGACCTACTGAAAGGTGATTTTGTTATTTAAGCTTACGGAAACGGTACCATTTTTGACCCACCAAAATTGAATAAACCAATAGAGCATTCGCTATTTTTATATAGTTAGTAGATATATATTTTGAGAAATGATTTTTATTATTATTATATCGAAAAGTTTTTTATTATTATTTATTTTGTGTTGGTCTCTTTAATTCCTAACTGAATTTGATTATAAAGATTCTTTTTATTTATTATTTTTTAAAATATAAGTTATAAACATCATAATGTATCTTGCGTGTCCGTTTGGCATGATTAATTTTACTCTTCAGTTTATTTTTGCTACTATTCATGAGTCATATTGCACTTTTTTGTACTATTCATGAGTCCCACTGTACTATTTCAGCTAACTTTTACATTTATCTACAGTACTTTCAGTAAAAAGTTTGTTTTAGGGTCTGTTCGGGATCCGCTTATTTTGCTGAAATTGAAAATTTTTTACTGAAAGTGTTGTAGGTAAAAGGTAGAAGTTAACTGAAATAGTACAATAGGACTCATGAATAGTACTAAAAAGTGCAATAGGGCCCATGAATAATAGCAAAAATAAGCTGAATAGTAAAATAAGCTGGTTTTTTAGTTTTTGCCAAACACACACTTAGCAAAATAAACGGATTTCAAACAGACCCTACATCTTTTGTGAAATTATTCTAGTTGAATGTTATTATAGTGATTTGTGTGCAAATTAATTAAATTGGATATTAGTCAAAATCTAGTTCCAATCATCATCCTCGTCAAATCAGGTAGCATCTTCATCATATAATTCAGCATCTTTCTTGCTAGATTAATTAGCTGGTATTCTAATGAGTTCTTTATCTTTTCTCTCTCTCTACCTCTTTTTTTGTTTTTGTTTTTGTTCGAGTTTAAGAAAAATATGTACTAAAAGATTTGGTGCTTGATTGGATTAATAAGGGTTGGATTTGAAGATTATGTTGAGGGTAGGTATATACTCTTCAACCATAAAATACATTGTGCGACATGAAAGTTTCAACTTTCAAGTAATTTTGGTGGTTTCAAGTGAACCATTCACTGTGCCCTTCATACATGTTATGGGGGAGATTCTGGCCTTTTGCCCCTATTGAGCAAAATATTTGGCAATATGTCACTGTTTCCAAACTATATAGGTTCGTGCCCCTATTTTGAAACTCGATTTTAATATAATCGAGTTTCAATCAAAAACTCAATTGGTTTAAAATCAAGTTATGCCAAATGAAACTTAAAAAAAAAAAAAAAAAAAAACCTTGCATGGAACTCAAGTTCATAGAGCTCGAGTTCCATACCTATGGTGGCGTTTTATTAGTGCTATAGTGGTGTTTTAAATGGAACTTGAGCTCCATGAACTCAAGTTCCATGCTTTTTTTTTTTTAAGTTTGATTGCCCCATATCTATAGCTACATTTAGGCATGCCCTATAGCGGCATTTTAAATGGAACTCGAGCTCCATCAACTCGAGTTCCATGCAATTTCTTTTTTTCTTTTTTTTTGAAAGTTTGATCGCCCCATACCTATAGCTACATTCAGGCATACCCTATAGCGGTATTATAAATGGAACTTGAGCTCCATGAACTCGAGTTCCATGCAATTTTTATTTTTATTTTTTTATTTTTTTATTTTTTAAGTTTGATCGCCTCATACCTATAGCTACGTTCAGGCATAACCTATAGCGGCATTTTAAATGGAACTCGAGCTCCACGAACTCGAGTTCCATGCAAGTGTTTTTTTTTTTTTTTAATTTTAAGTTTCATTTGGCATAACTCGAGTTCCATGCAATCGAGTTTCAAAACAAGGGCACGAACCTATATAGTTTGGAAACAAGGGCATATTGCCAAATATTTTGCTCAATAGGGGCAAAAGGCCAGAATCTCCATGTTATTGGTAGCTTTTGTTTAATTAAATGTAATTTTCATGATTTTAATTAATTGTATTTTTTTCCTCCATAATATTATGAATATGACAATATGTTGATGGTGTATTTTTATTTTTGACGGTTTCTATAGTTTTTTTTTTCTTTTTTCTTTTCTTCCTCCTTTTTTTAACCCATTTATTCCCCTTTTTTCATTGCTTGTGATGGAACGAAGCAAAAAAAAAAAAAAAAAATTCTAATTTGATATATATTCTTTTAATTAGCTTTTATCAATATAGTTGACTGTTGTAAATTGTAATTTTCTCTCTAGTTCATTTTGTTTGTTATTTCCTTTTTCTTAATCAGCACCCAATGTGAATGATCAATATGAATATAAATATAAATAAAAATCTCATGGAAGAAATAATTTTGAATTTGGTCTTTTGTTGATGTTTTAGTATTACTATTTCAAAGATACTTGACATTCTCTTGTATTTTGACTTTTAAGTACGGTTTTAAAAATTGGACCAAGGGCAAAACCGTTTTTGCCTCCGGTTTTTGGTTCAACCTGATTTTTGACCGATTTTGGAGGTTTTTTTAAAACCGAACTTGTGGCTAGTTCTTGGTCAGACCGGTTAGTCTGGTCCGGTTTTAAAGCCATGCTTTTAATTGACCCCAAAAAAAAAAAAAAAAAACTATGAATGGAGAAAAAAAATATTAAGATTTATCTTAGGAAGATTCATATCAGCTTTTTTTGTAAATAATGTCTTTTGTGTAGCCTTGCTCTTTAGGAAATCATGTACACTTCATTTAAGGTGCCGTACTTATATTGTATCTGCCATGCCATGTTATAATTTTTTTAAAATTGATCGTGATGCTCTACTCCACCTTTGCAAACTATCAACATTTAAAGATGCTTTATTTGTACTTGAGAGTTCAGAGATGCTCCAGTTATATTGGCATCTCATTAGTCATCTTATACCATATATATAAAAAAAATGAGAGTTTGCTTGAATTTTGTTTGACAAAATGACCTCACTAGGCATGAGACAACATGAGTGCAGAGTAGTGGGCCGGTTTGTTTGAAGCATCAAACAACATGAGTGTAAAGGGCTGATTTGTTTGGTCACTGTAAGAGTTGAAATTACTTTGTTACTCCTAAATGCACGTACCTCTTATCGTCCAATCACCTCAGCATTTAAGCACAATCATCAAAGTGCGTGAGTACATGAATGTCCAACTGCATGCATGATCACTTAAGCATCTAAACATATAGACATATCATCAAGTGTGTGCACATGTGGATATAAACAAAGGGTTGATAATTAATGAGAATTAATGATTAAGTCTTCTGAAGGAGTGACACTTAATTAAAGTGGAGTCTTCATTAATTGAATGTCTTTCCTTAGCCAAAATGGGCATTTGCCCTTAATTTACAAACTATGTCGTAAAATGCCATTGTTTTGAAACTATTTAATAAAATGCCCCTGTTTTTCAAACTCGATTTTAATAAAATCGAGTTACAGGTGGAACTCGACATTAGCAATGTCAAGTTCTATGTATATTTTGCCACTTAAATGTTTTTGAAAATTTAAGTGAAACTCGGCATTGCTAATGTCAAGTTCCACTTAAAAATATACATAGAATTCGATTTTGATGATATCGAGTTTTACACAAAACTTGATTTTGTTACTTGAATGTTTTTGAAAATTTAAGTGAAACTTGACATTGCTAATGTTGAGTTCCACTTAAAAATATACATAGAATTCAATTTTGAGGATATCTAGTTTTACACAAAGCTCGATTTTGTTAAAATTGAGTTTCAAAAACTGTGGCATTTTGCTAAATAGCTTCAAAATAAGGGCATTTTGCTGCATAGTTTGTAAATTAGGAGCAACTATTTCATTTTTCCCGTCTTTCCTTTATTAAACCCAACGTAAAATATTAAACATGCTCTTGATATTTAAATGTGTTCTTGCCTTTTAAAGTGTTCTTCAATCAATTGACCTTTACTGCCTTAAATATCAAATTATTTGAATTCGAATATCCAAGTGTTTTAGTAGGAAATATCATTAAATTAAATACGTTCAAATATCTTTTGACATTAAAGTTTTTTTTTTTTTTTAGAGATAATTACAACATGCTGCTAACCCCACAACTCGAACCCTTTCCCCACTAGACCCCCAAGCACTTTGTGCATGAGGAGGTGCCAATTCAGCTACAAGGCCTTTGACTTCTAACATTAAAGCTTGATTACCTTAACTTGGAAAGATTTTATTCTTGAATTAGACTATTGAGACTTCCCTTGTAAAAGAGAATTAGATTTAAATATAAACATTTAAATTTAATTGACTATCATCTTTTATAGGAAATCTTTTAGTCTTCCATGTATTTAAGACCATTATCTTTGAGGAAATATATCACAATTAATGCTTCATTACCTTCCATGATTATCTTTTAGATTTTATGACCCTTAACTAACCCTAAACATTAAAGAGTAATTTTATTAAGAAAGGAAAGCATATTAACTACACAATTTTAAATGTTTTTGGTATTTTAGATATATTAAAGAAGACAAAAAAAAAAAAATGCATACAAACAACAGATTAAACTACATGTAAAATGAATAAAAATTGAACAACATTATTAAAATAAAAATAATAATAAAAAAAGAAATGAAGAACGAAAATTGGATTTTGCCCTAGAAGTGCGTATGCAGCATAATGGATACGTACACACCTAGGGTTTCAACCCGATTTCCAGATTCATGTTATGCATAGAATATGACAATGAAGCACATGTAAATAGCATATTATCACATAATCATCAAATACATCATGCATCATATTGATAAGAACAATAAAATAATAAAACAACATAAAATAACAATAAAACAAATAAAGAGAAAACGAAAGGAGATTGACCGGTCCCTTGGTTGACCGGACCCATATCTCACCCTTTAGCCCCATACATAGATGTAGATTGACCGATCCCTTGGTTGAAATCGGCTACCTTAGTTTTTTGTGTGTGTCAAAAACTTGGATAAATATTGATTTTGGATATATGATTAAGAAACCTAAGACTAGTGGAAAGATGGCTATAGGATCACAAAAAGGTTAGTGTGATTAAGAAATCATGAGAAAAATATTAGTTTTCTAATAACCAAAGTGTTAGAAAAATCAATTAATTGTTGTACAGTAAACTAGCCAAGGCATGTGAGAGTGCTGACATGGCTGGATCGGAACCCTACACGTGGAACAGCTGTGAGTTAAGGAGAGGAAATGTTGGCTGAAGTAAAGGATTTTTGGTCCGTGCCAACGGCGTGACCATCATGGGGAAGAGTGAGATTTGCTCCTGACATGGACACACAACACTCATAAAAGGGAGATAGTGACCCCCTATGGTCAGAGGCTATGAAATACCCATTTATTGGCTGGGCTTGTGCTGGACCACTGCCAAGGACACGTGCATCACTCTTATTGCCCCTGGTGTCCCTTTCCTTGTCCAAGGATTTCTCCCCACATAGTGGCAGGGTAACCCTTTGTGCCACTACCCTGACTTTGGCATGCTCACTCTCTCTCCTCCAGCCATTACATAGTACAACAACTGTATTAGGATTCATGATAAGAACCTGAGATGAACTAACTGAATTTGAGGACAGTTAACCTCCAAGATTAATAGAGAGAGAGAGAGAGAGAGAGAGATAGAAAGGAATAGAAAACAAGGACTCAAAGAAACAATGGACTAAGCTAATTCATTTATATCCCACAATACAATTCAATCTCTGTTTTATACTCCCTTTTATGTAACTAACTAATTCCCTATTCTAGCATTACAACGCACTTATTCAGTAAATGGCATAACTAACTCTAACCACCCATAATGGCTTCCTTGTAACTACCTAACTGAATAACTGCCTCTTTAGGTCCCACCTTAGCAGCCTTGGCTTGGTAGCCCACGCACCACGCCTCAGCAACTCACGCACTTCCAGTGCACTTCCTCAAGGCCACACACCTCACAACCCTTGAGTCACCACTTCCATAGCACGTGCCCCCCCCCCCCAACACATATCAGCATTGTATCAATACTTCCCCTCTCAAAGCACCTTGCCCACAAGGTGAGGGAATTTTAGTTGAAGCTGATATAAGTCTTCCCAACTAGCATCTTCACTGGTACAGCCTTGCCATTGGATCAAGACCTGAGTGATGGTCCTACTTCGCAGCTTGACTGACCTGTTCTTCAAAATTGCCTCAGGTTCAAGCGTAAGAATGCCTTCAGGTGAGACAGAAGGCAATTGAGAAATAGGAGTGACCTGCTGTCCTAACTTGGCTTTAAGACATGAGACATGAAAAACAGGATGGATTAAGGAGTCAGCTGGTAAAGCCAATTTGTAAGCCACTTCCCCAACCTTATGCAGCACCTGGAAGGGAGAGAGCTTACCAAGAGCATTAGGCTTTAAGGACCGCTGCCTATAAGGTTGTAACTTCACATACACCCACTCACCATCTGCAAAACTCCTCTCTACCCTATGCCTATCTGCTTGAACCTTCATTCTCTCTTGAGCCAACAACAAATTCTGTTTAAGTAAGGACATAATCTGCTGCCTTTTTTGCAAATGATCATCAATAGCTTCCACTGAAGTAGTGCCAGGGATGTAATCCAACAGCCTAGGAGGGGGATAGCCATACAATGCTTCAAAAGGAGTTACCTTGGTTGAGGAATGAAAATTGGTATTAAACCAAAACTCAGCCAAAGATAACCAATCCACCCAGGCAGTGGGTTTAGCTGCTGCAAAAGCCCTTAAATATTGCTCTAAACTTCTGTTGACCACCTCAGTTTGCCCATCTGTTTGAGGATGATAAGCTGATGACATGGCTAAATCTACTCCTTGAAGCTTCATTAATTCCTTCCAAAAACGAGAAGTAAATATTGGATCCCTGTCACTCACCACAAAAGCTGGCATTCCATGAAGTTTGAACACAAACTGCATATAAACAGAAGCAACTTTGGATGCAGTGTAAGGATGTGCTAATGCAATGAAGTGAACATACTTAGTCAACCTATCCACAACCACCAATATGACAGATTTTAATTGAGCTTTAAGTAGTCCTTCAATGAAATCCATACTCACAGCTAACCATGGCTTGGAAGGAATGGGTAAGGCTTGGAGTAAACCAGCTAGCCTACAATTCTCATGCTTCACCCTTTGACACACATCACACTCTTTGATGTATTGCATCAAGTCCTTCTTCATACCAGGCCAATAGAAATCTTGTTTAACCCTGTGTAAGGTCTTCACATAGCCTGAATGTCCACCCAAAGGTCCATTGTGAACATGGTGCAAAATAGAAGACTTAAGAGGACTATTAGACCCAAAATAGATTCTGCCTTTGAAAAACAGCAGCCTTTCCACTAAAGAGAAGCCTTTTGGTGGATTGCCACCCTCCTGAAATGCAACTAAAATGGTTTGAATGGCAGAATCTGCTTCATAACTAGCTTTGAGCTTCGCTACCCAAGTTGGAGTAGGAAATGAGATGATGTACAAAGCACCTGATGCAGGAGATAATGTAGCCATTTCCCAATCCCCTTCCTCATTATTTTGATCAGCCCTCATCATATTCAGAGCAGCAGTACCTTAAAACTCCTCCTGGCCGTTATGAACTTCAGTTACAATTACCTCACCTTTCCTAGACAAGGCATCCGCCACTACATTCTCAGAACCCTTCTTATACTCAACCACAAATGCATATCCCAGCAACTTTGACAACCATTTCTGTTGAAGTGGGGTACCAATCCTCTGATGTAGCAAATACTTGAGACTTTGCTGATCTGTTTTAATGATAAAAGGTCTCCCCACCAAATAGGTCTCCATTTCTTCACTGCAAAGATTAAGGCCAGAAATTCTTTTTTCATAAGTTGATAGTGCCAAAGCAGTACCCTTTATCACTTGACTGTGGAATGCAATAGGCTGATGCTCCTGCATCAAAACAACCCCAATGCCACAACCAGAAGCATCACATTCCACAGTAAAAGTCTTAGTGAAATCAGGTAATGCCAGAACAGGTGGAATGGATATGGCTAACTTCAGTTGATGGAAGGCTGCTTCAGCTTCAACACCCCAAGAAAAGGAATTTTTCCTCAAAAGTGCAGTTAATGGGGCTGCAATGTGACCATAACCCCTTACAAATTTCCTGTAGTAACCTGTAAGGCCTAAAAACCCTCTCAAAGACTTGACATCCTTAAGCACAGGCCACTCTTGCATAGCCAAAATCTTCTTTGGGTCAGTCTTAACACCTTCTCCAGATATGATATGGCCTAAGTATTCTACTTCCAAGCAAGCAAACATGCATTTAGACATCTTAGCATACAATTGGTTCTTAGCCAACACTCCCAAAACAATTCTTAGATGCTCAATATGGTCAGGCATGTTTTTACTATAAACCAGAATATCATCAAAGAAAACAAGAATAAACCTTCGAAGGAATGGCTTAAAGACTTGATTCATTAAGGATTGGAAGGTAGAAGGGGCATTTGTCAACCCAAAGGGCATGACAAGGAATTCATAGTGTCCTCCATGTGTCCTAAAGGCTGTTTTTGGAATATCCTCCTTCCTCATCCTAATTTGGTGGTAACCCGACCTCAAATCAAGCTTAGAAAAAATGAAAGCTCCATGTAATTCATCCAGTAGTTCATCAATAATAGGGATAGGGACCATAGGGTACTTATCTTTAATAGTGGCTTGGTTTAATGCTCTATAATCTATACACATACGCCAAGAACCATCAAATTTTCTAACCAAAAGAACAGGTGAGGCAAAGGGACTTTTACTGTTTTGAATAAAGCCTACTTCTAATAAATCCTTCACAATTTTTTCAATTTCATTTTTCTGGTAATAGGGATACCTGTATGGCCTTTGACAAATGGATTGAGTGCCCTCCTTAAGGTTGATTTGGTGTTCATGACCCCTCACTGCTGGCAAATCCCCTGGGGTAGAGAATACACCATGAAATTCCTGCAACAAGGCTGTGATCTTAGGTGGTAGGGCGGACTGCTTCTCAGCTGTGCTCTCAGCTGTAATCTGTAGGATCAGCCCCTTTTTTGTAGGTTCTTTGAAGAATTGAACATCATCTTGCACTTCAAAACCCTTTGGGGTGTTAAGACCTTGTAACATCACCTGTTGACCTCCATATTTAAACCCCATTGACAAATTCATGAAATCCCAATTGATAACTCCTAAAGTGCTAAGCCACTGTGTGCCAAAAACCACATCACAACCTCCCAAAGGCAGCACGTGTAATTGAACCAGAAAAATCTACCCTTGTAAACATACATGAACATCTTTGCACAATCCTTGAGTCTTGATGATATCACCATTAGCAACCTTAACCTCAAGAATTTGTGATTCATCCACAGGCATATGAAGAACTGAAACTACAACTGCATCAATGAAGTTATGTGTACTTCCAGAATCTACCAAGATAACCAATGAGACAGAATTCACCTTACCCTTAACCCTCATTGTTCTTGGAGTAGGGCTACCCACCAAGGCATACAAAGTAATCTCTGGTTCTGCCTCTTCATCTTGTCTTCTTCCCTTGCAAACTCCATTATCAACCTCAACATACTGATCATTGTAACTAGAATCTGAGGTTACTTCCACTCCTTCTATCAAGAACAAAGTGGTCTGTTTGCACTTATGCCCAGGTGCCCACTTATCATCATAATTGTAGCAAAGTCCTTTCTTTTTCCTTTCCTCCATTTGAGCAGCACTGATCTTCTTAACAAGAATCTTGGTGGACCTATTTTCCATTGGAGGAGACCCAACAATGAAGGTTTAGGTACACCAAGCAATGGAGGTCTAGCTTGCTCATGTGTTCCCTTATAACTCCTCTTACAACTCAATAGGTACTCTTCTTGGATTTTAGCCAATCCAAATACTGCAATGAGAGTAGGAGGATTCAACATTCTCACAGGCAACCTCACTTCATCCTTCAAGCCACTTAAGAAGCAGCTCAGCTTATGCTGAGGAGATAAGCCTCTAATTCAATTAGCCAAAGCTTCAAATTCACCTTTGTATAAGGCCACAGTGGAAGTTTGCCTCAATCTAGTTAGAGCTTCCATTGGATCATCATAAGCTGTAGATCCAAATCTGATCAACATTGCTTGAATCAAGGCCTCCCAGTTGCCAAACACCCCAGCTTCTTCTCCTTCTTGAAACCAAACCAGTGCTTCACCTTCCATATGAAAAGATGCCATCATCAACTTCTCCGATCCTGGAATCTTGTAATATCTGAAATACTGGTTCACCTTGTAGATCCAAGAGGTTGGTTCCTCACCACTGAATCTAGGAAAATCCAATTTCACTAGCCTGGAAAATCCTGAGACAGATTGGTGGCAGTTACGATCCCCTGGCCTACATGGATTCTCAAGATTGTAATCCACACTCTCAGATGCATTCAACTTCTGTAAAATGGTGGCTAATTGTTGACTCATTTCATTCAAGGTGGAAGTATGGATGCTGGTGATTTTGTGAATTTCTTGGATATCTTTGTTGTGGTGATCGGTGGTGGATTTTAGGGAAGCTATGGTTTCATTAAGAATTGTAGTTGATCGAGTTTTAGCCATGGTGGAACTTGTAATCATAGGACAAGCCTGCTCTGATACCAATTGATAAGAACCTGAGATGAACTAACTGAATTCAAGGACAGTTAACCTCCAAGATTAATAGAGAGAGAGAGAGAGATAGAAAGGAATAGAAAACAGGGACTCAAAGAAACAATGGACTGAGCTAATTCATTTATATCCCACAATACAATTCAATCTCTGTTTTATACTCCCTTTTATGTAACTAACTAATTCCCTATTCTAGCATTACAACGCACTTAATCAGTAAATGGCATAACTAACTTCTAACCACCCATAACAGCTTCCTTGTAACTACCTAACTGAATAACTGCCTTTTGAGGTCCCACCTTAGTAGCCTTGGCTTGGTAGCCCACGCACCATGCCTCAGCAACTCACGCACTTCCAATGCACCTCAAGGCCATACACCTCACAACCCTTGAGTCACCATTTCCATAGCACGTGCCCCCCCCCCCCCCCCAACATATCAGCATTGTATCAATTCAAATGGAGGAATCATGGTTTGACACCTATCTTTTGTACCTGGCAACATTCCTCGAACTATAAAAGGAACATGTTGCTGGACCATTAGGACAAGAACTAGGAGAGAACATTAGAGAAAAGAGTAGAAAGTTTGTACGGAAGTGAGATAGAGAAAATGCCTCTCTTTTAGGAAGAACAACATCATTGTACAAGGAAAACTTCCATTTTTCACATAATAGTGAGCTTGAAAGAGCAGGGATATTCCCCCTTGCTCACTTGTGGTTTTTCATCCCTTCCTAAGGGTTTTCCACATACATTATTTGTTTTCTTTATTTTCCTTGCAATGCTTTCTTTTTCTCTTGACTTTATGATGTTAAAGCTTTTATTTTTATCACTTTCGAGATTTTTCATTAAAATGTACTGTTAGATAGCTCATCCACTTTTCATATAAGTTCACAAATCTAACTTGCATGTACAATTTCTTATAAAAACTTTCCTCACACTCTTAGAAACTCACTAAGTATTTTTTAGTGATTTTGACAAAGCTTCAAATATTGTGAAAAGTTGAGATCTTTTTTGGTGGTGGGGGTATTTATAGGCTCAATGGAGGCTATGGTTTTTTTTTTTTTTTTTTTTTTTTTATGATGGAATGTTTTAATCAATCAACGAGCCAGATTGATTCACCAAAAATCCCACCAAAAAGGAAGAAAAAATTAATTTTAGGCTTCTGACCAAAAGAGTGAGTGCGCATTAAATTAAGTGCATACACGTCCATACAAACTTTTTGTAAGCCTTTTGAAAATTTGGCTTGAAAAAATATTTTGGGCTTGGAAATGGATTTTTAAACTTAGACTTGGTTTCTTGGGTCACATTTTGTGCTCTATTAAGTTATTAGGCTCCACACCGTACACACTCTGTTAAGTTATAGGTCAGAACAAAATGAGGTGTCTACACACATATTATTTTTGAATCTTAAGAACCTAAAGTAGGGTTAAGGGTGAATCTTTAACATTAGAAGTTGTCCTATTATCAATTAAAGCATGTTTCTTTTAACATTTTGATTATTGAAATCAATTGTTCTCTTTTCATAATTGTTTTGTTGGATTGATGTTTAATTTCTAGTTCTTTTATAAGTCTATTTTTTAATCTTCTTCTTATTAGAATAAGGTTTTATACTCTCTCTAGCAAAACAGGTTAATTTTGTTAGATATTACTTTTGCCGTTGTATTGCCTCTAGAGTATGCGATGTTCTTGGGTTTTCTGAACAAAGTTATTATTTTCTAAACTAAATTGTTGGAAAAATTGATTGATAGAATATCAACCAAAGATATTTTTACTAATTAAGCTTGGTTCTAAATCTTCTAATCGGGTTGTTTATGTGTTTACTTAGCCCATTGTGTACTAAAATTTGATTGGTAGTTGATGCTTAATGCAATTGGTGGACAAATCACAGCACCATAGTGATTTTATTATGTTGAATTTTATAAAACTTTCTCTATTCTAGTTTCAATTAAATTTTTCCATAAATTATTGGTGCTTTTGACATGTTTTTGTTTTCATTTTTCTAGTAGAATGACAACCTTAGCTACACTATAATTTTTGTTACAAAATTGGACAACATCACTATGAAATGCAAAAAATAAGTATGCTCATCTGGTAAATTTTACATAAGATAACAAAATATTATTATAAGTCTCCAATGAAAAGATACTTTAATAGAAATATTTTTTTTTTCTCCAAAGTTTTTTTTTTTTTCATAAAACATAATTTATTTACCTTTATAACTTTCTGATAGTATAAAGGTTCATATCCTTTTCATATTACACGGTTTATTTTGGTTGTGGGTTGAAAAAAAGATGATTAGGATTTCCACATTTTCACTTATGGTTAATTTTTTCTTATTGATCATGTAGAGCATTAACTTATGCAAAGATTGGAGAATGATGTATGGGATCAGGTACTGTTAGTGACTCCCTGTTTATTCTTGCTTGATGATTCTGTAAAGGATCGGTCAATGTAGACATTGGATGATGATGTATAGGATCAGGTCCTCCTGGTAACTCCCTGTTAATTCTTGCATGATGATTCTGTAGAGGATCGATCAATGTAGAGACTAGATGATGATGTATAGGATCGGGTCCTCCTGATAACTCCCTGTTAATTCTTGCTCGATTATTCTATAGAGTATCAGTCAATGTAGAGATTTGATGATGATGTATAGGATCGAGTCCTCCTGGTGAATCCCTGTTAATTCTTGCTCGATGATTCCGTAGAGTATCGGTCAATGTAGAGATTTGATGATGATGTATAGGATCGAGTCCTCCTGGTGACTCCCTGTCAA
Source organism: Quercus parvula (assembly GCA_030820535.1). NCBI lineage: Eukaryota > Viridiplantae > Streptophyta > Magnoliopsida > Fagales > Fagaceae > Quercus > Quercus parvula. Next base: position 20,397,641 of record JAUAME010000011.1, on the reverse strand, counting down.
TTCTTGCTCGATGATTTTGTAGGGAATCGATCAGTGTAGAGATTGGATGATGATGTATAGGATCGGGTCCTCCTGGTGACTCCATGTTAATTCTTGCTCGATGATTCTGTAGGGGATCGGTCAATGTAGAGATTGGATGATGATGTATAGGATCGGGTCCTCCTGGTGACTCCCTGTTAATTCTTGCTCGATGATTCTGTATAGTATCAGTCAATGTAGAGATTTGATGATGATGTATAGGATCGGGTCCTCCTAGTGACTCCCTGATAATTCTTGCACGATGATTGTGTAGAGGATTGGTCAATGTAGAGACTGGATGATGATGTATAGGATCGGGTCCTCCTGGTGACTCCCTGTTAATTCTTGCTCGATGATTCTGTAGAGGATCGGTCAATGTAGAGACTGGATGATGATGTATAGGATCGGGTCCTCCTGGTGACTCCCTGTTAATTCTTGCTCGATGATTCTGTAGAGTGTTGGTCAATGTAGAGATTTGATGATGATGTATAGGATCGGGTCCTCCTAGTGACTCCCTCTCAATTCTTGCTCGATGATTCTGTAGGGGATCGGTCAATGTAGAGATTGGATGATGATGTATAGGATCGGGTCCTCCTGGTGACTCCCTGTTAATTCTTGCTCGATGATTCTGTAGAGTATCAGTCAATGTAGAGATTTGATGATGATGTATAGGATCGGGTCCTCCTAGTGACTCCCTGATAATTCTTGCTCGATGATTCTATAGAGGATTGGTCAATGTAGAGACTGGATGATGATGTATAGGATCGGGTCCTCCTGGTGACTCCCTGTCAATTCTTGCTCGATGATTCTGTAGAGGATCGGTCAATGTAGAGACTGGATGATGATGTATAGGATCGGGTCCTCCTGGTGACTCCCTGTCAATTCTTGCTCGATGATTTTGTAGAGTATCGATCAATGTAGAGATTTGATGATGATGTATAGGATCGGGTCCTCCAGGTGACTCCCTGTCAATTCTGGCTCGATGATTCTGTAGGGGATCGGTCAATGTAGAGATTGGATGATGATGTATAGGATCGGGTCCTCCTGGTGACTCCCTGTTAATTCTTGATCGATGATTATGTAGAGGATTCAATCTGCCCAATTCATGGATGTTGTGCAAAGGATCTAATCCCCATTGGGTTATTCTAGCATTTGTGCTCATAAAAAAAAGCGAGAAGACTACAAATAACATAACAATGAAAATCTTTCTAATTATTGAGTCAATCATTTTGTCAAATCTAAATTAACAAAGGGATTATTGGATTGAAGTTAACACTCTTGACAACAAAACTTATTTATAAGCCCTAGATTTAGACATTAAAGGTAACTGTATATATTACAGTATCCAATCAAATTTATAGTCGTAACAACTAAGGTAATCTCAATCACAAATTTCTTCCTTTCTAATTATGTGTTTTTGGCTACTTGGTTGTTGAGGTTTATATAAATCTGGGTAAGTGGTTGCTCAAAATTTTAAAACAATTTAAATACAAGAAAATAAATTTATTGATTATTGATTATAAACAAATAATAAATAATTCATTAAAACTTTTGTAAATGTGGAATGTTAAATGAATAATTTGTTAAAACCTTTGCTAAGTTGGAAGATTCAATTAATAGTACATATTTATTTTCAAGGAAGAGTGAGATATGACAAAGCGGTTGTTGGATTGAAATAAAAATATGAGATGGAAGGCAAAATAAAAGAATTCACATAGAATGCACCATATAGTAGAATCTTATGTTGTCACACATAATATTCTTTCTTATATGGTAGTTAAATAGGGATGAACTCGGGATTTTAAGCTAGTGAGGGCTAGAGTATAAAAAATAAATAAAAATAAAATAAAAAAAACCTTCAAACAGGCATTCATATAGTATTAAAAATTATAAATACACAAAATCATTGTTTCTAAATACATTAAGATGCAATCATTTACCAACAAAGACAAAAACAAAAACAAAATAATGTTTTTTTTTTTTTAATACTAGGTTGGCTAGGATTTTTTTTTTTTTTTTTTTTGGTTGAAGTATCCACAGTGGTGGTGCTAAAATTTTTAGCTTTTAGCACCTCAAAAAGCTATTTTATCTATTTTACCACCTCAATTTATAATATAACCAATATCAAATGTTCTATTTTTTTATCACTGTATTTAAAATAATATAAACAACTCATTAAAATAATAAAGGAAGAAAGGGAATTTGAGTTTTTTAATTGAAGGAAGAAATATAATCTTAATAAAATATTGTATTTTATTTTTAACAACTTGCTACAATTAACTAGTATTTATACCAATTTATTGTGATTGCAAAAAATTTAGGTTTAACTTCTCCAATAACACATGATTTTTTAATTCTTTGGTGGTAAAATAGTTTTTTTTACTAAAATACAATCACCATTGTAATTTTTTTTTTTTGTTAAGTTTTTTGGTTGGATAGTTGCTATTTGGGTGAGACTAGTTAGGTTTATTGAGGAGAAGGGGGGCCTACGGCTTTGGAAGAGGGGTTCCAATTACAAAAATGAAATATATAATAGTTAAAAAAAAAAAAAAATTGGACCCAGGAGGGGCCGAGTCCCCTTGGGCCCCCATCTGGGTTCATCCCTGGTTAAACATATTTATGGTTATAACAACTAAGGTAATCTCAATCACAAATTGTCGTCCTTTCTAATGACATCTTTTTGGTAACTTTGTTGTTTAGATTTATATAAATCTTGCAAAGTGATTACTCAAAATTTTATTACAATTTAAATACAAGAAAAAAAATTATTTACTATTAATTATATATCAATAATAATAAATAAATAATTCATTAAGACTCTTGCAAATGTGGAATGTGAAATGAATCAATTCATTAAAACCTTTGCTAAGGTGGAAGGTTCAATGAATAGTACCTATTTCATTTTCAAAGAAGAGTGACACATAACACAAATAAAAAAATGAGGAAGAAAGCTAAATGAAAGAATTCACATAGAATGTAACATATGACAAAATCTCATATTGTCCAACATAATATTCGTGCTTATATAGGAATCAAACATATTTATGGTCATAACATCTAAGGTAATCTCAATCACAAATTGTTGTCATTTCTAATGACTCCTTTTTGGTAACTTTGTTGTTGAGATTATATAAATCATGGTAAGTGGTTGCTCAAAATTTTAATATAATATAATACAATGTGTTTGAGCTTTCACAATGAAATAAAATTACTTACAATTGATTATATAACAATAGTAGAAAATAGACTAAAATACAAAACTCACCCTCAATGTTTCATCAAAATTCATTTCAGTCTTCTAATTTGGTTTTCATTCCTTTCAGTTCTTTAAGTTTCAAGTTTATTCAATTAAGGTTTTTTCATCAAATTTTGTTATATGTCGTGGTTAATTGTCCAATTTATTTCAAATTGTTTTAATTGATAAAATCCAATTAATGATTGAAAAATATTTTTCTAAATTTTCTTTTACAAAAAAAATTAACAAAATTTGACAAAGAGGCTCTAATTAAATAAACTTGAAATTTAGAAGACTGAAATGAATGAAAGCAAAGTTAGAGGAACGAAATGAATTATGGAGAAATTTAGAGGGTCTGTTTTGTATTTTAGCCTTAAAAAAATAAATACTTCATTCAAGCTCTTGCAAAGGTAGAATTTTAAATGAATCAATTCGTTAAAACCTTTGTTAAGGTGGAAGGTTCAATGAATAGTACTTATTTCCTTTTCAAAGAAGATTAACACATGACATTGATAAAAATATGAGTTGGAAAAGGGTATTTGGCTTGAAGAAAAAAGTGGTGTTATCAGTATTAATTTTCAATTTTTTGTGGGACCCACCATAAAAAATTGGTTTGGTTTCCAAATTTGTACTCAGTTTTTATTTTCAATATCCAAAAAAATGGCGGTCTTCATTTTCATCAAAAACTAATCCAATGGCATTTTTGTAATAAACCAAAAATTTGTGGCCCAACACTTAGTTAAACGCCTCTCTCTCTCTCTCTCTCTCTCTCTCTCTCTCTCTCTCAAAGCTCCACGCTCTCTTCACTCTCTAATTGATCTTCACTCTCCTGAGACCTCCACTTTGATCCCAAAACTAGTGTCTAGCTTGTAACTCTTTAATTTTAAGGTTTAATATTGATATTTTCGATAGAGTTTCAGCAAGTAGAAAAATTTGGACCCTTTTGATGGTAAAAGTGGGGGTTTATATAGACAAAATGGAGGTCTCGGGTTAGGTTAGACATTTAGGCAGTCAGTTTATTAGCCTGGTTGCCCTAGAATTTCACCAAAATGGAAATGGAGTGATTTGAGGCTTCTATCCAGAAGGTAAGTACACCACAAATTGGATATGTATGCATCATATACCCAGTGTACACACATTTTGTAAGTCTCTGCCAAATTAAGTCAGAAATGGGCTTTTAGGCTTGGTTCTTAGGTTATAGTTGGGCTTGGGCTTGAATTGTTTCAGCCCATTTTTGGGTTCATTTGCTTATTGAGCTCACACAAGATGCTGATCATTTTGATAACGAATGATTTTATCGTCATTAGGATCGAGGGGTTTGGGTATAGGTCGGAACAAAATGGGGTGTCTATACCTTCATGAGGTCATTTTTTGGTTTCTGTACCTATAGCTAAGTGGCAACTCCTCCATCTCTTTCTTAGGGACATTTGCAAACTCCCAAACTCACATTGGCTCAAGTGCAAAACAATTTAGAGAGATTGAAAACTACGTATACTGCATTTGCAAGAAGAAACCAACATGGCGACATGTCGAAAAAGGAAGTATGGCCCACAATAGTCACACAAGGAGTCGAGGTGCTATCATTGAAAAAGACAAAGGAGATTTGAAATAAAAATTGTGGAATAAGACTTGAGTATTTATAATAATCAAATCTTGATCCATTAACCTAGGTGTCAAGCCTGGGTTTGAGAGGTCAGAGAATGGGTCAAAAAGGTCTCAATCCATCGAAGTAGATATTGAGCATGCTATTAAGGGTCTTAATCCATTGACACAGGTGTCGATAGAATTATTGGGCAAACAGAGAGCAGCCTAGTTAGGCCTTAATCAATTGCCAAGTGTCAAGAGAAGTGTGGAGACAATGCAGAAAAGAGTGAAAATTGTAGAAAACTATAGAAAAGACTCGAGAAAGAGAATAGAGACTCGACACACAAGACATGAACCTCAAAATCTGTACAAAATATGCAAAACATGTATGAATAATGCACAATACAAAATTGAGGTCCTTAAGTAGAAAATACTCTCAAAATACACTCCCACTCATTTTTCTCTCTAAAAGAATTTACCAAATTGATCAACCAAATTTTAAGGAAAAATAGTTTAATATGAGCAAGCTAGTACAAGTACCACTTTAGTTGGCCAAACACCTAATTACAAGACATGTAGCAAGTGTAGCTAGGATTATGCGTGAAGTGTATGAAAATATTTGCATATGAACATATTTGATACAAGATGTAAAGTGAACCATTGAAAGAGTCATAAACGCTTGCATCTACTCATAATAGTTTAATGGGGACTATCACCTTCGAGGTACATCCTATAACACCCACATCTCCTAAATTGTTTGTAATATTTTACTAGTGCATGCATAGTATTTGACACCATTTAGTTTAGAGCACAACCATTCATTTTTTGTTACATGGACATAAGTAGAAAGAAAGCAGCCCGTTATTGATTTTTACACATCACACTTTTTTTTTTCTTGTTATGCAAGTGCTACACATTTTACATAACACAATTTTTATCATTTTGCACACACGTCTTTATTTAGATTGACATATTTTTAGTGAAGATGGTTATTTATGTCTTTCTCTTAAGATTTTTTAATCATTTCTGCCAAAACGAGTGACATAGATGCATGATAGTCTCCTAGTCTACAGTCACTTAAATAACCAAAATATGGCTCGGTCTTTAGCCCACACATTATTTCAGAGGAAGGCTTCCAAGGATCTTGATGCTGAGATTGTTGCCGCTGGGGAGGCTTTGGCTCATGCTCACAAGGTACTGCAAGACTTGAAGATCAAGAGGCAGCTGGTCCTTTTTTCCCTAACTACTTCTGTAGTTCCCCTAGAAGGCTCTTTGTTGGCTGCCTTATACCTTCACCTTTTTTTTTTCTTTTCTTTTTTTCTTTTTTTTTTCCGAACAATTCAGGATGTATAAGTTTATTTCTCTTTTTTTTTCTAAGTACTCTTGACTGCCTCTCTTTTTGTGATATATGGATCTTGGTAATTTGATGTGTTTATTTTTTTTCTTCTTATGTTGTCCTTTTCTTTTGTCTCTTTAATTTTTTTTTTTTTTTTGAACTAAGTCTTGAACCATGGCTCCTACGAGTTTTTTTGTGGTAGGTCTTGGACCAGGTACTTTAGTGATTGTGTTCCTACACAGGTGCTGAGCTAAGTACATTGGAAACTTTTTCTCATCCAAGTCGTAGGTCATGAACCAGGTGGACCTATTTTGTGGCAAGTATTGGGCTGGGTACTTCGGGATACTTACCTCCACCCCAAGTCCTAGACCATGTTCTTGGACTGATCCTGTTGTGTGTTTAGGGCCATGTGCTAAAAAATTTATTTTTCATCATTTTCTCCTCTTTTTTTAAGCACTGGCCCAGGTACCTGACCCAGATTTGGCCAAACTTGGGCTGTGTCATACAATGCTATCTAAATACAATTGTACAGCTTACTCAAGACTTCCCCTTTTTGAAAGAAGATTCCATTGAGATTCATCATAACAACTAGGTGAAAAGACATTGGACAATGACAAAAGACAGGAATGGTCTCAAAATAAAGTGGCCTTCTACCATATGTTCTTAAAAGAAATTACTAAATAAAGTTCTTGGCATAATAAAAATGCATGGCAAAAGATAAGGCCTCTAATTAAAACATAAAGAGTGATAGGACACTTAATGGAATAAAGAGTGATAAAAGGGGATCCCTGGTGTACTAGAACCTTTTCCTTTTCGCGCATAGTACTGCTTTAGCCATTTTGCATTTATGGGATCTATTAAGGAAGTCCCAACTTCCTTTGCGAGGTAATAGTAACCGCTGTCGTGGGCCTCCCTGATGATGTAAGGTCCCTCCCACTTCGGAGCAAACTTGGAGGGTCTTAGGATATTCTTCCTTACATGTTCCGCTGCTCTTAATACCAGCTGCCCTTCTGCAAAGATTCTTGGGTGTACTGTTAGCCCATATGCCTTAGCCATTCTTTGCTGGTACCTCTAGCTCCTCCTTCTTGACACTTCTTGCTTCTCTTCTAGCCCTTCTAGATCCGCCAATCTTCACTTGTCATGTGTGATATTTGTATCTTCTTGAATTTCTTCAAATAATACTCTTGGCATGGGGATGATTAGCTCTACTGGATTGATGGCTTCAGTCCCATAAACAAGGGAAAATGGTGAAAATCCTATAGTTGTCTTTAAGAAGCTCCTGCAAGCCCAGAGTACATCCATCAGGTGGGCACTCCACTTCCCTCCATACTCATGTTTCATCTTCTTGAGGATCTTTAGTATCACTCTATTAGTAGCCTCGGCTTGACCATTTCCCTATGGGTAGTATGGTGCGGACCTCCTATGTTTGATGTGATATGCCTCCGTCAGGTTCTTCATGTCCTTATTTACAAACGAGGTACCGTTATCGCTGATCAGCCTGCTGGAGATCCCAAATCGTGTAATAATGTGCTCCCAAATGAAGTTTGAAACACTCGCTCTGGTGGCCTTCTTCAAGGGGATGGCTTCTACCCATTTTGTAAAATGCTTGGTGGCTACCAGGATCCATATATGGCCATTGGAAGGTGGGTTTATGGGTCCTATAAGATCAAGCCCCCAAGTGTAGAAAGGCCATGGTGTGGTCATATCTTGCAGCACATTTGCGTGAGTATGAATTGCATCTCCTAGTACTTGGCATGCATGACACGCCTTAACGAGCTTCTCAGAATCTTTTTTCATTGTGGGCCAATAATATCCTAACTGCAATAGTTGCTGGTAGAGCCTCATCTTTCCCGGGTGACTTCCACACTCACCGAAGTGAACTTCTCTTACTGCTTCCCTGGCTTCCCTAGGCCCCAGGCATCTTAAGGGATCCCCGTGATACCCCTTTTTTAACAGGATCCCATTCTGCAGAAAGTACCAGACAACAAGCTTCTTGAGCTGATGAGCCAGCTTCCTGTCAGCTGGCAAGATCCCTTGAGTCAGGTATCCCACAAATGAGGTTCTTCTATCTTATACTATGAACACAGCTTTCTTCTTTGTCCACCAAGAGCCTACAATTTTGACATTTTTCTGCATAGTTGCAGCCTCTTTGCTCATGTTTGGCTAGTAGTACCCCATGCGCTGCATCCTTCTGTATAGACTAATTTTTTCTACGACCCCACAGACTTGGCTGTGTAATTCTTCTAACTTCAATTTCCCTTCCTTTTCATTAATACATCTAGACAGGATCCCTCCGGGCAACCTCCTGTACAGTTCTCCCTCTATCAAGGTGTAATCTTTCAACTCTTTAATACTTCCACCATGCTCCAACTTTCCTATTTCCCTTTTTATCTCATCTCTCCCATCTTCCTGCTCTAACTCTTCTGGGAACATCCTTTTGAGGGTCCCTATGATGGAGTTTTGCAGCTTGCTTACCTTTATCAAAGTGCTCTCTCCCTTAAAAGGTATTTGGGATCCTAAAGTAGCCAGTGCGTCAGCGAACTAGTTTTTGCTTCTTTGGGCATACTCCACACTAAAGGTTAAGAATTTATGTTCCATCTTCTGTGCCTAAGTTGGATAGGCTGCCAAGCTCTGGTCTCTTAATGCGAAATCTCCCCAGACTTAGAAAACCACAAGGTTGGAGTCCCCTAAGACCCTTATATGCTTGACTCCCATTCTGAGTGCTATGGCTAGCCTAGTCAGGTATGCCTCATACTCAACAGCGATATTTGAGCATGGGAACTCAAGCTTAAAGGATAATGGTACTACTCATACTCATACTCAACAGGGTAGGTAGATGATTCATGTTCTGCAGGATCTTTTGAAAGGCTTCCAACTATTCAGCCCCCTAGGTGAACTTAGCTCCCTTTTTCAACAGTTTGGATAGCTCACTTGTGACCGAAGCTAGTCCTAGCACAAACCTCCTGATGTAGGAGACCCTTCCTAAGAAACTTTTGAGCTCTTTGATTGTCATAGGCCTTTTCATGGTTGTGATGGCCTTGGCCTTAGCTGGATCCACACTTATGCCTTTGTGATGCACCAGGAACCCAAGGAACTTACCAGCAGATACCCTAAAGGTGCACTTCATAGGGTTCATGCGCAGCTTATACATTTTGCTCCTCTCAAAGACTCGTTCAAGCACTTGGAAGTGTCCTGCCTTGGTCCTTGACTTTACCACGATGTCATCTACGTAATCTTTAATTTCCCTGTGCATCATATCATGGAAGATGGCTATCATGGTACGCTGGTACGTGGCTCCTGCATTTTTAAGGCCAAAAGGCATCACAATGTGATAAAAGTTTCTAATTGGGGTCCTGAATGCTGTCTTTTCTACATCCTTGGCGGCCATCCGGATTTGGTTATATCCACTATACACATCCATAAATGAGAACATGGAGTTTCCCACAGCTAAATCTACAAGGAGATTAATGTTGGGTAAGGGAAACTCATCCTTTGGGCATACATTGTTTAAGTTGCGAAAATCCACACAACATCGGATTTGGCCATTCTTTTCTTCATGGGTACTATATTGGAGAGCCATCTAGGATGCTAGATTGGCTTAATGAATCATGCTGTTAGCAATTTCTTGATTTCCTGAGTTATTTGAGCCTTTACCTTAATGTGAAAGACCCTGGCTGGTTGAACTACCAACTTGACTCCCGTGTCTACATTAAGAGAATGGACTACCAGCTTAGGATCCAGGCCAAGCATCTCATCATACGTCCATGCGAACACATCCACATATCTCTTGAGTAATCCTACTAGCTGCACTTTTTCTTGTTCTGTTAACTGATTGCTGATAAAAACAAGCTTTTGGGACCCTAGGTTAGCCCCCAATTTTACTTCTTCTAGTTCCTCTTCAGGCTGGATATGTGCTTCTTTGTCTGGATCCTTCGAGATCTCTTCTTGAGCCATCATACAATCCGGTGGTCCGAGACCTTCCTGCATAGTGCATTTGAGTCCCGTGCACCTTCATAAGCGGTATATTAACCTTCCCTTAGGTTCCTGAACTACTATGCATTCTCGAGATCTTGAGGAGCTGGCTTCCTTCTTTTGCCTTTTTCTGTCTAGGAGGTTCCTTAGATTATAGGTACCCCTTCCTTCTTCTTCTTTTTCTAAGACAGGTGCGCCCGAGGTCCTTGGTATGGGACTCTCGTCATCTGGCACTAACTCGTTATAAAACACTGTCTCTACGAAGTTTACTTCTCCTTGGCTGAATGGGTTTGAGTTAGCAGGGATCCTTATAGGCCTCCCATTCAGTCTCCCTTTAACACGATGATGGTATGTAGAGGAAATGAGGCAGTGCTTATGAAGCCAGGAGCGTCCCAACAGAATATGGTAAGAAACATTTGAGTTAATCACAGGGAATCTGGTTAGGGCTACTATTGGGCCTACCCTTAAGCTAATTGCACATATCCTTCAGTTGACTTTGCTGCTCCTCTAAACCCTGTTATCTCTACAAGAGCCCCCAAGATCCTTTAGCCAGCTATGCCCACAGCCTCCAAGGTACTTAAGGCAATGAGGTTAAGTGAAGCCCTTGTGTCTATTAATTCTCTCCTGATTTGAACACCATTTATGGTAGCCATTAAGTAAAGGGGTCTATAATGATCCGGGTACTCATCCTCCATATCTTTGTTTGTGAAAGTTATTGCATTGGTAGTTTCCAAGTAAGCTCGGCTAGCGTGGGATTCTACCGTGAAACACTCCACCTCTGAATCTACTGCTATACTTATAAGGGATTCTATGGCAATCCTCCTTGCTTCTGGCCCAAATCCTAGTTGGTTAAATAGTGGTCTGAACTTGGGGTTCTTCTGAAGGGTCCTGACTGTGCTTGGATGAAAGGATCCTTCCAACCTTCTGCCTCTGCCTCAGCTAGGTTCCCATGGATCACCACAGCCACCACCTCTTTTCCCTTATGGTTAGGTAAAGGGTTCCTCTGCACCTCAGGTTCCTGTTGGGTGAGCTCCAAGGTCCCCTCCCTGAGCTTCTTGTGAAAAAGCCTTTAGAGGGTCCAAAAATCCTTAGTAGAGTGCTTGACATAATTATGGATTCTACAAAACAAGGAATTCTTTCTCTTTCCTCGGTGGGTGGCCTAGATACAATGAATGGCCTAACAATTCTGTCTACAATCCATATGTCCAAGACATGATTCAATTCCTCTGCAATACATGGGATCACAGGTGGTTCCTCGACCACTTTTCCCTCAGACCTCTTTCTCTTTTCTCCCAATGAAGCTGTCGTAGCCTAGGATACTGGTACTCTTTTTGTTTTTATGGTTAACACTGTCCTCCTGGTTCTTTGCAGTAAGTCAGCGAACTGATTTATGCATAAATTTTCGAGATTAAGTCAGTAATCAAAAAGCATGTTGGATATGCAAGTCTCCACAAGCTTCTTTTCCTCATAATCTCCATAACAGTCTAGGGAAACGTCCTCAAACCTTTTGATGAACTAGACAGGATCTTTGCCAGGCCTTTGCTTTACCATTTGAAGGCTTTGGAAAGTGACTTTATCTCACCTGGGTAATACTTTGCACAAAATCTCTCCATCATCTCATCCCAGGTCTTGATAGACCCGAGCCTCAAGGTAATGTACCATGTGTATGCTCTGTCCACCACGGACTTAGCGAATTCTCTTAGGCATAACTCCTTGTCTCCTGTGTAAGGGTCCATGGTGTGAATAAATCTGCTCACATGTTCCACAACACTCCCATTCCTCCCATCAAAAGGGTGGAACTTTGGGGGTTCATATCCTTTGGGGTAGGGCTTGCCGAGGAGTTCTGGCGGGAATAAAGGATCCCAAGAGAATTGCTTAGGGACCCCCGAAAGCTTTTCCCTTTCCTGTTCAAGAAGGGAATTGACATCTGCCAACGTGAGATACTGGGGGTTGGCTCCCCCACCTACTTCTGACCCTCCCTTCAGTTGGGCCCTTTCTTAGTTGACCAGGGGAGGAGCGTTATCTCCAATCTCTTGGGTTCTTCCTTCTTTAAGGAGGTAGATTTCCTACTGAAGGTCCTTCATCATCTCTGCCATTCAGACCATAAGGTCTAGCTCTTATACCTCACGCCTTTGTCCTAAGACGACCTCATGCTCTACAAGAGGTACTTCATTCCTCTACCTGGAAGTTACTTCATTCTCTCCCACGGGCTCAAATATCATGGGTGGCACATTGGTACCTTTACTGTTCATTGGTCTTAGAGCCATGCTTTACGAAGGGACTGCTTCTTCCTTCTCCTTTGCCCAGTCCCTAGTGGAGTCACCTTAAAATGTGAGTTCTTTTTTTGACAGCACACAGGCCCAAGTAGAAACAATGATCCTAGACCTTGTGCTTAAGTTTAATGGACTGGGTTTGGTTCACCGCAGCTAAGTTAGGCTGATTACGAACCAAGTTATGCACAAAACATGGATCCTACAATACATACACATTAACACATAGAAAATATATACGTATTACACAATAAGGAACAATAAAGAATGATATAAGTAAGGGGAAAGTGAATATAAAAAAAGTTTGGGATCTTTAGGATAATAGAAAATGCTTCATTATTTTCTTAAGTTTTCAATACATTATGCTCTTTTTGCACTAGGATATATTACAAGGTCCAAATAAGTTCAAAAATCACAAAATTAGATAGCTTTTTAGGCTTCCAAGACTTGTGAGGTTTGAATCCCTTTGAATCCAAGTGTATTCTCTAGCGTCTTATTCAGGATCCCGAATGGTGTTTTCCCTCTCTTCTCATTTTTTTGAATTCTGAAGGAGTTTTCTAAAGGATCTTTTCTCTTTGATTCACTATTGCTAAATGCCCTTTACTATTGGCTCCCCCTCCTTTTATAGTGCCCTTTTAGGGTTTTTGGTGTACTACTGATTCCCTCCATTTGTTGCCCTAGGTACCAGAACCAATGTTGTGTTAGCAACATTAGTGGCTGGTCTCTTCCTTATTTTCTCACTATTTTTCCCTTTTAAGGTTTCCTCTCCAAAATTCCCTAGCTGACCTTCCTTTTCTAGAAGGTCTTAAGGGCTAACTTCTAATTTTTCTTTTCCCAAAGCTTCTAGACACTACTTTTCAGGCCTACTTTTTGGCTGCTTTACCTTTTGTCATTTTCTCTAAATGGGCAGATTCCTTTTTACCAGGCTGAAAGATCCCCAACCACCTTCCTTCATGGTCCATCTCATTGGATTCCTTGAGGTACCAAACCCTTTTTCATGAAGTGTTGGTTCCCAATTTCTCTGCCTTTTTTTGCATCAGTGGGTGGCTAATGGGACATATTTGCTCTCGTTCTCTATGTTCATTGGCATGCTACCTTGAGCTATCTCAATCCCTACTTGGCCTCTTGTTGCATATCCAAGGATCCTAGGATTCTAGGAATCCCCAGGTATCCTGATTCAGCTTTCTCTCTGAGTTCTCTAGGGATTTTCTCTCTTAAGGGCTAGGCTGAGTTTCTCTTTTTCTTTACTTCTTAAGGACCAAAGCTCACCTATTCATGGGTTTAGGCCCCTTCCTACTTATTTTTAGTGAGTTTGGGCCTTACCTTTTCCTTGAAAGCCCAAATGGTCCTTAGATTTTAATTTTTGTATTGTTTTTTGGGCTTTGATACAATATTGTGATATTTTGGACCTCAACACCCCATCCCCAATCCATTTGTCTAGGACATGGTTTAGCCCCTCCACAGTACATGGGATCACAGGTGGTTCCTTGGTCACTTTCCCTTTAGGCCTCTTCCTTTTTTTTCTCCCACCGAAGCTGTTATGGCCTAGGAAATTGGTACCCTTTTTGTTTTTATGGTTAACGTTGTCCTTCTGGTTCTTTGCAACAGGTAGGTGAACTGAGTTATGCATAAGTTCTCTAGATTAAGTCTATAATCAAAAAGCATGTTGGATATATAAGTCTCCATAAGCTCCTTTTCTTCATGGTCTCCATAACAGTCTAAAGAGACATCTCCAAATCTTTTGATAAACTAGACGGGATCCTCCCCAGGTATTGCTTCACCATTTGAAGGCTCTGGAAGGTGACCTTATCTTCACCTAGGTAGTACTTTGCACAAAATCTTTCCATCATCTCATCCTAGGTCTTGATGGACCCAGGTCTCAAGGTGGTGTACCAAGTATATGCTCTATCCACTAGGGACTTAGCAAATTCCATTAAACATAGTTCCTTGTCCCCTACATAGGGACTGATGGTGTGAATAAATCTGCTCACGTGCTCTATAGCACTTCCATTCCTCCGATCAAATGGGTGGAATTTTGGAGGTTCATATCCTTTGGGGTAAGGCTTGCCGAGGAGCTCTACTAGGAATGGGGGATCCCGAGAGAATTGCTTGGAGACCCCCGAAAGCTTCTCCCTTTCTTGTTCAAGAAGGGCATTCACATCTGCTAAAATGAGATATTGGGGATTAGCTCCCCCTTCTACTGCTGACCTTTCTTTTGGCTAGACCCTTTCTTGGTTGACCAAGGGAGGGTCATTGTCTCGAATCTCCTGGGTTCTTCCTTCTTTGAAGAGACGGACCTCCTGCTGGAGGTCCTTCACCATCTCTACCATTTGGACCATGGGATCTGGCTTTCGCATCTCTCGCCTCTGCCTTGAGACAAATTCGTGTTCTACCAGGGTACCTCATTCCTTTGCTTGGAAGCCACTTCATTTTCTCCCATGGGTTCTGATGCTGCTGGTGGCACGTTAGTACCCTTGCTGGTCCTTGGCCTTGGAGCCATGCTTTGCGAAAGGACTGCTTCTTCCCTCTTCTTTGCCCACTCCCCAATGGATTCACCTTAAAATGTGGGTTCTTCTTTTGGACAGTACCTAAGCCCAAGTGGAATCAAGGAACCTGGGCCCCCAAAGAGTTTTGTACTTATGATTTAGTAGACTGGGCTTGGTTCACCACAGTTGTGTTGGGTTGATTACGAACCAAGTTATGCACAAAAAAGGCAATTAAGGACATCAGGGATCCTCTGAATGAAAAATAACATATTTCATTATTTTTAAGCTTGTTGAGGTTCAAAATTAACCACAGCCCAAGGCCCAAAGAAAAAAATAACACATTAGGCTATCCTATAATGAAGAAAGAAAAGAAAAAAAAAAAAAAAAAAAAAAAAGGAGAAGGACGAAAGAAAAGCCCAAAGAATTAGGATCCAAAGACCCATGAAGGGAAAAGGCCTTAAAAATACACAAAGGAAAAACGGAAGGCCCAGTCGGCCAGAGTCAGTAAGCCAAAGAAAAAGAAGCCAGGGGATATCGGGCTGGGATCCCAGAAAATGCCAGAGTCCAAATGCACAACACAGCCCAAATAAGATCCCAACGGTTGAAGAGAAAAACTGGGTCTCAAGCGCCCAGTCATGCAGTGAAGGATCAAAAAGTATAGAGCAAACATTCATGGACAAAGGAGCTATATCATAAGGAACCAAAGATGAGAAAATCAAAAAAGTAGAAGCAGCGGGAAGAGAACTTTCAACCCAGTAGCAAAAGATTCCAGCTATTTGGGAAAAATGACAAGAGTGGAAGGCAGCAAAAAAGCTAGAATCGTAAAGAGGACCAAATAGCTAAGATCAGCAGCCTGAGGGGATCTTGTAAATAGAAAGTCAGCTAGGGACTTTCAGCTTGGTCGAACCAAAAGAAAGAAGCTATGAAGAAAAAGGAAACGACCAGCTACTGAGCAACTGTCACAGCATGAGCTCTGAGGGGCAAAAGAGAGAAATTATTAGTACCCCGGAGCCCTAGAAATACACTATAAAAGGAAGAGAAAGCCCAGGTTGAAGCGATCAGATTTTGGGAAAAAGAATACCATAACAGAGTTGTTAGAACTCTGTAAAATTCAATAAAAACAGAGGAACCTCCTCAGTATCCCAGAAAAAATAGCCATTATAGCATATACTCGGATTTAAAAGATTCAAACCTTGCAAGGCTTAAAGGCTCGAATAGCCATCAAAGTCTGTAACTTTTGGTCTTATTTAAACCTTGTACTATGTCTTGTGAGCACACTGTAAACATAATCCAAGAAAAAGTTAATAAAGTTTATCTCATTAACCTTGGACCTCTAACCATTGTTCTACTCTAATACTTTTACTTCCTTTTTTTGAATTTTCTTTGCTGCCTTTGTTGTCATTCAATATAGATATTCTTGTTTGTTAGTTTATTTGTATTGTAGGAAGCTTGCCCTGTGCACCACTTGGTTCTTAAACAATCCCATTAACTGCGGTGAACCAAGTCCAGTCCACTGAACCACAACTATTTGGCCCAGGATCCTCGGGCCTGTGTGCAAAGAAAAAAAGCACTCTCACATTTTGGCGACTTCACTGGGGACTGGGTAAAGAAAAGGGAAGAAACAATCCCTTCGCAGAGCATGCCTCCAAAACCAAGGAACAGCAAAGGCGCTAATATGCCACCCGCGGCCTCTGAGCCCGTGGGAGAAAATAAAGTGGCCTCTAGACAGAGAGGCAAGGTACCTCTAACAGAACAAGAGGTCGCCTCAGAGCAAAGGAACGCAAGGCAAGAGCCAGACCCCGTGGCTCAAATGGCTACAATATTGAAGGATTTGCAGCAAGAAGTTCGCCTCCTCAAAGAAGGCAAAACGCAGGAGGTCAGGGACAACGCCCCCCCTGTGGGCAACCAAGATAGGACCCAGCCAGAGGGAGGGTCGGCAGTGGGGGGGGGGGGGGGGGGGAACCAACCCCCAGTACCTAACACTGGCAGACGTCAATGCCCTCTTGGAGCAAGAAAGGGAAAAACTCTCAAGGATCCCCAAGCAATTTTCATGGGATACCCCATTCCCACCAAAACTCCTTGGCAAGCCATATCCCAAATGATACAAACCCCCAAAGTTCCATCCTTTTGATTGGAGAAATGGAAGCGCCGTGGAACATGTAAGTAGGTTCGTTCACACCATGGGCCCCTACGCAGAAGACCAAGAGCTATGTCTAAGAGAGTTTGCTAAATCCTTAGTGGACAAAGCATACACTTGGTACACCACACTAAGACCTGGGTCCATTAAAACCTGGGATGAGATGATGGAAAGATTCTGTGCAAAAAATTACCCTAGTGAGGACAAGGTCACTTTCCAAAGCCTTTAGATGGTAAGGCAGAGGCCCGGAGAGGATCCCGTCCAGTTCATCAAAAGGTTTGAAGATGTGTCTCTAGATTGTTATGGGGACCATGAAGAAAAAGAACTTGTAGAAATCTATGTATCCAACATGCTCTTCGATTACAGACTCAACCTCGAAAATCTATGTATCACACAGTTCGCTGACCTACTATAAAGAACTAGAAGGACAGCATAAACTATGAGGACGAAAAGGATGCTAGCATCCCAAGCCATGACGGCATCAGTAGGAGAGAAAAGGAAGAGGCCAGACGAAAAGGTGTTCGAAAAGCCACCAGCAATCCCATGTACCGCAGAAGAATTAAACCACGCCCTAGACAAATGGATTGGGGACGGAGTGGTTAGACCATTCACCGTGTCCAGGCCACCAACGGAGGAAAAAAGAAAGAATCCCTTGTTTTGCAGGATTCATAACTATGTCAAGCACTCCACCAAGGATTGTTGGACCCTCTGCAGACTCTTTCACAAAAAGCTAAGAGAAGGAATTCTAGAACTCACTCAGAAGGAGCCAGAAGTGCAAAGAAACCCCATGCCAAACCATAAAGGGAAAGGGGTGGTGGCTGTAGTGATCCATGGGAATCCAGCGGAAGCAGAAGAACCTGAAAAATCTTTCCACCCGAGCACAATCAGGACCCTCTAGAAAAATCCCAAGTTCAGGTCACTGTTCAACCATCTGGGATTTTGGTCAGAAGCAAGGAGGGTGGCTACAGAGTCTCTCATGAGCATAGCAGCAGATTCAGGAATGGAATGTTTTACAGTAAAATCACATGCTAGTCGAGCTTTTTTGGAGACAACCAACGCTATAACCTTTACTGATGAGGACATAGAGGTTAAACATCCAGATCACCGTAGACCCCTTTATCTAATGGCCACCATAAACGGTGTCCAAATCAGAAGAGCATTGGTAGACACAGGGGCATCACTCAACCTCATAGCCCTGAGCACCCTGGAAGCCGTGGGCCTAGCTGGCAGGAGGATCCTAGGGGCTCCCATGGAGATAACCGGATTCAGGGGATCAGCAAAATCAACTGAGAGATATGTACAACTAGCCCTAAGAGTGGGACCAATAGTAGCCCTGGCCAGATTTCATGTAATCAACTCAAAGGTGTCCTATCATGTGCTGCTGGGACGCCCATGGCTCCATAAGCACCGCCTGATACCATCCACGTACCATCAGTGTGTTAAAATGAGGTTGAATGGAAGGCCCGTAAGGATCCCTGCCAACCATAACCCCTTCAGCCAAGGAGAAGTAAATTTTGTGGAAACAATGTTCTATGATGAGCTAAAACTGGATAATGAGAGTCCCATGCCAGGGACCCCAAGGGCACCTGTCCTAGAAGAGGAAAAAGGAGGGGGCACCTGCGAAAAAAAAGGGAGCCCAGCACCTCAGGATCCCGAGAATGTGTAGTAGAACGGGAACCCGGAGGAAGGATGATTTATCGTTTAAGAAGGTACGTGGGGCCTGAGTGCATCATGCAGGAAGGTCCCAGACCACCAGAATGTATGTTAGCTCAAGAGGAAGTCCTAGAGGAACCAGCTAAAGAGATACAAATTCAGCCTGAGGAAGAATTAAAGGAAATAGACTTAGGGGCTGAGCTGGGATCCCAGAAACTTGTTTTCATTAGTAGCCAATTAACGATACAAGAAAAGGAGCAATTGGTGACCTTGCTCAAAGAATACATGGATGTGTTCGCGTGGAACTATGATGAGATGCTTGGTCTGGATCCTGGGCTAGTGGTCTATGCTCTTAACGTGGACCCAGGAGTCAAACCATTAATCCAACCAGCCAGGGTCTTTCACACTGATGTAGAAACTCAGATAACTCAAGAGGCCAAGAAGTTGCTAGTAGCTGGTTTTATTATACCCATTCAACATCCCAAATGGCTCTCCAACGTAGTACTTGTAAAGAAAAAGAATGGCCAGATTCATTGTTGTGTGGACTTTCGTAACCTGAACATGGCATGTCCAAAAGACGAGTTTCCCCTGCCTAATATTGACCTCCTTGTAGACTCAGCCGCGGGGAGTTCTATGTTTTCATTCATGGATGGGTATAGTGGGTACAACCAGATTCGCATGGCTGCCAAAGATGCGGAGAAGACAGCATTCAGAACCCCAATTGGAAATTTTTATTACACTATGATGCCCTTTGGCCTCAAAAATGCAGGGGCCACTTATCAGCGAACCATGACGGCCATCTTCCACGACATGATGCACAAAGAGATGGAAGATTATGTGGATGACATTGTGGTCAAATCAAAAACCAGGACAGGACACCTTCAAGTGCTTGAACAAGTTTTCAAAAGGTGCAAAGAGTACATACTACGCATGAATCCCATGAAGTGTGCCTTCGAGGTGTCTGTTGGAAAGTTCTTGGGGTTCCTGGTACATCACAGAGGCATAAGTGTAGATCTAGCAAAAGCCACAGCCATTGCCACAATGAAAACACCGACAACGGTAAAGGAGCTCAAAAGCTTCCTGGGAAGGGTCTCCTACATTAGGAGATTTGTACCAGGATTAGCTTCAGTCACATGTGGCTTATCCAAACTATTGAAAAAGGGAACCGAGTTCACATGGGGAACAGAGCAACAGGAAGCCTTCCAAAGGATTCAACATATCATGAATCATCTGCCCACCCTTTAAGCACCAGTACGTGGGCGGCCTCTGTTGCTGTACTTGGCATCAAATTCCCAGGCAATAGGAGCTCTATTGGCACAGGAGGATGATGATAGGAATGAGCAGCCTGTCTATTATGTAAGCAGGACACTCAAGGATGCTGAGACCAGGTACCCCAGGATAGAAAAAGCCTGTCTAGTGGTTATTTATGCATCCCAGAGACTGAAAAGTTATTTCTCAGCTCACCAGATCCTATTGGTGACTAAGTCTCACCCTATAAAAACACTCCTACACCAGCCTCTCCTAACAGGAAGAATAGCACAGTGGCTAGTTTTGCTCTCTCAATATGATATAGGCCTTAGGACACCCAAGGCTGTCAAAAGTTAAGCCATAGCAGATCTATTAGCACAATTCCCAAGAGAAGAAGAAAGTTCACTAAGTGAAGAGATTCCAGGTGAGGTAGCTGTAGTGGATGCCCCAGGAAAGAAATGGACAATGAGATTCGATGAGTCAGCTACAATAACCTCAAATGGGGTGGGAATTGTACTAAGCTGTGAGGATGGGGGATACCATACCTTTGTCTTTCAAACTTGGGTTCTCCTGTTCTAATAATGCAGCTGAATATGAGGCGTATTTGACCGGGCTAACTATAGCACTCAGCATAGAGGTAAAGCACATGAAGGTGTTGGGAGACTCCAATCTTGTAGTTTCCCAAGTGAAAGGTGACTTTGCACTGAGAGAACAAAGTTTGGCAGCCTACAGAACTTGGGCGCAAAAGCTGGAGCAGGAATTCTAGACCTTTAGCGTAGAGTACGCCCAAAGGAGTGAAAACAGGTTTGCTGATGCACTCGCCACCTTGGGATCCCAAGTACCATTTGAAGGAAGGGACACGCTGATAAAGATAGGAAAGCAGGAACATTCTATCATCAAAATCCTCCAAAAGGCATCCCTTGGAAAGTCCAGGCAGTGGGATTGGAGGAGCGAAGTCGAAGAAAAAATGAAAGAGGCAAGGCCTGGGGGAAGTATCAAAGAACTAAAGGAATACGCTCTAAAAGAAGGGGAACTATACAGAAGGCTGCCTGGAGGGATCCTGTCCAAGTGTATCAACGAGAAGGAAGGAAAGCTGAGGTTGGAAAAGCTACATGCCCAAGTCTGTGGGATCGTGGAAAAAATCATCCTATACAGAAGAATGCAGCGCATAGGATACTAATGACCTAATATGAACAAAGAGGCAACAACTATACAGGAAAAATGTCAAGAGTGTCAGTTTTCGATATAAAAGGAAGAAGGCTACGCTGTATTTGTTACAGAAGATTGGAGGACTCCCCTCATGGAATACCTGACTCAAGGGATTCTACCAGCCAACAGGACACCAGGGCATCAGCTCAAAAAACTTGCGGTCAAGTACTTCTTGCAGAATGGGATCCTATTCAAGAAAGGGTATAGTGGAGATCCCTTAAGATGCCTGGCACCAAAAAAAGCGAAAGAAGTAGTCAGGGAGGTCCATTCTGGTGATTGTGGAAGCCACCCTGGAAAAAGAAGGCTCTATAAATAATTACTACTGTTGGGGTACTACTGGCCCACAATGAAGAGCAACTCTGAGGAGCTAGTCAAAACCTGCCGCGCTTGTCAAATCATTGGAGATGCAATCCATACTCACCCAAATGTGTTGCAGGATATGACAACACCATGGCCTTTCCACACCTGGGGACTTGATCTCATAGGGCCCATAAACCCCCCATCCAATGGTTACATATGGATCTTAGCAGCCACCGAGTACTTTACAAAATGGGTAGAAGCTATACCTCTGAAAAAGGCCATTGGAGTAGCCATAGCCAACTTCGTTAGAGGGTATATCATTACAAGGTTTGGGATCCCCAGGAGGTTGATCAGTGACAACAGAACTCCTTTTATAAACAAAGACATGAAGGGATTAATTGAGGCATATTGCATCAAGCATGGAAGGTCTACACCATACTACCCACAGGGAAATGGCTAAGTTGAGGCCACTAATAGGGTGATGCTGAAAATCCTTAAAAAGAAGAAGCATGAGTACAGAGGAAAGTGGAGTGACCACTTGGCAGATGTACTTTGGGCGTGCAGAAGCTCTATGAAGACAGCCACGAGATTCTCACCATTCTCCCTAGTCTATGGAACGAAAGCCATCAGCCCAGTAGAATTGGTGGTTCCTACACCAAGAGTAATACTCAAAGAAAGCTAGGAGGACACAAACAATGAAAGGAGGTTAGCAGACCTTGAAGGGGTAGAGGAAGAAAGAGAATTAGCCAGGAGAAGAAGCCAGAGGTACCAGCAAAGAATGACTAGAGCATATGCGCAAGCAGTACACCTAAGAGCTTTCACTGAAGGGCAGCTGGTACTAAGAACAGCAGAGCATGTGAGGAGGAACCTACCAAGACCCTCCAAATTTGCCCCTAAGTGGGAGGGGCCCTACATTATCAAAGAAGCCCATGATAGTGGGTATTACTACCTTACAAAGGAAGATGGGACAATCCTGACAAAGCCCATAAATGGGAAATGGCTGAAACAGTACTACGCATAGGAGGAGGAAGGTCTCAGTGCGCCGAGATCCTTTTCTTGTCCACCCTCCAACCTGCTAAGTGTTTTCCAACGTTTCTCTTTGTTTATTATGAATTATTTGATTAAAGTAATTTTGTTTAGGAACCCGTGGTAAAAGGACACTCTGTGATCCTTACTATCTTTTTTACTTTACTGTGTTCCTTGAATGGTGATTATCTTTTAATGGAATCTTTTATTATTATTTTTCATCCCCTCATGATATTAAATCCTGAATAAGTCCAAGCATGGGCAGAATTAAAGGGAGGATACCTGGGCACAAAAAAAAAAAGAATGTCCGATACATGACCCAAGACCTACCCCACAATCAGTTTAAAACAATTAAGTTCCAAATACATGACCTAGGATCCCGGGCAAATGCTCAAGATACCTAGCCCAGTATTTGACAAAAAAACTTGTCGAGTTCATGAATTGAGACAAAAGAAAAAAAAAAAAAAAAAAAAAAACTACCCAGTGTACTCAGTTCAGTACTTAGCAAAAAAAAAGGGGGGCCACAAGGGTACTTGGCCCAGTACCTACAGCAAAACTTGTAGGGATCATGGTCCAGGGCTCGGTACAAAAGAAAGAAAGACAATGCAAAAGAAATAGATCCACATAAGGAAAAGTAGAAGTAACCCTGAAAAAAAAAAAAAAAAAAAAAAAAAAAAAAAAAAAAAAACACAAACACAAACACAAACACCCAGAAGCAGTCTAAAAAAAAAAAATACATACAGATCTATGCAAAAAAAAAAAAAAAAAAAACCAGAAGTGATGTTCAAACAAAAAAAAAAAAAAACTTATACAAACCCAAGTTGTTTATACATATCCAAACCAACTAAAAGGAAAAGAAGAAAGGCTAAGAAATAAGGCCAGCCAACAAAGAACCATCTGAGGAAATAGCAGGGACAGCTGAGGAAGAGAGGACCTTCTGTCTCTTAATTTTCAAATCTTGCAAAGTCTTGTGAGCACGAGCTAGAGCTTCCTCAGCAGCGGCAATCTCAGCATCAATGCCCTTGGAAGCTTGCCTCTGGAATAGCGCGTGGGCCAATGAACGCAAGTGCTCCAGCAGGAAAGACAAGTTAAACATGGCCTCTAAAAGGTCCTGCACCACTCCTCTCACTCCTAGAGTTTCTCTTCAGACAAGGAGTCTAACGAAGAACCTTTCAAGGAAATCAGCACGGCACATAGCAGCTCCATCAGAATGTTTCCCAAAAATACACCTCCTCTAAAGCCACTGGTGAAATCCCCATGTCTCTTAAGCAGCCCCTCTAGCAGTGGCAGGCCTTCCATGGGCACAGAAAAGCGCAAGAAGCTGCCATTGGAGGAGCCAAAGCGATGAAAGTGACTGGCAAGGAGGCTATTAAACTCCAGAAGATCAAAACGAGCCAGAAAGGTGGAAAGCCCTAAGACAGGATCTAGAGCGGCCACGCCTAGAGTCTTCCCCATCAATGTATCGCCCCTTGTGGGTGCCAAGGAACCTTCAATCCCCTGGACATTTTGAAAGCTAGTAGCCTGAATGGATCCCACAGCTCCCTCGGGGAGAGACAGACTTAGCCGAAAAAAAAAAACAAAAAAGGGGGAAACCAGCATCAGCCTCCTGAAGCGGAGTCTCCTCCTCTTGCTCCTCTGATTTCTTGGAAGACCCTGAGAAAGAGCACATGGCAAGTTAAAGAAAGGGCGAGGAAACCTCAGCAAAATGGCTAAAGGAAGGTAAAGATACAGGGGGCTTCGCCATAACAAAAGAAGAGGGCAAGACAGAGGCAAAAAAAAAAAAAAAGGGGAAGGGGACACGATAAAAATTGATCAAACGCCCACCTTTAGAGCTATCTGATTCTAAAGAAGAAGCAGCACCAGAGACAGATCTCACACTGGCTTGGCCTAAAAAATAAAAATAAAAAACTCTTAGGAAAGAGAAAAAGGGGATGCAAAGGAAGAAGGATTAAACACTATTATAAAAGAACAAAGCTCACTCGTTTGTTTGGATAAAAGTGCGCCCCCCAGGGTTTTTGTACTTAACCCCATCTAGGGTAACACAGTTTGTATGGGACTAGGAGTCTGCTCAAATTGGGGATTTTGGAACGCGGGAGGTTCAAGAGCCTCAGGATCCTGGAAGATCTGGATACCCTGCATTGGCTGACTGACCCCCTTAGTAATGCCACCACTGGGGGCTTCCTCTTCCACACCTTGAGACACCATTACAGCCATTTCTTCCTCCAAAGTCCTACCATCTGAAGGAGGAGAAACTTCCTCCTGAAAAAAAAAAAAAAAAAAAGGGCGAATACAGCAGCACGAACGAGTATAAGGACATCACAAATAAACAATGCTAGAGCAATGGATGAAGAACAAACGACAGAAAGTACGAATGGAGAAAAAACCATACCACATCTTCACCAGATGATTGGCTTTTGCCTTTCTTGGGGTCCGACTTACGCTTGGACTCCCAAAAAAAAAAGGAAAGTCACTCATCAGTTCAAAAAAAAGAGAATGATAATAGCAAACTGCAAAATAAGAGAAGGAAAGAGGCCTTGCCCTTCTCTCTCTCTCTCTCTCTCTCTACAGGGTCTCCAAGCCTCTTTTGCTTACTACGGGTATGCCCAGAGGGTCCCAAAGAACCATGGACCGAAGTACTCACAAGAACCTGGGAAAAAAAAGACTCTACCTTAGTCTTTACCCGGGTCCTTATGGCCGAAGGTTGTTCAACTTCTTTTTCCTTAGAAAACACCAACTGTTTCTGGGATTTTCTAGTCTTCCTCTTTTTCATTTCAGGGCCAATACCCTCTGCACTTCCTTCAACTTCAGCCTCTTTCAACTTTTCCTGCTTAATTACTTTTTCTCTGCTCATACCAACGGGGGTACCAGCATTTATAACCTCCACCGCCCCTTTCTTAATTGGTACCCCGGCAGAAGCACCAACAATAAGGTCACATCCTGACCAAACTTCTGAGAAATCCTGTGCGTAAGTCACCTAACCTCCCCTAGAAGCATGCCACTCCACAAAACCTGTCTTGTTACTCATAGCAGCAGATACAATGCCAGCAGTGGGTAAAGATAAACGTTTATTAGATATCGTAGCAGAAGAAATGGCAGGATTGGGAACTCTCCCAATTGCACCAAAGCCAACATAGTCAACAAAGGATTTTTGCACCCTTCTCCAATAGCCATCGTAACCACTGGAAGTAAAAACCCCTCTCTGGGAATTGGGAACTGGGAACTGAGGGCTCCTCCGCGACCAATAAGAGAAATCCTGGAGTCTCAAAAAGGGGTCCAAAAAGGGGAGGGATGGCACTACGTCATTAAACACTAGGGGGATATCCTGATCGAAACCAAATTTGCCGAAGTACTCGGTGTGCTGAGTAATAAGTATACCTGGGACCGCTTGAAGATGGTATAAGAAGCCAAGAAGGACTAATACAAGCTAGGTAGGCTAAACTGCCCTCATCACCATGACGCAAATCAAAGGTATTTCCTGTAGAAGTAAGAAAAGGAGATAGTACAGAGTCACAAACAAAACCGGGGCCGAACTCCTGGGGAGAACGCCAATGCAAATGACCTGCCTGGTCAAACAGCTCAACCAAGTTAAGACTACCACCTTTTAAGCTGAGCCAACGGAAGATAATAGGGTGGCTGTCAGTCGAACTGCCGCAAAGACCTTTAACCACATCAGGGGATCCTTGGAACTTATCTTTTACAAATTTCAAATTTCTACACCTTGCTAAAGTCACCAAAGAACGATCCCACATAAGTACCTGGAGGATGGCACAATGAAGAGAAGAAGTAATCGCATAACAAAAGTCACCCTCGGCTTCATCTTCATGAAGCTGATCCAGTTGAGAATAAACATAGCCCAAGAACATGAGGGCTAGAGGATATTGAGCACCCTTAGCCAAACTAATCGCCAATGGAAAAAAAGCAGATTTGATCCCATACCCAGGGAACTCACTAAACAGAAATTTTCTGAGCCAAAATGCAAGGAACCCAACTCGCCTGACTTCCTTGTCTTTCTCGCGCGAAAGACTCATAACCCACCAACCCATCCTGGCTGGTTTCCCACCGAAAAAAGCAATACGACCACCAAAATGAGTAAACAACTTCTCTTCGACCTTGAGGTCCTCATCAGAAAGATTAATGTCGAAGGGATTTTCATCCCCAAGCACTGGAAGGAGGAAATTGTTGACCACATCTTTCAAGGTGACAGTTAATTCGCCAAAAGAAAAAAGAAAGGTGTGTAAAGCGGGGCACCAACAGCGTACCAGATGCCTGAGACCCTTGGCGTCTCTAAAACCCTCAAGGTTCCTGGAGATCGCCACTGCTTTCAGGATGCCGGCGCGCTCCAAACGACCCATGAAATCCTCGTCAGAAAGCTCCTTATCCACCCAAATGGGCCAGCCTTGGATCTTCCAAGCGACGAAATCAAAAAAGATGGGAACTGCCTCTTAGAGTCCCCGCCTGATTTGGAGATCAAAAATTTCTTTAGGGTCTGGGACTTGAGAGGAACCAACGAAACCTGCTTGCCCAGAAAATACCCAGGTATGAGTGGATGGAGAGGCCTTGCTATGGGACACCTGAGGAAAGAACAGACTAGGGGTGTACCAGGGGTCTCGTAAGGGCAAGGCAGGGCGCCCAGTGACCTCATGAGACCCGCTTTGAGCAGAACTAGAGGAGTCCTCACCTTCAAAGGGGCTGGGAGTACGCTCTCTTCTTTTGCGAGAAGAAGAAGAAGCCATTGAAGCAATGGGTGTGATGGAAGTACGAGGAAAAGAAGAACGGAGAGTGGTAGATTGATTAAAAGGAAAGAGAAAAGAGACCAAGATGGAAGGTTCGGAGAAATAAAGAAATTATGCGAAGTAAGGACACAAAAAGCAGTTGGAGGAGACAATATGTGGGAAGACGCGCTAGTTGCCAAAGATTTAATTCAAAGAGGAAGGAGTTATTAGCAGTTATTAATGTAAGTTACGGGGAACGTAAAAGTAGGTGAAAGAAGTTTTTATCCTAAAACTCAACTGTCACATCCCATGTAAAAAAGACAAGCTACAAAAACAGAGAAGGTCAGGATATCTGAAGAAGGATCAAGAAAAAAGGATCCTATAGAAACTTAACTATTCACGTGTGGGCTGAAGGCAACTCACGAGCTCGGGGGGCTAAATGTTGAGGTTCAAAATTAACCACAGCCCAAGGCCCAAAGAAAAAAATAAAACATTGGGCTATCCTATAATGAAGAAAGAAAAGAAAATAAAAGAAAAAAAAAAAGAAAGAAGAGAAGGACAAAAGAAAAGCCCAAAGAATTAGGATCCAAAGACCCATGAAGGGAAAAGGCCTTAAAAATACACAAAGGAAAAAGGGAAGGCCCAGTCGGCCAGAGTCAGTAAGCCAAAGAAAAAGAAGCCGGGGGAAATCGGGCTGGGATCCTAGAAAATGCCAAAGTCCAGACGCACAACACAACCCAAATAAGATCCCAACGGTTGAAGAGAAAAACTGGGTCTCAAGCTCCCAGTCATGCAGTGAGGGATTAGAAAGTATAGAGCAAACATTCATGGACAAAGGAGTTGTATTGCAAGGAACCAAAGATGAGAAAAACAAAAAAGTAGAAGCAGCGAGAAGAGAACTTTCAACCCAGCAGCAAAAGATTCCAGCTATTTGGGAAAAATGACAAGAGTGGAAGGCAGCAAAAAAGCTAAAATCGTAAAGAGGACCAAATAGCTAAGATCAGCAGCCTAAGGGGATCTTATAAATAGAAAGTCAGCTAGGGACTTTCAGCTTGGTCGAACCAAAAGAAAGAAGTTATGAAGAAAAAGGAAACGACCAGCTCCTGAGCAACTGTCGCAGCGTGAGCTCTGAGGGGCAAAAGAGAGAAATTATTAGTACCCCGGAGCCCTAGAAATACACTATAAAAGGAAGAGAAAGCCCAGGTTGAAGCGATTAGATTTTGGGAAAAAGAATACCATAACAGAGTTGTTAGAACTCAGTAAAATTCAAGAAAAACAGAGAAACCTCCCCAGTATCCCAGAAAAAATAGCCACTATAGCATATACTCGGATTTAAAAGATTCAAACCTTGCAAGGCTTAGAGGCTCGAATAGCCATCAAAGTCTGTAACTTTTGGTCTTATTTAAACCTTGTACTATGTCTTAGTGAGCACACTATAAACATAATCCAAGAAAAAGTTAATAAATTTTATCTCATTAACCTTGGACCTCTAACCATTGTTCTGCTTTAATATTTTTTTGCATTTTCTTTGCTGCCTTTGTTGTCATTCAATATAGATATTCTTCTTTGTTAGTTTATTTGTATTGTAGGAAGCTTCCACTTGGTTCTTAAATAGCCCCATTAGTTGCGGTGAACCAAGCCCAGTCCACCGAACCACAACTATTTGGCCCAGGATCCTCGGGCCTGTATGCTAAGAAGAAAAAGCACTCTCACAGAGTTTTTAGTACATTAGGTCCTTTCTCCACTAGGATATGTCACAAGGTCCAAATAAGTTCAAAAGTCACAGACTTAGGTAGCTCTTTATAGGCTTCTAAGACTTGTGATGTTTGAATCCAAGTGTATCCTCTAGTGCCTGTCTTAGGATCCCTCACAATGTTTTCCCTTTTTTCTCCTTTTTTGAAATTCAAAGAAGTTTTTCAGATGATCTTTTTGCTCTCATTCCTTGTCACTGAATGGTTTTTGCTGATGGCTTCCCCCATTTTATAGTACCTTCTTAGGGTTTTTGGTGTACCACCGATTCCCTCCATTTGCTGCCCTAGGTACTAGAACCAATATTGTGTCAACAACATTGGTGGCTAGTCCCTTTCTTATTTTCTCACTATTTTGCCCTTTTGAGATTTCCCTTAAAAAATTCCTCAGCTGACCTTCCCCTTTTGGGAGGTCCTAAGAGCTAACTTTCATTCTTCTCTTCCCAAAGCTTCTAGATGCTCATTTTCCGACCCACCTTTTTGGCTGCTTCACCTTTTGTCATTTTCTCTAAATGGTCAGATTCCTTCCTATCATACTGAAAGATCCCTAGCCACCTTCCTTCATGGTCCACCTTCCTATGTTCCTCGAGGTACCAAGCTTCTTTTCATGAAATGTCGATTCCTAAGTCATCAGCCTTTTTCAAAACCATGGGTGGCTGATGGGACATGCCAAACTTCATTCCTTGTGTCCATAAGCATGCTCCCTTAAGCTGTCCTAATCCTAGCTGATCCCTTTCTGCATTTTCCAAGGATCCCAGGTTTTTAGGAGTCCCAAGGTATCCTGGTCCAATCCCTTTTTGGACTCCCCAAGAAATTTTTCTCACAAAGGCTGGGCTGAGTGTCCCTTTTCTTTTTCCTTTCTTTTCTAAGGCCCAAGGCTTGCCTATTCATGTGCCTTCTCTTGCTAATTTTAAGTAGGCCTTGGTTGGCAGATTAGGCCTTGCCCTTCTTTGGGGGCCTCTTTGAATTTTAGATTTCAATATTTATGATGTTGTTGGGCCTCAGCACAATGCTTGTGATATTTTGGACCTCAACAACCTATTCATAAGCTTGGTTGTAAGTTGTAGCATTAAAATAAAATTTAAGATTTACTTTAGGAAATATCTTACTTATACAATTATATCTCCTTAGAAATAATATTTCTTAAATTTGAGAGAGAGATGAGTTATTTTTTATGATTTTTTTTATTTTTATAATTGTTACATATATATAAAAAATTTGTTTATTTGGAAATACTTTAATTTTAGAAATTATTGCACCTACTAAGTAATAGCTATTACAACCTATTAGAGAAGAATAATTATTCCTCATTTTGAAGAATAACTATTCATAAGGAATGACTATTCCTTGTGATAAAAACATTACCAAACTAAAGAATGACTAAACCATAGGAATAACTATTACATTACAATGCTTATTACAGTCTACCAAACATGCCCTAAGTTGTAATATTAGAATAAAATTAAAGATTACTTTCGGAAATATTTTACTCATACAATTATATTTCCTTACAAATAATTTTTAAATGGCAAAACTATAATTTCGGTCCCTAAAGTTTACTTACTGAGTACTATTAGTCCCTAAAATTTAAAATTAGAGCTACTGCTCCCTAATGTTTTAGAAAGAAGCATTATTTGTCCATCTGTTAACTTCCATTAGTTTGTTAACTGTGTATCTAATGAAATAATGATGTGGCATTTTTTTAAATGACATAACATTTTATTTTAGATTTATAAATTACACATCATTAAACTTTGACTTGAATCCGTTTAAAGTGTTTTGTCCATCCAATTCAACCAAATTAACCTTTCACACCCAAATCCAAATACAAATACAAATACAAATACACAAAAAAAAAAAAAAAAAAAAAAAAAAACAACATCAACAACAACAACAAACAAGAGATCAGAGAGAGAAAAAAAACACGATCTGAGAATCTCTAGCTTCACCTTCCTCCACCAATTTAATAGAGATTCGCCCACCGATTCTTTTGATGAAATCTCTAGTGGCAACTCTTTTAACAAATACATCTACAAAACCATTCATCAATCATTCAATTGTGGAATAAAGTATTTGATGTCAAATACATATGTGAAGAAGTTAGTATTGTCAACAGGGTTCCTTTGTTGCTGTTGTGGCCCAACCCTCACTCCATTAGCACCTTTTGCTTGGTTAGGCTGGTGCGGCGTGGCTGGCCTTGATTCTGTCTACGATGGCATGACACTCATATTTCGCGTCATCTTTGATCTCGGGGGCAAAACTTATGAGAGATCTATTTGCTTTTTTGGTCTTTTTCCGAACTCCCCAGTGAAGTCGTCAATTTAAATGTGGTGGGCCTTTTGTGTTGTTGGGCTTGGGTCTCTCCTATTACACTGTGGTCCATAGATCTAAGGTAAGAAAGTTAGGGCTGGCCTAAATGAAACTCACTTTAGGCCAATTTGTGCACAAGTTAAGTCCTCCCAATATGGATGCGTCCTGGCAGAGGTATTGAGTGTATGACGTACCCACAGCAGAAATAGCAGTTACAAATGTTACAGCAGGAATACAATATAGCAGAGTAACTAAAATACTAAACAAATAACGTTAACACTTAAATAAGAAAAGAAAGCTTGGTAAAGTCACGACGGGAGAATACAACAGTAAAATAATGCTACATCAAACAATTTAATAACTATAAACCATTCACCTAGCAAGCATGAAGGAAAAGCTTGTCTACCTTAGGAAGTAAACTTAACTTCTTAGCAGATAGAAATCCAAGAAGGGAACCAATCCCCAACATGAATAACCTCAGAGATGGCTTCTGCCATAGAAGTTGTGCACTTTGGAAAAATGATCTAAATGGTTTAAGTTTCAATCCTTAATCTCCCAAATAGTGAGTCTGTCGAGAGGGAGAGAAATGGGTAGCCTATTAATGCATGCTTCTATTCCTATCACTCATGCTTCACTCTAGGTTTTTTTTTTTTTTTTTTTTTTGTGTTTTCTTTTCTTTTCTCTCTTTCTTTTCTTTGTTCTACCTCTTCTTCTTTTGTTCTCTTCCTGCCCTTTTTCCGTGTTCCCCCTACTACACAACTACCACCCTTTATACTGTCTACCGTGATGAGATTTGCCATTTTTACCCCTCAACTACTTTTAGCTCCTCATAGGTTTCCTTCCAAGACTTCCCATTGGCCTGCTGGCTACCCAGCCACTACCATTGCACTGAATGTATTGGTTACACCATTCCTCATTCCCAGACAAAAATGGCTTGTCCTGTTTCTTACCTCTCTCTGTTTTCACTACTCCTATTTGGATAAAGATTAAGCCTCTCCCTCACCTACCTCTATGGCATGCATCAAGTGGTCCCAGCTCTTACTTCTTTTGGATGAGATGCCATCCCAACAGGACATTTCTCCCCAAAGAAGTTTAAGTGGGAACCCCAAAATAAACCCCCCCCCTCTTTCTCCCTACCGCCAGAGCACACCCTGATACCCTTGACCCATGGCCCACCTCCCATGTATTGGCTGGGTACAAGTAGGTGGTGGCTTGGCCCTTTGTGTATGCTCCACTACCGTTTGAATCTGTTTCTTTCTGGCCCCCACACCATTTCTAATGCCTCTGTATTTGTTTTATTCTATTATATGTTCTAGTTGGTGTTTATCTCTTGTGGCGTGAAGGATGTGTGGGCTTTTCAGCTTATGTTCCCTACCTTTCATCTCTTCCTCGGACTAGGAATTGCTTGGGCGAAGGCCTTTACCTTCCTACTAAGCCCATATTCCTTTCTTTCCTGTGTTTTGGGCCTCTTGGCTGTGGATCTTGCCATACCACTTCATTGTGCCTGCTATAGCATTACCTTTCCTTTTTATTTCTTGTTACCCATGAGCTTACGGGTTGATGCTCCTACCATGCCAGCTCACTTCTTTATCAATATTTTGCTTAAGGCTTCCTTGGCCCATTTTCCACATCTTTACCTCTTTTGGGCTTTATTGGCCAACATTCCTGCTGTGTCAGCCCATTTCATTCCTCGGGCTTACTTAGCTCATTTACTTCTTCTTTACATCTTTTACTCCCATGGGCTTTTTGCTAGATCCTTTGGGCTTCCTCGACCCAATTACCACGTCCTTATCTCTTATTTACTTTTCAGGCTTACTGGCCTTTAAGTCATCCCAATGAATTTGCTCATTCATTTCTTGGGCTTCTCTAGCCCATTTACTTCCTCTTTACCTCTTATTGTTCCTATGTGCTTACTACTTCATTCATTAGGCTTCCTCGGCCCATTTACTCCTTCTTTACCTCTTTTGATTCTTGTAGGCCTGCTAACCATTAATCCTGCCATTTCAGCCTACTAGGTTTGCTTTCTTATTTCCTTACTATTTTCCCTTTCCCACTTTTTCTACATTGTTGGGGCTTCTTTTGCTGTTGGGTCTTTTGTCAAAAGTGGGCATCAACAATCTGTAAAACCACTAAGGCGAAACCAAATGATTGTGAAAATTGAAAGGATGCTATTTAGTACAAATAAAATTTTTAAAAGATTAAAAAAAAAATTAAATGAAGAAGAAGCGGAGGACAAAGAACAATATTGTTACTACTTTTGTAATCTTTTAGCCATTGACAGTTTGAAATATTATATCATACAAATAGAAGCATTTTATATGATTAAATTGTAGAACATTGAAGTCTCATTCTATTTGGTTTATCTGTTTTAAACTTATATATTGTTATTGATTGTTAATACTATCATTGGTTTGAGAATGATTGGAGATTTCAAGGTTGCAATCAATTGAAACTAGTGCAGGATTTCAAAGAAGGGAGGGTGGACGGAGCTCTGAAGGATCAGAGGATCAGCAGAGTGAAGGAAAGATCAAGATTCTCAAATTGTGTTTTCTCTCTCTCTCAAATCTTCTCTGGTTTGTTATGTTTGGATTTGGGTATTGTGGGTAATTTTGTTTGAATTGGATCGGATCAAAGTGTAATGATGTGCAATTTTTAAATATAAAATAAGATGCCACATCATTTAAAAAATGACATTCCGTTAACAAAAGTTAATAGAAGGACCAATATTGCTCATTTATGAAATTTAAGGGACCATTTGCGCTCATTTCAAACTTCAAGGACTAATACTATTTTACCATGTGCTGGGTCGAAATGTAAGCCTGAGGAAATGGGTGTTTTAGATGACATGTCTCTTGATAAGAAACAAAAGCTAGCTGAAGAAGAAAGTGCAATGGCACGGACTATAACAGATAATATGGGATCGGCAGTGGCTACTTGGCAACACCGCCAGGTCCAATGAGTGTCCTAAGTTGGAACTGTCGGGGGCTTGGGAACCCCTGAACAGTTAATGCTCTTAAGAGAGCATGGAAAAGGAAGCTCCCATCTACGTCTTCTTAATGGAGACAAAACTCTCTACGAATCAGTTAAACGCCAAAAAACAACACTGGGACTATAATCAAGGATTGGTGATCTCTAGTGATGGCCAAAGTGGTGGCTTAGCTCTTCTGTGGAAACCAGGAACTCAGGTACATGTAAAAAACTTCTCTCGTTGGTTTATTGATGCTCATGTGCTATGTACCACAAGATTTTGTTGGAGATTTACAGGTTTTTATGGACACCCCGATACCAGTAAACGTGATGAGACTTGGGCACTCCTGCAGTCCCTTAGTCGGTCTAATCATCTACCATGGCTTTGTGTTGGAGACTTTAACGAGATCACAAGCCAATTTGAGAAAGTTAGAGGATGTTTAAGACCAGCTCGGCAGATGGATCGTTTTCGAAACACTATCCATGTGTGAAACTTCATTAACCTGGGATACTTCAGCTCACCTTTCATGTGGTTTTGCAACCACCCTACTGAAGGCAGAATACATATCCGCCTTGATAGGGCTCTTGCAAACAATGCATGGAAGCTGCTTTTCCCAGGGTCCATGGTTCACCACATTCTCATGTCTTCCTCAGACCACTCATTGCTCTCCATCCGCATGCAACAACCCCATCCTCCTCGAAGGTCTAGCTCTCGACCATTATTTTGCTTTGAAGCCATGTGGCTCCAGGACCCACGGTGCGTTGAAGTAGTCCAAAAGGCCTGGTGTGAAGGAATTTTTAAAATAGAGATAGTCTCTATCATCAACTACCATGCAAGTTGTCGTGACCACGTGTCAACATGGAATAAAAATGAGTATGGCCATGTCGGGAAACAGAGTGAGTGACTTGAATGTAAACTTCATATCCTAGAACATTATCCCATTCAAAATAGTGTTGAGATCCATGAGGTATGGGCTGCCCTGAATCGATGGTTTGATGCTGAAAATACAATGTGGCACCAGCGTTCGAGAAATTTGTGGATTACGGATGGCGACCAAAACACTACTTTCTTCCATCAAAAAGCTTCAAACCGCAAAGACAGAAACTCCATTCAAGGTATTTGTGACTTGGCGGGATAATGGCAGGAAGATATCTTCTGCTCCAATGGACATACTGATACTTCTGCTCCAATGGACACACTGATACTTCAGTATGTATTGATGCAGTCAAACCAGTAGTCACAGAAGAAATGAACACCTTCTTGACTCGAACTTTTATAGCAGATGAAGTCCACAAAGCCCTTAAGTAGATGCATCCCAAAAAATCCCCTGGCCCCAATGGTATGTCTCATCTTTTTTATCAGCATTTTTGGTCTCTTACAGGTGAATGTGTCACCAAAACTGTTCTTGATTTTTTGAACCACGGTATTATACCTCCAAAATTCAATGAAACACACATTGTCCTCATCCCAAAGGTTAAAAATCCCACAAAAATAACCCAATATAGGCCCATAAGTCTATGTAATGTGCTTTCTAGGCTCACATCCAAAGTCATTGCCAATAGACCAAAAACGTTTCTGCCATGTATTATTAGTGAAAACCAGAGTGCTTTTATGTCTGACTGCCTCATCACTGATAATGTTATAGTTTCTTTTGAAACTATGCACTACCTCAACCAAAAAACTAGTGGCAAGATTGGAGAGATAGCCTTGAAACTAGATATGAGTAAAGCTTTTGATCATGTTGAATGGAAATGCCTAGAAAAAATTATGGAAAAAATGGGCTTTAATAAAAAATGGGTAAATCTTATGATGCAATGTATTACCACTGTTACCTACTCTGTCAGAATTAATGGAAAACTCCGAGGTCACATAACCCCTTCTAGGGGCTTGAGACAAGGGGATCCCATCTCCCCGTTCTTGTTTCTTTTTTGCAGAGGGTCCATTAGCACTTCTAAACCAAGCCATGTCAACTGGACTTTTTAGGGGTGTATCGGCTTGTCCCCATGGCCCATAGATCTCCCATTTATTCTTTGCAGATGACAGTATCATTTTTTGCCAAGCCACTCCAGAACAATCCAGCCATCTTGAGCATCTCTTGGCAATCTATGAACGTGCTTTAGGCCAACTATTAAATAAAGAAAAGATTGTTCTCTTCTTTAGCAAGAACACCCCACACGGCACACAAGAAGAAATCAAAAAAAAATTTGGAGCTGAGGTTATTCGCCAACAAGAGACTTATTTGGGACTACCTTCACTGGTGGGTAGATCATAGCAAAACACATTCAGAGCTTTGAAGGAGAAGCTTGATAACAAATTATCCGGGTGGAAGGAAAAATTGCTATCTCAAGCAGGCAAAGAAATACGTATCAAAGCAATTGCTCAAGCCATACCAACATACACTATGAGTGTCGTTAAGCTTCCTGACTCTCTTTGTGACGATTTGGCTAGGATGATACACAGATTTTGGTGGGGCCAAAAAGATGGTAAAAATAACATTGCATGGCTTAGCTAGGAAAAAATATGTGCCCCTAAGAAGAAGGGTGGGCTCAAGCTTCCATGATTTAAGAGCTTTCAACTTAGCTCTCCTAGCTAAGTAAGGATGGCACTTACAAATTGGTTCACAGGGTTCTAAAAGCTCGGTACTTTCCTAATACGAATTTTCTGCATGCTGAGTTGGGCACAAAGCCGTCATACGCATGGAGGAGTATCCTCTTGGCTCAGCCAATCCTAAAGGCGGATTACCGTTGGTAGGTGGGAGCTGGTAATGACATAGGCATTTGGACAAAATGTTGGCTGCCGCGACCTTCAACTTTTAGGGTGCTGTCACGGCCACCTATCCTTCCAGCGGACACCAAGGTGAGCAATCTAATTGACTCAGACAGTGGTGAGTGGAACGTGAATCTTATCAACCAAATTTTTTCTTCGGACAATGTCACATCCATTCTTGGCATTTCACTAAGCCACCACAAGCCGAGAGACCGATTAATATTGGCATATACTCCAAAGGGTAAGTGAACAGTGCATACAAAGTGGCAATGTCCATGACCCAAGGAAACTCGACTGCGGAAGCCTCTCACGGCATAAATCAGATCAGTTTCTAGAGACAAGTTTGGAATCTCCACATCCAAACAAAATAAATCTTTTCACCTGGCGAGCGTGCAAAAATATCCTCCCTACAAAAGCGAACCTCTTTCACCGACGTGTCTTGGATATCTCCCCGTGTGAAGCATGCAACCTCGCTCCGGAGACTACTAGGCACCTGTTCTAGGACTGCTACCTCGCTAAAGAAGTTTGGACCCTCGCTGATATGCCGTTTGATAAAACTGGGGTCAATTACAGGGATTTCATGGATTTTCTGTGGCACCTACTCTTCACAGTGGCGGCGCCACGTTGAGGGCAGGGTGTTCCCAGGAACACCCTGACCCGAAAATAAAAATTTTTTTATATATAATAATTTAATTTTTTTATTTATTTACCTTAAAAAAAAAATAGGAACACCCTTAAATAAAATCAAGAACACCCTCAAATAAAAAATAAAAAAAATTATTTGTTCTACTTTCAAGCAAAAAATAAAACCCAAAAAAAAAAAAAATTTAAGCTAAAATCTGAAGAAAAAAAAAAAAAAAGTAACAAAGCAAGCCCACTACCCAAAGCCCAACATCGATCCTAAACAACAAATGAGAAAGCAAAACCAATCTAAAGAAAAAAACAACATATGGCAAGCCCAACAGATAATAGCAAACCCACGGGCCACGGATACTCCAAAAAAACAAAAAAAAAAAAACCCAAAACCAAAACCAAAACCCAACCTAAAGACAGATGGTAGCAAACCTAACCCACGGATGGCAGCAAAAACTGAAATCAGAAACGGAGAAACAGAGCTCATCACCTCCGCCTCCGCCTCAAACTCGAGCAACATCGATCATCGCCAGTCGGATTGGAGATCGGTCGTCGCCTCTGCCTCACCAGTCGGATCGGAGATCGGAATAGCACAGATCGGATCGGAAATTCCTTCCTCACCCTCACCCTGTCGCCTCGACATGCTGCCCAGCTCGACGGCGCCGCCCTTCGGCCTCAGCCTCCCTACTCCCTCAACCTTAAGGTATTTCATCTTTACTTTACACTTTTCTTCTCTCTGACTCTCTCTTTTTCTCTAATGATTTTCTCTCTACTCTTACTTCTCTCTATCTCTTTCTCTCATCTGAAGAGTGAAATTATGAAAGTGGAGTGAGAGTCACTCTCTTTAAGACTAGATTGGCTGATTCTCTCTTTTTTTTTATTTTGGGTGAAATTGCTTAGCTTTATTTTATTTTATTCTTTTGATACGGGCTTGCTTAGCTTTATTGAACTCTAACTGCTTAGCTTTAGTGTAACTTTATTAATATTTGTGATGGGCTGATTCTCTTTTTTGTTTTTTTAGCTTTACTGTAACTTTATTAATATTTGTGATTGTCTTATTTTCTTTTTTGTCTTTTAGTGTATTGTCTATTGTGATTGGTGATTTTAAATTTCTGATTGGCTCTTGTGATTGGGGCTTGTCTGAGTGGGGGAGGGGTGAATGGGGTGTGTGCTAATAGTTAGTAAAGAAAAATAATGAAGCAACTAATAAAAAATAATTAATAATTTAATTAACCAATACATTATAAAAGATAAACAAATTAAATTATGTTAGGCTTAAACAACAATTAATAATTTTATAATTAATGAAACAACAATATAACAAATTATAGTTTATAAAAGACAAACAAATTAATGAAACAACTAAACAACAATAATTAATAATTTTATTAATATTTCAAATGAACTTATAATTTATTGTATAGGTAACTTTGTTCATTTCTTTTTTTCTTTTTTTTCTTTTTTTTCCATTTTGAGGTTTTTCAGTGTATAGAATGCAAATTTGTTTTGATTTTAAGAACCTTTTTTTTCTTAAGCACAAACTTCATGCTGGCCAAATCTTGAATTTCGGCCGGTATTTTCCGAAACACTTGAAATAGATCGGAATGACTAGAAAATTTTTTCAAAGTAGAATAGGAACACCCTGGACAAAATTCCTAGAGTCGCCACTGACTCTTCACCCAGCACGTCGACACCAAGATTATCAAGCTTACCATCACGACGACATGGTGCATCTGGTTTCGTCAAAACAAAACTCAGCTTGGAGCTTCGGCCCACCAAGTTTAAAGAAGCCACCGACAATCGTTGGATTCCATCGACTTTCCCATGGCATAAGATAAACATGGATGCTGCTGTCTTTCCCCAACTCGGCATGATTGGTGTCGGAGTTATCATTCGTGATCATGAAGGCTCTGTGGTTTCTGGCATGAGTAAATGCATTCCACTCCCTTTAGGTCCTTTGGAAGCCGAAGCTAAGGCTATGGATGAAGCTACTCTATTTGCTAGAGACATTGGAGTACGTGACATCATTTTTGAACTAGAAAGCACAGACGCGGCTGGGAGGGTGCCGCACCCGCGTCCGACGCGGTTGCCCGCGTGTCGGTGCCGCGTCTGCGTTTTTTTTTTTTTTTTTCTTGGATTCACGCCAACTCGGCTTGATTCACGCCGACGCGGCTCAATTCATGCCGAATCAGCTTCGATTCACACCGAACCGGGCTGATTCGGCGATAATCAGGCCGTATCAGCCGGCGACCAATACGGCCGAAATTGGCCTTGAATATGGCCGGAAAAGCCGAAATTATCACCTCAGAGGCATAGTGATGTGTTTCTTGCCTTCTTCTTTCTTTGTTTTGTGAATCAAGGCATAGTAATGTGTTTTTTAAGAATATTTTAATAGTAAAAATATATAGAAAATATAAATAAAAATATTTTTAATAATTTTTTAATCGCCGAGTCCCGCCGCACCCACACCCTACTTTTTCAAAAATTGCCAAGTCCCGCACCCGCACCCGCACCCACACCCGAGTCCTGAAACGCACCCGTACTTCATAGTTTTTGAATTAGATTCAAGTACTATATGCCACGCACTTGAGGACCCACTACTACCCCAATATCCATCTCTACTATATTGTTTGGGACACGTTATAGGTTGCATGAGTTTAGAGCCTTTGAATCCTTGCATGTGAGAAGACAAGCCAATGAGTCTGCAAATGCCCTTGTGGCATATGCAAAAGACATTGATTTTCTTATAACTTGGATGGAAGATTGTCCACCGTTCATTGAATCGTTGGTGATTCAAGGTGCTATGTTGTTTTCTGATATTTAATAAAGTTCACGTATTTCTCATCAAAAAAAAAAAAAAAAAGTAAGGATGTTAAGATCTCTTTGAGTATTTGATTATTCACTTAGGTGTTTGTAGTCTTCTTGTTCCCAAGTTATTACTGAAAAAGAATCTTATAGGGGTGACCCCATAATATTGGCGAGAGATTTCGAATCTAAAATCTACATTCTAATTGTTTATTTGTTTGTATGTTTAGGTTCATAGTCTTAGAAATTAGAATATAGTATGCCCATTTGGTAATTTCAGAAAGAGCACCATTCTGTCTGTGTGTTGTAAGGCTCCCAAGTTCCAACATTTCTTTTTTGGTTTTTTTTTTTTTTAATAATAATATTACTAGTTGTATTTTGTGTTTTGAAGGAGGATTTTCAGCTCTTCAAGTTATGGATTCAAGTGGCTCTTAATTCATATTTGGGATATTTCATGTTTAATTTTTGTGGGATTTTTATTTTTTGTGTTGAATCTAGGTTTTTTCGGAGCTTAAATATTAGAGCATTAGCATTAGTGGTGCCAAAAATTGAGCAATTTGGCACCACAAAAAAACTACTTTATCTATTTTCCCACCTTACTTTACAAAACACCCAACATCAGTGGTTTTATTTTAGCATTCAACACAATAAAATAATATAAACAACATAACAAAATAATATATCTACTACAATAAATAACAATCACCACCACCAACACAATAAAATAATATATATTTTAATAAATAAATAAAAAAATTTCACTATCTTAGCTACAATGCACATCCATCTTTGGTTGCGCATTGTAGCTCAACAGCCAAAAAATATGGCTTTTGCTCCACTGATGCATTAGCCTTTTGTTCCACTTTTGTTATATTTAGTTGCTAAATTTAGCATTTTATCTATTTGCCTCCACCAATACTAATGCTCTAAGCTTTTATTCTTGAGGTTGACATGCTAGTTTTCTGGCTCTATTTTGTGCTACACAATTTTTAATTTTAGTGCCAACTACCAATCATTTTCAAGTACTTGCTTTCTTCTTTGTCTTTGTGGGATTGTTTATACCCAATCAATTTGTTTGGCTTGTTTATAGATCTCACATATGCCAAATTCTGTCCCAATGGGGGTTTATGTGGGTTCTATTTGGAGAGACAACAATTCCTTTTGTTCAAGGTTTGGAACTTGGAACTTAGCTTTTTATAGCCTTGGAAATTATTTGCTTTAAGAATTAAACAATTCTGGTTGGCTGCTTAGGACCAACCACTGCAAGAATTGAGTTTTGACAAATACCAAATAAATATATTTTTAGAAGTTTATTTAGTAATTAATGCATTCCAAATATGGGGCATGTTTTGCTTGCATTTGCTTCTCATGGTGGTTTCTGAAGTTGTGGGAAGACAAGACTAACAATTCTATAAGTGCTGGGATTGATGACCTTA
Organism: Quercus parvula; assembly: GCA_030820535.1. Lineage (NCBI taxonomy): Eukaryota > Viridiplantae > Streptophyta > Magnoliopsida > Fagales > Fagaceae > Quercus > Quercus parvula. The sequence goes on along the minus strand of JAUAME010000011.1, from coordinate 20,355,789 downwards.
TCTTGTTTCACCATTTTATTTTTTGCTCTTGAAAGTTGTGTAACTTGTGTCATCTAATATTGCATTCATAGCATTTGAACTTCCACCCAAAGGGGCCTATTGGATAAAAAAAAAATTGGAATTTCTTTTCACTGTAGGCCTGATTTGGTGAGAGAACTCTTTTTTCTTGGCATTTTTCATTACTTTTCAAGTGATAACATGTCTTTACCATTATTGTTATCCTCTTTTCAATAGTCTTTTACAATGTGTTAAGACTCCATAAAGTAAGTCAATTCATAAAGAAAATTTTCATGTTGAGAGAACTTGTATCAATGTATTTGTTATTTTGAATGCAGACAAAGGTGAGCTCCGAGCAAAATTTGGCTCAGCAACTCTGGGGATACTCTTCCTGTTACAGGTTCCATATGAGACTCATGCATGTATATTCCTCTCTTTTGTTGTTAATTCAAAATTTAAATACTTGTTGCTACAATATTTTCTGGTCCAATTAAAGTTAATTCTATACCACAGTTTTCGCATTATTTTAAACACCAATACCTAAACACCACTACCAAACTGGCCCCTCTAGAGTTATTATAAAGGCAGTTTATACAGACTCAAAGCACACTGCTGTGTGCTTACTAGTTATAAGCATACTAATCACTCATATCATAAGTCTACTAGAGTGAACTTTAAGTGCACTGCTTTGCACCTTAGAACCACTCAGCTGGCCGGGGACTTGCAATTCTCTTGGCTGCAGCTGCTCCCTTATCAGCCAAAATAACTGATGTACGCATTACATTAGCTGTCGATTCCAGAGTCCTCTGAATCATCTGATGTTGCATCTCCTAGCCTTGCAATTCTCTCGGCTGCAGCTTTGCCCACAAGGAATATCCAATTAGCGTTTGCAGAGACAATTTTGATATCTGGAGCTTTTATTTACAATCTATCTGATACGAGTTACATGGGAAAAGGGCTCAGGATTTGCTTTTGGAGCAGGTTTTGCCACTTGCGGGGCCCCAAAGACATTCCAGAATTTAAGTGTTTCATCTGCTGCTGCCGTTGCCACTGTGCAACCATCTGGGCTCTGCAAAAGGTTTATATTAAGGTGAAAGCATTGTCAATCCATGAAGAAAGATAAAAATTTTCAGGGAGATTAAAAAAAATTTCATGCTGAGTTCATATAATACCTGAGCCATGAAAAGAACTCTTGAAGTATGACCAGTGAGCTCTGCCATCTTCACCATTGATGGGTATTTCCAAAGAGTGAGCTGGTTCTGAGAAAACCCGTGAGAGCTAAGCAGCTCTCTCTCATTCTTGTTCCACAATAAAGCACACACCTGAGAGCCAGTGTCCACAGAATTCAAGCATGCACCAGTATGAGTATTCCAGAACTTTATGCTCCTATCATCTCCACCTCCACCAGAGGCTAGCAAATTGCTCTGGAAAGGACACCAAGCAAGAGCTTTCACTGCAGATGTGTGCTCTTCAAGTCTGTGAAGCCACTGCGTCGCTGCATTTGAAGATGCCATTGATCTGTCCCATATGAATAGGCGATTATCATTGCCTCCACTTGCCAATTGCCGGCCTGAGGGTGACCATTTAAGCCCGCAAACCTCTTGCTCGTGACCTCTATAGGTTTCGACAATATGTGATCTAACTCTAACATCATTGTCAATGATCAGACCATCCATTCCTCCGGTGGTAAGGATGTGATTGTTCCATGCCAGTGATCCAACTCTCAATCTGTGGCCACCTCTCAAGGTTCTTAGCTGCAGAAAGACATTTACAGTAGCAAAAAGCATTAGCAAAATTTTATAAAATAGAATAAAAAAAATAAAGAGGACAAATGAAGAATCAAGGAACCTGTCGATTAGCTGTTGAATCCCACAACTGTACTTCAGAATTGTTCAAGCCAATGGCAATGTGCTGGCCATCAGGAGCCCAGTTAACACTTGTGACAGGGCCATCTTCATCATCAATAGTGACAAGTTCTGAAGTAGAGCCATTTGAACCATCCCAGAGATAAACTGTATTTCCAAGAGCTATTGCAAGAACATTGCTGCTCCCCCAATCCAGTAAATTGAGATAGTAATCATCCACTATGTCAGGGGCATCTAATGTTCTCTCAGAAGTCTGCATAATCAAACAAAAGGAAACCAAAAACAAATTAGAATACAACATAGTTATCTATACTCTCATAAGGCAAATATTTGAGAATAAAATTATAAACGGAACTGTCTTTCTGCAAATTCTTTATGTTCACTCACATCACAGAATTGATATGGCAACATAATGAACCCAAAAAAATGAACTCATTTGTCTATGTTGCTACCATACATCTCAGAATATGAATATTCATATTAAATGAGAAAACAAAGAGCTTTTTTGGATGTTCATGTTATCATGTAAATGTCTCAATCTCGTCCTCTAAATATAACCAGTCCAGAAAATTTTTGTACCACATAAGAATTAAATGCAAGACTAGAATCATAGACCCCAACTATAAACTATTTAAGCATACAAAAGGTGTGTGATGAGATAGCCTTTTGTATGTTCATTTATCATGTAAAATTATTAAATTAAATTAAGATGACTTATATCCTAACATTTTCCAATCAAGATGTCTCATCCTCTAAATATAAAAAAAGTCCATAAACTTTTATACCACAAAAGAATCAATGCAAGACTAGAATCAAAGCCTTTTGGATGTTCATTTATCATGTAAAATTGTTAAATTTAATAAATTAAATGACTTATATCCTAACATTTTCCAACCAAGAAGATGTCGTCATCCTCTAAATATAACCAAGTCCATAAACTTTTATGCCACAAAAGAATCAATACAAGACTAGAATGATCATAGACCCCCACCTGAGGAATGTGTCGCCGGGGCTTGGCAGACTTATCCTGGGGCGCAGAAGAGAAGAAATGGGGCGGGAACAACTCGACTGAAGCGGGGGGTTTGTCCTTGAAAGCAAGAATTCTAGTCCTGTTCATGTTGAAGGTCTCTGCCAAATGCTTCCTGTAGGCCTCTCTGGAGGGCGAGCTTGCCGGTGGAATCTCTTTGCCTTTCCTCCCTTCTGTCAGCATATAGTGCGCGTAATCAAAATCCATTGCTGATCGGTTTGGAATAAACCTATCCAACTGCTTGTGAGGAACAAAGATTACATCAGAATACCAAAGTAGAAGACATTCCATGTTTCAAAAGATCAATGTAGAAGAACTGACATCGGTTTAAGATTTCAAACACCCCCCAAAAAAAGGGTTTTTAAGCCAATCAATCAGAGATGCCTCATTTGAAAAATTAAGAGAGAAAAAAGGAACAGTTTGAAATTGAATGCCTGCTTTTTGTGAAAAAAAAAAAAAAAAATTCATTAAAAATTGAAACTTGGGGCAAAAATCGGAATTCTCTATTCGAAGAAACCTTATTTCAAAGATCAAATTGTAGAAAACCCATGTGAAGAAATGAAATTTAAAGCAAGAAGGCACCAAAAAAAGGGCAATGGAAACAAAGGGGTAAAACAGTAAAGCAATAACAGAGATGTAAACAAAACTAAAAGAAAAAATATATGAAATTACGTTTTCTCTGGGCTTCTTCCTCTGAAGAAATTGTTCCTGAAGAGGGAACCGAGACTGCGACTTCAAGTATCTACTTGTAGAAGAAGAAGAAGAAGGAGAAGAATTCACAGACCCTGCATCCATAACTCTAACACAACCAACAACAAAAAATATATATATAGAGAAATAGATAATAAAGAAACAGTGAGAGAGAGTACAACACCCCACCAAAAAAAAAAAATTTGTTGAAACTAAAACAAAGAATCAAAGCCTGCAAGATAAGAGTTAGATTAAAGAAACAGAATATGAAGAAAGAGTTGAAGAAGAAGAGCCTGTTGTTGTGAATATTTGAGCGCTTATGAACTGTACGTACGTCCCTGCGAGAGAGAGAGAGAGAGAGAGTTTTGATTGAGGATTATGAGATGATGATGATTGAGGTTTGCTCTTCGCGATGCTCTTTTGCCTGTTTTAGGTGATTTAACTTTTTTTGAAAGTTGCAACGACTATATTCCTGAGATAGCCGTTGTAATTCCGTGTTGACGAAAATATCCCTTTTCTCCATAGGTAACTCCCCCCATATGCCCAACATAAATCACCCCAGACGACGGAGAGATTGGAATTTTTTTTTTTTTTTGGAGAATCAAGAGATTGGAATATTGGTTTACGAATTATTTTAAAAAACACTTTATTGGAAAATAATAAAACAATTAATTTTAGTGACAGTTTTTTTTTCTTTTCACCCAGACGATGAAGAGATTGGATTTTTTTTTTTTTTTTTTTTTGAGAATCAAGAGATTGGAATATTGGTTTATGAATTATTTTGAGAAACACTTTATTGGAAAATGATAAAATAATTAATTTTATTGACAATTTTTTTATATTTTTCATGAAAATGATGTCAAAATTTTCCTATTATGATTTATTAACAATTGCTCTAAAAGCACTATTAACACGACACTTCATTCTCAAAAAAAAAAAAAAAAAAAACACTTTATAAAATAGGTCATGTTAACGGGTGTCCTTAAGGTAATTGTTAATAAACCATCTTAGAAAAGCTTTTAACACTACTTTCATGATAAATATTAAAAGCTTTCAGAAAATTAATTGTTTTATCATTTTCTCATAAAATATTTCTAAAAATAATTCCTAAACTATTCCCTTAGGGCATTCATTAACATTTCATTTATAAAATTTATTTTTGATCAAATAGTCATTTACTAATATTTATACCTGTTACCCTTCTTATTAAAGTCAAAATTTGTCTTTTGAAAGTTTCTCCCTTTAGTTGCTTTCAAAATGAGCATTAAGATGCTCAGACGGTTTGTATCTAAATGGCTATTCAAACCATCAGTAATAGCCATTATTCAATAATGGGTTATTATCATTATTGTCCAATGTTTTTAATACAAATAAAAAAAAGTCAGAAGTTTAATTTTTTTTTTTTTTTAAAGCAATTTGTTTTAAACATGGGATTAAATGACAAGGAAACTTAGATGTTTATAAACATGCGGTGTAAGCTTTTGAAAGAGGACAATTCTTTGATTAATAGATTTTACACTCCAACACAATATTAGTCCCTCCTCAGATATTTGTTGTTAAAATATATTTAAATATATCATTATACTATATTTTGGGTTTGGAAAGTACTATATTAAGAGCTTCATATTATACGAGCAATGTAGACTTCTAAGGATAATCAGTAAGATGATTGAACTGTTGTATCTTGGAAATAATGTATAGAAATTATTTGTTTACTAAATCGGATAAATTTGTAAATGGAGTGTATTATCTTAAGGTAGTGACTTGGTGCACGCCTTAATTTCGCCACCTAAAAACATTCATAAATTGATGGTAATCTTTTTATCATGTTATAAGTTGTACTTTAAGCACTAATGAAGTTATAATATCTCCTAATTTTATTTTTGGTTTATGATGAAATCTAATTTTAATGAGATGTTATTATTTAAATGATAATTTTAAAAATTATAAAATTTAATTTATTTATCAATTATTATTCTCACCAAAAAAAAAAACCCGCAAACCACACGCCCACATCACAAAAAAACCTTAAACATCACCCAAAAAAAAAAAAAAAAAAACACGTATGACTAGTCAAAAAGGTACACCCACAAAAAGAGACCTTTCAAAGTAAAATAGAAAGAGAAATAAAAAGAAAAATATAAAAGGAGTGGTTGGTTCACCAGAGGTTATGTTGGGCAAGGGGTACTTGGTGTGAATGGATGCTTCAGGTGTATTATTCCAATTAGTGTTACCAAGTACCAACCCCAACCCCTCTTTGCATGGGCACATCAGAATTTAACCTATTCTTCTGCCTTTCTCAAGCTTTGTGGTTCTAAAACCAGTAAAAGACATTCTTGCCTTCAATCTTACCTTTCACGAGCTTAATTTGTATATCTAAATTTTATCCATAATTTATACGCATAAGATTACATTATGTTGGTTAGTGGTTGTATGAGGGTAAAGTGAGTCATTACCGAATGTAGTTGCTGTGTGTGTGGTTATTATTATTATGGACAAACAAAGTATATGTTGTGAACCTTCAGATAAAAAGATAACCAATGACTTCATGATTTCTTGTTACATTCATTTGTGTAGTGCATGTATTCGTCCTTTAAACAAAGAGTCAATCGAACTAAGAGAGCTGTCTAAAATATGTACTTTGTATATAGCCTATATATAGGCAGTAAGAAGATGCTGGTGGTCAGATTAATATTCTAGTCGGCAAAAAAAGAGTACTAATTGGTGTACTTTGTTGAAAGAACAAATAGGTTAGGAAATTTGGGACTCTCAAGCCCATTTGGTTCACGTGGAATGAATGCAAGAGTGAAATACTTTTCCACTCTTGCAAAAGTTGGTGAATGAATCCTTTTTCAGAAGTTGGCAATGTCAGTTGACCTCAAGATGAGGGTTGGAAATATTGAATAATACTCGAAAATAGTCAATATTATTCTCATTTTTTTCCCTCAAGGAATTTCATTCCATCTTAGAAGATGAAGAGGGGTTCATTTTGTGATTCTATAGATAGAAGTGAATAATCAGGATAGTTCCCAAAATATTTGGTGAAGAATAGATACATCGATCTAAAAACTATATAGTTTTTAGAGGAGATTATAAACGGTCCGTGGCATGGTGTATTTCACTATTTCCAAGGTTTTATTTTAAGTCTTCACATTAGTAAGTGGTCCAAAACACTTACTCTTGACTAGTATAAAATCACACACTTAGTGTGCGTTTGCGTGTTGTGGTTTCAGCATTTGCGTTTGGCTGGTCCATGGCATTGTTCATGGACCAGTCAAGTTGCACAAAACGGGTGAATAGTATTTTAGTTGTTTAAAAAATATTTTACTATAGTATTTTTAACAATAAATTTTTAGTTTTTAGCAAATAAGCGGTATACAAATAGACCTTTATAATAATGAGTTAGATATATTCTTAATAGGGTAAATGATGTTGCATATAAGTTACTCTACACAGTTTTGTACACACATCTCAAAATAGGAAAATTGTGTGGATAAGAGTGTGTAATAAACACTATTTTTTTTTCTTTTTAATATCAAGATGAGTTATATATATGCACTTCAAAACAGTACATCAATACTAAAAATTATTTTGTGCCAAATTAAACTAATGAGTATGTATGATATTTATAACTTAATTTGAAATGGTAGTGGTAATAGTGAGATAAGTCAAGGATTGTGCCAATGTGCAACTTGGCTTGGGCACTATAAAACCCACATTTCATTTGATAGTATTGAGAGGAAAACAAATAACATTGCTGTTTCAACGAAATGGGTTCAAACTTCAAAATATATACCACTTCCTGTGCCTTATAACTGCAGACGCATACGGCATATGTTCTTTCACATTCTCATATTTTCATCATACTTCCTCTAACAGTCCCTTTACATTCTCATAATAGAGTATTTCTTTATACCATTGGATTGGATATCATTGCCAATTCTTTTCACTGTGTACACAGCACCATATGATACCCAGAAAACCTATGCAGTGTTAGATTAGGCGCACCAGCACTAGCCACACCTAAAATCTCTGTCGAGAATTCACCTTTCCACGCAATGTGCATGCGCGTGAAAGCTACTGAAGCATTAATCAATTCAGTGAAGGTGACAGAAAGCCATTTTTTCTAGTTTTAACCTCCACAAATCTTTCACTATCTGATAATGTGCAAGCTAAAACTTAACAAAAGACGTGGTCTTCTAGGAGCTCACAATATGTATAAACTACAAAGTAGGTCTTAATAAATATCCTAATCATTACTATGATTGTTTGTGTCCTTAATCCATTCATTATAGCAAATTATCATGGAATATTCTTTCAAAAGAGACAAAGGAAAAGCTAAATTAATCACCCATTAAGTTCTTTGCATTACACGTCAACTTCATAACTAGTACTTTGAACTAATTATAAAATGAGTGTCAAATTAGGCCCAGTTGGCAAACTACCCTTAATTAGCAATTTAGCATAGACATTGGCAAAGCCAAGTACGTACGTAGTAGCAAATTAAGAAAACAAACATTAATAACTATGGTGGGTCTAATCTAATGGTAGGGTGAAGATCTGTGAGAGTAGGTGTTGAGGCTAAGCTCGAGGGAAGTACGAGACCCATTGATTCCATCATCTGCAGAGCGATAACAGCTGGTGTAGTTGTACCCATTATTGGTGGTGTAAGGGTTCATGTTGCAGAAGCCATTGATGTCTTCAGCATGCATGGGGAACAGTGGGAGAGTTTCTTTCTCACCAGCTTCTTCTTCTTCTTCTTCTTCTTCTTCTTCTTCATCTTCTTGTACTCCTAAGTTTTCTTCCATTAATCTTCTCTTATCAAAGAGGGTACTGTAGGATGAAGAATAGGGATCAACCCCTACACATCCAAAGTTTTGCCCAATAGATCCACCAACACCACCATTGTTACCTCCATTTGATATTGAGCAGTCCTGTTTGAGACAAATAAGCATTAAAGAGAAGAGTCTTAAAAAGGCTAGCAAGAAAGATATATATATATATATATATATATATATATATATAAGATTATAAAAGGACTCTAATAATAGAAAAGTTGCTACTTTTTTCACAATATATTACCATTTTAACTATAGTCTTAGTGCACTGCATTGTTTTTTCTTTTAGTGCACTGCATTGTTTTTTCCTCTAATTAGTTTAGCCCAAAATGAAATTGATTTCTCTTCTTGAAAGCTTTAATTTTTTACTGTTTTATAAGAAGGAAACTGAATAGATATTCTTCTTTTTATAGATATTTTAAGGTTCTGAAGAAGGATTGTCTAGTTTGTCTCTCTCTTTTATTGAAACCAGATACCAAAAGATGCTGTCTTGTATAGTACTTGGGTAGATCAAACTTGCACTATATATATACGATCACATGGTCTCAAGTTTTAATTATGTCGGTTTCTTGCCATTTCTATATGTTGCAACTTGCAAAAGAGATAATTTAAACTACAAGAACTTGTATAACTCTGAAAAAAAAAAAAAAAAGACCCTAAATAACTCAGTAAACCAATTTCATCATAAATCTTAGAGGGACCTATAGATACTTACCCTAAAGCTTTTCTCCATAATCACCGATCCATATCCATAATTCCCCATATGCCCAACAGAAATCACCCCAGATGATGAAGATGAAGCAGAGACCCCTGCAAACCACACCCACATCACAGAAAATCAACCACAAATAATTAGTTAAAAAGGTACACCCACAAAAAGAAACCTTTCAAACTAAAATAGGATAAGAAAAAAAAAATTATATATATATGGAGAATAATATATATAAAGGAGTGGTTGGTTCACCAGAGGTTATGTTGGGCAAGGGGTATTTGGTGTGAATGGATTCTTCAGGTGTATTATTCCAATTAGTGTTACCAACCCCAACCCCTCTTTGCATGGGCACATCAGAATTTAACCTTTTCTTCTGCCTTTCACGAGCTTTGTGGTTCTGAAACCAATAAAAGACATTCTTCCCTTCAATCTTGCCGTACTGTCTGAGTCTAGCTGAGATCCTCTGAATCTGCTCAGCACTTGGGGACCTAACTCCATTGTTGTAGTAAAGGTCTTTGAGAATTCTTATCTGGTCAGTTGTGGGAGTCCAGCGTGTACTGCTTGTCCTGCATAGATATCCCCCTTTTCCACTGCTACCATCCTCGTTTAGTGCTTCTTGTTGTTGCTGTTGATTTTGGGGTTCCATTAGATTTCAAACAAAGAACAAAACAAAGAGAAGCAAACAAAAGAAAGAGTAGAGAGAGAGCGAGAATGGTAGGTGAGAGTGAGAGTGAGAGTATAAGTGAGAGTGCATGAAATGGTGAGATGGGGTGATGGGGTTTTAATAGTGAAGAAAGCAAAGGTGGGCACATGGAGAGGAAATCAGAATAATATCTGGGAGAGAAGGACTGAAGTTGACAGACAAGGGTTCATAAAAAGGGTAGGGACAAAAGATGGCTTAGAAAGGGAGGGTATCAGTGGAATTACTTCAATGAAAAGGCATGTCCAGGTATGAAACTTAATTATGATGCACTTTAATGTTGATGTGTGCGTATGAGAGAGATAGATAGAGAGAAGTGAAATGTAAGAATATAAGGAATGAAATGATACATTGGATGGAAAGAAAGAAAGAAGATAAACTTTTGAATGAATGAATGAATGGGCAATGTATGTGATTTTCTTCTTTTAATATGGAGATATTCTAGTGTTTTTTACTAGGCCCAAAAGCCAGATATTCTTGTACTTACCTTCTCTCTCTCTCTTTTTTTTTTTTTTTTTTTTTTTTCTGAGTTATTCTTGTACTTACTTATGAGTGACATAGAACTGTAAATGACTTTGATGATGAACTCCCTTTACATTACATTACATGGTCCCAAACTATGCATGAGGCTTTTCTATTAGGGTTTCTGTTTTTTTGTTCTGTTACCCTATCTTAGGCTCGTATCCTCTCTAGGAATTTCAGGAATTCGAGCTTTTTCCTGGTTTTACTATTGAGGCAATTGGGGGATTACTTAGCGGTAGCTGCAGTGGAAGGCTATCTGTATGGAAAGTACAGCCAGCTTGAAATTAAATAATTGTATAGTGCCCATAAAAAAAATAAAAAATGGTATAGTGAGCTTTCGTTTGCAGAAAAATGAAGTAACTTTCACTATCCCTAGGGCCATTTATTCCTGAACAAGCAGTTCTGGAATACTATGCTCAATGTCTATAAAAAAATTAATAATAACTTGAATTCTATCAATTAACAAATCTAAATTTGAAACAAAACTCAAGTTCAAGTCCATGAGGACCATGACATGCATGTTATATCCACCTGGTCAAATTCAATATGTGTCCACTAATTGTAGCTAAATTACAAGTCTTCAATGGAATTTAATTTATGACAAAATTTAGCTATAAAATTGATTATAGCTTAAATTTAAAATCTTACTTAATATCTTTTTATTGGAGGTGAATTTTGATAAATCCATCATTAGCTTCTTCTTATATCCTATATACTTGCAAAACTTCTAGAAAATTAAATATCAATAGTTATGTCATCAATAAATTGTTTAAATTGCAAGTTTTTATAATTTAAAATTATACATAAAATATAAACTTATAGATCATATAGTAAATAATATTCAATTGACACAAAATTTAACATATGTATTAATGGCGTAAAGAACAGACAATTTAACGGTTAAATTTTCAAAATATGTAGTAATATTTATTTTATTAATCAGTAAAATTATAACCTTAGGTTACAATCAATTTTGTAACTAAATTTTGTCCTTTATGACAATATGCTTTAAAGTAAGCAGATTTTCTATTGAGATTTAACTAGTTCTCAAGGTGCCACGATTAGTGCACTCAAAAAAAAAAAAAAAAAAAAGTTGCCACGGCAAGTGTGGAGTTACTGGAGTATGCCAGTTTGGGTTATTACTTATTAATGACGCATATATGGCCTTCTTTTTCAACATGTTAACATGACAGCCAGTTAATGGATAGTTTTATTGGTTTTTAGGGATAAATGATAACCTTTTTTTCTCCTCAATGGAAGTTCATGGGGTTATAGGTTATGGCAAAGATTTTTTGGGAAATCAAAGTCACGGTTTCAGTTGTTTTTTCAAGGGTGTAAAAGTGTGTACATTAATGTATGTGTAATACACACACGTTATACTTTAGGTTTATTCTATGATGTTTGATTGCTTTTTGTTTTTAAATCTTAAGCCAATGTTGTTATAGACAAGACTCCTTATTTAAGGATAAAAACCATTACTAGTTAAATTAATTGAAATCCATTTACCATTTTCCTTGGTATAAAATTGTAAAATCCAAATCTATTATGATGCAATAAAGATTTTATTAATCAAATTATCTAATATTCACGAATAATTACCAAGTTTCACTAGCAATATTCTCTTTTTCTTTCAATAGTAGCTTACACATGAACATCATCACATTATACTTTTGAAATTTTGGATGTTTGGATGGATCAAAGATAAATACAAAATAGATAATTGTCACAATTTTTCAAATTTTCTAATTTTGACTTTAATAAATTTTTTTGGCATAGAAGGAAATGATTTTTCCTTGATGTGGAAGAAATCTTTTTTCTACGTATGAAACCAAAGTTCCTTCTTGAAAAAGTAATTGCATGAATATGTGGGTTTGTGAGGTTTGGTTAAAGGTGGTTGTAACCCAGATAGTGAATTTTGATTGGCACTACCCATAGACGTAGACTTAGAATTAACTGAACCATGATAAATATTATTATTCCGTGCCGTGTAGTTGTTTTATTTTATTGTTCATCATAATTAAGTTTCGCTAATACCAAATTACATTTAACTAGTATAAGAATTCAAGATTGATCTTAGTAAGAAGGTGACGTTTGTTACATACATGCAATTGATTCAAGACCAAATTTTACTTTAGTCATGAAACAACAATTGTCTTCTTGAAGGAAAGCTTGTTTGGATTAGGTCTAACTTCTAATTTAGTAAAATGAAAATCAAACTTGGATCATGATCTAACATTAATTTATACTAGGAACTCTAATTTGATTCTCATCTCAGATTTCATTCCTAATTCATGATCTCATGGGGAGTTTCCATTAATATAATAAAGAATTTCCTCAAAGTATAGGAAGTGTAACAGAAATCCACCAAAACTTGAGGACAAAAGTGCAATAAGAAAAAAATCAGAGTCATGATTGCCTCTAGTCCTTTATGCTAAGAGCACGCGTCCCAAAAATAAATGCGAAAGCCTTTAATAGGGGGGTTGTCACGGTTTCTGGAGGTTCTACTTCTATCTAGGTTTGAGATCAATCATCAAAAGCTTCATCATTCTTTGCCCTTTCCCACTGCCGCTTTGTATTGTACCCTTTCCAATTCCCAAACAAACACAGCTTGCTCCAATGACTCATAATTCCTTCTCTTCTCTCTTTATTTTTCCTTTTCCCCTCTATAATTCAGTGAGACAACAAATCAGCAGCTTTGAAATCAAAGGCTTTAACCTGCCAGGGGTATTTTATACGTGTGTGTGTGAAGAAGGTTCCCAAGCAAGATTGGACACCAATTTAATCAAATGAAAGATTTATAGCAGTTATCCTATCCCTAGTTACTAGTGCTATACTACAAGATAATGAGCCTAGGTACTAGAGATAAATTCTAAAGCTGTTGATCAAAAACATTTTTTTAAATAAAAGATAGAGTAATGGCAGAAATGTTTTTAATTTAAAATAAAATAATTTGTACAAGAAAGAGAATTTTGTAGTTTAATTTACACATCTTCATACACAATGTGTTTGGAGTCTAAGAGGGGAAATGTTCTAATTGCGAAGTTAGCAGCATATTGTAACTATCTTAAAAATAAAAAAATAAAAAAAAATTAAAAATAAAAAAGATGAAGTGAGTTGAACGTTAATTTTATAAATGTTTAAGTCATCCTAAGAGTTACTCCAATGATTTGTAACTTAATTGGAATTTCCATACACAAAGTGTCTGCGAATTTAAGGAGAAAAGAGTTCGAGGTACGAGATTAATAGCATATAAGTTTATAACTATCTCAAAAAATAAATGGTCGGCTTAAGGTATAAAGAAGAAGATTTTATTTTAGACAAACTCTCTTAAAAACATATTGAGATGCCATTTAATTTTAAAAATTTGTGTTTCAACTTCAACATTAAAGATAAGAATAATTTAAATATCATAATTCATTATGAAACCACACTTCCCTTATTAAAGTATAAGAGCATTCACATTAGAAGTGTTAAAATGGATAAAATGTTGTTTTAGCACCTCAAACACCAAAATATGTACTACATTAAAGGTGTTAAAGCTAGAAAAATTTAGCAACTAGCTATAATAATCAGTTGCTACTATTCTCTCTCTCTCTCTCTCTCTCTCTCTCTCTCTCTCTCTCTCTCTCTCTCTCTCTCTCTCTCTCTCTCTCTCTCTCTCTCTCTCTTGAGCTATGCACATGGGTGTGCCCCCTAAAATTTTGAAATTTTTCTATATATATATATATATATATATATATTTATTTATTTATTTATTTTAATGTTTTCAAAATTTAGCCTACAAAAATAAGAGTCCCCCCCCCCCCAAATTATTTGAATTAGTCCAATAATTCTCTTAAAAAATAATTGGTTTAATAGTTATAAAGACATAACTTTATTTTTTGCAATTTTATTTTTTATTGTAAAATGTGTTCTTATATATGTTAAATATTTGATAAAATTTGGCACCAAACAAGTCTGATCTATCTTTTTTAATCCATTATGTGGCGATTAACAAGTCATTGACTCATTAAAAAATTCTTGCCACTAAAACTACAAATGTAATGACTCTTTAATTGCCACATAATGGGTTAGAACAAGATAGTTTTAAATATATTTAGAGCCTAACTTATTCCTCCAAATTTTGGATCATTCATGTTTTTGAAAATTTCATTAATTCAATTGAAAGATTTTTTTACTTACTTTAGTATAAAATTTGATAATTTGTATCGAAAATCAAACTTTTTAAAATCTTCACTATGAAAATGGTAAAAATGAATTTTATTTTATAAAAGATCACCATCAAACATAATTTTGATTGAAAACACTACACTCTTTTTTTTGGGTGTGTGTATATATATAAATTATCGAATAAAAAAGTGTGTGTGTGTGTGTGTGTGTATAATAAAAAAGTGTGTGCTCGCTCGTGTGTATATATGTGCGTGGGGGGTATCTTGATAAAAATATTAGTACCACAACTTGACCCCCCCAAACAAAAATCTCTCTCTCTCTCTCTCTCTCTCTCTCTCTCTCTCTCTCTCTCTCTCTCTCTCTCATGTGTGGGTGTGTTTGTGTAACAAAGGAAAAGGAGATGATAAGTCTAAGCTTGTTTTGTGGATAGAGAAGAGAGAGAAAAAAAGAAGTGAAATTGTGAAATTAATAAAATAATAGAATATACCACTATAGTAACTATGTATATTTACATAGTTAATATAGCAAATGTGTAAATATCATGGTTTTAAAAACTAAAAACAAAGAACCGAAAAGGGAACTGCTTATCGGTTCTTTGGTCTGACCAGGGTCATACCAATGGTTGAACTGATAATGTCATAATTAGTATAATTTAAACTAATTAAATAATTTTATATGAATTTTAAAATTTCATAAATTATACTAAGAAAAAAAATAGAAAGATTTTTTTTTTGGGCATAATGCTTTTCTTTTTTTAATTAGTAATTGCTGACAAAGTATAGTTTGCAATACAGGTTTTATATTTTTGTTTTTATAAATAATAGTTTAATCTCTTAACTTTAAACTTTTACTATTTATTCCAAAAAAAAAAACTAAACTAAAAGTAAAAACAAAACCAAAATAAATAGATGAGGATGGTCTAATAGTCATTGATCAACTTTTAGACTTTGAATTTGTAGTCTCTCTCTCTCTCTCTCTTTCTCTCTTATCCAAAATCCTGAGATGCTTACCTCATAAGGGGATTGCAAAGCCGCAGTGGTACACTCCCAATTCTCACGGGTAATCATCCTCATTGCACTTATTTTCTTCCCCCAAATCTCTTTAAACACATCACAGTATCATTTCCATATCTCTCTTTCTCTTTCTGTCTCTACTAGACTGCTAGTTGTCTCTCTCTCTCTCTCTCTCTTGCTTGCTGTCTTTACCAAGTCTAAGACTAAGATAATGACCGTATAGAGCAAACCCTAGCCACAAGTTTTGCTTTCTTTGTTTTCTTCTTTTCACCCCCCACCCTCTAATTTTATTTATTTATATTTTATATCAATAGTTTTAATATCAGCCATGGATTAAATCTAATGCTCAAAAAATTGGCACGTGTCAATGTCCACGCTGGCGATCAATTTCTGCCATTTCTCTTGTTCAGCTTCCCCAGAAAAACTCTCTCTGCATGGCCGAATATCCATGGCTTCAGCTAGCTAGTACCACACCACCGCCACCACCACTGGCGATGCTTCTCCGTGTAGTCTTCTCCTCTCTCTTCTCATTGCACCCACACCACCGCCCACTGGAGGCAACCTGGTCTACCCCCTCTCTGTCTCTCTCTCAAATGTCTTTTATCTTCTATTTTTCTTTTTTGTTTTAGTTTTAATTATTTTTGATGACTAGAGCTGTATGATTTTGCTTGGGTATGGAAAAATGCGGGGTTTTGGGTATGGCTGAATGTTATGTGATTAATTGAAGTTCTGTTTGATGGTGAGAGCTTGTGTGTAAATATTTTTGTTGCAGTAGTTATAGCTTTGGTTTGGATTTTTGGGTTACAAATGACTGGCGCTTACAGACTTTGGATTTTGATCATGAGTATGTGATTTTTGGGTTTCAAATGACTGGCATTTACAGACTTGGGTTTTGATCATGACTGTCAAAATCAGGATCCTATGTAAGATCGTGGAAGGTAGATAGGATCGTAAATCGTAAGATCGGATCGTGAATTATAAGATCCTACCTATTTTCAGATTTTAATCAAAAAATCTATTGATAGTGACTTTATATGTTATATAATCACTTAAAATATGAATCCAACCATTAAAAAAAAAATTTGCATCATAAAATATAATTTGCACACACTACATCATTTTTATGTCATTCTAATGAAACAAAATATATTTAAATTTTGCATAATATATCTAAAAAGTTCAATACATGTTTAATTAGCAACAAGGATCAAAATATTATCTACACATATGGAAAATGTTTTCCAAATTTTATGTTCTAAATCCAAAATAAGTTAAGCTAGTTAGCATATAAAAATTAGCTAACTACAAATTTACAATATGTAATCCAAAAGAGAGTTCTCCATCTAAGGTAAACTAGTTAATTACAAATATGAAATCCAAAAGAGAATTCTCATTCTAAGGTTATTCTAATCTAATCAATGTCATTGTCATATCCCATTTCATCATCTATATCCTTCCTAGTATCAACATCCATGGCGTAATCGTCGAAATCCCTAAGGTTTTTTTGAGATTTTATGTTGACATAGGGGTAAATTTGGGACTTCAATTCATTATTGGGTTTCTGATAACCTGTTGGGCTTGTGGGTTTAGGTGGATTATCTTACCCAAATGAATACCACTTAAAAAAAATAAAAATAAAAATCAAGTCAAATGGTAGGATCGATAGGATCCCATACAATCCTACGATCTTACACGATCTTACATACAATCCTACCATTTTTACAATCCTGCTATGATTTTAAACTTTTTGGTGAGGTAGAATTGTAACATCATATGATTTTACGATTTGAATTGCGATTTTGACAACCATGATTTTGATAATGAGTATGTGTTTTATTGTGTAAATATTAAATACATGTCATTGTGTATTATTTGTGTATGTGCGTGATTTATTGAGTGTGAGTGAAATTTGTGTTCTCAAGAGTGCTTAAATTAGCGTAAACACATGGAGTAGTTGAGACTTGAGAGTGCAAATCTTAAAATCTAGGTATTGGATTGATTATGCAGCTTTTTATTATTCTGGTAAGATAATATGTTCGGCCTGTTGTAGTTCATTTTATACATACAAACTATTATGGCTCTTAACAAGTGAAACTTGTGAAGAAACTTTTTGTTGTCTTGAATTGTCACCAGTCATACTTTACAATTTTTGCCCAAATTTTAAGCAATAAATTATAGATTTTTATACGTTTGCTAGTGCATGCCTAAAATATTCTGGGTTTTGGGTTGAAAACAATGTTACAAAATTTGGTGATTCTATTTCTCTTTTAAGAAATTGTCAAGTATTTCTAGATAAACTTTGATTCTACTTGGACATTTCTATTTTATAAACATAAGTTACTGATTTGTACAATAAAGCAGGAATTGCAACTAATTTGTTGGGCACAGTTGATCATATGAATAAATTAGTTTGTTTTATATATATATATATATTCCATTTCATTTAATGAGACCAGAAGGTTTTATGGAGTAATGACCATATGTCCCTTATTTTCATCTTAACAGGAAAATATTTAGCCTTTGCTAGCCAAAAGTTTAATGTATCTTGCGAGAATGAAAAGGTTTTGAAGTATTCCATGATCAATTGAAGCGCTATGTATCTTGAAGTCAACCTGGGCTAATTTTCAGTTTTAGTGAAACATTGAATGTATTCCCTAATTTTGACACGTAAGAGTTTCCTTATTTATTTATACAAAAATCTTACAAGAATGTTGAGTTCAAACCAAGAGAATGTAATAACATGTTTTTATTCTTTCCTGATATTGGTTTCATTGTGTGGTTTTATTTTTAATTTCTAATGCTTCAAGTTGAACTAGTAGAACAATTTTGATTTTGCATTACAATCACAAATTGATAAAAGAGAGGAAAGATAAACAAGAAAAGGATTTGATCCAAGAATGAAAAAAAAAAATCTATTGAAATGTAAACTTTGATTACAAGATGTCAAGAACATAATAATAATAATAACAAGAGTTCTAATAAAATATACACATCCAAGGGCAAAGATTCACTTAAATTAGATTGTGCCAGCACTTTTAATCAATTGTGTTCTCATATTTATTTCTTTATTTTAAAAACTACACTTTTGTAAACCAAAAGAAAAATAAATACTTAACGGATGAAGAGAATGGGCAAATTTTAAAGCCATCCCTACGGACCCTACCATCCAATGGGTCAAAAGAAAACAAAAACAAAATTATATTGAATTCTACACACTTTGCTCAACCATTATAACAAGAATTTTATTAAAATAAACACTTTGATTACAAAGTCAAAATAATATAATAGTTGACAATAAATAACATTTTTAACCATTACAATACATATTTTCATTAGAAAAGAGGGGAAAAAAATACATATTTCCATTAGAACAAATTAAGGGAGAAAAAATGGCTTTGCGTGCTTGAAGATCAACTTGTTGGAAACTTCGACTCTGCAGCAAGGGTACATTCTAAAGCTTGCCTGTGTAGAACTTGTCCATTTGTCAAGGATAGGAGAAGAAGGAACACAAGTTAAAAGCTTCATATTCATGAAAACTACAAATTATGTATTTATGTTGATAACTTGGTAACTAGTGAGAGTGAAATCTATAAAGTATGGTAACGATTAACACTAAATTTCCTAAGTCCTAGCCATCATGAATATAAGAAAATTAGTTTCAAAGCATAGTAATGAGCTATGATGGTTGTCAGTCCAGTTCTGGAAGTACTGCAGGTTAAAAAACATGCAATCAAAGTTACTAAAATTTAATTGCATAAGGACTGATTGTGCGTTTGGATCCGCGTTTGCACGTCCACGTCTACTGCATTTACGTTTTCAGCTTCTTCTTTTTTTCTTTTTCTTTTTTAAACTGTAAAGTTTGACTTTTCCACCCATCACTATTCACGCATTTCAAACTTTCTCCCGACAGAGTGCACTGTTCAGCACTGTTCATGTACTGTTTACGCACTGTTCATGGGACCTACAAACACTTTATTCAGAAATATATATATATATATATATATATATATATATATATATATTAAAAATGGGTCCCACGACATTATTCACTCATTTAAAAATTATTTTGCTATAATGTTTTCAGTTTTCAGCAAAAATAAGTTGTATCTAAACGGACCCTAAGATTAAATAACCAATTTCATTATAGACATCCTAAATAACAAACTTCATGGTCAATAATCTACATCTGTAATAGTTTCTGGGGATGCTTGGACAAGTGAAAATCTGGAAAAAAAGTAATAATAATTTTGTATAATTTTGAATTTAAAAATTTGTACAACCCAAGTGACATTCAATATGGATCATTCAAGACAACAAAAGCTTTTTTTTTTTTTTTTAACAACCTGTCTACAAGAAGTCTTTAAAGTCAAATTTGCATAATTACCTCCAAATGCAAGTTAAAAACTCTATTTAGTTTCTTCTTTTAGTATCATGTCTACAAGAAGTTGGATGTTGGATGCAGCTGCTAACTATTGAAAGCATGCTTTTTTAACAACCTATGATGAAATATATGTTGTCAAATTTTGTCCACAAAAGTCTTTCTTAGTGTGTTAAACATTCATTTTTTGGTCAAACACCAGCTCCACAAGGTTTGAACTTTCATCATGAAGAACCTAATAATAACCCATTGAATGCAAAATTACATTCATTTTTGGTCAAACACCAGCTCCACAAGGTTTGAACTTTCATCATGAAGAACCTAATAATAACCCATTGAATGCAAAATTACAAGGATTTAAGCATTTTGATGCAATGGACAAAAAAAGGCAGGCAATATAATACAATTACAAGGATTTAAGCATTTTGATACAATAGACAAAAAAATGCAGGCAATATAAGAACTGGTTTTTAATTAAAACTCATAAAATTACAAACTCAAAACTAATAATAAACATAATTCTGCAACCATTACATTTCCCATTACCCAAAAACACACGAACAAAACCGTATTATAAGATCCTTCACATGACCATTATTCAACCATATTATAGATTTTGATCTGGTCTTCTAAAGGGTAAATTTGAATGTATCTGTTTGATGATTGAATCAAATTTCTTGATATAAATTGTGTAGTTTATAAATTTGTATTTATATAAGTTAGATTATATATCTTTCTGTTGTCTTATGCTTCTTTCTTTAAGCAAAAAAAAAAAAAAAAGGGTTTGTACAGGGTATATTGTTGTGAATAGCTATGTGGATTTCAGAGTAGAAAGGTTGTGTGTACTTTGATTGGTTGAACTTGGACATTGATGCTCAAGATATGTATGTAGGGATGGCAATGGGGCGGGGCGGGGCCGAAGGATGGGATCTTCGTCCCCGCCCCGCATGGATTTTTCTTGCCCCACCCCGCATGACGAGGAAAATTTATTGCCCCATCCCCGCCCCTTAAGGCCCCGCGAAGTCCCGCCCTACATCGTAAAACTTTATTTCTTGTTAATTTTCCCTACAAATTTTACCATTTTTTCAAATAAAATGACATATTTCAATAATAAAAATATACTTTAAATTATAAATAAATTTATCCTATCAAATCAAACTAATTTTTAGCAAAAACTAAATAATATTATCTAAATGTTTAACAAGACAATATCACAACAAAAATCTCATAGTATGACACAATAAAATAATCCAAACTCCTAATACATAACAAAATAAAAATTGCCTAGTTCTTCAAAAAGAATCTCCACTTTCTTCCATCATTGTGACACCACTTTCTTCTTCATCATCATAATCATCCAGGATATTTTGGAATGTATCTTCAATTCCATCTATGGTAGATGAAAAACCTAAAAAAAAGATAAAATAAATTCAATCAAACAATTGAAAAATACAATAAAGAATGCAGCAACATAAATCATTGCATAATTAAACTAGTAAATTTAATTACCATTAATTTCAACCCATAACCAATTTTGAGCACACATTAATGCCTCCATAGTCTTTTGATGAAGTTTACTGCGATGTGGACTTAACAATCGACCACTTGTGCTAAATGATGACTCTGAGGCAACAATTAACATTGGAATGGCAAGGAAATCCCTTGCAATACGTTGCAAAGTAGGATACTTTGGCCCATTAGATTTCCACCATGCCAAAATATCAAAATCCACAATTCTTGGCATTAAATCATCCTCAAGGTAATTGTCCAACTCCAATTTAGTATTCCCACCCCTTTTTTTCTGACTAAGATATCTTTCTGACTAAGATATCTCCCACACAAGGGCCACGAGTACCTTCCCTACCCATTCTTCCAAAACTATAGTCACAAATCATTTCATAACAAATATCTCTAACCCTTTGAATTTCATTATCAGCTTCATCACCATAAATTATTGGAAAATAATATTCTAACAATTCAATCTTATATCTTAGGTCTAAAATGGTTGTCACAGCCATAACACCATGAATCACATTCCAATAACAATCAAATTTTTCCAACATTTTAAATGACATACTCCTAATCATATCATTTGCGCTTGTAAACCAAGAATTCAAAGTTATTTTTATTTCACACACCTTAGGAAAAAAAAGATTAGCTGTAGGGTATGAGGTACCTGAAAATAGCTCTGTAACCTTGTGAAACACTGTCAATCTCTCACATATATTACTTGCCATCTCCCATTCTTCTTCTGTTGGAATGCACTTATAAGATGACTCACATATGTTCAATTGATAAAAGACATTTTGATACTTTATAGCAATAGAAAGCATGAGATAGGTAGAGTTCCAACGAGTCTTACAATCAATGGCTAGTTCTTTGGTACATTCAACATGTGCTTGTCGGGTTGTCTCTTCAAACTTCTGTCTTCTCTTTGTTGATGCAGTCCAAAATCCCACACTTTCTCGAACCTTTTCAATGCATGATCCAATTACATCCATACCATCCTGAACGATCAAATTAAGAACATGTGCTGCACAACGCATATGCAACATTGATCCACGCATAATAAGTGCACCACATTGAAGCTTATCTAAGATAATTTTTATAACTGCATCATTGGTACTGTAATTGTCCATAGTCATAGTAGATAACTTCCTATCAATATTCCACTCCAACAAAGTATCTAGAAGGACACTAGAAAGCACTTCTTTCGTATGTGGAGATGGCACATAAATAAACCTTAAATGAGAAATTTAAATAATTAGAACCAACAATGATATAAGTTCATAAAACATTTGAAAAGAATTTAATTGAAACATAAAAATGAATATATATTTTAAAAAAAATACCTCATAACTCAGCTTTGTAATCTCCACAAACCATCAATGAAGTGTGTTGTTACAACCATAAACCCTCACTTTTTATTTTGTGAAGTCCACATATCAGTGGTAATAGAAATTCTACCCTGATTCTTATCAATTTCATGCTTTGATTTCTCCCTTTCTTTCTCATAGATGCTCAAAATGTCCTTCTTGATTGTGTTCCTAGAAACCATCCTGAATAATGGTTGAAGAGAAGTTGAATATTTTCTAAAACCAATGTGGTCAACTATAGAGAGGGGATACTCATGCAAAATGATCATACGCAAGTTCATTTCTTGATACATTTTGATCAAAATTATAAGCATTCACACCCGCCATTGAATCCACTTTCTTTTTGTCTTTGTTCATTGAATAAAAGACATGAATTATATTCTCGCCTACACAAAAATGAAATTAATCAGTGTTTTGATATGATGGTAAAAAAAATTATCATGAAATAACAACCATAAGTTTAAATCTAATTATATCTATAGAAATAAAATGGTATCAATAATTAATGAAAATATACAAGAAAATCATTTTGTCTTAATACTAATTAAGAAAATGAAAATTGAGATAAAAGACTGAAGAAATTATTTTTAGTACTTTCCCAAATATCAATTGTTTAAAGACAAATAATAATAAAAAATACTATTAAATTTTACGAAATAAAACTTTAAAATTTTGGGCTCAATTTACAATTGCTAATCCTCTCCAATATTTGTTGTGTTGGGTTTCATTATTATATGGCCTTATATGGCCGGCCCAGACGGACCCGTCAATAAGCCCATTTATGGGTTGGGTTTCCGAGTTGGTTCAAACCCACCCACTCTGCCTAGAACCTTTAGGCTTAGGCAATTTTTCATTCTTTGCAAAAGCTCGAAGGACTGTTCAGTGTTCACCGCTGATCATTCAGGTAAATCTCACGTGCTCACTCTCTGTTTGGTTCTCGGGAAACCCTAGGAAAATAAGGAAAAGAAAATTACTAGGTAAATATCACTTTCTTTTATGGTACTGACTTTGAGTGAGTTTGAGCTGATTACTCATTCCTTTTCCAAGTTTAGATTTAGGAAAGAGTTTAATTGCTTTTGGCTTTTGATTGTTCAGAGAAGTTGTTGATAGTACTTTTAAATTTTTTAGAAGCTTGAAATCTGTGTGAGAAATGGCATATTTTTGTGAATGTAAGAACAAACTCAGTTTATAAACCCTTGTGGGTTTAAGGGTTAGGAGGGTTTATGTCCAGAAATGCACACAGGGGCGGCCCTAAACATTTTGGGGCCTAAGGCGAAAAATAAAAATGTATGTGTATGTGTATATGTGTTTATACATGTGTATATGTAGGTGTATGAGTGTGTATGTGTATGTGTATGTGTATGTGTATGTTTTTATGTTCATTTATGTTTATGCATGTTTATGTATGTGTGTATGTTTATAAATATAAATATAAACACGCATACACATAAACATACATGAACACAAACACAAACAAACATAAACACACAAACAAACAAACATAAACACACATACACATAAACACGCATAAACAAACAAAAACAAAAACAAACAAACATAAACACACATGCACACAAACACACACACACATAAACATAAACATACATAGACATAAACACACATACAGACTGAGAAAAATTAAACCCTCATATAAACTAAAAAAAATTGCAAACTAACATCAATCCTCAAACAATTTCATTAATTACTTTGGTGTGCTAAATCGAGTCTTTATGTGTGTTTATATTTATATTTAAGTTTATGTGTGTGTATGTTTAAACACACATAAACACATATAAATATAAACACACATACACATAAACATACATGAACACAAACACAAACAAACATACACAAAAACAAACAAACATAAACACATATACACATAAACACGCATAAACAAAAACAAACAAACATAAACACACATAGACACAAACACACACACACATAAACATAAACATACATAGACATAAACATACATACAAACTAAGAAAAATTAAACCCTCATATAGACTAAAAAAAATTGCAAATTAACATCAATTCTCAAACAATTTCGTTAGTTACTTTGGTGTGCTAAATCAAGTATTTATGTGTGTTTATGTTTATGTTTAAGTTTATGTGTATGTATGTTTACGTTTATGTGAGTTTATACGTGTTTGTGTATGTGTGTTTATGTTTATGTATATGTATATTTATGTGTATGTGTATGTATGTTTATGTGTATATATATGTATATATATGTTTATGTATGCGTGTGTATATGTGTTTGTGTGTGTGTGTATGTGTATGTATTTATGCGTGCTTATATTTATGTATGTTTATGTGTATGTATATGTATATGTGTTTATGCATGCTTATGTATGTGTATGTGTATGTGTATTTGTATTTGTATATTTATGTGTATGTGTAGGTTTTTTTGTCTTTTTCAGATTCAGGTGCAATATCCTGATGCCATTGTAATTAATGGCCGAGATTAAGAGTTGAAAAAACAAATTTCAATCTCAACCATTAAATAAAATATATTAAAGGAGAGTTAAAAAGTTTTTAAAAAAAAAAAGAGTAAAAAATGTAAAAAAATACCTACAATAGTGCACCTGATTCTAGTCCGTCTTTCTTTTCTCACCATTTTTCTTTTCTTCTTTTTTACGCGGTGCTTTATTCTTCTTCATTTTATTTCTCTTTATACGTCACCTAGGCTGACAAGAGATGAACGAGCGAAAGCCACGTCAAGAAAGGAAATCGAAAATTGTGCTGTCGAGCCAAAGACTATGAAAATCTCTTTCTCTCAACTCAGACGATCTTCTTAGGTGAAATTGTGGCTCACGAGGCTTCACCGGATTATGGTGTGTGATTTTTGGTTATTTATTTATTTATTTGAGATTATGAACCAAATAGTTTTTATATTTTGCTTACCCTTTCTATTTTCTTAAAACACTTTTCTGGGAAATACCTTTTTTTTTTTGTTTTGCTTTCAATCTATCATTCTTGCTTGTGGTATGTGTTTGATTAATTTGGATCTAAAATTAGTTCAACAAGATGATTCTTCTTCTAAAATATAATAACAAAACCAATATATGTTTTTTTAACAATGGGTTCACTTTTAGTGTTTTCATTTTATGATTTTGGTTGTTTTGTGGGTTTTGTGCTTTAATTTCGGCAGATGTGATTTGATTTGTGATTTGGTGGGCTTATGGGTTTTTGTTGCGATTTGATTTTGGCTAAATTTTGGCCGTGGTGGTGGTCGTGATTTGATTTTAGCTGGGTTTCGGCAATGGTGCGTGGTTGGAGGTGATGAGCTTGAAAAGCTCCGACCATGGAGGTTTAGAAGAAGAGCTTGGTGGTCAACCATGGAACACAGTGTGACATGGGTTGAGGCAGAGAGAGGATGAGAGGGAAACAGGGGCGGCCCTAAACATTTTGAGACCTAAGGCGAGAACTAAAAATGGGGTATTTTTTATACTTATATATTAATTAAATTAATATTTATTTAATATTTTTATATTATATTTTTCATCATTATTTTCATTTTCTTCTAAATTATTTTGAAGTTCATTATCAAGATTTGTTGTATTGCAAAATTGAATATCATTTTCTTCTAAATTATTTTGGTGAATTTCTTGCTCATTTATGATATTTTTATCTAAATTTTGTGTTATATTTTGTTTATTACTAATAACAAATTTATCCATTGATCATTTTTTAGACTCAATTAATTTTTCTTCTTTTTTTCTTTTTTTAAGTTTTTCATATCCAAATACATATTTTCTAGTAGACATTCCTAATCAAACAATATATTTATAAAGATTAAAATAAAAAATAACTTTCAAGTGTAGAATAAATGAGAAATAGAACCTGATTTATATAAATAAAAAAAAATATTGTTGTAGTTTCATTGAACAAAACAAATCCTATCTATAACCAAAACAAAAAAACAAAAAAACTTGAAGGCCCAAACTTAACGCCCAGTCCAGGGAGGGTCCAGGCAGCCATAATGATAAACTGGTAAGTGATAAACAAAGTTACAAAAGCAGCCAGGGAACAAAGTTATCTTAAGTTCTTAACAAATAAAATGGCCCAAATATTTATAATTTAATACCTGATTCCTGAGGTGAGGTGAGCAGTTGAGACTTGAGAGAGGCGGAGAGCAGAGAATCAGAGAGAGGCTGAGGCGGAGGAGCTTCAAGCTTGCTGCCTTGCTTGAGCCTTGATGAGAACAGACTGAACAGTGGAGACTGGAGACTAGAGAGAAAGGTAAAATTTTTAGGGTTTTGAGTGGATTTATTTGTTTTGATTTGTGGTTAATCTCTTAGGCAATTGCCTAACTCGCCTAAGGGAAGGGCCGGCCCTGAATGCACAACTTTTGCTTTGTACTGTTTTTTTAATGTAAACTATGTTTCTCCAAATGGGTTGGTCCTAAAATGAACTATTTGATTTGAACTGAAATGTAGTCTATTATGGACCAACATTTCAATTGGGTTATTGAAAATTTGGATATTTTTGTAAAAAATTGAATGACTAGTGTTTTGTGCATTGTTGTGCTCTTGATTTTGACTGTCTAATTGTGCTACTTTTTCCTTGTAGATAATTTGATATTCTTCTAGCAGAAGATTTTGTTAGTTGAGTTAGCTTTTGTGGTCATGGTGGGCTGGCAGAGACATATACACTTTGTACTTCGTCGTGTTGGGAAAAGAGTGGAACATAGTTACAATTTATCTGCCAACTTTTCTTCTTCTCACTTGGAATCTTCTTTTTCGCCAGGTTAGTCTCAGATTTTCCTGGGTGGGTAGAAACATTTGTCATATTATGAAGTTTAAATTGAAATTTGAACCTTTAATAATGAAAAATGTTCAGTAGAATTTCTCTTTTTTGCTGTTGCACCTGTCATTAACAACCAAGCTGTGCGCTTGAAATATCTTTTTCTGTTGTTGCCTTCGGAATCATATATATTTCAATGGCTCTCAGTGTTTTTTGGCATTTTGTAACTCAAATTTGAGGACTGAATAGCACGGGCTGCTTTTGCAGGTGAATTAACTAATCTTCAGAGACTATGGAGACCCCCTTCTGCAAACATCTCAAGGCCTTTTTATCAGTATTTTCAACAATTGGTATTGCTAACTTATCCTTGCCTTATTGTTTCCCCCTAAATTTTGAACATTTTCCTTTTTGAGTTCCTCACTTGTCCTCTAGTTTAGTAAAGTTCTTGTTTTTATCGTATGTAGCATGAATATTTTATAAGAGAAGCTGTGTAGCATTTTAACCATGGCACACCTCCAACACACCTGGGCATATATTGTAAACCATTTGCGTTGACTAGAATTCTAAAGTAAATTTTGTCACAATGTGTGTGTACCTGAGGCACTTCCTACTTGATGGGACAAATCTTGAACAATACCTCTGAATTTGTTGTTCAGTGTATTGGCAATTCTTTTTATCAGTGGAAATTTTTAGGCTCAAGAAGAGTTGATGCCAAACATTCTCCTTTAACTTAATTGATTGTATGTTTGTGTGTGTATATACTTTTTACTATCATTATTAATTTAAATCTCTTACTGATCCAGGGAATTTCCAGTTCGAGGAAGTTACTAGCAGAATCATCTGAGGAAAAAGCCATTCCATCTCCATTGACTCCTGTATTGGCAATAAACAGTGGAAAAAGTGAAGACCAGAACCAGAAAGTTGTCTCTAAGCCTTCAAAAGTTCAAGCTATATTGAAGGGCATTAAACAGGTATGAGATACCACATTTTTTTTGCATCAGTCAGTCTCTTCTGGGAATATTTATGGGACAATTGAATATCTAATTCATTTTAGTTTCAGTCTTATGTGATTATTAGAGCCATTGAAATTATTATATTGCTTTTGATTCAGTCTTTCTGATAAATACTTATCAGGATAAAACATATGACTATTTTTGTACTTTATAATTTGTGTATAAAGTAATCTAAATGTAACAGTATGGCTTTGAGTATTCAAATGCAGCACAATTTTATGATTCAGTTACCATGAATGCCTAAACATCTCCCATTGTAATGAGAGAGGGGGTTTAGAACAACTTACTAAGATTTACTTGTCAAAAAACAACTTACTAAGATATGTTATTCCCTGGGACACTTTGCAAGATATGTTATTCCCATAGTGAGATCTGGCCCAATTACACTCCACATTGATGTCACCAAGCCAAAGCCCTGGGACACTTTGCAAGATATGATATTCCCATAGTGAGATATGGTAGCATTTATTTGTTGTTTTGGTCAATACTAAAGCCCTGGTTTAGCATATGAAGTAACAGACCCATGACTATGAACATTCTTATACATAACATCTGTCTTGCTTTTTTTTTTTAACTGATATTACTGTGAGAATTCAGAGAACAAAAGGGAGATGCATTTAAATAAGGGGAACAAAAAGTCAAAGAAATAATTAGGTTAAAACCTATGAAAATGTAAGTGATGCCTATTACTGCACTGTAGTCAGCTGCTAATTATCCTAACAATTGAAATTTTATTATTTCATTTTTAACCAAACTTTAGTTGCTTGAAAAGGGTGATATAAAAGTTTATGTGTGTGTTGAATCAGATTTTTGTTAGTGCAGTTTAGACATTAAACATAAAGGATTTCTTGGAATGGACCATTGAATATGTGTTTACTCTGTTGCACCTGAATGGCATCTGTTTAAGTTTGATATGCCCCTTAACTTAATGCGTTTTCAGAGTCCAAAAAAGGTCAATTTGGTTGCTGCATTAGTTCGTGGGATGCGAGTTGAGGATGCACTGTTGCAGTTGCAAGTAACAGTAAAGCGAGCAGCAAAAACTGTGTATCAGGTTATACAAGCACTCTAAACTGTCAACATTACCAATTAGAAAGGGTTATAGTATCTTCATTCATAAATCTCTCTCTCTCTGTTTTTTATTTTTTATTGTGCATTTTCTGGTACCAGGATCTGGACTTAGCTTTCCTTGTAATTCTTTCTTTAAGGTGTCACTTAGTTTTCCTTGTAATTCTTTCTTAAAGATGTCATGCAAATAGTTGTTTATCATCATATAAATGATTTAGCACATGCCAATGAGCTCTACCCTGACTGGCACCTCCTAACCTACTAAGTGCTACTTGGAGAGTGAGGTTGTGAGTTCAAGACCGATCAGATGCATATGTAACTCAATATTTTTTTTTTTTTTTTTTTTTTTTTAAGATTTAGTACTTGGGTTTTTTTGCTTGATTTAGTACTGGGGTTTTGAAATTACATAAATCTATTTGATTTATGTCATAATGCTTATGACTTTCACAAGACAATATCCTGAAACTTGGTACCTGAGTCTTGAAGGTGTGTTAGAAGTACCATAGAAGGAGGAACCTTTTTTTTTTCTTTAAATGAATTGCCAATTTACATTACGTGATAAGAATTTGTTATCTGCAGGTTATCCACTCAGCCCGAGCAAATGCAACTCATAACCATGGATTGGATCTAGACCGTCTCCTTGTTGGTAAATGATGCAAGAGAAATTTCTCTCTTCATTTTATTTTAGCTTGCTTATTTTGCACTCTTTCATGCAGCTGAGGCATTTGTTGGGAAGGGGTTCTATAGAAAAAGAGTTTCCTATCATGCTAAAGGAAAATGTGGAGTCAAAGAGAGACCCGAGTGCCGACTAACAGTGGTAGTGAGGGAGATGACTGCTGAAGAGGAGGCTGAGATAGCTAGACTCAGAGTCCACAACTTCCGCAAGCTTACTAAGCGAGAAAGGCGGCTTGTACCTCATAAGCTTATTGAGACGACTTCTATCTGGAATCGCAAAGGCAAAGGCAAAGCCAACAGTCATGAACCGAGTGGTATGGCTACATGAACCAGCTTTACTAACATGTGCCACAATCTAAAAGAAAGTTCTGTAGAAGTGTTGAGAGAAGAGTCTTCCTATGTCTGCATTTCAGTGGAAATTGTCTTGTAGAAGTGTTGAAGCAAACTTTTAGCAGTCAGATAATATTTACATTGAAACTTTTTTATTTTAATTGTGTCCTGTTTCAAGAATGAAAGTTTAAATCCACCAAGCCCTTTGATACTAGTTCTGAGTTTTATCTCTCATTTTCTGTTGCTTAGGCTAAATACAGTTCTTGGTCGTGTAAACCAATAATTGGATACCAGTTGACAGGGTCCATCAAGCTTGGCTGAAATTGCAATTGGGTATCACATGAAAGCTGTGATAACTCTTGAGGGAATTGTATGAAATACGATTGTGGTCCTTAAACTATAAATAATAGAAGACTTCAATTTAATTCTTTGTTCCAGTTTAGTGCTTGGAAGTTTAAAAATGCTTCGACATGACTCTTATTATATCTTATATGGCTATTATTTGAATTATAATTGTTAATGTAGTAGACTATTTTTTGTATATCTTTTTTCACGACTTTATAATGTTAACACATGTATACAATTAATAATAATGATAAAAAATAAAAAATAAAAACTATCATATTAGCAATTACACATTCTTTATAAGCCAGGTTGTGCTAAACTGAAAAGCTATCAATATTGGGGCTCATCCTCTGAAGCTTCCTAGAACAGCCCGGCCAAACATCATGAGCCCATGGACACCTCCACAGGTTATGAACCACTGCATCCTCCTCCTGCCTACAAATTTCTCATAATGCATCGTTGGTTATCTTTCTACGGCACAATTAAGTCTAGACAGTTAAAATATTTCGGCAATCATTTTTTTTACCCCATTGAGGAAGGAGATTTGGACTTGATTCTCTCCTTGAAGAAGACTAAACGAAGTCATTGAGCTACAAGGTTTGTTTTTTTTACCATATTTTGGCAATTGAGCATCTTTTCTATGTTTTTTTTTTTTTTTTTTTACTGGATATGTCTTTTCTATGAAGATGATAATGAGTTATACCAATACAATACCAACTTTCATTCATGTAAAGCGCAATCCCGTTAAAATCTAGATACATTTCCCAATCCCACGTACATATGATCTCTTATAGAAAACTGATCCAAATGTTGGTGCCAGGAACTGCTAGACAAGGGACTAGATAAATTCCAAAGTGGAGGCCAAGTAAACAAAGAATGAAAGAAAATACATAAAATTTAGGTAAGCACTAAGAAAGAACTGCAACCTCATAAATCAATTGCTAGCACCAATTCAAACTCGGCAAGAAATTACAAACAACACATGCAACATCCCCCTCTATTTTTTTCAGGTCTCAAAAAAGGGGGTGGGGGGACAAAGGGAAAATGTGTATAAATAACGAGTTTAGTTTGATGCATCGACACTTCTGTATCTGAGAATCTCAACACCCAAGTAGTCAACAGAACCAGGAACAGCAACATGAGGCTTTCCAACTTTCACACGAACTGCGGAGATTTGAGGGTGCTTTGTAAAAGTGGCAGATGCAATGCGTTGAGCCACTGACTCTAAAAGATTCTGAGCAGGCCCTTCCACAATTTCTTCAACTATTCTGCATTTCACAAATTCAAACTATCAAATATGATCTCGTATCAAACAAAGCACGCATAATGTCACACCCTAAACCAATTAAAGGTTTATTGCATGGAAAACTACAACCCCAAAGCACCTATAAATTATCATTCCAATACATATGAGGGTTTTTGCTTTGATCAAAAAAAATCTCCTACAGTTTCTTTTGGTGGTTCTTTTTCTCATATTTTGGACCCTTTTGGATTTGAGGTGTGACACATTACATACAGATAGCTCATAGAATGAAAAGATTTATCATAAGTTACAATTACTATTATCTATTAAACTACCTATATTATGCAAGTTAGTTTTGTTAGATATTTGCTAATCATATACGATCTCAGCCTTATTATTGCGGTTGCCATAAAAATTTACATTTAGTGTGAATCATTAGGAAGTTGGTTTCTTTAAATTACGAACATTAAGATGAAATTCTTCCAATCAAAGCAAATTAAAAAAGAAAAAGAAAAAGAAAAATGAGAGAGTATGTCAAGTCACGGTTCAAGGTATTATAAATGAAGGTGTACAATTATGGCTTACCGGTAAATATCAGTATAACTAATAGTATCTGACAAGCAATCAGATTTACCAGCCTGCCGAAGGTCCAACCAGGCATCAACATCCACCAAGAACTTCTGACCCAGCGTCCTTTCCTCTGGCTTCACCCCATGATACCCATGGAACTTCAACCCCCTCAATATGAGTTTGTCTCCCTTTGCTATTGCAACAACATCCATCCTTGCTCCTATCAGAGTCATTATTCATTAGGCATACACTTGAAAGGGTGGAATGCAATGATGACTTGAAGCACCAAACTAAACATGTATAATTCAGGGGGACTACATAGATGCTTAAAAAAATGTGATTTCCTATAGCAACACTGATTTCTTATGATCAAACATTATAACATCAGTAAAAAAAAGCATTCAATTACACATTATTTTGATGCAATTCGACATCTATAGACTTAACATCACAGTTCATATATATGTATTGGTTTCATCAATCTGTTCATGTGTATCATAGAAGAGGTAAAATTCAACCTATAATTGTATATAACTATGACTCACCAAAATCGACAGCACCACAACATCAATATCTAAAAGAAGTTAATCCTGCATCATGGTATACCTCACATAGAACATTCCAAACTTCAAAAATAAAAATCTATGAAATATATTTTATCAAGGGAACTTGATTCACAGGGAGAATAAAAGACCCTACAGTGTTAGAAAAAACGAAATTACGAATTTTAAAAAAAAAAAAAAAATCATCAAGAATTCACAAGACTACACTCACTCTAACAACTAGAACAAGCTAAAAATCACAACTTTGTAACTGAGATTCCCATCAAATGTGAAGGAAGCAATTCAATAAAATTAAAAATTAAAAAAAAAATCCAAGAAACTATGAAAGAAATTTTACCGCTACTGGGTTTTTGCATGACTAAAAATTCTCGCGATAACTAATGAGCAGGCGCTGGAAAATTTTGCAGTGCTGAGAAAGTGAGAGAAACAGTTATAGACCAATCTATGTTATAAAAAAGGTAACAAGAGGATTACATTTGTACCAAATATGTAAAACTGATATTAAACACATTCATGAATTCTTAAAACTGGTGGATAGACAAAATGTTGACTTTGATTAATGCATAATGACACATATCATATTCTGTAACTTCTTTCATCTCTTTTTTGATAATAATAACTTCTTTCATCTATTTGGTATAATATTCATTTATTTGCTATGATATTGTTGCCTGTCAAAAAAAAATTTCCATGTGTCAAAAATAAATAACCATTCATTTTTTTTAAATAAAAATAATCATTCATTTATGAGTGAAGTATTCAAAAGTAATTCATTTAAGAGTGACATAATATATTATTTAATGTTAATAACCATTTTTGTAATGTTTACTATCAAAACATTAAATATATTTTATTATAAACATTTTTGTCATAATTATATTTCCTAATTACAATAAAATTTTAGCAATACATTAATTTCCTAATTATTATAAACATTTTGGTCATAATTATGATTAAATTTTAGCAATACGTTAATTTCTTTCCATTTAAACCAAACAACTTCTTCTAATTTCCTATTTTTGATCACACACATTTTGTGTAGTTTTGAAGTAGGGATGGCAATGGAGTGGGACGGGACTGAAAGATGGGGTCTTTATCCCCGCCCTACGTGATTTTGTCTTGCCCCATCCCCGCCCCGCCCCACGTGACGAGGAAAACTTTCTTACCCCATTTCCGCCCCTTGGTGTCCCGCGAAGCCCCGCCCCACCCCACCCTGTAAAACTCTACTTTTTGTTAATTTGCCCTACAACTAGTATAATTTTTTTTTAATGAAACCTATTTCATTAATAAAAATATACTTAAAATTACAACTAAATTTATCCCATTAAATCAAATCAATTTTTAGAAAAAATTGAATAATATATCTAAGTGTTTAACAAGACAATCACAAAAATAAATAAATAAATAAAATAAATAAATAAAAAATCTCATAGTATAACACATAATAAAATAAAGAAAGACAACCCACATTGGGTAGAATAAAACAAGATAATATTGATATGTTTGTTTAAATAGTAGGGTTTTAGGGTATGAAAAATTTACAATTATAACCCTTAGTAACACGGGACAGGGTGGGGCGGGGACGGGAAGGGGCAGGGCAAGGTGAATTTAAAAAGTCTAAACCCATCCCCACCCCATCCTGTGGTGCGGAGCTAAAATTTTGTCTTATCCCTATCCCACCATCTTTGCAAGGCAAGGAAAACCCAAGCGGGGTAAAGCGGGGTAAAGCGGGGAAGGGCGGGTTAAGTGGGGCGAAGCAAAATTGCCATCCCTCTTTTGAAGTATGCATAATTAGACCATCACACAGAGTGATAGTCACTGCACAAATATAAGTATTTGTGAGGTGTGGGGGGTAAGGACTAAGTTTCAAGTCTTTAAGAGTGAGCTTCACACACATATACACTTAGATTAAAGTATGCAATTAGATACATTTTATAATTCTTACATAAGCTAAATATGGTCATTATTATATTTTTTTAACTTTTAAAAAATTCTTTAGTAGAAAATGCAAATTTTTCATGTTTATGTATTTTATTCTAGGAAAAAAGTATTATTTTACTTCTAGACTTAATTTTTGTAATTGTGGTGCAATAAATTACAAATTAAGTTTGTCAATTGTAGTTTTTGAAATATTTTATTCTTGAATTATCTTACTCATTCAAAATAGTACTCCATCTTTTAAATGATAAGGTTCTTTAAAAGAAAAAGGAAAAAAAAAAAGTTGTCTAGTTGTCTTAAAATAATTAAAAAAATTTAAACTAAAAATTCAATATGCTAAAGAAATCTTATATTTAAAAAAGATATAATTATTTTTTTTAATGGAAAAAGAAATAATTTTTATTGAAAGTGGTATCACATTTAATTCTTTAGATACATTTTATAATTCTTACAAAATCTAAATATGGTCATTATTATATTTTGTTAACTTTTAAAAAATTCTTTAGTAGAAAATGCAAATTTTTCATGTTTATGTATTTTATTCTAGGAAAAAAGTATTATTTTACTTCTAGACTTAATTTTTGTTGTTGTGATGCAATAAATTACCAATTAAGTTTGTTAATTATAGTGTTTGAAATATTTTATTCTTAAATTATCTTGCTCATTCAAAATATATAGTACTCCATCTTTTAAATGATAAGGTTCTTTAGAAGAAAAAGGAGAAAAAAAAAAAGAGTTGTCTAGTTGTCTTAAAATAAATAAAAAATTTTAAACTAAAAATTCAATATGCTATAGAATTATTATATTTAAAAAATATATAATCCTTTTTTTTAATGGAAAAAGAAATAATTTTTATTGAAAGTGGTATCACATTTAATTCTTTAGATACATTTTGTAATTCTTACAAAAGCTAAATATGGTCATTATTATATTTTGTTAACTTTTAAAAAATTCTTTAGTAGAAAATGCAAATTTTTCATGTTTATGTATTTTATTCTAGGAAAAAAGTATTATTTTACTTCTAGACTTAATTTTTGTTGTTGTGATGCAATAAATTACAAATTAAGTTTGTTGATTATAGTTTTTGAAATATTTTATTCTTAAATTATCTTACTCATTCAAAATATATAGTACTCTATCTTTTAAATGATAAGGTTCTTTAGAAGAAAAAGGAGAAAAGAAAAAAAAGGAAAAAAAAAAGAGTTGTCTAGTTGTCTTAAAATAAATAAAAAATTTAAAACTAAAAATTCAATATGATATAGAATTCAAATATTTAAAAAAGAAATAATTCTTTTTTTTTTATGAAAAAAGAAATAATTCTTATTGAAAATGGTATCACATTTAATATAAAAACTAACAAAACCCTCATCGTTGCCATGAGTAATAAATAATTGCATCAAAATTAAGAAATTGGTTTAACACATGACACAAGATTACCTTATTAAAACTCAAAAGTAGAAAAAAGTTTTGTATATACCTTATTCTTATTATATGGAAATTATGTTTGAAAATTCTTCAAATTTAGTGACATTAAACTAAAATGTACATATTACTTAGCAGACTTTGTTTGTCACTGGGGACTTGGAAGGTGGTCAAGTGGTTGATGCAAATAATTTATTGGCTCAGTGCTACCATTCAACACTTGAGCACAACTTTCGATTTAGTTGGGAAGTATACCACTTCCGTAAACGTATAATAGTCATTGATGTTTATATAGATCTCTATACATTTGCATGAGCATGGTTGGAAATGATTTATATTCGTTGAAGAGAGCCCATTTGTGTCTTCTTGCTTTGTGAGCAACTGAGCCATGCATGCATGCACACCTGTCAGTAGTCTCCCTGAGAATTTGATCGTAAAGCCACCTCTTGCTGCGTACATGATCTACTAGTACTCTTCAAAGTGCCACAGCCCATTGTTTGTTTCACATGGACTTGGATACAGAATTATGAGTAAGAGAAGTCAATTCATTCAGGCTTAGGTCTGGAGGATTAATATTCATATTTTAATATTGACCAAGGCCTTTGCTCCCAGGCGCTACAAACATCAGCTTCATGCTTAAAGACAAACATAAATGTGGTCTTATCTACTACTACTACATTAACTTCTACTTCATTTATTAGGTTCCAAGCTTTAGTAAGAATGTCTTTGACAAGCCAGCAAGAAAAGGTTTTAGGTGACAAAATCTTACCTACTAACATTAATTTGGAGCTTTTTGAAGAGCATGAGGTCCACATCGACAGTGATTCTAACCTTATTTCAATCTGGTCTCTCCTAGAAGTCCAAAACAATGATGGTTATATATCTATATGTATATATATATATATATATATAGATTGTAAGGACTAGATTTGGACAACCCAAGTCCACTAAGAACAGTAAAGGTCAGCCCAATAAACCCAAAACAATTTATTTGTAAGAGAGTGGATTTTATAAGCAAGCTACAAAATCATGTTAGTTCAAGTTGATAGAAATAGACACACAAATTCAATAAAACGTCTTCCTCAAGTCAATCCGAGTACAATGTGTTCTTATATTAATCAAGTTGTTTCCGTTTATAAAGTGTTTTTCTCTCTCTTTTCTTTTTTCTCAATCTTGCATGCTCGTTTTTCATGAAGGCCGCTTCCTTATATAGTTCCCCCAATACATCTCAGCCTTCCACTTGTTCAACTTCTAGAAAATCCTTTGAATACTTGTCCCATCAAGACCTCTCTGAAGATAATAGGAAGGGCTATGAGCTGAAAAAACACTGTTCAAGTGTCATTACTCCATAAATGCAGTCAATTCAATTGGCATAGTGCATTTAATGTGATGGTGGAAGTCACCTTCCCATATGTTTCTTCCTTCCATTACTGATACGGGCTCTGCTACTTTCCCTAGAGCTCATCCTTCTGGAGTGGTTGACTTCCTAAAGTGCTCCTAAGGTGCCTTTGTTCCTCAGGAATCTCGGTTACCACGTCAAACTCCTCTTTCCTCTTTGGCATTTCGGACCGTGTACATATGTATCTTTTATCCATCCTTGAGTATTTGATCATCCTCAGATAGGGCCCGCAGCCCAAAAAAAAACACACACACACACACATATATATATATATATTAGGAGAGAAGATGATAGTGATTTTATTAATTTTGTATACCTAACTCTATGATTTTACACTTTCGGGAAGCTCTATTACAACAAGACTTGTTGATACCGTTTAACGAGGGACATCAGAATTCAACATCATAAATATTAAATTAGACACCGCATGCATATTCTTCTCTAACCTGCTGCAAACCATGTTTGTGATCAAACTGGAGAGCTCTAATCAATACACTAAAGCCATGACTTGAAGAAGAGAATCTCCATACGGAGCATTTATTCGCCTTCTGAGAAACCACCTGCATCTCCAACACTCCATCAAGATTGAGCTTGAATAGAAGGTTGCCCCTTCGCACAAACTAGACTCATTGTTGTCAATTTTGTTGCTTGTGATTTGATCAAATCAGTTGCACATCTTGCTGATTATGTTAATATTAATCAAATTCAACTGGATGCTTTTTAGAGGAATTAAATTAACTTGTGAAGGGGTTTAGAAACCTCAATGTTTTTATAATTCCTCCTATTTGGCAAATTTGGAATGGAAGAGATTAAAGTATAATGAATTTTTAGACAAAATTCAATTTACATCCTTTTAAGGCTTTGCTTGTTTTGGCGTAACAGTGTTAAGGTAGGTTGACAAGCTACAATATTACAGAATCAATCCCTTTCCCAAGTGTAAAAGCCCATCTCTAAAATCAATTCTATACATTTTCTGGTCAGCCTTTCCCATCAATAATGCCGAAGGGTGTTTGTTTATATACAGTCTTATCAGCCTTCCCCTCTAGTAAACAAACAATGAACATTCATTTGAGTTTGCAGGAGACTTCCTTGGAAAGTTGCCCCATCAAGTCATCACACGGCTTGCATTGTTGCGCTTATTCCCGGCACATGTATTTGGTTCACCATAGCAAGGTTAATGTGAAATGTAGCTTCGAAAGTAGAAAGCCCCTAACAGCTTCACAAGAATGGTTTGCTGTAACTTCTATAGCTTGATGTACAGTGCCAAGACTTCAATTGTCAACCCATGATACTATATATTTTTTAACTCTTATAATTTAAACAAATGCAGGAAACAAAATATGTACCCAATAAATTTTATTAAGTGATATACTTGTGGGGAAGCTCTTCCATCTTAAAATTGATGGGTCTATCAAGAATTCCCTCTGTATGAACTATGAAGCATATGTACATTTAACGACAAAGCAGTTAAAATATTCTACCCTAGTCCAATGGCGCCCATTTGAAGCTGTACAGTAAAATCCTTTGTACTATGTTCATTTTCTCTATGCGTATCCTGTCCAATTCCAAGCTTTAAGCAAAATGAGGATGCTCCCAAAAATAACTACAAAATGGTTTGGGAGAAAAAGAAGGTAATGCTTGCCCGATCCTGTTTTGCAAATTGTTGCAACTGTACAACTATGTTGGATTATACATCTGGGACTCTCCTGTAGAAAAGAACATAAGCAGCAGAGGTCTTTATCCTGTCTTCACTGACAGGATTA
The DNA here is from genome assembly GCA_030820535.1 of Quercus parvula. Classification (NCBI taxonomy): domain Eukaryota; kingdom Viridiplantae; phylum Streptophyta; class Magnoliopsida; order Fagales; family Fagaceae; genus Quercus; species Quercus parvula. The sequence goes on along the minus strand of JAUAME010000011.1, from coordinate 20,315,923 downwards.
ACCTTCTCATCATCAAACTCATACCACATTCGATATCCAAGCTGCATAGGAACAAAGAGAATTAGAGCACCTATAGTATATAGAAATCATGAGTATAATAGAAAAGATATAAAGATGTTCCTGCAAGCAATGTAAAATCTAAGTGCTTTACAGAATTGTTGAGTTAAAAATCCCCAGATTCTCACTAATTTTTAGCTTGCATCTTTATTTTATGACATTTACGCCACTCCCATATCAAGTAAGTTCACAAAAATCAACAAAGTCAAAATTGTAAAGGGATATACATGTGATGGAAGGGGTACAAGATGGGTTACCATTCCTGCAAAAATGAAACATTAAAGAAAAGACTACACACAGATATATATAACTTTCATTCAGATACCAACAAATAAATTCAGCAATTATGTAGGAAGATTAACCACAACACTACCAGGAAACCATACGTTTAGCACACTAATTATACATCATATGCTATGTTATCAATGCATTTTCAATTTAATTATAGGCTAAAATGCAAACCTTACCCTCTAAGTTTCTTCAGAATTCATTTCAAACCTCTAACTTTGCTTTCATTCATTTCAGTCCTCTAAATTTCAGATTTATTCAATTAAGGACTTTTGTAAACTTTGGTTAAAAAATTTTGGAAAAAAAACATCTAGAAAATATTCTTCAATCATTAAATGAATTTTTTTAATTTAAAAAACTATAAGAAAAATTTTAAAAATTGAAAAATTAACCACAACATATAACAAAAATGGATGGAAAAGTCTTTATTGAATAAACTTGAAAGTTAAAGAACTGAAATGAACGAAAGCAAAGTTAAATGACTGAAATGAATTTTGGTAAAACATAGAGGGTGAGTTTTGCATTTTTTTTCTTTTTGATAAGTTAGAATGATATATATACAAAAGTCTATTCTATGCATGAAGAACATAGAGCAAACCCAGAGAAACAAGAAGAAGAAAACAGGGAAAAAACATAAAAGAAAACCAAACAACAGAATAATTACAAAAGAGAAAGGAAGTAAAGAAAAGAAGGGAGAGAATCACTAGACATAAGTTTCCAAGCCCGAAACCAATCAAAAAGAGTTCCACTAAAAGAAACAAGCATCTGATCACCGGAGTCATCCAAGTCCTCAAAAGTCCTCTAATTCCACTCCTTCCAAATACACCATAGGATGCACAACGGAACTAAGTTCCAAATCTGAGACAAATGTTTACCCAACCAATTCCACCAACCAAAAAGCAAATCTGGTATCGATCTAGGTATAACCCAAGACAAGGCAAAAGTTATAAAGACAAAGCTCTATAACCGATAAGCCATCTCACAGTGAAGAAGCAAGTGGTCTACCATCTCTCCAACAATGACGGCACATAATGCACCAATCCACAAAATCCAATCTCCTCAATCTCAAGTTATCTCCCATTAGGATCTTATTCCAAGCTACTCACCAAACAAAAAGAGAAACTCGCCTAGGGGCCTTTACTCTCCATATAGCTTTCCAAGGAAAGACAGTTGAGGGAGAATCCCTTAATTTGTTATAATACAACCGGATGTCAAAAGCCCCATTAGGCTTCAACTTCCATCTCATCCGATTTCCAACATCCATAGGAGTATAGGTTCCCAATATACAAAGAAAATGCAGCCCTTCATCCATCTCTCAATCATTAAAATCTCTAATAAAACGAACATCTCAAATTCTTCCCTCCTCTGCCCCCTACCTTGGCAAAGAAGCTTCTACAGAAACCTCCTTATCAATGGCAATACCATACAACCTTGGAAATGCCAATTGAAAAGGTTGATCCCCATACCACCCATCCTGCCAAAACCTCACTCTATTCCCCAACCCAACAACAAACTGAAAATTTTTGTTGAAATCCTCCCATCCCATGTGAATACCTCTCCACAAACCACACCCATGAACTCCCCTACCCAACTTTGAGGTCCATCCCCCCCATTCTTCCCCATATTTTGAAGCTACCACCCTCCTCCATAACCGATCCTCTTCCTTCCCAAACCGCCACAACCATTTCCCCAATAAAGCCTTATTGAAAGTAGTAAGTTTCCTTATCCCCAAGCTACCATTGGCAATAGGTGCACAAACTTTTTTTTTTTTGGGATAGGTAATTAGAATACTATTATTGATGAGAAAAAAGGAAAATTACAAGTTGTTCATGATAATGAACAACAAGAAAAAATAGAACAAACAGCATAACAAAAAGAGTAATCAGGAAACTAAGCTAAGGGAAAGCATAAACTCAATGATAGAAGAACAATCAGTAAAACCCCAACAACGAGACCACTTCAAAAGACTCCGTTGGCATAAAACTTTTAACTCATCCAACGTCTTCTCAATATCCTCAAAAGAATGACGATTTCATTCCAACCACACAATCCACGATTCCACATCAAGCACCCTAGAACCAAATTCCAAATGTCCGAATTATGTTTCCCAAGCCACTGATACTAACAAGATAACAAACCCGCCTCTGAACCTGGCATAACCCAATGAATATCAAAAGCCTAAAGCATAAAAGTCCATAGGTAATGAGTAACAGGACAATGAAGAAGAAGGTGGTCTACCAACTCCCCATCACAACACCACATACTACACCAAGTAGCCAACAGGCGTCCCCTAAGCATTAAATTATCCAAAGAGAGGATCTGACCATGTGCAGCTATCCACAAAAAGAACGCCACTTGCCTAGGAATCTTTGGTTTCCAAACACCCTTCCAAGGAAACAAAGAATTCGAAGCACCTCGAATCGCATGGTAATAAGACCGAATGTCAAACTTACCATTACCTTTTAGCCGCCAGCCAAGAGTATCACTCCTATCACCTCGAGGAATATGAGTTAGGATAAGCTAGAATAGAGAATAAGACGCAACTAGCTCCCAATGTTCAAAAGCTCTATAAAACCTTAAATCCCATACTCTAACAGTACCCCCTTCTAGAATCCACAAAACCTCAGAGATACAAGCATCCTTGACCGCTGAATACACATAAAGCTCAAGATAGAGATCTTTAAGAGTATTATCACCAATCCACCTATCATGCCAAAAGCGGATACGAGTGCCTTCACCCACTACAAAAGACAGATGCTTAGAGAAGCTCTCCCACCCTCCATAAATGCTTCTCCATAATCCACACCCATGAGTCCTCCTGCACACTTTAGTACACCACCCCCCTTGACCCTCACCATATTTTGTGGAGATAAGTCGCCGCCAAAGATGGGAAACTTCATGACCATATCTCCACAATCATTTCCCTAATAAAGCTTGATTAAAAGACACCACACTTCTTATCCCCAAACCACCCATCTCAACAGGTAAACACACCTTTTCCCAAGCCACCAAAGGATATTTGAAACTCCCCTCAAAAGACCCCCAAAGAAAATTCCTCTAAATACTTTCCAATCTAGCAGCCACAGATTTTGGAATAATAAAAAGAGATAAATAGTACGTTGGGAGGCTAGAGAGAGTACTCTTAAGTAACATGAGCCTACCACCCTTAGATAAATAGATACGCTTCCACCTAAATAGCTTCCTCTCCATTTTCTTCAAAATAGGATTCCAAATCGAAGCTGTCTCAAAAGAAGTCCCCAACGGCATCCCCAAATATTTCATAGGCAAACTGCCCACTCTACATTGAAGAATATTAGCCAATGCATCTATAAAACCTGGATGACTTCCTCCTTCAAGAACTCCTTCTCTAAGGACAACCTCTCTTCCTCTCCAATGTATGCAAAATCTAACTCATCCATAGTAGGACGCCTCACCTCAGTTTCCTCATACAACCCCTAGTAGAAGAGAACTAACTAAGAGTGCACATCCACCTCATCCTCATAAAGAACACCCTCCACCTCTATCCTCTTAATCAGATTAGCATTTCTATGGGAAATAGCTAATCTATGAAAGAAACGAGTATTATTATCTCCCCCCTCCACAAACAAAGCACGAGACTTTTGTCTCCAGGAAATTTCCTCAAGAGAAGCCAAATGTTCTATGTTCCCTTTGAGCTGAATGCGACAAATCTGAACCTCATTAGATAGACCCACCAACTCCTCTCTAGCATCTAAACCAATAAGTTTAGTCAGCAAATTCTTTCTAAAAGCCAAATCACTAAACACCTCCCTGTTCCACTTTTTTAAATCTGCTTTCAAAGCCTTCAACTTTTGTGTCAAAATAAAGCTTGGAGAACCCGTAAAACTATAACTAATCCACCATTGCTGAACTCTATCAACAAAACCCTCAGCTTGCAGCCACATGTTTTCAAATTTAAAGGCACTTCGGCCTCGTCGAACAACACTAGCTTCCAACAAAAGCGGACAATGATCTGAAATAACACGAGGAAGCACCTATTGGAATATATTCCCAAAAAGTTCCTCCCAATCTAGAGAAACCAAAGCCCTATCAATTCTTAACATAGAGGGGATACCAGAATCTCCAAACCATGTAAAGGAAGCCCCCTCTAACGGTAGATCAACTAAAGAATTACTCTCTATAAAGTCCAAGAAGGCAAACATAGCAGGATTGAACGACTCACAGCCAAGTCTTTCACTTGGGTACCTGATAATATTAAAATCCCCTACTAAACACCATGCCATGGGCCACCTAGCCCACACCCATAATAACTCCTCCCACAAACAAGACCGTTGTCCATCATCATTGGGGCCATAAACCCCTATACAGGCCCAAACAAAGTCATCCACCACCCCTCTCAATAAGAGACTGACAGAAAACTGTCCAACAATAACATCCATCTTTTCAAAAAACCTCTTATCCCAAACCAGCAAGACCCCTCCCGAAGTCTGGATAGCATCCAAAGCATCCCAATCAATAAAAGGACTTCCCCATAAACTTCGTACAAAAGCAATGTCGATAGAAGCTACTTTCGTTTCTTGAAAACAAAAATGATCACATTTCCACTCTTTTAGAAGATTCTTACAAACATGTCTCTTCCAGGGATTGTTAAGGCCCCTAACGTTCCAAGAAAGTAGGCATAAATTCATTTAAAACTACCAACAACCCCCACAATATTCGAAGGAGCTCTGCTCCTGCTCCTAGAAGAGACATCATCGTAATTAACATTAGAAATAAGCCCCTTAAGCTCCCTAAGACCCCGTGACCCTGTGTTTGTAGGTTGCTTAGGCGCCCCAACATCGATCACCTTGAGACATTCCTGTTCGAGAAGGCGAAACAAAGCCAAACAATGAGCTTCATGTTTCACAATAGGAAAACCCACCATATTACAAAAATCTTTCATCAGCTGGGAAACCCAACTTGAATTTGGTTCAGTTTCTACCACCTCACCAAGTGTATTGGGGTCCCACCAAGTCAAAGGATTACACTCCAAAAGAAGCCCAGAATCATTATGACTCAAACTAGCAGAAGCCACTGGCCTCAGCTATACCACCACTTCGTGGTAGTCACTAAAAACCTCAATACATGGCTTCCTCTCCAATGCATGCAAAATCTAACTCATCCATAGTAGGACAACTCACCTCAGTTTCCTCATACAACCCCTCGTAGAAGAGAACTAACTAAGAGCACACATCCACCTCATCCTCATAAAGAACACCCTCCACCTCTATCCTCTTAATCAGATTAGCATTTCTATGGGAATTAGCTAATCTATGAAAGAAACGAGTATTATTATCTCCCTCCTTCACAAACAAAGCATGAGACTTTTGTCTCCAGGAAATTTCCTCATGGCGCACAAACTTTATCCCATCTTACCAGATGAATCTTGCTATCACCCCATAGAAAATGCCTTTGCAACTTTTCAATTTTATTAGTCACATGAGTAGGAATGGTGAATAACAATAGAAAGTAAGTAGGAAGACTAGATAGTGTACTCTTGAGTAACATCAATCGACCCCCCTTAGCCTTAATTATATAACGGAACTAACTTTTTGGTGTTACCACTTACCATCTATGACAACCCCCCATAGCACAAATTTTCATCACGAAATTACAGTTGATAATACATTGCTTGATACCAAACTAAAAAAAGATCTGTGACTCTCCATTAAACCAGTACTCCCTGAACTTGCAATGTTGCCGACTCCACCTTAACATTGGAACTTGAAACTTATTTCAAGTAATGGCATAGATAGCATGTCAAAAATAGTTTTCATTTCAGGATAACAGATTGGACGGGGGACTGTCCTCCACTATGATGAATACCACATCAAATTGAATTTATTTAAGTCAAGTAACTCTGGACTAGCATCCAAATTTTCTCCAATAATCCTATATTTAGAACATTACACTGATTCCAAACAACAAATTCCTAAATATTTGAAAAGCTTAAGACTTTATGTAAGCTGGAAGGAACCCTCTTAATGAGAAAGCCCTATTAGGGTAAAGGTGTCAACAAGGAGGGAATGCCAAATTATACTGATTCTATGTGCAAGAGAATGTAAAAGGTACGTATCACCAGGCAATCAAGAGAAAATTCCTACACTAAAAGAAACACCACTTACATTAATAGATGCTGTATAGTGACCGCCACCCAGACCTCCATAGTGATTACTAATTGCATACAGTATGTAGCGATTAGAAAACTGGCTATTCTTGTGGGCAATGTAGGTTGAGAAATCCAGATAATTAACTGGGAAGTCAACAAATGTTTCTAGCTTGTTCTTAAAATATCGGTTGTATGAGAACCTCTTCAAATGAATAACAAGAATCTCAGGCAATCTCCAAAGATCTAGCTTTTTTATTGCTTGTCGAGGCTCCTTGCAGCTAGGGCAGTACCTACAAATATACACAGTTGCAAAGTAATTATGCAAGATGAAAGTGACAACTTGATTTTTATATGAAAAACATTAGTCAAAGAACTATGGTGATGGCATAAGGACCAAAACCAATTCAAGCATCTTAAAGCTCTAAAAAACACTTTCTTTCCCACTCATCAAATTAAGTCAAGAATGACTGGCAACAAGCAAAAAAAATTTAGAGACGAAATATGAGAATAAGCACCAACCACATATCTTCTGGTCCTAAAGGTTCTTCCTTCAAGAAGGCTTCAAGGCATTTGTACAGAGAAACAGACTCTTGAGGCCTCTTCATGAACGTCTGAGGCTTAAAGACCTCTGGAAATGAGCTGAGAATGCACGTATCGTACTTATCAATCATCTTATCTGACCATACAACATGCACCTCCAACTCCTTTGCCAAACCTGAAACTTGTAATGGCTCATCCATCTTTATCTCAGAAAACAATGGTCCTATCTGGAATTGGAAGTCAGTACCCAAATGTGTCTCATCCAATGTTTCGCTGTCTGAACCGGCATCTGTATCCAAAACTGTAGGGCTAGTGGCATCCAACATATCAGAATCTTCATTGCCAGAACTACCTTCCTCATCATCACAGTCATTTAATACATCTTCAATGGGCATTAAAAATGGATTGAGTAATTTCAAAAACTTTTTGCGAATATCAGATCCAGAAGAAAGATCAGGTAACCTTGCCACAAGTGGAATACCAAACATCTTCCATTTTAGCGTAAAGTTATAAGGCCAACTGCAAACAGACCATATGGATAATTTCATGCATCATAATGTTTTCTTTCGTAAGTAATTTCATTTATCATAATATACAACCCACAAATTTATATAGCAGCAACCTTAAATATTGTCTTACAAATATAACATGTTGAACCTAAACATTTATATGCATATGGCAAGACATTGATGACCATGATTGTGATATGTCTCATGGAACAGTTAGTTAAAAGCCTCCAAATATTTCAGCAATTACCCAAAAATCTATTGTGTAGCTCATTGATTAACAACACTTGCAAATGAAAAACAACTATATTTGTTAAAAAGAATAATTATTATAGAAAGCTGCCAAGATGACACTGTGCAGATATTGAGCAGTAAGATACAAGAACAACAGATGTATCATAACATCTAATTTGAAATATAGAATGTTTAGAGAAAATGTTTCTTAGAGAGAGAGAGAGAGAGTAAAGATGTATCATTTGTTTGCCATATCCTTATATACTTACAACCTATAAGGGCGCACCCTTTTCTTTAAACTATGAAAGCATTTACAGTATACAACATAAATTACAAAAATTCTACAATCAACATCCTAATTTATCAACTAATTTGATAATTTTTGGACAAAATTATGAATAGTGGACATTGTAAATTAATCTCAAATATGGATGGTAGATAGTCTGGAAATGCACTTGAGAGACTTATCATAATGAAATCTATCTAATGCATTCCAGATGTTTCAGTTGTCACACATTATCTGATGTCACTCATTGAGTTATAACACTTGCCACAATTTCTTAAACATGAAAGGAAAGGGAGAAAAGAAGGCACAGTATATAGAATATTGCAGAAAAATCAAATTGAAGTCATAGTTTGTTATACAAATGCAACCATAAAAAGCCTCAACAACCGTAATAAGAATTTAACTTAACTTACTGCTCAATTTTTTTATGCTTGAAGACAACCAAGGGGGATTTCTCACAATCTTTTGGTAACCGATAAGCAACAAGTTTGTCATCATCTCTGATCAAGGCTATCAAACCAGATGGCTCCAGCCAATTCAACATACGATTCATATATACCTACAATTCACTCCACAAGGTCAGTGTTCAAAGAAATTTCCACCAACACAACATAAAGGTCATATGAGGTCAGGCACTGTGAGAGGTCCCCATATCATCTCAGTTTGCAATGTTACTTTGAAAAACTTAAGTTACACTACTAAAGCCAATAGGAATTTCACTCAAGTCATCCAAATAATTGGTGGCAGATCCCACACCAATACTGAGTGCACAGGATAGACATAATGGTGACTATTTTTTTGTTGGTAACTCACACACTAATACTCAAAAACATATATGCAGTAACAAACCTCAGCCACTAACAGGGTTTCATCATCTCTTAAAGAACATGCAGCACTTAAGGCCACGATAAGATCCGTGAGCTTCCCACAATCTGGTACAGTTATGGTATACGTAGATGGTAGTGTAATCCCATCAGCGCTCATGACTGTCAATGTCATAGTCCGCATAACTTTTGAAGGTAATGGCAGCGATAGGTACATAAACGGATCAAATGTGACAGAAACCTTCTTGCAAAGAGGGCAAATCAGCGTTGACCGAAACTGACCCTATAATGTAAGAAAAACAAAGCCAATTATTTTAAAATAAGCGTTGTTTATCCTATAAGCTTTCTTGTTATTAAAAAAAAATCAACAACAAATAATTAAATACAGATGCAACTCTATCTCATCCTACAAAATAATCAAAAGCTCTAACCACTTTCCACATTTAGCCATAAGAAGGCATTAATCATATTAGCATCAAAGACTTCCAATTAAGAAGAATGCCGTACTATTAAGTACTACCTCTGTCCCATATTGTTGGTCATGTTTAGAAAATCCAACTTTTAACGGGAGCATCATTTAATGCTTTTTCTTTTAGTTTAAAAGTACATATTTACAAAACTACCCTCATTGATTTAAACTCTAGTGAAAGAATAGTTAACTTTTAAATAAGTACAAGGTAAATTTGCAAAATTTATTTCGTGCAATCTATTTTTGTTTCAATTTGATTTGTTTGTATTTGTTTCAAGTACAGCCTATTCATCATCGTGAACAAGATGTACTTCTTTTTTAATGAAAATATCTATTACCTGTCAAAAATAAAATAAAATAAAATTCAAAGCGGCCTACATTTTGGGACAACCCAAAATGAGAGGACCAACAATTTGGAACAGAGTGAGTACTGTTATATGTAAAAATGAAAAACTATACATAACTAGAAATCAGAATTTTCCAATCCATGCAAAATGGCAACCTCCTATAACAACTCACTTGGCAAGAATCAACAATGATGGAGTCATTACGAGCAAGGTGATTCTTCCAATATTCCTCTGCTGCTTCTTCATCTGGACGGTCCGCTAAGCCCTTAGCTTCGATATACGGCTTGCATTTAACACGATTTAAATCTTCATGGAGTCCATCCAACAAAAAAGCAAGAAATTCCTAGATCATAGACATTTTCTAATATTATGGAAATATTCCTTACACGACACAATAATAAAAATAATTTAAAGAAAAATAATTACACTAACTTGGGAATCATGCTGATTATAGCCACTGAATTGAGGAGCAAAATTAGCAAGTTTTGACTTGAACATCCTTGGAGCCACAGGCCTCGCTCCCGGAGCCCATAGCCTCCTTAATAAATCTCCAAATGCTAAAGCAAGCTCCCCCTGAACAAGATGAACATATTTAACAAGAGACAAGAGGTACAGAAAAAAGCAAAGATGCTAATTTAAGACAACGCAACTAAATAAAAAGACTGCATATAACATAAATATAAACGCGCGTACTTTCATTCCCAATGGATTATCGTAATTTATCTCTTTTGGGTAGTCTCCAAGGAAATAATCAACAAGCTCTGGGGTATGCACCAAGCACTGGATGGCACTGTTCATGAAACAAGTATTCCCAAGATTTTGTAATCCTGTCAAGCCCAAGGAAGGATCTCCCCTATAGCTACCACCACTTTGTGAAGAGCTAGTTAAAGTTAATAAAGAGCCTACTTTGTCAGTGCTCCCATTCATCTTAAGAGACCCACTGCAAAAGGGAACATCCATTTTGGACTGTACTAGAGCCATCTCATTATTCCTCTCATCTATACCCCTTAGAGTATCTGAAAACCCATAGACTTGCAATTCAAGAAGAATCTGCATGGCCAACATGCAACAAATGAGCAAATATATTGACTAAACAATTGGATTTTCATGAAGAACTTAAATAAATTTAAAACATGGTGTTAAAACTCATATTTACAGAATATTTTTACTGCAACAGTTACATAAGAGAATCGTTACGTATAGACCAAGCTCTAAGGCAATCAATCTGACACCCTTTTCAAGCCCATATTTTAAACTGGTAAATAACAAGCAACTATGAAATTAATGCGGCAAACTGCCAGTAAGATTACTAATTTAGAATGTAATTTGCAAATAATCAAACATTATCAATTTATTTCAACCGCATTTAAACAGCCTCTATGTTTTATTAACAGAATAGGTATATTTAACTCTTTGGTCATGTAATTTTTTATAATCTGTAAGACCTATTAATACAAAGTCAAAATGACTGATGGACGCATAATGGAACACTCTGAAAATTACATGATCACCAACAAAATTACAAAATTATAACACTCTGAACAAAATTACCAACAAGTTCCATTCAAAAAATTCAAACATGATCACCCATAATGGAATAAAAACCTCAAAAGACAAGATAAGTAGATCATTTTTTTTCTTTTTATTAGTTGAGTAAGATTAGAATGCTCTCCCCCATATGATTGTAAAATATAAGCAGTTGTGATGAGAAAGCATCTCCCAGAAAATACAAATGCGTCTAGATCCTTTCCTCACAAGATACTCATCCATAACCATTATGACATCAAGGAGCAAACAAAGTGCAACTAAACAAGTCCATAAGCTATTAAGTGTTGTATTCACATAAATCTTTGTTGACATTTTTTATGCAGAAACAAGCAAAAGATGCTAAATGATAATTACACAAAATGACACTTAAAGAAGGATCTCCTCCTGAGTCCTGAGGAGGCCAACTACTAAAACTAAAGAATCAAGAAGGTCCACATCATGTCCAGACCATTTGAAAGCCTCTTTAAGATCAGATATTCATCTTCTAAAGGATTGGTCTATAGTGATATTCTTTTTTTTTTTATAAGTAATGAGACTTATATTCATCATGAAAAAACGCAAAATAGCCATTACAGGTGTTCATGATGGTGAACACAAAAAACAGCAAAACAAAGCAACAAAAAAAGAAAAAGAAAAAGAGAAGAAACTTAAGGGGTACTTCTAAGGGTAGAAAAGAACTCCAAAGCAGAAGAACAATTTGAAGATCCCCAGCACTTAGCCCATTCAAAAAGAGTATTTTGACAAAGCGCTTGTAACTGAACAAGCGTTCTCTCCTAAGCCTCTAAAGAGCGCCGGTTTCTTTCCAACCAAACAACCCACATCAAACAACCAAGAACCATATTCCATATGTCTGAAGCAAATTTCCCCAACCAATTACTCCAACAAGACACCAAACTTGCCACAGAACCTGGAACCATATTCCATATAGTGATATTCTTGCCCCGATATCAGTATTCCACACATTAATAAACACAAAGCAAGTAGAATTTCTCCACAAAAACCACACACACACACACATATATATATGTATGTATATATATATATATATATATATATATTTGGTTTGAAATAAAACCTAAAGATCCTGATTCAGAAATTAGTAGTCTTATTTTTCCCCTAATACATATTTGGGAAGGAAAACAGGCAAAGCAGGATGCTTGATGGAGGTGTAAAATCCAAACCCCCTAAGGCACATTAAAATCCAAATTGGAAGGAAACCACCCCCCTCCCAAAAACAAAACGTCCAAGACTCAATTCAACATTACATCAATTCTTGAAAATCCAGGACACAATATGGTAGGCACACACGCACATACTAATTTTTAATCGAAAATATTATTTACAAACAGTAAAAGGCATGAACAGGTACAAATAATATAACTAATTTTAAACCTCTATTTAACAAAAGAACACAATTATGCCCATGAAAGTGACGTGTTAGCAAAAGATCATATGTAAACTAAAAAAAAAAAAACTTAAGTTACCTGGTGTAATAGCTTCATGTAAAACCAGGTGTTTATCAACATTAAAAAAAATTTAATACATGATTAAAACTATTTAAAATAATGAGTGAAACTTATTTTGAATTTCGTCTTTTGACAGGCAATATACTATTTTTGCTTACAATAAGTGGGGGTGGGGGATTTGAACCTAGGTTCTCTCAATAAAGAGAATGCAAACAAGCTACAAGGCTCTTGGCTTGAAACTTTAGTAAGAGTTTCACACATACTAAATTATCTTTACTGATTTTAGCGTATTAATAGTGAGCCAAATGGCAAAAGCATATCATACAACACGTGATGCTTACATTGAATCACATAACTTAAGCACAAAAAATAACTAATGACTAATGGGGCAAGATCTGAGAGAATAGCTAAAAGAGATTAGGGATTTAGAAGAACCTTGCAATCTTGAATATAGATATGGGTGGTTCTACTTTTGTTTTTATTGAATCCAAAACTTTTGAGTTTGTTATTGAGGAAGGGGGTTCGTTTTTCTCTTTACGTATTTATGAAAGAGGTAGGCACACCTCACGGTCTGTCTGTATGGGTAAGGAGAGTGCGAAGAGACTTTTGTTTCACGTTGAGGAGTTGACGTCTAAGCACAAGCCGGGTCAGTTTGCGAGAGCGGCTCGGGAGGGAGACAGAATTCTTATCCTTCAGTTGGGCTCCAATGCCCATGGCACTTTTCTGTTGTTTTCTGAATTAGACAAAGGCCGTCAGAGGGGATCCATTGTCATACCGGAAGGGTACGTGGGGAGTGGCTGGAGAGAATTTGGAATCCATTTGAGGAAGACTATCTTCCCGGTCAGCCAGTATTACGTTGTTCAGCAGAGGAGGACCACCAGGATACCAGCGGGGGTGACGGAATTTTTCCAGCAGAACCCAGAAGGAGTTGAAAATAAAGGGAAGGAGTTGTTGTCAGATTTTCAAATTTTGAATCCGCAATCTTCTCGGGGAGGGAATTCTGGGTTTGACAAGGTCTGTGATGGGGCGGTTGTCACGTCGGTCATTAAAGGAGCTGCGTGTAGCAGTGGTAATACTTTGCCAACCTTGGATATTTCATTGCGGGTGGAATGTGGGAATGAAGGGAAGTGGCACGTGATTTCTTCTAAGGTAATTGAGGTGGGCCCGGTTGCTGCGAAGCCCAGTGGTGTTAATGAGCTACACAGTTTTAAATCTGTGTTAACTAAAGGTTGTGGGCCAGGGCCTAATGTTGCTTGGAAGCCCAAAGCCCAAGCTGGGCTTCATAAGGCTTTGTCCCATCAACCTAAGTTGCTTCGCTCTAGTGCTAAACCCACCTTTTTTAAATCCGGTGCTTCTCAGCCTAGTGTGGCTTCGCATAAGCTGTCCTCTCCTTCTTGCATTACCGATGCCCAGCTGTGTAAGTCTTCATCTCAGCCTAGCGTATCGGACTGCCACGTTTCGGGGATTGGGTCTCCTCTTTCAGCTTGTGCGAACTCTACTTTTGCATGTGGCTCTTCTCTCTCGGTGCCTTTCTAGGTGGTTCCTGGCTTGGGGTCTTCGGAGGCTCCTTCTTTTACTGATTGTGACTTAACTTTTGGGCAATCCTCAATGCTCTCAAGCAAGTCGCCAGATCTGTCACCACTTTTCAAACAAAAGGTGGGTTATAGTTTACCGATGAGTGACGCGGTAGGAATGGGGTCAGAGAAGGGGATGTTTGTGGCTGATTCGGCAAGGTGTTCTCAGCAAGCAGAGGAAACAGAGAAGACAGATCAGATTTTCACCAAAGCACCACAGGATTTTGGTCCTACACTTAGTGATTATGTTGGTGATTTGAGCAGAACATGGGGTAATTCCAATGATTGGATGATTGAATTTCGGGATGGGAGGAAAATTGTTATCCCACTGTCCGCTTATTGTTCTCCTAAGTCAGTGACAGGTCAGCTTGCTTCAGAGGGTGTAGTTAATTCTGGTATGGATTCTCTTGTTAACGAGGGTCAAATTATTAGTTGGGATTCTGAGTATGATGGTGTTGTGGACTCCGGTGCCTCTGAGTTCGGGTCAGAAGGTGTGACTTGGGACTCTGAGGAGGGTTTGTTGAATTGGGATCAGTTAGGTGATCCGTTAGAAGTGGCACCTCTAGCGGTGGATAACTCTGTGGTTATGGAGATCCCTACAGTTGAGGAGAGGGGGTGTTCGGTGGATGTCAACAACTCCAAGTTGTCTCTTTGGGTAACTAATAGAATCAAAGCTTTCCAGAAATCTGTTGGGACCTCGCTAGAGGGATTTGAAGAACAAGTTACTGGTTTGCTCTTAGCTTTAGAAGCTCGAAGAAAAAAGAGGATGTTGGATGTAGCCTCTCAGAGGAAGATGGTTAAGGCTGGACATAAAGGGCATCGTGAGTTGAAGAATTTATTGAGTTCGTGGGGTGAGGAGAATGAGTCAGAAAGGAGCAGGAGTGCTTCTAGGGATCGGGCTGTTGTAGTGCATCAATGAATTTAAAAATTGTTTCATGGAACGTGAGAGGGTTGAATGAGCAGGATAAGCGGCTTCAGATTAGAAATTTGATCCGGAAGTGGAAAGCAGATATTGTTTGTCTGCAAGAAACTAAGTTGGAGTTAATTAATAGGGGTGTCATTTTTAGCTTGTGGGGAGGTCATCATGTGGATTGGCTCTATTTAGGCTCTGTGGGTGCTTCAGGTGGGGTGTTATTGATGTGGGATAACAGGGTTGTGGAGAAGTTGGAGGAAGCTGTGGGTCGCTTCTCAGTCTCTTGTAAATTCAAAAATGTGGTGGACCAGTTTGTTTGGGCTTTTACCGGAGTTTATGGGCCCAATTGTGATAGAGATAGAGGTCCCTTTTGGGAGGAGTTATCTGGCGTTTGTAGCTGGTGGGATGTGCCTTGGTGTGTGGGAGGTGATTTTAATGTGGTGCGGTTTCCTTCTGAACGCTCTAGTTCCACAAGTTTCTCTTCAGCTATGCATCGGTTTTCAGCTTTTATTTCAGAGCTAAGCCTTATTGATCTGCCTCTGGTTGGGGGGAACTTCACTTGGTCTAATTCTAGAGAGATTGCTTCAAGATCTAGATTGGACAGATTCCTTGTGTCAGCTGATTGGGAGGAGAAATTCCCTTCTGTTTGTCAACGCCGTCTATCTAGGTTGCTTTCAGATCATTTTCCTATTCTTCTGGAGGGTGGGAATCTTCTTGGTGGCAAGAAACCTTTTAGGTTCGAGAATATGTGGTTAAAGGATGAGGGCTTTTTGGAAAAGGTGCGTTCATGGTGGGAGTCCTATCTTTTCCAAGGTTCTCCTAGTTTTATTTTGGCTAACAAACTGAATTTGTTGAAATTGGATTTGAAGAGATGGAATGTGGAGGAGTTCGGTAATATAGGTCGTAGGGTTCAGAATCTGTGGAAGGATCTCAATGTGTTGGAAGCTATCAAGGATGATCGTGTTCTTTCAGCGGAGGAGAGTATGGAAAAGGATCGAATTTGTGGCAAGTTAGAAAAATCAACCTTGTTGGAAGAAATCTGTTGGAGGCAGAAATCTAGGGCTCTTTTTCTTAAAGAGGGAGATAGGAACACAAAATTTTTTCACCGTATTGCAAATTCTCATAGAAGATGCAATACCATCGATAGGCTTCTGGTGGATGGAGAGTTATCCTCGGATCAGGGGATCATTGAGGGGTGTATTTCTCATTTTTATAGGCAGTTATACTCGGAGACTGAGATCCACAGACCTCTTTTGGACGAGGTTGTTTTTTCTACCATTTCTGAGGAAGATGCCAATTGGCTGGACAGACCTTTTGAGGAGGATGAAGTTTTTAGAGTGGTCCTTGATTTCAATGGTGATAAAGCGCCAGGTCCGGATGGTTTTTCAATGGCATTCTTTCAGTCTTGTTGGTGCTTGTTGAAAACTGATATTATGAATGTGTTTCATAATTTCCATGCCCAAGCGGTGTTTGAAAAGAGCCTCAACGCTACTTTCCTTGCTCTCATTCCCAAAAAAAATGATCCTATGGATGTCAAAGACTTTCGGCCTATTAGTTTGGTGGGAGGGTTGTACAAGATTATTGCTAAGGTGTTAGCCAGTCGAATGCGGAGGGTGGTTCACAGTCTTATTTCAGAATCTCAGAATGCCTTTCTGAAAGGTCGTCAGATTTTGGATTCTGTCCTTATTGCTTCTGAGTGTTTAGACAGTAGACTGAAGGCAGGGATTCCGGGGGTATTGTGCAAACTAGATATTGAGAAAGCTTACGACCATGTGAATTGGGAGTTTCTCTTGTTTTTGCTTCAGCAATGTGGTTTTTTCGACAAATGGAGAAGGTGGATCAGGTGTTGTATATCTACTGTTAAATTCTCCATTTTGATCAATGGTTGTCCTTCTAACTTCTTTGGGAGTTCTAGAGGACTGAGGCAAGGTGATCCGTTATCCCCCTTTTCTCTTTGATATTGTCATGGAGGCTTTGAGCCGTATGTTGGATGCAGCTACTGCAACAGGTCAGTTCTCAGGCTTCTCAATGGGGAATGCAACTGGTTCCTTGTTGACGGTGTCTCATTTGTTGTTTGCGGACGATACTCTTGTGTTCTGTGATGCTGACAGCAATCATATAACAGCTCTACGTGGGATTCTCTCTAGATTTGAGGAGGTTTCAGGGCTAAAGATTAATCTAGGGAAGTCTGTTTTGGTTCCAGTTGGGGATGTGCCTAATCTGCATGAGCTAGTGGAGATTTTGGGCTGTAGTGAATCTGCTCTTCCGCTGAAATATTTAGGTCTGCCATTGGGTGCTTCCTTTAAAGATAAGACGGTTTGGAATCCTATTTTGGAGAAAATGGAGCAAAGGCTAGCTAGTTGGAAGAGATTGCATTTATCTAAGGGGGGTAAGGTTACTCTTATTAAGAGCACTCTCTCTAGCTTGCCTACTTATTTTCTATCTCTATTCCCTATTCCTGTTAAGGTGGCTAGGAGGATGGAGGAATTACAAAGAGATTTTCTGTGGAATGGTATTGGTGACGATCGTAAACTTCATTTAGTTAAGTGGTCGAAGGTATGTAGGCCAATGAAGAATGGAGGGCTAGGCATTTGGTGCTTGAGAAGGTTTAATTCTGCCTTATTAGCCAAATGGCTGTGGCATTATGGTGTGGAGAATGATGCCCTTTGGAGAAGGGTCATTGGGGCGAAGTATGGGAATGAGTGGGGCGGGTGGTGTACTAAATCTGTGTTTGGGGCACATGGTGTTTGTTTGTGGAAGTCCATTAGAAAAGGCTGGCTGAATTTTTCTAAGTTCCTTCGGTATGATGTGGGTGATGGTACTCGTGTGAAGTTTTGGGTTGATGTGTGGTGTAGGGATCGTCCTCTTAAGGAGGTGTTTCCAGATTTATATAATATTAGTAGGACTAGGGATGCTTCGGTCTCTGAGGTTTTGTGCTATGCAAATGGGAGAATTTTTTGGGACTTACAATTTCGCCACTTAGTGAATGATCAAGAGTCTCAATCTTTGGATTCTTGTATGGGTTTGATCTATTCCACTAAGGTGCGAGGTGTTGGTTCTGACAAATTTAGTTGGAAGCCAGCCAGCAGTAGGGGTTTCAGGGTGAGCAGGTATTATCACTCCCTTTCCCCCTCTACCGTCACCTCGTTCCCGTGGAAACTTACGTGGCAATCGAAGGTTCCCCCTCGGGTAGCTTTTTTTTCTTGGACTGCTGCTTTAGGCAAGATTCTAACTATTGATAACCTTCGGAAGAGGCACCTTGTTATTCTTGAGTGGTGTTATATGTGCAAAAGGTGTGGGGAATCTGTTGATCATCTCCTCCTTCACTGTCCTTTTGCATTTGAGATGTGGAGTATGGTATTTTGCTTGTTTGGTATTTGTTGGGTGATGCCACAAAGGGTAGTGGATTTGTTAGATTGTTGGTCTTGCAACTTCAGGCGTCATCGTAACATAGTTATTTGGAGGATGGTGCCTCACTGTTTGTTGTGGTGTATCTGGCGGGAACGGAATGCTAGAAGCTTTGAGGATTGTGAACGGTCCATTCTTGAGTTTAAGTCTTTTTTCTTTTGTACTCTTCTCGAATGGTGCTTAGTTTTACCATCTTTTTCTTGTTTATCTCTTCCTGTTTTGTTTGATCATTGTAATTTGGTTTCTTGATGTTTTTGCCTGTCTAGTACATTTCCTATGTACGGGGCTGTGTTCTTCTTTATATATCTTCCGTTACTTATCAAAAAAAAAAAAAAAACTTAAGCACAAATGCCTAACACAACCCCTAGCAGTATTCAGGGGTTATATATAAAAACTCTTACTTGTCCTAGTATTAGAATTCCTAGTAACTTGGATCCAAAGAAAATAAATCTAAGATACTTAGGATCTCCTAGAATATTATGGACTCAATTAAATTACCGAATGCCCTTAACTTCGCAGAAATTGCAGAGTGTATAAATTTGCCACTGAATATAATATTGACTATAACTAATAACATTGAAGCCCAAATAAATAAACAAACTGTTTTAACCCTAAAAGACTCATACCTAGACCTTTAAAACCACCCAACTTTCACTTCAATTGGACTTCACATGGGACCCCATACAATAATTCTTGAATAGGCGAATTTGCCAAGTAATAGCAAGTTAATCTTCCACGGCTGCACCAGAACATGAAATTTTAACAAGATGGCTGTAATCACATATTTTAACCTTACCTCTCTCCGTGCTTGTCCAGAAGATTCGTTAAGCAAATTTATCTTGTTTTCCAAGAAAAATTGTGTTGTCTGCCCAGAGAAGTCCCAAATATTTAACTGTGCAATCAAATGACACAGCCAGTAAATATCATTAAGCTAAATCACCATCACCCCCCACCAACACATTCACAAAATAGAAAGAGAGAGAACTCACAGGAGCAGACTTGGAACTGAAAACTTTGCAAGCTCTCTTGTAAAATTCAAGTACATTGTCCTGAAAAATGCAGTCCAATGTCAAAAACAAAAGGAACTTTATTTATAATACTCCGGTGGTATTAAAAAGTTAAGACATACAGTGAAAGGTAAATCAATGAATTATTGGGTAAATTTACACCTGCAATTAGGCAGAAAATCAATGTATAGTTCTGGTGCAACTAAAATCTATGCACTAGATCAGAAATTGCAAGGTTTAGTGACTTAATGGAGATGAATATAAAATATAAAAAAATAAAAAACAAAGTGCTCACAAAATAAATAAGTAGAAGTGCTGAATTTTTTTAATTGATAAAGGATTATTTTTATGGAAAAAAAGAGAGGATTTTTTTATTGATAAAGAATATTAAAAGAGGCCAATGCAAACCTAAACAGGATAATGGATTATTAAATAAAATTTGAAAATTTTCAAGCAAGAAGTTCAACCTTCTAAATCATCCATAACAATTATATTAATAAACATGCATCAAACCGCATCATTCCCATTGTTTTACTGTTAATCCAAATTTTTTTTTTTTTTTTTTTTGGGGGGGATAGGTAATCAAATATTTATTTCATAAAAAGGACATCATGTTCACGATGGTGAACACTCAGAACTTAAAACAAATACAAGTACCTCAGGAAGAGATACGAATAGAAAGAAGAAATTCAGAAATGGAAATACATTGTATAAAACCCCAAATTTTACCCCACTTAAATAAAGTCCCAACTAGTATAGGCTTCAAAAGATCTATTGATCTCACAATATCTTCAAAAGTAAGATTATTACGCTCCCAACCAATTAACCACATCAAATAAGCTGGAACCAAATTAATCCAAATATATATATATATATATATATATATTGCAAAGTTGCAATTATTAATATATTAACTCGCCATCCACACAAATTTGACTACCTTTCACCTAATTACCTCTATTCAAGAGCTTTGAAATAAGCTAATACTAATCCAGCCAGGATATATGTTGTATTGTATAGACTAATTCATCCTCGCTTGATTGACCCTTGCATTCAATCTTTGTAGATTGATGATGAGGCCCAAAATTATAGGAACAATTTTTAATGAATAAGAATTCATTAGAAACAGGAGCACAACACGTGAACATGAAAAATATTTTTCATTAATAAGTTACACATGACCGAGTGGGTGTTAAAGAGAACGAGATTCTACTTGAACTAGAGCTAACCGACCTGTATGTAAATATTAAAGAAAGAACAAAAATAAAATAAATACAAGGCCAAAATACATTTTTGGCCCTTAAAGTTTACATTGAGTGCTTTTAGTCCTTGATGTTTCAAGAAAGTGATGTTAGTCCCATAAGAAACGAGCATTATTGGTCTCTCTATCTAGTTTTGTTAATTTTCTAGAGTATGTAGCTAACAGAGCAAAGATGTGGTCAATCTGTCTTACTTCGAATATGATTACACAGTGGAATCTTCAAGTACACAATTTCTAAATTCAACTACTAGTATAATTAGAATAAAGAGGTAACATCAGCCTACAAAGACTAAGTATCAATGCAGAGAGAATAACACAGCAGATCTTCCTGCAACTTTGATACTTTGCTATAATGTGTGATTGGCTTCTTTCCTATTGCTTAGGATTGGCTACATTTCTATTTTCTTCTTCCTCTCTTACATTTCATTTAAAAAGTATCTAATCTGCTGCCTGCAACAGGCTAAACCTCTACCCATTTCACTTTAAAGTTTAAAAAGATCCCATGATTCAATAGTTTCAATTCCAAAACACTCTTCTACTAGAGCTTCCTATGTTAGACTACAAAGCTAGATGCCATATCATGGGGGTGGAAGAAACTGTGGAATCATGAAGAAATTAAATAACACTGCTTTTAAAAGCATACCTAGTTTGTATGCCAACAAAAATTATATTTATTATCAACAGCAGTATAATGAGCTCTGAAAAGCAAGGTTTATCCAACTTTGGGAAAGAATCCAACCATTCACCAACCAAAGTCCAAAAGGCAGGTACAAGACTACTAAAACAGGTGGAAGGCAGTGGAAACAAGAATAGAAGAATATTTCGCAAAACTGACCTTTTGGCTGATTTTCACGACCAATGAATTTGTTTCCCACAAAACAAAAAGCCTAATTTGTATAGGAAAGATATCCTGCAAAGAATCTCCATCACCACAGAGACTGCCATGATATACTGCTGCGCTAAGATCATTATGCCTACAGAAAAAGTTGAATGAATCAATGTCAAAATATCATACAAAGTTCAATGATAAATTAAGATAATGATGTTGAGAAATTTTCCTGAAGAAATAATGATGCAGCCATGGAAGATGGATTTGCTTTTATTTTGCAAATTCCCCTATTCAAGAATTATTTTATTGGGTCCACGTGTGAAGTGCAATTGAAATAAAAAAATTTTAATGGTCCAAGTATGAGTCTTTTAGGGTTAAAACAGTTTTTCATTTGGATTTTCATTTTATTAGCTAAGGTCAATTTTATAATCAAGGACAAATCTGTAGTTTCTGCAATTCCTGTGAATTAAGGGTATTTGGTAATTTGGTTGAGTCTAGAATCTTCTAGGAGATCCTAAGTACCTTAGATTTATTTTCTTTGGGTCCAAGTCAAGTATTTATTAGGTTTGGTATACTAGTCTAATGTATAACCTCAGCTAGTATACTTCCTGTGTACTTTTCTCTAGGGTGACAACAAATATCATCTGGTAGGATGAGATAAAGTTTGCACGCCTATTGCCAACGGTGGCTTGGGAATAAGAAAAGTTACTACTTTCAACAAGGCCTTATTGGGGAAATGGTTGTGGCGGTTTGGGAAGGAAAAGGCTCGGTTATGGAGGAGGGTGGTAGTTTCAAAATATGAGGAAGATTGGGGGGGATGGACCTCTAAGCTAAGTAGGGGTGCTCATGGGTGTGGTTTGTGGAGAGGTATTCGTAGGGGTTTGGAGGATTTTAGCAAAAATTGTCAGTTTGTTGTCGGATTGGGGAATAGAGTGAGATTTTGGCAGGATGGGTGGTATAGGGATCAACCTTTCCAATTGGCTTTTCCAAGGTTGTATGGTATTGCCCTTGATAAGGAGGCATTTGTAGAAGCTTCTCTGTCGAGGCAGGGGGCGGAGGATAGGAGAATTTGGGATGTTCGTCTCATTCGAGATCTTAATGAGTGGGAGATGGATGAAGGGCTGCATTTTCTTCGTATGTTGGGAGCTAATACCCCTCCTCTGGATGTTGGAGATCGAATGAGATGGAAGTTGAAACCCAATGGGGAGTTTGACACCCGGTCGTATTATAACAAATTACGGGATCCCCCTTCAATTGTCTTTCCTTGGAAAGGTATTTGGAGAGTAAAGGCTCCTAGACAAGTTTCTTTTTTCATTTGGTGTGTAGCTTGGAATAAGATCCTTACGGGTGATAACTTGAGATTGAGGAAATTGGTTCTTGTAGACTAGTGCATTATGTGTCGTCATTGTGGAGAGACGATAGACCATTTACTTCTTCATTGTGAGATGGCCCATTGGTTGTGGTGCTTTGCCTTAAAGTCTTTTGGTTTGTCCTGGGTTATCCCTAGATCGATCTCAGATTTGCTTTTTGGTTGGTGGAATTGGTTGGGGAAGCATTCGTCTCAGATTTGGAAGGTTCCATTGTGCATCCTTTGGTGTATCTGGAAGGAACAGAATCGGCGGACTTTTGAGGATTTGAATAGTACCGTGATCAAATTCTTGCTTCTTTTAGTGGGACTCTTTTTTATTGGTCTCGGGCTTGGAGACTCACGACTAGTCATTCTCTCCATTCTTTCTTTGTTTTCTTTCTCTATTGTAATTTTTTTTGTTGTCTAGTTCTTTTTTTCTCTCTGTTTTTGCTTGTTTTCTCTAAGTTTGCTTTGTGTTTTTCTTGCACAAAGTAGCCATTCGTATATATAAAATTCTTACTTATCAAAAAATATATATATATATATATATATATTATTGCTTATCAAAAATATATTGTGCTCGATATATTCAAAGGAGACGGAGAGTTGACTAATAAAATTGTTGAATATTTTGAGCATGAAGGCACATTGACCTTTGCAGGTTCTTTCTTCCTCCTTTTCTCTTCTTACTCTCTTCTCTACTTTTTTCTTTTCTTTCTCTAAATTACCGTTCATGAGTGCTGTTCATACAGCCCCTAAAACACCATAAAAACCCCTATTATCTTCTTTCGCACAATCCCATAATCCTTCTTAAACGATTCTAAACCTAGATCTACAAGTTCTCATAACCCTAAGCCCACCACAAACACTCGTAAACAAGTTCTTCAATTTGTCCTGCGTCATATCATTGCTATATTATGCAAATTTTGAAATAAAATAAAATAAAAATAAAGAAGGAAGAAGAAGAAGAAGAAGAAGAAGAATTCTACTGAAGATGAAAGAAAGAAAAAATAGGTATAAATTTATAATATAAATCTCCCCTCTCCAATCTCATAGGCAATCACGAATACCTAAGAAACCAACATAATTTAAATAGAACGTTAGCAACAGCATGATACATGTACAATAAACACTGCAAACAGCCTTGTTATAAACATGAAGTTTTATTAAAAATGAGAACTACTTTGTGTTCACATGATGAACACAAAGTATTTAAAATTTTCAAACAATTACATAGAAGGTCCTAAAGAGTTTTGGAATTCAAAAATGGAATTACAAAATGTACAACCCCATGTCCTAGCCCAATCAAACAAGGTATGAATCAACAAAGATTGCAATTGCTCAAGGGATCTCTTGGCATCTTCAAACATGACTATCATGTTCCTTCCACACTAACCACATCAAACACGCAGACACAGGATTCCAGATAAACCAAATAACCAATAAACTGTACTCCAAAAAGCATGAGCAACATCACAATGGATCAATCAGTAATTCACCACTCCCCAAAATGCCGACACATACAGCACCAAAACACTAATATGACCCCCCCCCCCTCTTCTTAAAGTTACCCGTAGTAAAAATCTAATCCCATGTGGCTAACTTCCCACAAAAAGAAGGGCGTCTCTTTTTTAATATCAATGAATTCTTATTACTTATCAAAAAAAAAAAAAAACTTCCCACAAAAAGAATGACATTCACTTAAGGACCTTTTTTTCATATAGGTAATAATACTTTTTTTTAATAGGTAATCAGAAAACTATTATAAATGAGAAAAAAATGAAAAATACAAGAAGTTCATGATGATGAACAACAAGAAAAAAAGAAACAAACAGCACAACAAACAAAGGGTAGTCAGGAAACTAAGCTAAGGGAGGACAAAAACTCAGAGAGAGAAGAACAATCAATAAAACCCCAAAAACGAGACCACTCCAAAAGACTACGATGGCATAAAACCTTTAACTCATGCAACGTCTTCTCTTTGTCCTCAAAGGATCGACGATTTCATTCCAACCACACAATCCACATTAAGCACCCTCGAACCAAGTTCCAAATGTCCGAATTATGCTTCCCAATCCACCGATGCCAACAAGATAACAAACCCGCCACCGATCCTAGCATAACCCAATGAATACCAAAGGCCTGAAACATAAAAGTCCATAGGGAATGGGTAACAGGACAATGAAGAAGAAGGTGGTCTACTGACTCCCCATCACAGCAACACATGCAACACATACAACACCTATTAGCCAAAGGGCGACCCTTAAGCATTAGATTATCCAAAGTGAGGATCCGACCATGTGCAACTGTCCACAAAAAGTACACCACGCACTTAGGAATCTTTGGTTTCCAAACACCCTTCCAAGGAAACAAAGAATTCGAAGCACCCTGAATCGCGTGGTAGTAAGACCGAGTGTCAAACTTACCATCACCTTTTAGCCGCCAGTAAAGAGTATCTCTCCTATCACCCTGAGGAATACGAGTTTGGATAAGCTGAAGTAGAGAATAAGATGCAGCCAACTCCCAATCTTCAAAAACTCTATAAAACCTTAAATTCCACACTCTAACAGTACCCCCTTCTGGAATCCACAAAACCTCAGAGATACAAGCATTCTTGACCGCTGAACACACATAGAGCTCAGGATAGAGATCTTTTAAAGTATTGTCACCAATCCACATATCATTCCAAAAGCGGATACAAGTGCCTTCACCCACTACAAAAGTCAGATGCTTAGAAAAGCTCTCCCACCCTTCATTAATGCTTCTCAAAATGCCACACCCATAAGTCCTCCTGCAAACATTAGTACTCCACCCCCCTTGACCCTCACCATATTTAGTGGAGATAACTCGCCACCAAAGATGGGTAACTTCATGACCATATCTCCACAGTCATTTCCCTAATAAAGCTTGATTAAAAGGCACCACACTTCTTATCCCCAAACCACCCATCTCAACAAGTAAACACACCTTTTCCCAAGCCACCAAAGGATATTTGAAACTCCCCTTAGAAGACCCCCAAAGGAAATTCCTTTGAATACTTTCCAATCTAGCAGCCACAACTTTAGAAATAGTAAAAAGAGATAAAAAGTATGTTGGGGGACTTGAGAGAGTACTCTTTAGTAACATGAGCCTACCACCCTTAGATAAATAGAGACGCTTCCACCTAGATATTTTCTTCTCCATTTTCTCCAAAATAGGATTCCAAATTGAGGCTATCTTAAAAGAAGTTCCCAATGGCATCCCCAAATATTTCATAGGCAAACTGCCCACTCTACATTGAAGAATATTAGCCAGAGCATCTAGATTATTCACCTCCCCAATAGGGACAATCTCACTTTTCCCTACATTGACCTTCAAATCCATAAAAGCCTAAAAACAAGACAACACCAACCTTATGGACAGCAGCTGTTATTGAAAATAACTGAACATCATGTTCATAATGGTGAACTCTCTAAACAAGGAACTAAAAGGAAGGGAAAGTAAGAATTTAGAAATTGAATGAGCATTAGCACCACGGATAACCTAGTAATAAGACTGAACATCAAAAGTACCACCCCCATTCAAGCACCATCTCATCCTATCACCTCCTTACCCCCTAGGTACCTGAGAATAAATGAGATCAAGGAAGGAATACACTGACTCCAACTCCTAATCATCAAAGTCTATGAAAACGCAGATTCCACATCCCTTCCACCCCATCCAACTGATATTTCAAGACATCAGAGACTATCGCATCCTTATTCGCCAAGCACTCAAACAAAGTCGGGTATAGGTCCCTCAGAGGTGGGTGACCACTCCAAGGATCAAACCAAAACCTTACACAATTGTCATCACCTACCTGAAATACCACATGTTGGAAGAGGCCATCCCAACTTGCTTTGATTCTTTGCCACAGGCTACACTTGTGAGTTCCTTTACCAACTCTAGTATCCCACCCCCCCACCCCCTCTTTTCTTCCTGACACTTAGATTCTATCACCCAACACCACAAGTGTGAGACTTCTTGGCCAAAACGCCACAACCATATCACCAATAAAGCTTTGTTAAAGTTCCTTATTTTCCTAAAAATTAAAATCCAATCCACCCACCTCAAAAAGTGTACAAACCCTATCCCATGCCACCAACAAAAACTTAAACTTGCCCTCCAAAGTGGATTAGAAATTTCTCTGAATCCTTTCCAGCCTATCCTCCACGTGCATGGGGATGGTAAATAAAGGTAATATGTTGGAAGGCTCGAACGAGCACTCCTCAACAAAGCAAGTCTGCCAAAGATTTTCTAACGTTGATTTTTCACAATGCCGCAATCCAAACCACCAAAAAATGCAACAATACACAAAACCCTTGTCCTCCATATATTTCTCCATGAAAACCAAAGCTCCCAATTTTGTCTCAAAGCTGCATAGTAGTTACAAACATTATATTTTTCAATACATTATAGGCCCCACCCTAGTACCCTACCTTATCCTCTTGTCACCAAATGGAAAATGAGTGTATACAAGGTCAAAAGAACTTAGCTACTAACTCCAATTCTCAATCCTAAGAATCACTTACAAAATAAGATTCCAACACTACACTCCTCCCTCCAATCTTGAATCTACTCATAAATGAAGCAACAAAAAATCCACATCTATAGCTAAGCAAACAAACTCAAAATTTGTTCTGGCAAAGAAAAAACTCCACACTATACATCATACCAGAAGCAAACAAGTGACCCATCGCTCACCACATGCTGCTTAGCGTAGTCTAGTCCCTTAAATGGTGCTCAAGCAACTTTAAGAGATTAACACTTTCAAGAGAATTAAAGTTGCCTCCCTCTTTGTTGTCCACTTTCTCTTCTCTCTCTTTGCTTACTTTCATTGATAGTTGTTCTATGTCTTGACAGTTCTTTTTCTTTCTTAGAATATTTCTTGTATGCTGAGATTCGTCAATAAAAATATTATTATTCATCACAACCTCCCTCTCCCCACACCCCCCCCCCCCCCCCCAACACGCACACACATCAAGCAGGAGGCAGCACAAGGTACACTAGTTTACAGGTGAGAAGAACTAGTGAAAAAACACTCCAAGTTTTGGAGAAACAACACTGACTTCCCAACTTGTTATAACAAATTCACCCTTTTGGTTGACACAAGATAAAACAAAAACAATCCAACAATAAAATTGAAGGACATAAAAATAAAAGATAGGCAATCTAGGAGTCAGCAACAAGCAAGAAAAAAAAATCCTTAGGAGTCAGCACCTAGGGTTGCCTAAAGTTAGCACCAGGCCATTAGGAATATATCTCGATAGGGAGAACAATGCTATGCTAATATAGACTACTAGACCCTATTTCTAATTCTAATCGACTACGGAAACCTAATTCTAAATGACTTGGGAAATCCCAATTATTGAAGGACAACATTTAGCTCCAACCATGTTTGGGGCTATCTTTTCCATCCCACTACGTGGAAAATTATAAGAATATCCATGTGTATTATTTAAACAAGTCATGACATTAAAAAAGTCATGTGACTAAAACTACATATTAATGGTATCTTGAATTATCACATAGTAGGTTGAAACAAGATAGCTACAAGCATGTTTAGAGCCAAAAATTTTCCATTATTGAATTACAAAAATAAACCTGGACTCTAGGCACTTAATTAACTACCAAGACTTAAAATATACCAACCTCTCAGAAAAAAAAAACAGAGAGAAAAACTAAACAGAACTCTTCAGGGGAAGAATAGAGGGACATTAAAAAAAATACTTCAATTCTGCAACTTAGTTACAACATATATTAAAGCCATCTAAAATCTAAACAAATACTTTCCACCCCAATCTTCTTGTAAATTATTATTCCATACTGTAAGAACCATTTTAATCATGTGATAGCTGCTTATAAAAAACTTTAGAAACAGAAGAAATCAAATTCTCATAATGCATTATCTCTGGTGAGTTTCTTTTTTTTTTTTTTTTTTTTTGGATAGGTTTAAAAAATTGGTTAATTCAATTTGATTTTTAGACAATTTCCAAAGATCCTATGAATTTTTTTTTTTTTTTAAGAGATAGTTTCAACTTATGGCTGCTATTTATCATCAAACCAAGTTCTTGACCACATGCATTTCGGAAAAAGAACAAATCAAAGGGACGTAGAAGCAAATGTTTGCACGCTCACCGTTTGAGGGCCCATAACCACATTGGTTGAGGGAGCAAGGCATACTCACGGCCTGAAAACCCTTCTTCTTCCTTTTCAGCATTCCTAGAATCCTCTTTCTTCCTCAAATCCAGTACAATTTCTGACTCAATGTCATCGTTCAATGACGCAGAGTATAAAACACCTCCTATTTCATTATCATCATCACGCTGAGCCTCCTTCCACCACCTGAAAATTCAATACACAATTGAATTGAGGAGGCCACATAAATAAGACATGCTCCCTACTTGAATGCATTGTTACAAAAAAAAATTTTCTGGAATGCATTGTTACAACAAAAACTTTTCTGGAATGCATTGTTTTTTTTTTTTTTTTTTTAAGTAACGGAAGATATATATTAAAGAAGAACACAGCCCCGTACATAGGAAATGTACTAGACAGGCAAAAACATCAAGAAACCAAATTACAATGATCAAACAAAACAGGAAGAGATAAACAAGAAAAAGATGGTAAAACTAAGCACCAAAAACTTTTTCTGGAATGCATTGTTACAACAAAAACTTTTCTGAAATGCATTATTTCAATGGAGGCTCTCTCTTAATATTACAATGAAATAAAATAGAAGAACATTGCATAAAGACTACATATATTTAATTAAAAAACAATTTTTAGATTAATCTTGGTTTATTGATTACCTTTTCAAAGAGTTTATACATTTACACCGCAATTACCAAGAAGTTGAATTTCCTTCACCAAATTAACATAAAAAGCTACTCCTAGACAGTAAACCTATAAAGCATAAACAATTATAAATGCAAAAGCAATCAATAGCAACTCAAATTTCATTGCTTAAAGCGCAAGAAACCAAAAACCACAAGAAAGCACACCACAGACAAATTTACTTACCAATAACCACTCACCACATAAGTTGTTTGTAAAAAAGTTTGTAGCTCTAGCATTTTCCTTTCTCTAATTCACCAAATTCCAAAATCCAAAACCTAACCTATGGGAAACCAAGTAGAGCTTATACATTTCATAAAGCCTATTCCAGAGAGTTTATACATTTACACCATAATATAAAGTAGTTAAATTTCCTTCACAAAATTGACCCCCCCCCCCAAAAAAAAAGCAACATAGAGAGAGTACAAATGCAAAAGCAATAACAGTAATACTCAAATTGCATTGCTTAAAGCACAAGAAAACGAAGCAATCATTCCCCCTAATTCAGCAAAATCCTGAATCCAAAACCTAACCTAGAGACTTTCATTTTCGGCGAGCGAGTAGAGAATATACCTGTAGGGAACCAAGTATAGCTTGTCAATGGCGGAATCGGAATCGGAGGCGGAGGCGGAGGCGTCGAAGTCGTAGTCGTCGTCGTCGCCGTCGGGGCGAGTACGGAGGGGGCGGAAGCGGTA
The DNA here is from genome assembly GCA_030820535.1 of Quercus parvula. Taxonomy (NCBI): domain Eukaryota; kingdom Viridiplantae; phylum Streptophyta; class Magnoliopsida; order Fagales; family Fagaceae; genus Quercus; species Quercus parvula. Next base: position 20,285,341 of record JAUAME010000011.1, on the reverse strand, counting down.
GTTATCGGACCAGGGGTCATCGTCGAGGGAGGTGAGGAAGGGGTCGTCCATGGAGGAGAAGAACGCTAGGGTTTTGGAAGCGAAGCCGCGTGCGAGGTACTTGCAGAGTTGGAGCGTGGAGGCGAGAGAGAAGAAGTGAGGGAGTTTTAAAGAGAGGAAGCGAGTGGGTCTGGATGAAAAGAAGAGTTGCTGCGAATGCGATGACAAGAGTCGGAGCTTTTCGTAGAGACGACGAGTCATAGCCTCATTATGTGACCAATGCGTTATTGCTTTTTGCCCCCACACCGCACCAGTCACACACACACACACACACCCCCACAAAAATGTTCCCTTTTTTTTTTTTTTTTTTTTTTGGGGGGTGGTGTAAGTTGAAATTTGACTTACTTTGGCGTTGGAAATTGGACGCGGTACCTTCTAGTTATCAGTTAGTTTATCCGATAAAATTTTTGCCATTAAATAAAGAATTTTAGGATTCGTATAGAATTGGATTAGTGTGTTAATTTAGTAATAGAGAATCATGCAGATTAAAATTCTATCTTATCCATATTTAATAAAATGTTAAATTACAAACTACACCATGAAGTTTTAGAATTTGAATTTTATCTTTAAAGTTCTATTCTATTTGTATCAGCAAACCCTTCGTCTATATTTTTGATTAAGTATTACATAAATTTGTCATGCATGTTTAGTTCATCCAATAAAATAATGTCATTATGCTATGTTATTTTTAATTAGAGAAATATTATCTCACAATATTTTTACAACACTTTCACAAAAAATGTTAAGTGACAAATTGTTATTGGTTGTTATCGGTAGGCAAAAAAAACAATTTAAGTTGTGGATTCAAATTAGGACTAATAATAACTTACCACTTATGGTTTGTTATGAAAATGTTGTGGTAGTAGTACTTCTCTTTAACCACCTAATAACTTTTAAATTTTTTTTAGGGTACAAAAATGATAAAACATCATACTACTAAAAAAAACTAAACACACAAGGTAAATTTATGTGGCACTTAATGAAAAATATAGACGTAATAATTATTGATGGCTGATGCAAATAAAATAAAATTTTAAATGGTAAAATTCAAATTGTGATTCTTCAAAATGCAAAATTTTAAGGGAGTGTAATTTTTACTTTTCCATTAAAAAATAAAATAAAATATAGATTTTGCATTTTGACTGGTGATACAGGGAGAAGGGGTAGCGTGCACGCGTTTGGGAAGAGAGTAGGGTGAGATGATCTAAATGGTTCTTCTTGGTGGGTCGGATTACCGGTATCCGTTACGGAATTGTGGCAGCAGGAGGGTCCTAGATTTGTTGATCCACCTTCTGATTTAGCAGATGTGGCCAAGTACAAACCCAAGCGTCGTATAGCATTTCAAGCTTAATTGTCCCTGGAGGAAAAATAAATAAATAAATGGTTTATATGTTTAATTTTAGATTTTTTTTTTCTGCTAAAGGATTATTTTTGTCCCTAAATTTTTTTTCTCTCTTAGGCCCCGTTTGGTTGGAGTGAAAATATGAGAAATGGAAAATGAAGAAAGGAAAACATGAGAGAAAATAATGTTTTCCCTTATTTGATACAGGAAAGAAAACACAAAAGAAGGAAAATGCTGAAGAAAAAAATCCACCAGGCCCACAAATTTTTTTCCTCCCGATTTGGGAGGAAAACTGGGAAGAAAAGAGGGAAAGTGGGGCTTAATACTTAAATTACATATTTACCCCTGCTTGTTGTGTTATGGGAACTTGCATGCTTGACTTGTGAGTTAGGTCCTTGACTCTTGTCTTTTCATTTTTTTTTTTTTTTCTTTTCTTTTGTGTTCGTACAACGCCCTTTCTTTTTTCAATTGTTTTGGTATTTTTTTTTTTATATCAAAAAAAAATTGTTTTGGTTTTTTATTTTTTGAAAAAAAAAAGTTTTGGGTTCTTGAACTTCTTATCCTCTTTTTATTTTAGTTTTTTAATGAAGAAATCATTCATACATATTTTTTTAATAAAATATAATGTATTATTTTTGTTTTACCTAAATTGGATATAATGGTAATTTTATACAAACTTTATTTTCTATCCTCTCGCTTTTCTTCTCAACCAAACAAAAAAGTTTTTCATCCTTCTACTTTTCTACCCCCCCAACCAAACACATACGAGAGAAAACTAAATTTTTTATATCCTTCCACTTTTCTATCCTCTCTCCATTTTCTATCCTCCTGTTTTTCCACTCCCCCAACCAAACAGACCCTTAAAAAAAACAAAAAAGTTCGTATTCCATTTCATCTCTAAAATTTTATAAATTTTGTTTTTTAGTTCCTAAACTTTTTAAAGAGCTATTTTTAATAGTTTATGGGCTAAAATATGAATGACACAATAGTTAAAAAATGAATGGTGAAATGTTTGAATAGTTTAAGGATGACAAATAAATGTTTTAAAATTTAGAGATGAAAAACGAACTTCATGCAAACTTTAGATATAGAAATGATTTTTTATCCAAAAAAAAACGTTAATCTTTATATTAATAAGTGTCAATTTGAGAATAGTTTATTTCCGACAACTTATTTGCATAATGTGAGACCAAAAAAAAAAAGTTAAAAGTTAACTTATTTCTAAAAAATTAAAATCATATTATTAAAATCAAGTTAAGACAAAAGGCAAAAAGCACAAAGTTGTAACCATACTCATCATAAGTTAGAAAAAGTTTGGCTCTAAACATGTTTAAAGCCATTGATTTCAACTCCAAATAGGAAGATAATATGAGTCATTATCATGTATAATACACATGACTCAATTAACCCAATCATCCAAATGAATCATATGCAATGTACATGACAGGAGCACGTGTTATTTATTGGGGATTGAAGCCAAAAGCTCTGAATATGTTTGGAGCAAAACTTTATAATACAGTTTGTGTTAAAAGATCCATCCATGTCATTAACCATTGTTTGATATTAAGTTGAGATTTGTAAGGTTCATATTTTATGTGATTGACGTATCCTATAGGCAAAACGCACTTTTTATGTAATTGAGTGTTAGTTTTTAAGTGTGTTCAATAAGACCTTGATTTGAATAACAAGTGGTATTATTGAAGATACAAGACTGCTCAACAAAAACTGAAACTGCAGGTCCTGATACCTTCTTAATACCTATCAATCTATTGAGAGTTAATGAACCTCAATACATGTTCATGTGATTCTTAAACTTCCTTCCTTCTTATATGATGGATAGAAGATTATAAGCAGTAGATTATAAGTGGTAAAATCTTGAAATGCCTAAAGAATTAAAGGTTGAACAAAAGCAAGTCAAGTTTGCAAGTAAGATTAATATGAGGATATCTTTGGATGGTGGGTACTAATGAAGCACAAAAATCGCCAGCAAGCTGATCGTCCACACACGCTCCAAGTATGGTACTTGAAGAATAAGAGAACAAAAAAACTAACAGATAGTACAAGTGGGGTGCCGGCCAAAGACCATCCGAAAGTTAAGTTCGTGATAGAAGGATTTCCAAAAACTCAATAGTGTGAGAGTTAGGAAATTTCACGTACCTTAAGGGAAAGGAGGTTTGGTACTTATATAGTGGCGTAGGGCTTACCAAGATCCCTTGAATGTAGGATCTTTCCTTATAGAGAAGATTTGGAGTTAAGGCTTTGAGATCTTAGGGTTTTTCTTCCCATACAAGGAAGATACAAATGTGTAGTAGGGTTTTCGAATGTAAAGTGCAAATTCCATATTGGGATACATGAGTAGGGAACACACATATACCATGGAGGACAAGTGTTCTTACCTGTCGATATGCTCGTCGTCCTCGTCGGTGTTAAGGATGGCAATTATTACCTAACCCAGAAATATTCGACCTGGCCCTAATGAGTCAAGTTTTACCTGACCTGATAAATAATAGGGTCGAGTTTGGGTTTTTAAAATAAAATCCAAAGTGGGTTTGAGTTGAGTCTGAGTTTTGGTAGTACCCGGCTCGAACTCGAACCCAGATCCAACCCACTTAAATGTAAAATTACCAAAAAAACCACACACACACACACACACATATATATATATATATAAACTTATAAACCCTAATTCCCTCTCATTTCACTCAGCCAACCTGACCGCCCCTCTCACTCACTCTCAAGTCTCACCCTCAAGCTCTGTCACCGCCAACCCTCAAGTTCATCACAGGTTCGTTGCTCACAACCCTTAATCTAATCCCTTAAGCTCTATGTTTACGATTTATATTTTATTGCATGAGAGGGGCTTCTTAGTTATTTATTTATTTTTTAATAATTTATAAAATTTTATTTTTAGTAAAATAACTTGCGATTAAACGCGATTCAATGTTAAAAACTGAGGGATTAGATCACCAATCATATTGTTTTAGTCCAATTTGTTATCTTTTGTTTTTTTAATAACTTTGGGCTTATTAATGACATCGTTGGGTATTGTTTTTTGATGATCATGTTTATTGTTTTAAATCGCATTTGGATTGTTGATGGGTTAGGTTTAAATTAGTCGGCCTTTGGATTTTTTTTTTATTGCTCTTAAATTTCATAGATCAGAAGTTCGGAACACAAATTCTGATTTTGAATTTTTTTTTTTTTTTGTTGAGAAGCACAGATTCCGTCTTAATGGGTAATATTGCTATTTGTGTTTTTAGTTCATTGTAATGTTTAGGGCTATTGATGTCTCAGTCATTCTTAAGTCAGTGTTTGAGTAATGTTTAGGGCTAGTTGGCTTATAGTTGATTTTTTGGGTTTATCTTACAAATTTGCAAAGGAAGTGATCACTATGCAACAAGGTTTTTGAGGTTTGAATGACTCTTTTTGAGCTTATTGTGAATGCATCGAAAGAAATTGTGTTTATTGCATTTTGTGTTTGTTGTGAATGCAGTGCCTACAAGGGAAATGGGAGACACAAAAAAATCTGGTTCTCCCTCGCCAGGCCATTCTCCCTTGAGAACCACACGTTGTCCCTTGCCAACTATGCGGTCTCCTTCGCCATTTTCACGATCACCCTTGCCATTATCGCCTTCTGCCAGCTCACCCTCAGGATCATTGATGCGAACCTCAATCGACACGCTTTAAGACCCAACAAAAATATTGGACTATGATACGAACCTCAATTGACACGCTTTGAGACCCAACAAAAATATTGGAATATTTGCCCAATAAAGCTAAAATTCAGATTTTTGATAGAAACCCTGACTCAACGTTTATAATCAAAACGCGAACCAAAGGTATAAGTATAACACCTTGACCTAGTGATTATAATTGAATTACAAACCAGAGGTATAAAGTTTGAACGCCACAAGGAAGAATCCCTGATAAGTTCACAGTTCTTGAAGAACCAAAAGAAGAGCAAAGTTTCACATTTTCTGATTTTTATTCAATAATTTCTTTAAAACGTTTACAGACTTAGGGGCCTATTTAAGGGCTCCATAAAACTTGACATACAAGAAAATATATCCTCAAATAACTCCTAATTGATACCTAACCATATCATGAATCAAATTTGACCTAAAAAGCATTAAATGCACCTAAAAATAAGGAAATAAATCACCTAAACCTAAAATAACGTTTTTTACATAAAAATACCAAAAATAAATTACAATAATTAAATTGTAAATTGTGTCGCACATCAATCACCATCACCTTTATATCCATTAAATAATGACTAAATGTTTGTTTGTAGTTAATCATGTTTAATTATGATTGGATTGATATAATTTGTGAATATGTGTAATTATGAATTTGTGCCTATTAAACAATAAGTGTGTGTAATAATGAATTTGTGAATATTTGTTTTGATTGATAGAATTCCTAACTCCTAAACTTCTGAACCAATTGGAAGTCCGAAATTCCCAATGGTGGACTTAGTGGTAGAGGACCTAGAGGCAGAGGAACAAGAAGAGATAGAGGAAGAAGGAGAGCAAGAGGATGCAAATGAGGATGTGGATACAAGTAGAAAGAGAAAGTGTACCTCAGATATTTGGGAGTATTTTACAAGGAATAAAGTTAATGGGAAATCTAAAGCCCAATGCCATTATTGTGGCAAGCTTTACTTGAGTGATTCTAGCTAAGGCACAAGTCATTTGCATAATCATTTTCGAAGATGTCCATGGTTGAAGTTTAAAGATATAAGGGATATGTGACAACAAGTGTTAATTAAACAACAAAATAAGGTGGACGAAATGATAAGTTTAAATCCTTACCAATATGATCAAGTCAAAGAGAAGAGTAATCTTGCTCGTATGGTCATCCTACATAAATGCCCACTTTCAATGGTTGATTACATTGGGTTTAGAGAATTTGTGGGTTCTCTTCAACCTTGTTTAAACTTATCTTGGGAAATATTTTGAAGAGTGGCATTCTTAAAATCTCTGATAATAAGATGGAGAAAGCTTTGAAGACGACGAACAAGAATGGAAGTAGGATAACAATTACAACTAATATGTGGACTTCAAGTAGCAAAAAGAGAGGGCTCATGGTCATTTTTGCTCACTTTATTGATCACACTTGGACGTTGCAAAGCCTGGTTTTAAGGTAATTATTTGATCTATGAATGTTAAATTTATTAAACCATATGAATTGTACCATATGTCATTGATCATAGTGTTTATTGAGTTATGTTATAATTATTCATATTATTATTCTAGGTTTGTTTATGTTTCTTCTCCACACACGAAAGACGTTCTTGCTAATGTCCTTGTTGATAGTTTTTTAGAGTGGAACATTGATAGGAACTTGTCCACAATAACTGTTAATAATTGTAGTACTAATGATGCCATGATAAAACTTCTAATGAACAAACTTGATATTAGTTCTCTTATGTTTAGTGGGTTTATGTTGCATATGAGGTGTGTTGCACATTTTGAATTTGATTATTCAAGATAGGTTGTCTCTTATTGGTGATGGTATTGAAATGATTCGTGATAATGTGATTTATTGGACTGGTTCACCAAAAAGGAGGTAGAAATTTGATGAAAATACACGTTAATTACATGTTCAATGAACCAAAGAGTTGGTCTTATATTGTAAGACACGTTGGAATTCAACTTACATAATGCTTTTTACTGCATTGATTTATAAAGATGTTTTATCTTGTTCGGCTAAACGTAAAACATCTTATACTTGTTTGCCATATGATTATGATTGGGAGGTAGCCAAAGACATTTGTGGGAGATTGGAGTTGTTTTACAATGTGACTTAGTTATTCTCTGGTTGTAAGTATCTCACAACTAATATATATTTTACTTTGATGTGTGAGTTGAAAATAGCATTGAATGAATGAAGTTTGTCTTCAAATGAGATGATAAGTAGGATGACAGAAAGCATGCTCGCTAAATTTAATTCTTATTGGGCTAATGTTAATTTTGTTATGGCTGTTACTGCCATCTTGGATCCAAGATATAAGATTAAGTTGTTGGAGTTTTATTATCCTAACATTTATGGTAATAATTCTAATCTGGAGATTGAAAAAATTAAGAATTTTTATTATGAATAGTCCCCTGTAGGTAAGGAAGGAAGTTCTCATATGCCTGCAAGTACTTCAAATGATGTGGCACAAATTAAACGTAGATTGAGTAAGGCAATGTCATCTTTTGATTTGTTTGTCAACAAGAGTTCAAGTACTTCAAAGAAACATGTGAGTGCTAGAATGGAATTTGATCAGTTCATTGATGGGGGAGTGTTAAAGAGGAATGAGGGCTTTAATATTTTGGCATAGTGGAAAAGTAATCGTCTTAAGTATCCTACTTTACAAAAGATTGTAAGAGATATTTTAGCAATTCCTGTCACAACTTTTGTTTCAGAATCTGCCTTTAGCACTAATGGGAGACTGTTAATTCCACACCGTAGTCGGCTTCATCCCAAAACTATAAAGGCAATGATGTGTGCTCAGAATTGATTATGAAGTGAAATCAAAGGTTAACAATTGTATAATTTGTATTTATAAAATGAAATCAAAATTGTATTTCATATTTGCTAGTTATTATTTGATGAAGTTTATTCCATTTTTTAATTCATTATTGTTGTAGGTTCTTCAACTATGTTGTGAGATAGTACGCTTCAATCAATTCTTGATGATGGAGAGCCTAATGAAAAGGATAAGAGTTGTGTCATTGCTGTGGAGGATTAGACTTGCTGTTGTAGGTTCTTCAACTATGTTGGGAGATAGTACACTTCAATCAATTCTTGATGATGAGAACCTAATGAAAAGGATAAGAGTTGTGTCACGGCTGTGGAGGATTAGACTTACTATATTAATTTAGTAGTTTTTTAATTTCATGGACTTGTTGGATTAACTTGTTGGTTTGTAATTATCCTAAACTTGTGGGATTTATTTTGTAGTTTTTTAATTTCTTGGACTTGTTCGATCAACTTCTTGGACTTGTTGGACTTATTTATTAGACTTGTTTAATTTATTTTATTTTTATGTTTAGCAAGTGATCTTAGCTATGATTTATTCATTTATAGATTTATAATTAACATGTGATTTATTGATTTATAATTAATAGGTTTGTAATGGTATTTGGACTAATTTGGCATTTGGGCCACATTATATGGGCTTGAATTTGGACATCATAGGGCTTGAATTTGGGCAAAAATGATTTTTTATTTTTATTTTTTCGGTTTGGGCCACGGTATAGGTATCAATTCACTGTATATATATATATTATTGGGCTGCAGATTGGGCCCTAACTAGCTATGCCAGGGCGGGTTTGGGTGGTCCTAAAAACACCCGTTTTTTAAACGGGTTGGATTCGGGTAACAGGTATGGGCCCACAAGGCGGGTTCGGGCATAAAGAAACTTGCCCCGAACTCGGCCCGTTGCCATTCCTAGTCGGTGTTTGTCCTTACCTGTCAGTGTGCTTGTCATCCTATCGACATGCTCGTCACCCTCATCGGTGTTCATCCTTACCTGTCGGTGTGTTTATCATCCCATCGGTACCTTTACTCGTTGGTATGCTTGTCATCCCATTGACATGCTCGTCACCCTTATCAGTGTTCGTCCTTGCCAATTGATGTGCTTGTCATCCCATTGGTACCTTCACCCTTTGGTATGTACATTATCTTGCTAGTTTATCTTTGGGCCCAACTAGCTGCTGGGGCAATGGTACGAAAGGTGCCTTTGTGGTCAAAATAGGATTTAGGCTTAACAGATATTCTTACATTGATGGAAGACTCAAAGCTCGACAGTTAAAAGAGTTAGAAAATTTCTTATGGTAAAAAATACCCCCATTAACTACCCTATACTCCGTTGCTCATCAAGATAACCAACGGGTCACGGAGTATACCAAAACATCTCATGGCCATTAATTACCTTGCCAAGGGGTTCGTGCCACCTATAGGGATAAAAGGGTCTTTTATGGATGCTAGGTGACATGTGGCGATCTCTGATTGGGTGACATAAATAGTTGCGTTGCTTCGTTTTTTGTGTCTCTTCACCCTATAAATAGTTCAATGCCTCTTCTAACCTCTTGTTTGTTGTTTCTCACTTTCTAGTGCTTGAGCAGAGCTTTCTTCTTCCATCAACTTTTTAAGATCAACGGTTGCTTTAAAGAACCATTGGTTCCTACCATTAGTAGCTCACTCCGCCATCGTTACTATCACGTAAGTTTTCTTTTTTGATTTTCTTTACTTACCTTATTTTGATAAGTAGTTGTCGGTTCTATGTTTGAGAGACGTGTGAGTGGAATCTTAGTTTCCATTCATCGCTTGTAGGTGAGGGAATGTCAGGAAGTAGTGAAACAACGAGTGAGCATTCATCGTCAGTCCATTTGGAATTGGGCAACGATGAGGTCGACTTGTTGGGATATGAATCTGTGTCAAATGACCAATCTAGCTCTGAGAAAGAGTCGTCGGCAAATTCACCCTTAAAGGAAGAGGGTATTGCCAATCCATTAGGGCGGGGGGCTATAGGAAAATTGTCCTTCCTCGAATTTGGTCAGTAAACGATTTTCCTCTAAAAATGACGAAGGAGGTTTTTGATAGACTTTGCCTTCATTTCTAGATTCTCGATGACATCCCCATTTAGAAGGCTTTTAGGGGGGGGGGGGGGGGGAATGTCACATAGGGGAATTGAGTGACATCAATTTTTATGAGGCAGCTTTCATTGTGGGGCTGAGGTTGCTTCTTCGTTATCTCCATCACCAGTTAACGGATCACTTGGGTATATTCGTTTGTCAGATAACCCCCAACGTTTGGAGAATATTCATAGGGGCTGAAGTGTTGTGGGGACAGATAGGTGGAGGCCGTCGGGCCCTTTCTCTTGAGGAGTTTTTTATTGCTACAAGCCTTAAGAGATCTTGGCATCGAAGGGTTTTTATAACTTTATGTGCTGTCAGGCATTGCTGAGGCGAGTATCAAACATGCCCGATTCCAACTGTTTGTGGGAGAGTAGGTTTTTCTTTGTCTAGGGGATTAATTGGGTATGTAAATCCGACGAGTGGGAGAATATAGGTGAGGCTTATGGCCATGCTTATGGGATTATGGATAAGTCTGGTGATTCGTCGGTTCTACCAGTTGTTTTGCCATGTTACTTTAACCGTCGGTTTTGCTATATCATTGCTAAGCTAACTTGGTATTGTTTTTTTGCAGCCCAAGCTCGCCTGACGATTACCCCTGAACAAGAAGACTTCCTCAATCTGATACTAGTGATCCCTTTTGAATAGAGGTCGCGGAAGGCCCTTACTACACTAGACACTTTCCACGCTTTTTGTGGTGGGCCTAAACCTTCACCAGAAGCCTGACGACTCAATTCCTTCTCTTGAACTCGTAAGTTTCATCTTTCATCAGTTTTCTATTTAGTAGTTTGGTATGGAAAATTAATTTCATTTCTCCTGTTGATGTTTGGGTTTCAGAGATGGAGGCTGGGAAGAAGAAGCAAGTTGAGATTAGGAAAGCTGTTGCTCTTCGTGCTCAATAGTTAGGTGGGTTGTCGGTTTCTCCTGCGAAGATTGGCCACAAGAGGAAATAACCGACGAACAAGGGCCAATCTAGCAAGAAGGTCCAAGGTCCTTATGACCGTCTAGATCAGGAGGAGATGGTCCCAACAATGCCCGAGCCTCCTCGTCATGGCTTAGGCAAAGGCTTGATGACCTTTTAAGGTCCTATTGTCAACCCCATCGGTACTCTCTATTGGTTCTTTGTTCTCTTATTCTTCAGGTACCCTAATTGGAGCGCGTGTGGACGATCAGCTCACTGAGGATTTTTGTGCTTCATCGGGTACCGTGTTCTTAATGAGTGCACCTAATATAGCAATGACCTTAGGCCAACCGCAAAAACATTATGGAGACCTATCATTGGTGTTTTGCATTAGGGCATCTTGAAAGCTATTTGGGTTGTCAGTAATGAAGCCAATGGAGAATGGCATAAATGCATATTGTGTGGCTAAATATGGCCCATGGTGGGTGCAGACATTGGGATGTTTATGATCCATGTACTGTCATTTCAATTGGAGTTTTTGATAATAGTCATTTATAAGGAGTGGATTTAGTTCGAGGGCCATGGCATCAAAGGATTGGAAGGGTAAGGATTCGCCTATCCACACTTGAGATGAATCGGGTTTACACACTTTCTTATCCACTTGTAGTCCTACAAGCTTCTAGGTTAAAAAAGATGGGAGAAGTTAAATTGGCTGTAAGATTTTCTTGTTCATCTTTGATTAATACAATTAATACTTATTTGCAACCACTGCTCCCTAAGATGCACTACTTAAGCCCACTATCAGTATATCAACTTGATGCTTTAAGGCAACAAGTTGTTTACTTGATCTCTTTGACGTTAAGCAATTCTGAGCCACCATTAAAGAAGGAGGTCATTGAATACATGCTAGATGTTGGATCACAAACGTGGAGCATAAGGAGAAGCAAAGCGAACTATGATAGAGTCACAACACTCTTGACTGGTTTTCTTGCTGTGATCAATTGGTTTAAGAAAATACGCAATTGGACAAATCCTGCTACTACTATTTTTATTTACATAATATTCCTATTGGTGGTTTGCTTTTCACAAGTAATATTACCTGGAATATTTATCTGCCTTTTCTTAACTGGGCGTTGGCGCTATAGAAAGAAACCAAGACTTCCTCCTCATGTGGATGCCAACTTGTCTCATGCTAATATAACAAATGAAGATGAACTGGATGAAGAGTTTGATCCATTACCATCTAGGAAGACAGGTGAAGTTCTTAAATGGAGATATGATCAATTGAGGATCATTGCTGTGAGGATGCAAACGGTGCTAGGTGACTGGGCAACTCAAGGGGAGAGGTTGCAGTCTCTGTTGAGTTGGCAAGATCCTAGAGCTACAGCTATCTTTGTGTGTTTCTCTTTGATTGTTTGCAGAGTGACATATATGACTCGATTCCACTATATGATTGTTCTTGCAGGTACTCATGTGCTAATGCATCCAAGACTTCATGTCAACTTTCCTTTAGTTCCCCAAAACTTCTTGAGGAGGAAAAAACTGGTAGCATTTTTTGAGAACTCAAATATTTTCTACTAATGTTGGGATGTTCCATTTCACTTTATTTTTAATGGATTTAGTATTGGAGTAAGTACAATTTATGGAAATATTGTTTTCTTTCTTTGGTGGTGGGTATTGTGCTTTCTCTTATTTTTTTTGGATTTTGTATTGCACTTCCAAGTATTATGCTTTAAATAGTCATGTTATTGTTTATTCATTTTGAGAGTAGTATTTAACTAATGTTGGCTGCTGCTTGAATTTACAAAGCAATTGCATACTGTATTTTTGTACTATATATAACCTTACAGTAACTCATTAGGAGATTTTTCAAAATTTATCACTGATTTCTTGTGTTTTGGAGCTTTATGAACTATTTTAATTCAAATTAAATTTGAGCTCTACCTCTTAGAAAAAAAAGGCATATTTAGGGTACATTCTGTATAGAATTTTAAAAATGATAGCGAACTTGCTAACAAGGACTCAGTATGCCATCTTCCTCTGCAATATTCAGGGTCCATTTTTATCTGCAGTTAGATGTCCTTCCACAACTTCTCAATCCAGAGTAAAATAAAGATGTTATTAAATGGAAAATTTCAGGGAGAATGCATGTTTGTAGGGGTTCAATGTAGTTTTTAGGTGTTTTATTTGTGACAATCGAATAATTCGTTTGATAAAAAGCTTTATAATGTTTCAGCACCAAACCAATCTGGTTGATGCATTTGCATTGCAAAGCCACGAATGGCATTATTAGTACTTAATTCTCTTGTAATTTGTGCATGGAATAGTCAATAAAAAGAAACATGAAAGATGCTCTTTGCAATATAAGACCTTTAAGCTCACAATTTTCTTGTCCTCACTTCATCTGTATTATCATCGATTCATTTGATTTTCATTCTTGTAATAAATACAGTTGCAAGGTACAACCACTTTGTAACATTTTGAGAAGCCAGTTTTGAAAGGCCTTATGAATCATTCACGATTAATGCCAGCAAATGATAAAACAGTGAGCGCAACTATGCAGCATATGATAAAATTGATGGTAAACAGAGTAATTAGGCTGTAGTTAGCATGTAACTCCATGCAAACGCATGGATGCATTGAAAATTAAACAAAATTTTTATTATAAAAATATAAATAATTAGTCAAAGAAATTTTTTTTAAAGCGTGTAACACATGCATTCGTGCATACATATAGATACATTTAAAATTAAACACAATTTCTATCATATAATATAGATAATTAGTTAAATTATTTTTTTAAAGTAAACGTAATTAGTCATGTATTAAAATTCTTATCTAAATTTAATACTACTTATGATCATTTTTTTCTTCTAATTTTTAATAAGATAGAATGCGTGGTGATTTTTATTTTATTTATTTTTTGAGAAACATGTGGTGATTTTTATTGAGTATATGTGATTGTTTTTTTTTTTTTTTTTTTTAATTATAGTTTATTAATATTATATTCTTAGTATTTTGCACTCATTAGCTTACTTGACATAAAGATTAAAAAACTTAAGTAGATACATGGCACAAGCTTAAGTGGATAATTACGGTGTAGTTCTCACATAAATTTAAACTTATGGTGCAAAATTGGATTATAATTTCAAATTATAATTCAATTTTCTTTGAACTTTACCTATTAATATACATAGATGACTTATAAATTTGAATTTTTTTTAGTTATATGGTTATATTTTTTATGGTTTATTATATTGAACTCCTCTTTTTCTACACTAAATTAACTAATTTGGCACAAAAATATAAAATTTAGATTAGATGGGACACGTGGCGCAAAATTAAACTCTAATTAAAATTCAATTTTGACACTAAACTCACTTGGCACAAAATTCTAAAATTTAGATTAGATAGAACACATGGCGCAAAATTAGATTCTAATTAAACTCCAATTTGAAATTTAATTGGATTTTCTCTCTACTTTACCTATTATTATATATATATATATATATATATATATATATATATATATATATATTTGCCAATAAATGATAATTTATTAGCAAGCCAAAAATTGGTTTTGGCAGTTATCTCATTTATCAACAACTTGCAATCTTTATTAGTCAATTTACTAGAGATAAGGGGCCATCCTAATTATTTCACAAGAATAGAGCCATCTTTAAACTTTAAAGGGTAAATTATAAGTTTGGTCCTTATCCTTTAAATTGAATGTCAATTTGGTCCCTAATGTTTTAAATGCGTCAATTTAGTTGTTAACCTTTCGGTGTCGTGTCAAAATAGTTCTTGCTGTTAAGTGATGAATGAAAAATGCTAAGATGGCTAACAGTCAAAATAAAAAATTATTATTATGCCACATTAGATGACATGCGTACTGTTACTTGGAATAAATTTTTATTTTAAAAAAAGTTTTTGTTAAAATTGGTATCTCAAAATCATTGTACTCCATACAAGCGACCTATGATCATCTGAATTCTAAAGCATCAATGTCGAGAATGTGGACCTCTTAATTGCTTTCCAATTAGACTACGAGTCACTGAGAAAGTCTTCAAGCTTTGGAACAACTTGTTGGTTCTTGTTGGTTTTGGCAATCAAACTTGTAAGAAAAGAAGGAATCAGCAAGGTTTTGTGCTCCACTTTCTTTGGCTTGATTTTCTCCTTCTAAGTGTAGAACACTTGGGAGTTGAGGTTTGGTTAATCAACAATGAAAAATTATTATAATTAATAGATTTATTCCATACATTTATCCCTATCATTAAACTGACTGAACAATATTACTTCAATTGGAACCTAACGCAATCATATTCTAGATCTATAGCTCAGTTATCTCAAACACATTAGAAGAAAACCTTCAATTTTTGAAAACATGGAAAAATTACAAAACAAATAATTCAAAACCGTAGTTTCCATTGTTTTTCTTAAGTTTCTCAGCAACCAAATTGATGTCCATAAAAAGTTGTGGTCTTTTTCACAAGGCTCAAGTAAAGATTTGAGTTAGTGATTTATCAACATAAACTGGTTTTGAGATCCCAATTTTAACATAAATTGTTCTTTAAAAAAATTCAAAATGACAGCACACATGTCATTTGATTTGGCATAAAAATAATTTTTTATTTTAACCATTAGCCATGTAAGCATTTTTCATTAATCACATGGTAAGGACTATTTTGACACAATACCAAAAGATTAGGGACTAAACTGACACATTTAAAACATTAGGAACTAAATTGACATTTGGTGTAAAGGTTAAGGACGAAACTTATAATTTACCCAACTTTAAAATTCCCAAAATTAGTCTTCAGCACCTTGGGCACATTAGAGAACAACACTTCACCCTTAGCATTTTACATGTTTCAGCCTTGTGGCTTGCATGGCTGCATCCATTGGGACAAGCTCAAATGGTTACATTTTCTCATTCAATTTTCCTAATAATACATTAATGTGGAATTTATATTTATAATAGAAATTACATACAAAAGTTAACGATACTTTGAATCTGAATTACATATTGATTGCTTCAATTCCAAAATTTTCTTTTGCAACCAATCGCTTGACTTATTAACTAATCTAATGATTTTCTCTAGCAATTAGTGTCTTGCCACCGTATTGACCACATTCACCGTGAGCGGGATCATTGTGTGGACATTTTGGCCAAGGAAGGAATTCATAATCCAAATTCCCTTGTTTTGCATCCTAGTCCTCCTTGTATTTTGTACCAGCTTTTAGCTGATGCTTGGGGTGTTGTACACCCTAGACTTTGTAATTCTTAGATAAAATTACCAATATGCACAAGGAAGCAGAACTATTTCCTATTCAAATTAGGAAGAAAGGGGAGGTAGAAAACAAAGGAAGAGTGACAATGTAATTGACAAGATTTAAGTAAGATCGATCCACTCTAATAATATGTAGAAATTTTTGATAAAGTGATAGAGAAAAAAGAAAGAGGAAACAAGATAGTTTACGTGGTTCGGCTTTGTGGCCCACATCCGTGGAACAAGAGCCAAAAATGGCTACATTTTCTTGTTCACTTTTCTTGATAATACATTACAATAGAAACTATATTTATAATGCAGATTACACAAGAAGTCAGAATTTGAATTTGATTTCCATATTAATTGCTTCAAAGTCAAACCCACAAATTTTTTTTTCTAGCAATCTATACCTTGACGTATTCCTATGATTTTCTTTGACAATCAATGTCTTGATTTGGTCTTCAATGACATGAAAATCGAATTCTACTTTGCTAAATAGCTTGAACAGTTCCTGCTTTAGCAACTGCAAAAAGCATCGAATCTTTTGCAGAACACAAGCGAGATAGGGCTACTCTCTCACATCTAGGATGGAACCTTCATTTCAGCCACCTTGCTCATCAGTTTTAAAATACTTGCATAGCTATGATAAAAAAAGATATGGTGATTGGTGACAATGGATCACCTTGCCTCAAGCCTCTTCTCCCTTTTATATAGCCCACCAGAGAGAAATTAATGACAATTGGAAAATGGGGCGAGGTAATGCAAGCCTCAATCCATTCAATAAATTTTGTGGGATGCCAACTTTAGTCAGAGTATTGGGAAGAAACTTCCAATTTACTACGTCATAGGCCTTCCCTACTTTAATAGCACATCGACCAAGGTTCCTATGATAATTCCTCACTAATTCCTGAGCTAGGACATTCTCAGCAATTCTCCTCCCAGGTATCAAGGCAGTTTGTGTGGAACATATCAATTTATCAAGACAACTCTTCAATTTATTGACTAATATATTTGTAATGCATATGTATATTGTATTCCAACAAGAAATTGGTCTACATTCTGTCATATTAGAGGGCTTAGGGATCTTAAGAACTCAAAAGTAATTAAAGTAGCTTTTACCTCCCCAAGAAGCTTAGATGAAGAGAAAAAACTAATGAATGGCAGCAAGCACATCTCTCTGTACAATATGCCAAGCCTATTTGAAAAAATGAGCTGCATATCAATTAGGTACAAGAGATTTGTCTCCATTTAGTGAGAACACGGCATGCTTAATCTCTGCATCAGTGATTCTTTGTTCCATATTGGAATCTCATACTGCATTATCTGAGCAACGGCAATAGAGTTAACAAAACTAGTAAGGCAGTACCAAGCACTTTCTAAAAGATACAGATATCTAGATTGCAGATTTCTTGCATATCCTCAATTTGATTCCCTTGGTCATCAAAGAGGCATTTGATTGAATTCCTAGTGACTTTCACCATCCTATGAAAAGAAGCACTATTATGGTCCCCTAAACTTAGCCAATTGATCCCAGCTTTACAATTCAAAAAAGCCTCTCCAGCACCTAAATTTCTATGAATTCCCTCCAAAGTTTGACTGATTAAACTCCTCTGATATGACTTTCAAGAGCTTTAATCTCTTGCACAAGATGTAGACTCCATAAATTTGATCTATCGACTGCCTGAGCACTCCTAAGGCAGGGAACAACATAATTTGATCTAATGATTTCTTCAAGGAGGTGGCAAGATAATTCTCACTAAGAATATATTAGCCATATATGTAAATACTTTACAGTATCTAAAAACACATTATTGAGAAGAAAGCAAGAAAAAAGTAATTCATCCATGAATTAAAACAAATTTTGATGAATCATGATAAGTATAATAGAGCATAACCATATTTATTAATGTATATCTGTGGAAGCAGTGATACCTACAGCATGCCCTATTGATGGGGGCAAAATATCATGTAGTTTTTCTATCATCCTCTGAAGTTTACTCAACTTGTTTACCTCACCTGTCTGCAACAAAAATCTTTCCAACATCCGAAATACTGCTTCACTTATATGCCTCCCCCTCTCCAATACTTGTTTGGAGCAGTCAAATGCTTCTTGCACCCTCCCCCGAGAGCACAATCCTGTCACCAGCAGATCCAATGCATGCCCATGAGGACAATATCCTTTTTCCACAAGGTAATTCCATAAATTCAAACCCAAATCAACCCGACTATTTTCACAGAACATTTTCATTAACATCACTACTGTTCGTGTTTGGGGCACAAAATTTCTCTCAACCATCTTGTGGTATAGCTCACAAACACCCTCAATGCCATTTGACCTCATTGATCCTAAGAACATGATATGATAGGTCATACTGTCATACTTTATACGTTTCTCCTCCATTTCATCCATCAGAGCAACTGCAGAATTCAGATCTTTTGATCTAACAAGTGAGCTCAACAAAGCATTATAAACCCCAGTATCAGGGTGTAGGTTCCTCAAAGGAATTTCATCAAACAATTGCCGTGCCTTGGTTGTATTTCGGACAATTCCCGCTCCATGAATCAGAGTAGTAATAGTTTCCAACGTTGGCAAGCAATTCACCTGTTCCATTTCTTCAAGAAGTCTTAGACCATCACCAAAGCAACCTTTCTTACAATAAGCATCAATTCTGATATTATAAGTTATTCTATTTGGCTTAAAACCTCTTCGAACCATTTCATGATAAAACAGTTCTACTGCAGTAACATTGCCTGACTCCTTGAACCCCAAGAGCAAGATATTCATGGTCTTGGTGTTAGGTGGAAATCGAGAATGCATCTTTAGGAACACTGAGCGTGCCTCCTTCATCTGCCTCTGTGTGCAGTATGCTTGAAGTAATACATTGAACTCATCGGTACCAAACTTCCTCCCAACAAATATATCATTCTCCATTTTTTGAAATGCCTCCAGGGTATCTTCAAAAGATTGGAACTTTGCAATTTTTGACAACATTATACTCATAGACTTAAGGGTGAGCAAGGAAGGATGTCTTTGATGGATTTCTTCCATCAGTTCCCAAGCTTTATCAAAATACCGCATCCGAGTAAGGATGTGGAGTGTCTTTTCAAAAGCATCTGGACTTGGACAGAACTGTGAATGATGGAGGTAAAATTTGAAGAATTCAAGTGCTTTGAGACCATTGGAGTGGGCTGCAAAGAGGCGTCCAAGAACATTCTCCACAAAGTTGTTGGAAAGTATAGGTGGGGGTGTGTACTGAAGAAGGGTAGGTTGAAGTGGTTGATCAGGAAATGGATGATCATTAATAATTCTGATAATCTTGTTGATTTCACTATTGGTTTCTGAAGATAGATTTGATTGGTTGGATGATTTAAAAGCAACAGTGAGCAAAGAGGCAAGCTTCTCAGGCAACTGGGTATGGTTGGATCTCTTTTGTCTTATCCAAAGGGTCATTCTCTCTTTCTAGAGAGTAAACACAGTGAGTGCAACTCTGCAGCCACCTCTATACTCGGTGGCAATGCTTCATTGATCTCAATACCCTTGACATTCAAAGCAAGCCAAGAGTTAGATATAGACATAATACTGGAAATATCCAAAGCAAACAAGAATTAGACATAGAAATAATACTGAAAACATCCTTCTTTTTTGTGCAAAAACATCTGAATTCAAACAACTATTAGTGACAAAATATGACAATTAAGATCCACTAAAACCAAGTTTATTCCTTACTGCATTAAAATCATATACATTTTTTCTTATATTGCATTAAGAAGTCTAATGAACCTGCAATAAGTATCCATTTTTAAAGCTGATATTATAGCAACATGTAACCCACAAGTTTTTACTTCAACAAGCTCTGTGAGGTTCATTAGTGTCATAGGCATAGAACAAAATAAAGACAATTAATGGGGATTGATCTGTCAGCAGATCAAATTCCTGAAGCTCTTAACTTGAAAAATTAATCAAAAGAATCACAAGATCTTAGTCAATTAGATATCAGTAACTGATAACCTTGTGTAAACTGAATGTACATAGTGGTGTGAAGGATGTAAGGGAGAGACCGTGGAAGCTCATTCATACTGTTATATATCTTATATCAACTTTAATAATAATAATAATAATAATAATAATAATATTTTTTTTTAAAGTTTACTGTCATAATAATTTTGGTACTTGATTTGTTGACCCCTGTATACTTCCTGTGTACTAGGGTGTCCCTTTTTTTATATCAATAATTCTTATTACTAATTAAAAAAAAATTGTACAAATACTTCATGATCAAACCTCCAATATGTTGGTTAAAAACTTGAAATTGAGCCTACCCCAGCTGCAATTCATACTCTAAAGATCAGGCTACAATTTCATCGATGTTCTTTTAGTTTTCAAGCTCATCAAAGTGAGTTTACAATCCAAGCTCAAACTTAAGTTTCCGGCTGAATCAATTGCCAAAACAAATCTTGAGCAATACTACAACACTAAACTTCTAACCCGTTCATTTCATTCAGGTGTCATCAATTCTAATAAGATAATCATTTGAATACCTACCAAACAAACCCTTTTCCTTTTGGGGGGCAAAAACCTTACATAAGGCTTAATGGATTGAGAAAGCTGTTGTAATACATTGCAATAGTTCACAGAAGTACATATTCATGTGATATTCCTGGCACTCAAATATGATGGATTAGAAAAATTATTGTGCTCAATTGATAGAGAGAGAAGGAAAAAAGGAGCAAGTTTGCTAATGCACAACTGCATGCCCTACCAAACATGACAGACTCTGACCAAAGAAAAAAAAACACACCTGACATATCCTTTGCACCTTCCTATATATATATATTATAGTTTTATTGAAAAGAAAATGCATTCACATTCACGATGGTGAACACAGAATTTAAAAGATTACAAAGCAAAGCTAACAGAAGTTTGAAACTCAAAAACAAACGTAGAATTAGTAAAACCCCAAACTCAAACAAGGTACACAGCAATAAGGATTTGAATTGATCAAGGGATCTCTCAATATATCCTTATGTGCGAGAGTGCATTCCTTCCACATGAACCACATCAAACATGATGGCACTAAATTCCAAACCAATTCTCTCCACCCAAATAATAGGCTGAACTCCAAGCTTAGAAAAAAAAAAAAAAAAAAATCACACCACAACGCAAAGCAACATCACAATGAAGCAATAAGCCAATATAAGTGTATCACCATTTCCCCACTAAGCAATAATCCCCACATTTCCAGCATATTACTAAATATTCCCACCATGTGCAAATGGAATATGAGGCTCATACATCAACGATTTATTTCTCTCTTTAGTAGATGGGTAATTTGTTCAAAAGAAAAAAAAAATCTTACGGATAAAATTACTCTATTATAGTATCCAAATAAGACCTAAAAACTGTGAAGAATTCAAACAAGAGACAGTGTAGTGTAGTAATTACCAGTGACGTTGAGCACGAACTTGGCGATTAAGAAGAGCTCCACTTGGATGGAGTTTGGTGTGGAAGAGAGATGGAATGAAGTCAGAAAAGGAGGGTGTAAATTTAGATATTATGAGAGAGAAAAAGTGACATATAGAATAAAGAAACATATAGAAACTCTTGACAGCACAAAATAATTCTGCCCATTGGAGGGAGAGAGTAGAGACATGAGTTTGTGATTAAGCAGAGAGCGATGGATGAATAGACGGAAGTCGGGCGAGTAACGCGATGGAGATGAGTATTGCTTTGTGAGGGAAAGAAGTGAAGAAAAGGCTATTGATCAATTGTTGTGAGAGGAGAGGATGGAGAGAGGTTGGAAAGAGCTGTGTTTGTGTTTCTGTAGTTGTGTAGAATTCTGTGAATGATTCCCCTTTGGACCAAAATGTCCTTTTTTTCAAAGGAAATTAAAAAAAAAAAAAAAAGGATCATTGTCCCCAAGTAATCAGTGTAGGGTAGTTTATTAGTACCACCAAGATTATTTGCATAATGGCAATATCTTCCAAAAAAATTTAAGATGTCCAAAACTACAAATTTTCCTTGGCAACTACTTTATATTTCCACTTTTTTTTTTCATTTTTCATTTTCATTATACAAAGATGTCGGGGATCACTAACTTCGTCTCCTCAAAATCATTAGATTGAATAGCCAAAAGCCTTTTATAGCTCAGTGGCATTGCTTAATATCCTTTATAAGGAGAACTCAGGTTCAATTTCCCCCTCCCCACTTGTTGTGATTTGTAACAAATGATTATCAAAAAAGAAATCATTAGCTTGAATAGCCAATAGAGCTTTGTAACTTAGTGAGATTGCCTTGTCTCCTTTATAAGGAGACCCTAGATTCAAATATCCCCTCTCCCACATATTGTAACAATTGAAATATCCACACAGCAAAGAAGAAAAAAAATGATTGGCTTAAATAGTCAAAATTGAAGGAACACAACAGCACAATACAACTGAATTAACTAAAAATAAGTTAAATAACACTATATCTGAAGTGGAAGAAGCTATGAAACACAATGATGAAGTTGGTCTGGAACAATGAAGCTCATATGATAGATAGGAACCAGTTTCTTTGAGTCTGGATATATCCAAATTAACCATTCCAAGCCCCAACCCAAAAAAAAAAAAAACGAGAATCACAGCTTCTCCAACCCAAAGGCCAAAGCCAGAATAAAAAGAAAAAAAATAAATTATCATCAGTGTATACAGTTTTATATCATCAGTTTTATGTTTCATCAGTGTATACAGTTTTATGTTTCAGCAGAGAGAGAAGAAAATTTAGACAAGGCATGAAAGCAGCAATAGAAGAAGAAGAAATTGGCACTGCGGGGTGGGCTAAAGAAAAATGTTAAATTTAAAAAAAAAAAAAAAAATATATATATATATATATATAGTACTAAAACGACGTCGTTTTAGTAGTTGATATTTAATTTTAATATCAGTTATAAACGACGTCGTTTTTTATCAGATTTAAACCCTCCTAAACCTCTAATCCTAGGTCTATTAATTCGTGACCCGGCCACCTCTCTCTCTCTCGCGCGCGCGTTTCTTGGAGTTTCATTCACCACCTCCACTCTCCTTTTTGTCAGAACGAGTTTGTAGTAATAGTATAGACTATAGAGTAGAGAGCCTCCAACTCCAACTCCGTAGTGTCCGCCGCGACTCGACTCTCCCATTGCAATCCAGTATGTAACTATGATATGATTGATTTGCCCTTTCTTTGTTTTCTTTTCATTAGTAATCTTAACTTCTCTTTTTAGAGACAATCTTTTATTATTTCAATCAATCACACTCTCAAATCAATGTATTTTTTTTGTGTAACAACATGTTTACTATGATATTTGATTCTTCTTGTGTTTGTTGAATTTTGGAAAGCTTTTTCTTTATGTGTTAGGAGGGAGTGACCAATATCTTTATGCGTTCGAACTTGGAAATTAAATAAATAATAATTATGTTGCAGTGACCAAATCAGAAGAGAGATCACGGCGACAAATTCGAAAAGAAGCTCGGTTGGAAAAGAAAGCTCAGATACATGAAGCTCGCCTCCAACATCAGGTCAAACTTTATCTATATGTAGTTTTGTTTTTATAGTTATGGACTCAGATTAAATTTATTTATTTAATTATTTTTACTTTTTGTTCTTATAGAAAGCTCTAAAGCTTAAGAAAATGTCCAAAAATGTGAATAAATCTTCTGGTAAGATTAAGAAGAATGTAAAAAAGAAAGAATTTTTGGCACCAAATGGAAACTCTGAGTCTGAGAGTTTGGAGAAGGAGAAATCTAATTCTAACATCCTGCCAAAGGAAGTTAAAGTTGAGGAGGATAAGCCGCTGCTGAAAAGAAAAAAGGGTTCTAAAGGAATATTGAAAAAAAAGACTAAGTTTGAGGAGTATCTTGAAATGGGCATGCACAATTCTACTCATTTATTAGCAGAAGAGGACTTGGAAATGGAAAGGAAACTTGCCAAGAAACTCAAGGTCAAGGATGGTGGAAAATTAGGGGGAGAGGATGATGGTATCAATTTCTTGTTTGATTCTTCTGGGGAAGAAGAAGAACTCCAACAGTCTTTCGGAAAGAGATCTGAAACTAAGAAACAGAAGAAGAAGAGCATTTCATTGGATCAAGCAGATCACCCTATTGTGGAAACTTCTTCTGAACCAGTGGAAACATGTGACGTACATATTTTGGAAGAAGTTCCTGATGAGGACGAGCCTTCTTCAAGGAAGAAGCATAAGAAAAGAAAGTTGTTGGAGCAAGAACAAGAAGGTGACATGGTGGTTGATACAGCTGTTGTTACATCCAACCCCGTCCAGTCTTGTGCTGCCAAAGAAGTTCCTGCTAATGCACCTGCAGGGAAGGGCAATGGAAAATATGTTGCTCCTCATTTGAGAGCCCGTGCAGGAAATGAGTCAGAAGAGGATATCCAAATACGTAGACGTGTACGTGGTATGAAATCTATGCTTCTTAAGTTTATTAGGCTCAGTTTCTATTTTCTCTCTGAATTTCTGATCTTTACCTTTGTTCCAGGTCTTCTGAACAGGTTATCTGAATCGAATGTGGAATCAATAACGAGGGAAATATCCAATATTCTTCATGTATGCCATTCTTCATATACCTTATTGTTTTTATATATTCTGTCTAAATTTTCCTCCATGATGTGTTCTGTATATTCCCAGACCATGGCAAATGGGAATAACAAAAGAAAAATCATATGAACTGCAACTCTTATGACAATAGACTAATTTGTTATGAATAGGTGGTAAACAGTCGAGGTGGGGTTAGCTCTAGGTTCTAATTTCACCAACAAAAATTGGAAGACTGATATCTAGGTCAAAAGGGTTTACATTTTAAACATTTCTGACATCATTTTGTCCAATTTTTTTACCCTTGACTTATAAAAAAAAATTGACCCTTGAGAACTGTCATTGGAAGTTACAGTCTGCAGTTGCTTTACCGTCACTTATTTAATATTTCAGCACCTTGAAACTTACTATTGAACTATTATCTTGTCAATTTTTATCAAAGTATTCACCTTGTTTCAACCATCTGCAGTCTATTACTCGTGGTGCTGCTTCTCAAATTTTCAGTGAGGAGGTTTTGGCGTCTTGTTCTGGAGGTCCTCGTGGCAATGAACAGTTAAGGGTTTATTTATTCTCTTTTGATTCTTTTTATTTACTTACTCAAAATCAAAATTTAATTAATTAATTTTTTTTGTTTTGTTACTTAAAAATTGTTCATCTGTGTTGGGAATGAATCTATTCAACAGCGCTTTGCTTTGCATGCAAATGTGCTCCTCGTTAATTTTCTTTCCACCTGACCTTTAATTGAAATTTTACTACTCTGGTTTAGTAGGTCTTCAAGCCCTCAAAATTGTAATAAACAAATAATTAGAGAGAGAGAAAGAAGGTTGTGTAGGTGGAAGATGGAGCTTG
Organism: Quercus parvula; assembly: GCA_030820535.1. Lineage (NCBI taxonomy): Eukaryota > Viridiplantae > Streptophyta > Magnoliopsida > Fagales > Fagaceae > Quercus > Quercus parvula. The sequence goes on along the minus strand of JAUAME010000011.1, from coordinate 20,259,749 downwards.
GTAAGTGGTTATGGCACTTTGGGAAGGAAGTTCATAGGTTATGGCATCAGGTTATAGCAACCAAATACGAAGTGGGTAGTGGGGTCTGGTGTACTAGGGATGTTCGAGGGACTCGTGGTTGTGGAATTTGGAAGAATATTAGAGTAGGAGATGAGAGTTTCTTTAGATAGGTGGACTACATTGTGGGGGAAGGCCATTGCATTCGTTTTTGGTACAACCCTTGGAGTGGACCTGTACCTCTAAAGGGTCTCTATTCGAATCTTTTTGCTTACTCTGTGTCTAAAGAAGCTTCGATTTTTGATTTGGTTGTTTCTACTTTAGAAGGGGGTAATAGGAGTTGGAATTTACAATTCCGTTGAGCTTTTCATGACAGGGAGATAGAGGGAGTATGTTCTTTGTTTGAGCATCTTTACTCCAATGTGCCAAGGGGCGAGGGAAATGATACATCGATTGGAATTTGAATCGTTCTGGTGTTTTTGATTTTCATTCTTATTATAATTTTTTGACTGTTCCGGATGGTTCTCCTTCTATCTCTTTCCCTTGGAAGAGCATTTGGAGTATAAAGGTACCTAAAAGGGTTTCTTTCTTTTTATGGACAGCGGCTAGGAGTAGTATTCTTACCATTGATAGTCTTGTTCAAAGACGTCTACCTCTAGTTAATTGGTGTTGCATGTACCACTATGATGAGGAAACTGCAAATCATCTTCTACCCCATTGTAAGTTTGCTTATGTTTTGTGGGGTGAAGTTCTTTTGATATTTGGGATCTAGTGGGTGATGCTGAAGAGAATAGCCTCCCTTCTTTTTGGTTGGTGGAATTGGCTGGGGAAGCATTCTTCTAATATTTGGAATGTGGTTCCAGCTTGTCTTATGTGTTTAATTTGGCAGGAACGTAATAATCGAACTTTTGAAGATATTGTGAGATCTGCAGAACTTTTGAAGCCTATACTAGTTGGGACTTTATTTCAATGGGCTAGAATTTGGGGTTTTACATAATGTATTTCCATTTTTGATTTTCTCCTTTCTATTCGCATCTCTTATTGAGTTGCTTGTATCAGTTACATAGTGTTCACCATCGTGAACATGATGTCCTTTTTATGCAATAAATCTTTGATTACTTATCCAAAAAAAAAAAGAAGTTGGAAGATGAAGGAAGACTGAATTAGAAAATTTATAGGCACAACAAGAAAAAGAGATTGATAATATGGAATTCACACACAACCATAAGCTAGATAAAGGGGAGCTATGCTCAACTGCAATGATAATGATCCTAATAAACAATTCAAATGGCATAGTCTAGATCCTCACTTTTAGAACTATATAGGCATGACACCAACAACCCTCCTGATTGCTTCATTGGAATCCATCCTTCATTCGAGCAGTGTATGATTAGGAGTTGTAACCCTTGGATTCCTTTTTGAAGAACTTGCACTTGGTTAAGATACATTGGTTTCAAGAGGATTGGATGACTTGGATTTTATGTAAGGCTCAGTATTTCACAATTAGAACTTATTATAGAACTTTGAGGATAGGAGGGGATCAGTCTTTCCCTTGGTGAATTGTATGGTGAGTAAAATCTTCTCTGATATATATATATATATATATATATATATATATTTTATGTGGGTAACAGTGAAGGGCAGGCTATTAACAACTGACAACTTACAGAAACGAGGTTTTGTTATTCCCATCTGGTGTAGCATGTGTAAGTCTGATGAGGAGACAGTCGATCATCTATTTCTACATTGTCATGTAGCTAGAGAGTTATGGGATTCACCATTTTGTCTTCTTGACATGAATTGGGTGATGCCTGGGTGGGTGTCCAACCTATTTCTAAGTTGGGCTGGTCTTCCTGTTAAAAAGAACTAGTTGAAAATACAGAGTGCAATTCTGTCTTGTGTGATGTGGACTTTTTGGAGAGAGGATTTTGTGCATTTTGAAGAACGCTCAGTACTTCAGTTTAAGTCACAGATGGTGGGCAATTTATTTGAATGGGATCATGCTGCGTAGCACTCCTCTACCTTTGCATCAGGTCTTTTGTCATTTCTCAATAGTTTGTATCTTGGTTTGCATGTTCTTTCATCTCTTCTTTTTCTGTTTAGTGTTTAAGAGTATACTCCTTGTGTACTTGGGCCTGGTCCCATTTTCTTTCTAATGAACTACTTATTTACTGATTAAAAAAAATCCATTTATTGTGTAGACACTTTTCAACACAAATACAACTTCCAAAATAATCAAACACACAACTTTCAATGCTAACACAACTCATTAGACACATTATCTATCTACATGAATTCAATTTTATTTTCAAGACAAGATCAACTTGACCAAAACCATGTTCCAAAGCAAGCAACCCTTTGACTTCTGAAGCTATCATAGCAACAATGGTTCAAATAGTGATGTTACCTGTTAGCTGGTAGATAACTTTGGTACTGGTATGATATCACCTATTGGTAACACATTATTCACTACATTGACCTGTTTGATGTTACCCTTACAAGATTGGCTCATATGACAAAAACCTAGTCAACATTGAGCCCCCATGGCACTGCATCAGAGGGCTTAGAGTTTCAATTTATCTTCTTGATTTTCATGTTGAGAGTTGGGAAAAGCTACCAGAGGTGATGTTAGCAGTGGCATGGCAGTAGTGGTGGTGGCAGAAGCACAAAGGAATGGAGAGGGGTGAGGGCACAAGGGAATGACGAGATATTTTCAGCTTTGCTTAAAGGGAAATCATTTTCGGCCTCTTTGGAGTTATTTTCATTGGCTTTTGAAAGTGTTTTCTGTGGACCAAAATTTTCTACCACACCATTGGCCAGAAAATGTGGAAAACATTGTTAGGAGAATATTTTCAATCGAAACGAACAGAATGTAAAAGTTTAAACTGCTCTTGGCCTGCAATTATATCTTAGCTAAGCTGCGTCAGCTATTTTTGGTTTTCTTAAATTTCTTTCTCTGTTTTGTTGATTTGGCAATAGCTTTTTATAATAAAAAAAAATGTTTCTGTTTTTTTTTTTTTGGTTGATAAAATGATAATCTGTTTCTATTCATAATTGTCTATATGCTGTTGCCTCTAAATTTTATTTCAAAACTGTAGTTAATAATTGTCTTTTTTGAGAAGCTTGTAAGCTTCATTAGTTGAAAGACTTGGATTGCATATGCATCAATTAATTTTGCAGGATGAAGGTCTCTTTGCAAATCAAAAGTCTCTCCCTTAAGGCCCAGTGGAATATTTTGATCCAAAACTTGTATAATTAATGGCACAAGATGGAATTTCATATTCCATTTTGCTGCAATTGTCTTATGTGGATGGAAAATATTTTCGCTATGGTTATTAATCAAATTCTATTAGTCCATAGGTAAATATAAAATTGGGTCCTTATCATTGTTTCTCCTTCTTATAATTGTCTTAATAGTTGCTTGCGTGCTCTTTGTGTAGGTATGCTGCTGTTTTTGGTGCTTTTGTTGCTGGGATGGCATGTTTATTTGGAAATGAATTTAGTGCAAAGCTTATGGCTTCCCTTGCTAAATGTTTTGAGGTACACCTTATACTCCAAAATTTATTAGATCTTTATTATAGCAGGTTTTATGTTTGGATTCTCAAGATTAATTACTTGAGAAATTTTTGGCTTTAGGTGGCAAAAGCCTTTGCTAAGATTTTAGTAACTGTACTGAAATATCTGTTTTTGTACCCAGGATGAGTACCACAAAGAAGACAATCTTTCTTTGCGAAATATTACTCTTTTGCTCTCCTATTTATACATTTTTGGAGTTTGCTCAAGGTAGGTAACTTGTGTTTTCCTTGACGCTTTGTAGAAATATATTATAGTGAGAAGTAAAATAATTTTTCAAGAACTAAAAGCATATATCATACACTAGTTAAAGTGGGTTACTGGATGAGACAATAATTTTCTGGGCAGCCAAATTTCTGCTCATTAAAACTTTCTAGTACATATCAAGGTACATGCTTTGTCAAGAATGGAGGGATGAACCATGAACATTTGCAAGCGCAATGTTCTTATGATAATGTGAACATCAGTTGCTTTACATTCATTAAAATTACTAGGTTATGGTAAGACGTGGTTGTGTATTCCATGACAGTGATTCTGAAATTGCTTCATTTTACTGAAACAGAACAGAAGGAATTGGAAATTATTATGCTTTTTTGTTATAATGTAGCACTACACTTTAGGATGATGTGGCATGATGTAACCAAGGAGTTCTACCTCATATGAAACTTTCTTATCACATAAGAATAGATGGAAGGTGAGGCCGTGAATTCAAAAATCACTAAGTGCGTGTGTAATTTAAAAAAGAAAAAGAAAAAGTCATGCTCAGTGAATCCATAATACCTAGGTTGCATTAATTAACCTTTTTTTTGGATGATGTGGCATGATGTATCCATGCAGTGAATCCATAATACAAGCAATCTTTGTACAAAGCAGTAGCTGCTTGATGAGTGTATATGTCTTTGCACAGTTCACTGACATCTGTTTCAATTAGTGTCTTTCAATTCTCTCATTGTACATAATGGCTCTATATAATAGCTATACTTCTGATGATGCTTCCCAGTGATTTGATATATGATTTTCTGCTAACGTTGAGCAAGCGGTTAACAGAGATTGATGTCTCTGTCATCTTGACAACTTTACAATGTAAGCCTCTTTACAATTTGGTATTTGTTTTTAGCATATGTGGTTTTTATGGCCTTTATAGATTCTTGTCAGAATTCTTCCAACTTTAAGCTTTTAATATCAATGGAGATCCACCTTTTCGCCAAAGCTTGCATATCTTTTTTTTTTTGATAGGTAATCAGAAAACTATTATTAATGAGAAAATAAGGAAAAGTACACAATGTTCATGATGATGAACAAAAAAAAAAAAAAAAAAGAGAGAGAGAGAACAAACAGCACAACAAGAAGAGAAATCAAGAAACTAAGGTAAGGGATAGCATGAACTCAGAGAGAGAAGAACAATCAGTAAAACCCCAACAACGAGACCAGTCGAAAAGACTACGTTGGCATAAAACCTTTAACTCATCCAACATCTTCTCCTTATCCTCAAAGGAACGGCGATTACGTTCCAACCACACAATCCACATTAAGCACCCTGGAACCAAATTCCAAATGTTCGAATTATGATTCCCAAGCCACTGATGCCAACAAGATAACAACCCCACCACTGAACCTAGCATAACCCAATGAATACCAAAGGCCTGAAGCATAAAACTCCATAGGGAATGAGTAATAGGACAATGAAGAAGAAGATGATCTACCGACTCCCCATCACAACAACACATACAACACCAAGAAGCCAACGGGCGACCCCTAAGTATTAGATTGTCCAAAGTGAGGATCCGATCATGAGCAGCAGTCCACAACCAATATATATCATTTCTGTATTAGTATCGGTATTATATATATATATTCCATAACCAGTTCATTTTTCTAAGTTTATTAGTAGCTTGATGTTACTGTTCTAGCTTTTTTATAGTATCATGATAGTGCTGGCAAGTCATATCTAATGTGAACCGTGGTTAACTATATAGGCTGTGGCATGAAAATAAGGGCTGATGATCCTGCTGCCATGAAAAATTTTATTCTCAATGTTCAGAATAGGGTCAATGAGTTGAAGGTCTCCTCTGGAGATGGCCAGGAAAATATAATTAGCAAAAGGGTAACCTTATGTAACTTAAGTTTTATTATGAAAAGGGTTCTTTTTATTATTTCCTTTTCTTTTTGCATATAATTCATGACTTTTTGCAGATGGAATTTATGCTTGAAACCATATGTGACATCAAGAACAACAAGAAAAGAGTTAAAGAGGATCCTGCTCATCACACACGGATAAAGAAGTGGCTGCAAAAGGTCTTGCTAGTTTATTTGTTCATTCTTATAAAATTTTGTTCATCATGGTGACATGGTCTTTTTCATTTTATCATTTTCTATCACTTTGTTTTATTTTATTTTGCCAAGAGCCTTTTAGTTCAATTAGTACCTTGTGGTGTTTGAACAAAGACGTCCGGGTTCAAATCCCCCATTCCCCATTATAACTATCAAATATATCATTTTTTTTTTTTGGGGGGGGGGGGGGGTGTGTTGATTTTTAAGGGGTTGGTATGTTTGATTTGGCTGGAATTTCATTATATCAATAGGAAGAGATGTTACCAGTAACTAGGTTAGCGTCACTGTGGAGTGTCTACAACTAACAAGAGCAAGGTTGGGGAGGCTTTTTTGTATAGTTAATCTTGCCTCTTATCTTCAAGTTTCTTTGCACTGTTAATGTGTCTATATCTGTATGAATGGTTTTTTTTTTTTTTTAATTGGGGAAATTACACTTTACTCTCTTAAACTATACCCCTTTTACACTTAACCCCCCTAAACTACAACAATGCACACTTAAACTTCCTAAACTATCACCCACATAACACTCCCCCCCCCCCCCCCCCCCCTCCCCCCCCCTCCTAACCTATAAGAGTGCACACTTACCCCCTAAACTTTTAACAATGTAACACTTTGCACCCCATCCAATGGATTATAGTTTAGGGAAGTAAGTGTGCATTCTCATTGTTTAGGGTAAGTGTAAAAGGGGTATAGTTTAAGGGGTAAAGTGTGCTTTCCCATAGTTTAGGAGGGTAAGTGTAAAGGGGGTATAATTTAGGAGGGTAAGTGTACATTCTTATAGTTTAGGGGGTAAGTTTAAAAGGGGTATAGTTTAGGTGAGTAAAGTGTAATTTTTTTTGGTTGTGTAGTTAATGTTGCCTCTTACTATCAAGTTTCTTTGCACTAGTAATGTTATTTTATTTGGTTTTCTTTCAGAACTAATTTTGGAGTCATGAAAACTTAAGATTCATGTGTACGTTTGTTTTTTAATTTTAAAAATCTGACTGTACTGGCTGGTTGGATCAATTTAACTGAGAACTGGCCTCCAGTCCGGTTTTTAAAACCCAAAAAACCAGAATTTCCTTCTGTGAACTGTCTGAACTGCAGTCAAACTGCTTGGTTTGCTAAACCGGGCACAGGTTTGCCAGTTTTCTTCCCTGTAATTTCACTAAAAATGGATGGCAGTCGATCTCCATTGGTAGTTGCCGGAAGCCTAAGCCATTTTTTGCTCATCGCTGGAAGCTCCACCATTACTAGATTTCATCTTTTAATTTTGGTTAGAAGGGTTGATCTCAGCTAGGAAGCACTTGCACGGATACGGAATGGTGACATGGCAATTTTTGAAAAACTAGGACATAGGTATGGCGGGGATACAATTATTAATTAATTAATTGTATGTGTATATGTATATATATATATATATATAAAGACAAATTTAAAAAGAAGCTATTCACATGTGGGTTGGTGGAGAAGATAAATGCAAAATAAAGATAAACACAAACGGACAAACCAAGTGAAAAGGGCAAAAGGGGAAATCCTTGAGGAAAACAGATTTGAACTGAGTGAGAAGAAGAAGAAGAGATCGAATGAGAGGAGGAAGAAGAGGGAGGAGATCACCTGAGAGGAAGAAGAAGAAGACAAGGGAAGAGATCATGAGAGAAGGGGAAGGGAGGAGATCAATCAGCGTGAGAGGTGTGTTTCAGGTTTTCATTTGTTTTTTTTTTTTTTTTTGGCTGAGACCATGTTGCATCCAGCCATGTCCCTCATTTTTTTCAAAAAAAAAAAAAAAAAGAGCTGGGACATGCGTGCAGCCGTGTCGGACACGAGCTCGGCAACCCAAGCGCCGTGTCTGTGCTTTCTAGGATCTTAGTGATCTGTTTGTTTGGGGAAGAGAGATTTTTGAGAGGGGAGAGAGACACACAGCGACTCAGTGAAAGAGACTAGGGTATTTGTTATGATATGTTTCTTTGGGAAAGTGAACTAAGAGGTATAGGGGGGGGGGGTTGTGGGGGAGACATGAGTCATGACTTTTACTATTCTTTTCAGTCTTATTTTGTATAATTATATTAGTATTTTGAATTTTTTGTATTATCATGTTGTGCAAATATTTTAGGAGAATATATATTTAATCTTTGTAATAAATTATGAAAATATCAGCTTGTCTTTAATTAAGATATAATTTAAACCTCTTTATTAAATATTATTTTAGTTAAGATTGCTAAATTTTGAACATTTAACTTATTTATTTTCATATTAATTTATTACTAAAATATACGTTACGTTATTACAGTTTGAACTTCGGTTGAACCCCAATCTAGCCTTAAAACCTTGAAGCCATGTTCTTTCTAGTTCTTTTGGCAATTTGGTTTTTAAAATCTTGTTTTGTTGTCAAAGTCATGGTACTTGGTAAATGACTTGGGAAGCACGGGTGAGTCATTTTGGTCAGTGCACCCGCATTGGACTCTTTGAGGACGTGTCGTGTGGCCTGGACGCAGCTGCACGCATCCCCTAACGATTTTTTTTCTTTTTTTGACACGGCCCGAAACATGGCCTGATACGGGCCGAAATCAGGGAAGCTTATTAAATAAAATAAATAAACTTTAATTATACATGGAACACTGGGTTTTGTAGGCAGAATTTAAAAGAAAAAAGGAAAAAAAAAAAAAAAAAAAAAAAAACCCTACTATCTCACAGCTCTCTCTTAATCTCCTCTCTCTTTGACCCACGGCTCACTCTCCCAGCTCTTCCTAAAATCTCAAACCTCTGTCTCGATCTCTCCTTTTCTTTGCCTTACTGATGTTGTTTTTGTTTGATTGTCTTGAACGCTTATCTTTTATTTATTTTTAGTTTCAAACTTTCGATCTTGTATTCTAATTTTTGAACATAATGTAATGGTTGTAATGGTTATATATTCACTTTATTATCTACTATTACGCTTAAATTGATATATGTTTACCATTATATGGAAAAAAAAAAATGCTTAGCTATATATAGAAAATATATATATAATTATATTTAATAATTAATTAATAAACGTATTTCACGGCATCCGTATCCTTTTTTTTTTAAATTTCCGTGTCGCTGCACCGCAACCGCACCTGCACCCGAATCTGAGCAAGTGCTTCCTAGTAAATGACTTCTCTTTTTCTTTTTCTTTTTTTCCTTTGTTTTTGGGTGGAGGTGATCAATAATCTCTAGGTCAAATAGCACTTCTTCTCATTGTAAGTTACAAGACTTTACAAAGAACAAACATAATTGTGGAATGGTGATGCATGTGCAATAAAGGATGGAGGGACAATTGATCATTTACTTCTATATTGTGATAGTGCAGAGAATTATGGTCTCTAGTGTTATGCTTATTTCGGGTGCAGTGGGTTATGCCTAATTGGGTAATTGATTTGTTGGCCCGTTGGAAGGGGCAGTTAGCTAAGCTCCGAATGTGATCCCTTTGGGCATAAAGTGGATTGTATGAAGAGAACGGAATAGCGGGTGATTTGAAGGAATTGAATAAGCTACGATGGATCTGAAGATGATCTTTCTTACACATCCCTTGTATGATTGGATGGTTGCTTTAAGTGTGTTCATTCATTCTCTCTAATATGCTTGAGTTTCTTGACTGTTGCAATTTTTGTTTTATAGCATCCCTTGAGTACACAACATGTGTACTTGTTGTGCTCTTTCTAGAAGTGTAATAAATTTTTACTTGTTAAATTAGAGAGAGAGATGGAGGGTAAGGTTGTGGGTTGGAATGTGTATAATCAACCATTTTTTTCTCTCTTTTTTAGATTTTGTTTGTGTGTATTTCGGTTCTCACTGAATAATAAGAGAGCTTTAGCTAGGACTTTCTGATTTTATAAAATCCCTGTTTTTTTGGTATTTTGCTTCTATAGTCTATCAGAAACATGAGAAGTAATGGAATGGATAGTATTTTGGGATCTCATGATGGGGTCTATGACTCCTTTGACTCTTCTTGGTGAGATACTTGGGGATTTGTCTACATGTGGTTGTGATTTGTTAAGATTTAGGAGAATTTGTGATCCAGGGTTTAGAATTGCTGAAGGGTTATGGGGTTGTGTTAGGAATTAAAAGATGGTTTGATGAATTATTTGATAGCTATTTGGTATAAGAAAGTATGTGAGGTTACAGGGTTTTGATAGGAAAAAGAAAGGGCTTGATTTGGGGTTGTAAGGATGAAGGGGAAAAAAAAAAGAATTTGGTGTTTAGGGGTTGTATGAACAATACCCATGAAAAGACCACAAGAAAGAGGAGAAGAAAAGAGAGAAGAGAAAGGAAGAAAAGAAACACACATAGGCCAGCATGTCTCAATGCTCAAAACACTCTAATATTTTGATTCATCGACTCCATCTACTTTGAATACATTGAGCATAAATATACATTAATACTCTTGTATTAGAAGTGTCAAGACTCCTTGTGCTCTTAACACTCTAAAATTTTATTTTTTATCTTTTAAATTGGGAGGTAGAGTGGAGATTGGGTTTCAACTCAAGACAGCCTACCCTGATAGCATGATAAATTACCACTCGTCCCAAAAGCTTAAGCTGTTAAGAAATAGTGAATTTAATCACTGAATGGCTTAACCATTGTGTGGGGTCTTACAAATAGGAACAATCTTATAGAGTTTACAGAATCAATTCTTCTTTTTTGCATAATTTTTGTACTTCTTTTATGTTCTAGAGTTCTCATCATTGTGAGCATGACTTGTTTTTATTAATAAATTTTATTACTTATAAAAAAATGTTTAAACATTATTCTAACAAAACCAACTCAATGCAATGCATTATTGTATATGAGTAAAGACTCTCCCGTACTTCCTCACATTCTTTGGTCAAAGTAGACAAACTTTTTGGCTTAATGGAGCAAAAGGACATAAAGGGTAAGTTTGACTAGTGAATGACTTTAGAGAACCTTCTATCTTTCATTAGCCATTTAGACTATTATGCATACCAGGATGACCTGAAATAGTGAATTACCTCATGAAAACTCAAGTCTGGGGAAGTTATGGTAACCTTTTTATTGTGACATGGCGTTTTTAGACCGGAATTGAAGTTCACTTTTACTTATTCACATGACTTTTAGTATCCTTTTTTGTGCATGTGTGTAATATTGTATGTTTCTTGATTTTTTTCAGTTAAGAGTAGAAGGCATTTTAATTAGAGGGCTCAAATGGAGCAAGCTTCTTGATCCTGAGAAGAAGGGCCAATGGTGGTTGTCTGGGGACATGGCTTCCACAATGGACAATGTTGCAGAGATTGCTAGCACAATTGACAAGGAGGTTCTTGAAGCCCAGAAAATGCTGCAGCTTGCTGCTGCACAGCGGATGAATACAGAGGTCCGAAGGCAAATCTTTTGTATAATAATGAGTGGGGAGGACTACATTGATGCATTTGAGAAGCTTCTGAGTTTGGATCTACAGGGAAAGCTGGTGGGTGTTGTTCTCTCTCCCCCTCCCCCCCTCTTTTATTTTTATTTTTATTTTTTTTATCCATTTTGATTGGTAAGTTAAATTGCACCTAGTGGGTCTTGAATCCACAACCCCACCCTCCACCTTGCTCTTATAAGGGAAGGAGGTGCCGTTTGAGCTAGAGTTCATTGGTAGCAGGCTGGTGCCTTTTTTATTTCTTTGGGTTTTTTTTTTTTTTTTTTTTTTTTTTTTGTACTTTTATTTTTGCTGATGCTTCTCTCCTTTTCTGATAATTAATTTTCAATTTTTTTTACAGGACAGAGAGATCATGCGTGTTCTTGTTTATTGCTGTTTACAGGAGGAGAAAACATTTAATAAGTATTACACTGTTCTGGCTTCGAAGCTGTGTAGGCATGACAAAAACCACAAGTTCACTTTACAGGTATATACCTTTACCCCAGTATTCTTCCTATATACTTGGGTGACTTGTTTTTTATGATTTATATAATTTTATTACTTATCAAAGAAAAAAAAAAGGTATATACCTTTCGATTGAAGGATGTCTCTAGAATAAAATTTAAGGGAAAGCATGACAAAAACTTGTGGTTTAAATTTTGACAAATAATTTATTGTTTAAATTCATAGGATATATACCTTAGGTATTCATTCAGCATGTTACAGTTATATCAGCTTTGTGAAATTTGCGTAGTCCATTTATTGGACCCCTTTGCCTAATTTGTAGGCTGTTGTGTTACAGTTCTTGTGTCTCCTGCACATTAACATAGTTTTTCAATTCAATCATTTTATATGATAAATCCAATTTCTTGCACCCATCTGCGGTTTCATAAGAGCCTATCCCTGGTTATGTTATCAACCTTGCTGGTGTGAGATTGAGAGTCACCACTATGTTTGAACTGGAGATTGATGACCTTTGTGTGTCACAACTCACAAATTAAACTAGCTTGTGTGTAGTTGTTGTAGAAGATGTTGGGGTAGTGTAGAATTTTCGGGGTTGGGGTTGTAGCATCTGCAAGTTATTTTGGGTTCTTAGAATCTTAGAAGCAAGTGATTTGAATTGTTTAAAGACATAGAATGCCTGCATTATTTTTGACTAATAGTTCTATTGCATTGGCCTCGGGATGAAGTCTATACTCATTTGTCAGATAAGCTGTTAAAACTTTCTAATGGTAATAGATAATAAAATTTATCAGCTTGATTTACCATTATCTAACCTGGGCTTATGTGGTTATTTTTCATATTGAACCTGAGCTGATGTGATTTTGACCCTTTGACTGTTTTCCTAGCTTATATAATTCTAATCTAGTTTTTCCTTTGTTGATGTGATTTGTTAGATAATCCACAATTATGAATTTTTTTTTCCTGCAATATAATGCAGCTTTTAGCTAAAAACTTTTTGGATGAATGTTTAGCACATCTAGATACTCTTGGCGTATATCTCCACTTGAATCAGATTGAGGGAGTTATAAAAATTATTTTAATACACCTTCAATTAGATTCTATGAATTGAAAGAGAAGAAAATACATGGCAATAAAAAATCATTAGAAAAATCAATGTACTGTTATATTTGATGGTACCTAATTTCTTCCTTTTTAACTTGTATTACTCATATTAAATTACCGATTATTCCAAAAGCTTGAGCTATTGGGATATGGTAAATTTAGTCATTTAACCGCATACTTCTAACAACCCAAATCACCATCAAATATATTGTATCACTCACCAATGAGTAAAAAAATCATTAACCATGCAATTCAATTGGCTACTTCTGAATGCCAGATTATGCCCTATAAGAAGCTGAAAAAGTTTTTTTTATGGATGCTATTTTGATTATAACTTCAATTTTTTCTGAGGTACAAGGTTACATTCTCATCACTTACATGCCATGAACTTTGTTTCATTATAAACTCTTTCAAAAGTGGTATCGTTTTTTTTTTTTTTTTTTGGGTGGGGGTGTTAATTTCGTTTCTCTATTATTTTGAAGGTGCCTTCTGAGTCTTGTCTTTTATGCTATTACTTTTAATTTTTAATCTTTGAATTGCTATAATTTCTCAGTTTTGTATTTGGGATCACTTCAAAGAGCTCGAGTCAATGCCGCTTATTAGGTCAATGCACCTTGCAAAATTTGTAGCTGAGATGGTTGCCTCTTTCACTCTCTCCCTTGCAGTTTTGAAGACTATAGAACTAGGTAACATGAAGCAGCTCACCCCAAAAAGGATTATGCATTTCAGGATGCTATTTGAGGCCCTTTTTGAGTATCCTGATAAGCTTATATGGAACATTTTCACACGTGTGGCCATCACCCCAGAGCTTGAAAGTCTTAGACATGGCATTGAGTTTTTCATCAAGCAGTATGTTCTGAAATCCAATAAAGCCATCACTGAAAAGTTTAAGGTTGTAAAGAAAGCCCTTAATAATGCTGAAGGAGTCCTCTTGTGAGTCCATTCTCAGTATACCAAATTTTGTTAGCCTAACTATTTTACAATAGCGAATTGCCAAACTTTATGTTGGAAGGCCCTTACATCTAATTTATCCAATGAGTTGAATTATTTAGATTAATAAGATGTTACATGCCTCTTATCTATGTCCTTTTATCATTTAAAATTGTATTTTTGTTATTAAGGGTCTGTTTTGGATACCGTTTATTTTGTTGAAATTGAAAACTTATTGCTAAAAGTATTGTAGATAAAGGTAAAAGTTAGTTGAAATAGTACTAGGATTCATGAATAGTAGCAAAAAAAAGTTGAATAGGAAAATAATTTATAATTTTAATTCACATCCAAACGCATACTAAGAGTTGAATAAATGGTTAAAGTTGGGATAAACTGTTAATCTTTTGTACTAACAGTAGATAAAGATTGGGTTCCTTCTGAATTTGAATGTTAAGTTATGTTTTTCTTATGAAGCTATCTATGTATATTGCTTGATAATAAATAATAAAATAGGCTGAAAAATATTCTTATTAAAGAAAGTTTGGCTTTGGAGGTTTGGATTATCTTGAAAAGGCCCATTTGATCAAACTTGAAGGTCGTGTTTTCATCAAAAAACTAACCAACAACAACAAAATTTGTGCCCGTAACAATTGGTATCAAAGACACGTTCTGGACAACTCATATGTTGAGCTGGTAGAATACTAGAAGCTAAGCTTGGTGATTTCGATTTATGGCAACAAGCCAAAATTCCATAATGTCAAGTGGTTTAGCTAAATCCAAGCCTCATCTACAGGCATTACATTAACACCATGAATTGGTGTCAATGCTGCTTGGTTGCTGTTCAAACCTGGAAAGTTAGAAGTTTTCTCAAAAATTATGAGAGCTTAAAGTTTGTGGTATGCTTCTAACTCTTTTCCAGCATACTTGAGGCCCGACTACCTCAAATTAGCCAGATAATTTGTGGTTTTCTTCTTTCATTCTTTCTGTTATGGGTGGTTCTCGCTGTTTTCGTATTGAGTCTAAATTTTTTCAACTGGTGGTTGAGGAAGGGGGAAGGTATTTTTCTATTAGGATTTTTGAACGGAGTAGATACTTCATGAAGTTGGTCTTCATGGGTAAGAATGCAGCACTATGGCTGTTGTAGAGTACAGAATAGATGGTTGTTGGGATTAGTCCGAAGCATTTTTATACGTTTAGGGAAGGTGATGTAGCCTACACCCTCCAACGGAGCTCTAACTCTTTTGGCCTGTTCCTTCTTTTGACAGGTATTTTTCTGTTAGGATTTTTGAACGAAGTAGATACTTCATGAAGTTGGTCTTCATGGGTAAGAATGCAGCACTATGGCTGTTGTAGAGTACATAATAGATGGTTGTTGGGATTAGTCCGAAGCATTTTTATACGTTTAGGGAAGGTGATGTAGCCTACACCCTCCAACGAAGCTCAACTCTTTTGGCCTGTTCCTTCTTTTGACTGAACTTAAAGTTGGCGGGTCTAGGAGATCCATTATTATTCCAAAGGCATAGCTAAGAATGGATGGAGGGTTTTTGGGTTAGAGTTAAGGAAGATGGTGGAACCCGAAAACTATCTAAACGGTGGTTCTGGTCAGCCGAAATTTGTAGCTCAGCTTTTTAAGGATAAATTTAGGGTTCAACCTTCTAAAACTTTTGCTGATACAGTGCGTGGGCATCAAGTGAAGGTCAGGGGCAGAAATAATAGAGGGGAGCGGCATAACCCAGTCTTTGATCAGAGGAGGTTGAGCGAAACACCGGTGAACTTATCAGGTCCGATGACTCTAGGAGGAAGAGATGTGGGTCCTCGGCACAGTGTTATGGAGTTTAATTTGGGAGAGACAAATCCGGTTGGAAATAAAAGGAGCTTTCCGTTGAATTTCAAATCAAAGGTGAAGGATTCTGTTTATGGAAAAGTTTGGGAACTAAGGAATGCTCACTGGACAGGAGAAGGTTTGATAATAAAGGTGAATGAGGAAGGTAAAAGGCGTGTAGCTTGGAATTCTTTTAAAGGTGGTCTGAGAACTTCTAATTGGGTCTCAAGAAGTCAGAAGGATCACATGATGGGTCCTCCTAATGGGTCACGGGTGCTAAAAAATCCTATGATAGGCTCAGCTAAGTTTAGGTGTGATGCAGGGATTTCTTATAAAGGTGGGTGGAGGAATTCTAAATGGGTCATAAGGAATCAAGAGAAGTCTGTGGTGAGTCCATCCAGTGAGTCACGGGATCAGTTGTGTCCCACGTTGGCCCAAACTGTTCTGGGCTCATTACAGTTAAATAAATCATGCTTTTCGGGCCCAAGTGTTTTTGAGATGGGTGAGCCCTCTTCTTTGACTAGCCTAATAACCCAGGCCCATTCGGAAATACCTTTTATTTCTCCTTCAGACAAGCCTGAGGAATTAAGGTCCTTTTTCAAGATGCCTGCGCGAAAAGCATTGCTTCCATTGCTTGATTGTTGTAGTGGATCTGCTGATATCAGCTCCGATCATCTCACGGTGGCTGGGATGGGGGCTGGGTACTATTCTGATGATCTCATGGCGAGGCCGATGGTGGGTTTTAACAATTGTATTGAGAGGAAAAGCTCCGATAGCACTGCGGTGGTTGGGCTGAAGCTTGGAATCATCTCTGACGGTCTTGTGGCAGCTTCAATGATGTCTAATCACTTCTCTATTGGGTTTTACTCTAGCGGGTCTGCTGATATCAGCTTCGATCATCTCACGGTGGCTGGGTACTATTCCAATGATCTCACGACGACGCCGATGGTGGGTTTTAACAACTGTATTGAGAGGAAAAGCTCCGATAGCACCGCGGTGGTTGGGCTGAAGCTTGGAACCATCTCCGATGGCCTTGTGGCAGCTCTGATGATGTCTAATCACTTTTTCTCTTCTAGGATTTACTCTAACAGTCATGAGCTGGTTCAGATGGGAACATATGGTAGCTCTCCTTATGGGTTCAACTCAAATGACTTCATGCAGTTTCTAGGCAAGACCGATATGGTTATTTCGCAACTCTCGAAGGGTATATTCTTGGTAGATATCCTAAAGAGACTTTCGAATGCGGGTTTTGTGGATTTTGGTGTCAATAGAGGGGATAAAGTTGGAAGTGAGTGTAGTGTGCTATTGTTTCATGGGGCGGACAACAAGGGCACCAGGAGGTTAGATATGGGTGAGATTGGCCAGCCCAATTTAGTGTTGATGGAACCGAAGTCTAATTGTGGTCTATCTGTTTTGGATGCCTCGACGGTGGAGGAAGTGGCTCTCCCAGTAGTGGTTTCGGGTGAGGAGGAGAGTTCGGAAGTTTGTACTCCATTACTGACTGTTATCCCTCCAGGGATGGCTTTGTCAATGGAAGTGCACAACGATTCTGAGGTGTTAGATATTGGTGGTACATTGGATGTCTCTAAATGGGTGGAGAACAGAATCCCAAGTTTTAGTAGAGTGATTGGGCTTTCTGTTAATCGTCATGAAAAGTTGTGTATTGCTTATCTTCAAAGGCTAGAAAGGGAGATGGTGGTTATTAACCAGCAGTGGAAGAAAGCAGCTGCTAACCAAAAAGTAGCATTCTCCTTGGGTAAAGGGAAAAGGGAGTTGAGGAATTTAATCTCAACGGTTAACTATTATGGGAGATAGTGTGTTGGTTGTTTGGTGGTGTTAGTAGTGGGGCCATAAGCGTCTTTATGAAGCTGAAAATGGTTTCATGGAATGTTAGAGGTTTGAATGACTCCCAGAAACGTCTGGTAGTGAGAAACTTGTTACAGGAGTGGAAGTGTGATGTTGTTTGCTTGCAAGAAACTAAGCTTGTCAGTGTAGATAGTCAGCTGGTTTGCAGCATTTGGGGATGCCAATATGTGGATTGGGTGGCTCTAGATGCTATTCAGACGGCTGGTGGGGTCTTGATTATGTGGGATCGGAGGGTCTTAGAAAAGGTGGAGGTTCTAGTGGGCTCGTTTTCAGTGTCAGTTCAGTGGAAAGGTGTGGAGGACAGTTTTACTTGGGCCTGCTCAGGGATGTATGGTCCGAACGATAATAATTTGAGGAGTGATTTGTGAGATGAGTTGGTTGGTATTCAGCAGTATTGGAATGTTCCTTGGTGTTGTTTTGGGGATTTTAACGTTGTTCGCTTTCCTAGTGAACGGAGGGGTGGGTCTAGGCTTACTCCGACTATGGAAAAATTTTCTGAGTTTATTGAAGACTTAAACTTGATAGATTTGCCGTTGGAGGGAGGTAGGTTTACATGGTCTAGTGGCACTGAACAGCCATCCATGTCTAGGATTGATAGGGCTTTAGTGTCTCAGGATTGGGAGCAACACTTTCCGGATGTGATCCAACGGATTCTTCCTAGACCCGTTTCAGATCATTTCCAAATTCTTTTGGAGGCAGGGGGAATGGCGAGGGGGAAAAGCCCCTTTCGATTTGAGAATATGTGGCTGAAAACGGACGGGTTTATAGATAGAGTAGATTCATGGTGGAATCGCCATTCTTTCTTGGGTACTCCTAGCTATGTGTTTGCTAAAAAATTGAAAGCTCTGAAAGAAGACCTTATTCAGTGGAATCGCCAAGAGTTTGGCAATGTTGGGTGCAGGAAGAAAGATTTATTGAGGACTCTAGAGTCACTAGACGCTAAGGAAGAGGTTCTTGGTCTCATTGAGACAGAGAGAAATGAGAAGATTGTAGTGAAATTGCAAGTAAAGCATCTTCTCTCTCTAGCACTGTGTTTGGTTGGGTGGATTTTAGGGGGGATGGAAAATATAAGAAGGAAAACTGAGTGGAAAACTGAGTTTTCCACTGTTTGGGAACAAGGAGAAAATAGGGGGAGTGGAAAACCAGGGAGAAAATTTTCTCCCTGGGCCCACAAAATTTTTCCTCTCAAATCGGGAGGAAAAGCAATGAGGGAAAATTGCACTAAGGCAGTTTTACCTTAATGCCCTCCCACTTTTTTGTTTTTTTCAAAGTGACCTGAACGTTCTCTCTCTCTCTTTTTTTTTTTTTTTTTTTTTTTTTTTTTTCAACGTGACCTGATCTAATTTTTACATTATAATAATATAAATTTATATATATGATGTGATAAATTTAATATTATGTAATAAGTACAAATAAATATATTTTTACATAATATGTAACAAGGGTATAATAGTCAATTTTTATAAATTACATTTTTCATCTTTCCATTTTTCTCTCCAACCAAACAAAAGAGTTTTCCATCCTCCCACTTTTCCACCCCTCCAACCAAACACACAAGAGGGAAAACTAAATATTTTCCATCCTCTCACAATTTTCCTTCCTCCCATTTTTCCACTCCTCCATCCAAACTGACCCTAGAGGAGATTTCTTGGAGACAAAAATCTAGGATGCTATGTATTAAGGAGGGAGATAATAATACAAAATTCTTTCACAAGATGGCCAATTTTCATAGAAGGTATAACCATTTGAATTTCTTAGAAGTGGATGGGGTGATTTATGAGGAAGAAGCAGAAGTGGCCGCTCAGGTAGTTCAATTTTATAAAAATCTATATCTGGAGTTTGAGGAGTGGAGACCTTTTGTGGAAGGATTGGAGTTTGATCAAATAGGGGAGTTGGAGAGGGGCTAGTTGGAGAGGAGTTTTGAGAAGGACGAGATTCTATCAGTGGTCAGAGTTATGGAAGGGGATAAAGCTCTAAGTCTAGATGGCTTTTCTATGGCATTTTTTCATCATTGCTGGAGTGTAGTAGAAAGAGATGTTTTAGCAGTCTATGGCATTTTTTCATCATTGCTGCAAGTTTGAGAAATCTCTTAATGCTACCTTTATAGCTTTGATTCCTAAGAAGAATGATGCCTCCAACATTCGTGATTTCAGACCTATCAGTTTGGTGGGGAGCTTATATAAAATCTTAGCCAAGGTTCTGGCAAATAGATTGAAACTAGTGTTAGATCAGCTAATATCTGAATCTCAGAATAGTTTCGTGGGAGGTAGGCAGATCCTCAATTTAGTCCTCATTGCCAATGAGTGTGTTGATAGCAGAATGAAGAGTAAGATTTCGAGGGTGATTTGTAAGTTAGATATTGAGAAAGCTTACGATAATGTGAATTGGGAGGCCCTTCTGAAGTTGTTGAAGAAAATGGGCTTTGGGGAGAAATGGTATAGCTGGATTCGAACCTGTATCTCTACAATGTAGTTTTCTGTGTTGGTCAACAGGTCTCCAGCTGACTTCTTTGGTAGCTCTAGAGGTTTGAGACAAGGGGATCCTTTGTCTCCCTTACTATTTTTAGTTATGATGGAGGTGTTTAGTAGGATGGTGAAGAGAATAGAAGGGGTAGGTTTACTCAGTGGCTTTAAGGCGGATGGTAGGAGGGGTAGAGGGGAATGTGTGTCACATCTGCTTTTTGCCGATGACACTATCTTGTTTTGTGATACAGAGGTGGAGCAAGTCCTTCATGTTCGACTGTTGCTTCTTTGTTTTCAAGTTGTGACTGGTCTGAAGGTTAACGTAGCTAAAAGTGAATTGGTGCCTATAGGGGAGGTTAATAATGTGCATGTATTGGCAGAGATTTTGGGTTGTAGGGTTGGGGCCTTGCCAATGACTTATCTTGGTATGCCATTGGGGGCGTCCCATAAGTCCCCCTCTATTTGGAACCCTATTTTGGAAAAAATTCAACGGAAGCTAGTTGGGTGGAAGAAATTGTATTTATTAAAAGGTGGTAGGCTGACTCTGCTTAAAAGCATGCTATCTAGCCTCCCCACTTATTTTTTATCTCTTTTCACCATCCCTATACATGTGGCTAACAAAATCGAGAAGCTGAAAAGGGACTTCCTGTGGGGAGACCCCAAGACTCATTTATTGGGTTGGAAGAAGATATGCATGCCTAAGGCCAATGGAGGCTTGGGTATTAGGAAATTGACCACTTTCAATAAAGCTTTACTAGGAAAGTGGCATTGGCGGTTTGGGGTCGAGGAGAATAGGCTTTGGAGGAGGGTGGTAGCTTTGAAATTTGGGGAAGATTAGGGGGGAGGGGGGTGGACCTCAAAGTTGGGAAGGGGTGGCCATGGCTGTGGTTTGTGGAGAAGTATTCGGATGGGCTAGGAGGTTTTTAACAAAAATGTCCAGTATAAGGTTAGAGTGGGGGATATAGTGAAATTATGGAAAGATAGGTGGTGTGGAGATCTTCCTCTCAATTTGGCTTATCCAGTCTTGTACAATTTTGTTGCAAATAGAGAGGCTTCCATATAGTCTTCTTTGATATGTCTCGGGGTAGGGGATAGGAAAATTTGGGATGTTCGCTTCAATCGAGGTCCTAATGATTGGGAGGCAGATGTGGTGGACGAGTTCCTACGTCTCTTGGCATCCAATCTACCTTCAGGGACTGAGGGTGATCGTTTGATATGGAAGTTGACAAAAAAATGGGATTTTACTATTTGTTCATTTTACCATAAGTTACATGTTTCTTCTTCTGTTGTTTTTCCTTGGAAGGGCATTTGGAAGGTTAAGGCACCCCGACGTGTCTCTTTCTTTTTGTGGACAGTAGCATGGGATAGGATCCTAACGGGAGATAACTTACGGCTCAGGGGTTTTGACTTTGTTGACTGGTGCATTATGTGTCGTTGCTGTGGTTAGACAGTAGATCATTTGCTGTTATATTGTGAAAAGGCACATCACCTGTGGTGCTTTGCCTTTAAGATTTTTGGGATTTCTTGGGTTCCTTCTCGTACGGTGTCAGATCTTCTATTTAGTTGGTGGAATTGGTTCGGGAAGCATTCCTCTTACATCTGGAACTTAGTTTCGTTGTGTTTGATGTGGTGCATTTGGAAGGAACGCAATCGGCGGACGTTTGAGGATTTGGATATATCCAAGGACCATTTACTTGCTATCTTTTCTGGTTCCCTGTTTGATTGGGCTAGGGCTTGGGGACTCACATCTAGTGACTCTCTTCCTCTTTTCCTTAGCTCTTTTTTTTTGTAATTTATGTTTCTTTGTTTTTGCTCTCTTTCTTTTTGTTCTTCTGTTCTGCTGTTGCTATTTGCTTCTAGCAGTTTTTTAATATAAATTTTCTTACCTATAAAAAAAAAAGGGAGATGTGAGAGATGTACTTCTCTGTATTGAATTGAATACTCACCTTGATCAACTTGTGGGAATGTAGGTTGTGATCAAGTTGAAGATTCAAGCGACCAAAAAGAATCAAGTTGCAGTTAGCCAAATTGTGATCAAACAAATTTTTACAATCTAAAGAGAATCTTGACATCTTAATGACCAAACTGATAAAAAACCAAGTTGTTATTCAACAAACTAGTGTGATTATAAAAAATTGCAAAGTTATTAATTCCGTTTTAGTGTTCGTTCGGTTAAGTCTTCATTACATAAAGTTATACCATATCAAATTATTAACTTGAAATCAAATAATGTCCATTTTTAATCTCATCACGATATGACATAACAAGTTATATATATATATATTAAAAAAAATATTCTTAATAAACAAGATATTCTTCTTTTTTAAACAATTCAAAAAAAAATTTTAATACCTAATTTCACCCTAAGCTATTTTTAAAAAAACAACTCTTTATAAAGTTTGGGGATGAAAACTGATTTTTATTTTTATATTTTATCTTTTATAGTTTAGGGACAAAAATGAAATTAATGCGAACTTTAGGGATGAAAATAATATTTTAGCCTAGAAGTGTAAACTTCTTTTAACATTCTTGCTTAAAGATAGTATAATTCAGCTTAAATTTTTTTACTGTATTTTATAAATATATATAATAATTTTTAAAAAAAAAAAAAGCTAAAATAGTGTTTCATTCCTAAAAGTTTTGCATGAATTTCATTTTTGGACCATAAATTTTAAAAAAGTTCATTTTCATCCTAAAACTATAAATTGAACATGTTGTGCTTTTGTCTTTTAACTTTAACAAATATTTTTTTCATCCCTGAACTATTAAAAATACTTCATTTTTTGTCCTTATTTTCATCCTTAAACAATTGGGAAAAGGTTCTTTAAAAATTTTAGGAACAAAAATGAACTTTTTAAAATTTTGAAACAAAAAATTAATTTATGTAAACTTTAAAGACAAACAAATTTAGGGGGAAAAAAAGTATATTTTGGAATAAGAGCATTAATTACTATTTTGGTCTCTAATGGTTGCTCTATGTTGCAATTTTACTTAGAAAGTAATTCAAGAGAAACAAATAAATACATCTATGAATTAACAATTATATCATAACTTCATAAGCATATGTAATAAAGATCTACTGCAAGATGTAAGAAATTAAGTTTGAAGCTATATCTTTCCAACCTTCACGTGTATTTTTAATCACATAACTCTTTTTAATGAGAATGTGACTTATTTTAATGAGTTAGAAAAAATAGTTCCGACCAAGTTTTTTTAATAGGAAATAATGAACTTTCATTGAAATAACTTAAAAGAAATCGCATCATTTGAGAGAACATATTCTATAAAACATGGACTCTCCTTAATCCAAGTCTTTGAGCATGTTTTGCTAATAAGTAACTCGGTTGGTTACCGTTCCTTCTTGTATGTGAGACTTAAAAACTACGAAAATCATGAGAAAGGGAAGAAATACCAAAAACAATCGAAGCTATAGAAGATGGAAGAGGAGATATTCATATTCCAACCACTACATTTGAAACTACCAGATAATCACCCTCCATGATAATCTCCAAAGCCCCAAGCGGTTGTGACAAATAGTCACCAATTACCAATCCATGACAACCACAAACGATTGACCCCAATTCCAGCTGATTGTTAAGTGGAGAAAACAACACCATCAATGTTTACTCTGTAAGAGGTGGAATCCAACCATGACTAGCCATGGGTTTTGCTGGACTAGAGCCTTCATTTGCATTTGAAAATCACAGATGTTGTGCACTACATAATTGTAACCTCAATTTTTGCAGTACCAACATGTCTTTTTTCGTTCTTGATGATGTGTTGAAATTGTCAATAAGTTGTAGGCCCCAAGTCACGCCAATGAATACCTATGGAGTGAAAACACAAGGACCAAATAGAAGGCACCGAGGTGGTATCGACCAAGAACCCTCCAAAGGTCAAGTTAGTGAATGAGAAATCTCTAAGAACTCTATAGTGAGAGAGATAGGGATTTTCTGTGTACCTGAGGAAAGAGGAGGTTTGATGCTTATATAGTCGCGAGTAGTGAATCAAGATCCATCAGAAAATAGGGATCTTCCTTTGTAAGGGAGATTTGATATTAGGGTTTCTGTGATTCTAGGGTGTCTTTCCATATTGGGAAGATATGTGAGCGTGATAAGGTCTTTATGCGTGATCTGCAAGATATTTCCATACATGAATATTCGTGAGGACCAAGCAAGGCTACGTGGGACCCATCAGCTTCTCCACCCGTCGGTCTTATGGTCATCGGTGGGCCTCAGGTTTTCCTATTGGTTGAGGGAGATGTACGTTTTGGCTTCCGTGGTGGCGTGGTTTACTGAAAGCACTGTCAGCTATATGGAGGTACGTTGCTTCTATCCAAGTCTTTTTGGGACCTCTGTCACCTACTTACGAAACCGAAGGTCTTGTAGAGCTCATCCGCACTAGTTTGCACATCAATTTTTCTTCTGTCAAAAATACCTCTATTAGTTCTGATTAGTCCAAGCAAAGTTTTTTCACTTTGTTAGGAATTTGTAGACTCCAAAGTTTCTTGAGTTGAGGTCTTCATTGTTAGAGGAGCTACTGCCAGACACAGTTCTAAAATCCATGGCTAACTTATAGGCGCACTTCTGATTGAAAAAAAAATATCATTTGCAATTGAGTTCCATATCAAATAATTATCAGGAAGCAAATAGCGAAGAGGAAAACCCAATATAGTATCAGTAAAAAAAATTTGCCGAACTAAATCAACTTTCCAAACACCCAAACTACTGTCAATTAAATCACTAACCAAAGCTTAAGATCACCAAGTGTGTTCTGAGGTGGAGTTACCTTAAACGTTGTTGGGGTTGGAAGCCAGTTGGCTGACCATATCCAGATTTTATTACCATTCTCTACTCTCCGTCTTACAATATGCTTTGTTGTCATAATCATCCTCCATGTGTAGGATGGCCTTTTCCCAAGAGTTAGAATCCACAAAATTATAATCTATAAAAATTTTGGCTTAAGAACATGATAAGCAAGGGAATTAGGATTAGATTGGACTATCGGAGTTTCCATCCTTGCTTTGTTAATAAAGCCTAATTAAATTCCTTCAAGAGTTTAGAACCCATTCCACCTTGAGAATTTGAGATTTCAGAATGCCAATTTTTCCTATTAGAGCACTGGCATTTGGGGATGTAAAAAACATCAATTTTACATCCTCAAAATCTATTTTATTTATTTAACCATCTTATTTTATTTAACTTATCCAACATCCTAGTTTCTATTTTTACATACAACTTATTAAAAATAATATAAAATAAACCATCAAATAATATAAAAACTAATTATCAAAAGAAAGAGAGAGAGTGTGAAAGGAAGAGAGAGAGAGAGAGAGAGAGAGAGTGTGTGTGTGTGTGTGTGAGAGATTAATGGCCTGTTTGGATGGAGGGGAGTAGAGTAGAGTTAGTTAAAAATAAACTAATTTTGTACTAAATCTACTCTACTCTACTCACCCTCCCTTTCCTTCAATCCAAACGGACCATAGAATATATATATTTTATTTACAACCCTATGAACGGTAAGAGCATTAGCATTGAGGGGGTATAAACACCCTCTAGTTGTTATTTTACAACCCAATTCCTTAAAAGCATGCAATATCCCAGTTGCTATACTTAAAATATTATACCAACATAGTAAGGTTGTATATATACAACCTACTATAGCCGGTTGCTAAAAACTAGATATAATATTTTATTCTCTATAGTAATTTTCTCTCTCCTCCTTTAATAAAAAAATATTCACTCTCCCTCTCTTTCTCTCTCTTTTCTCCTTTCTGCCTCTTGTTTATATTATATTATTATTTGATGGGAGTAGTTTATATTATTTTAATGAGTTGTATGTAAAAATAGAAACTAAGATGTTGGGTGAGTTGTAAAATGAGATGATAAATAAATAGAGTGGCATTTGAGAATGTAAAATATTTATTTATTTATTTATTTTTGCATCTCTGGATGCTAATGCTCAAGTTGTATAAAAATACAAACTTGCTGTTCATGGTTGCTAAAATCTTTAGCAACCCACACCCAAATAAAGCTTAATTTGAGTAGGTGGGTTGCTAAAATAGCAACTAGGGAGTTTTTACACCTCCCAGTGCTAATACTATAATTGATCCATGTCATTTTCCTCTCTGACCCCACTAAAAATTATGCACCATACTAGTTAAGTCATCACAAATAGAGTCTGGAATTTTGAAACAACCTATTATGTATGTTGGATCACTTAAACAAGTTTGGATTTTTTTTGCAATTTAACACCAAAATTCTAACAATTTCGTTAGTTAACATGGTTTCCAAATTATTTAGGAAACTAACATCTTGAGTTTCTTAGACTCAAGTTCTATGAGATGGCAAAGTTGAAGTGGAAAAAAATCCACATGGAATTCGAGTCTTAGAGACTCGAGTTCCTCAAAAGAAAAACCCACGACCATTCTTCTTTTCTTTCTTTCTCTTTCTCTTTTCTTTAGTTCACATGGTTTATTCTTTTTTCTTTCTTTCTCTCTTCTCTTTGCCTTTGTTATTCATCTCTTCTCTCTTCTTCAATTTTTTTGCTTAAACTGATTTTGACCATCAACGGTAAGATCGATCATTCTTTCTTTTTTCTCTCACCATTTGTTCGTGCCTCTCTCTCTCTGTTCATAATTTTGGATAGCCAATCTAGTGGTGGTCATGGTTGTGGGTGTGGGACATGAGCCAAATTTGATTTGAGCCATGGTTGGTTTGGGTATTGTGAATTTTTTGTGGGTTTGAGTTTTCGTTTTGTGAATTTTCAATGGGTTTAAGTATTGTGAATTTTTCGAGTTTGTTGTTGTTCATGGTGATAGAGGTGTGTTTTCAATTTTAGTTTGCTGTGTGGATGTTTGGTTTTGTTGTTGGGTTTTTGTGGTTGGAAGTGGGAGAGAAGAAGATGATTAATTGGGTTTTTTTGATTTCCTCTTCTTTTGTGGAAGTTAAGTTTTCAAGACTCGAGTTTCACGTAGATTTTTTTTCCACTTTAACTTTGCCACCTTATGGAACTCGAATCCAATAAACTTAAGATGTTAGTTTCCTAAATAATTTGAAAATCATGCTAACTAATGAATATATTAGCATTTTTTGCTGTTAAATTGTAAAAAAATCCACCAAGTTTTGTCCAAAACAAAATAAGCGTTCACAATCTAACTTTAACTAAAATTCATTATAGTTTTTTAATTTTATTTTCGTTTAATTGAGATATCTAAGTTTCAAATTTATTCAATTTAGGTATTTTGTTTAATTCTTAAAAAAAAAAAAAAATTGCCTTTATGTATGCAATTAACTAATAAAAAGGATTTTTTTTGAAAAAAAATTTCACATAAATATTTTTCATGTGAGAATAATATTCTTTTAACAAAATTAATAAAAACCAGAGTTTAATATTAATTTACTTGAAGATATTGAATGCAAGCTAACCCTGTACCTGAATTTAATATTAGAGGATGCAAGCTAACCAAAACATTGAACAGAAACCTGAAGTTTGTTCCTCTTGAGTCCAACCAAATATTGCAGCGATGATTCTGATGATGTGAGTCGGTCATCATCCATTCATGAGCGATTTCATGCTTTCTTCTTTAAGAAAGAGGGCACCCCTGAATCTGATCTTCTGATCTCTCTGTCTGTCTGTCTGTGTGTGTTCAAATCAAAACCCTAACCCTAGCTCCCCAAAATCTCAATCCAATCCAATGAACCCTAATTCGTTACTGACCACACTTGAAAACCTCATCCACTTCTCCCAACAAACCCTCCGTCACTCCCTTTCCCTTTCCATTTCCACCACTCTCCATTCTGAAAACCAAAACCTAATCCAATGCCCATTCAATCCCCACCATCTCATCCCCTCTTCCGCCCTCTTCCGCCACTCCCTTCGCTGCCACTGCTCCTCTTCTTCTTCTTCTTCCAATTTTTTCTATCACGATTGCCCCGCCGCCGTTCACTTCTCCACTCTACATACCCCAAACCCAACTCCTCTTCCCGCCTTTTTATCCCTTCACTCTCCCAACAACCCTTTTCCTATCGATTTCGATTTCGATTTCGATTTCTCAATTCTCCCCTCCGACTTGCTCTCTGTTAGAGCCGAAACCGACGCCTGGACTGATTACCCCACCGCCTACTCCCACGCCATTCTCCGTTCCCTTTCCCTCTCCTTTTCCGGGCTGATCGAAAATTGGGTGCTCATGAGTTCCTCGCGATACGGCAGCGTTGTCATTGATGTGGCAATGAGGGATCATATATTGTTGCTTTTCAGGCTCTGCCTCAACACTATTGTCACGGAAGCTCTACATAATTATTCTCAACAACAACAACAACAATCGAATGAGCAGAGTGTAATGAGTTTTTTCAAGTGTCCCGTTTTGGTACAAGCGTTGATGTGGTTAGCCTCTCAGCTTTCCATTCTCTATGGTGAAATGAATGGGAAGCTATTTGCTATTCACATGCTTAAGCAATGTGTATTGGAGGCAGCGCAATTGGGATTGTTTATCACCACCCAGACCCAGACCCAGACCCAGACCCAGTCCCATGCTGGCCGCGGAGATGAGGTCATTTCTGTGTCTCAAGTCCAAGCAGCGGTTACTGCGTTGAAAGAAAGAGCCGTGCTTCAACAAAACTTTAATGGGTTTCATGTTTCTCAACCGCTTACCAAGTATCAGCTGTATGTTACTATTCCCTGTTCTCTTTCTCTACTATGCTTGCTAACCTATTTACATTTGGCTAAACTTGTTCTCATTTTCATTTGTTTTGTTATAATGGTCTCATTCATGACACAAGAACCAAGGTTGTAGGCCACTAGCAGTGAAGTTTGTAGTTTGCTTTCTTTTTGGTGTTTGGATTCCGGAATTCTAATTTCAGTTTCGAAGTCTGTCTTGATCCTTTGTGCTTTTCTTGTCTCTGTTATATATATGTTGCCCCTGTTTAATTTCTATGCTGTACAGCTTGTTCACTTTCAGTCTTTTTTTAGTAAGAAGTTGGCCATTAAAAGAACTGAAAAGAATTATAGAAAGCTAGAAACTAATGTACTAAGCGTTGAACATGAGATGCGTATGGAGAAGGATTATTATTATTTTTTTCAAATCAGATATAATAACAGATCCCTGCTTGCTTATGTAATAGAATGGATGTTTTGACATTAGAGTTGTGTCTATGTTGCATATTTGTACTTCGTGGAGGCTTCTAATATGTATCTGATACTGCTGAAAGTGAATCCTGAAAATGAAAGCTTTGATCTTTGTAGTTGTATCTGATACACTATTTCTTTTGAACATACGTTTAATGTCCCTTGACAATATGTATTATCCTTCCTGCTTTTTGAACAGATGGTTGACAAATATATCTATAGAAAGGAAAATCCGTAATTAAAAACATAGGAAGGTTATAGTACATATATTTTTATGCAAATGAGATATATACATGAT
The DNA here is from genome assembly GCA_030820535.1 of Quercus parvula. Lineage (NCBI taxonomy): Eukaryota > Viridiplantae > Streptophyta > Magnoliopsida > Fagales > Fagaceae > Quercus > Quercus parvula. Next base: position 20,230,422 of record JAUAME010000011.1, on the reverse strand, counting down.
GTAGTCCTAAAGAATTACAACGAATAAAAGTTACATGCTTAAAAGGAGAGAATCAAATCAATCAATGAAATCTACCATACAATGATTGTTTCTAGAACCTAGAATATGGGACCATTCAAACAATTATCTTATGAAAAGATGACTTTAGTTAAACAATCAAGGCTTGACATCTTCAACTCTACAATGGTTCCTCTCTCTTTAGTGTCCATAGCAGACGTAAAAGGGGCTAGATTTCAAACAAGGGATGAATGTTTCCCAAACTATTTCTTCCATCCGTGTAATAGATCACCAACACTCTTGGGAAATACGCTATGAAGCCCAATTATTTAGAAGATAAAAGACCACAACACAGGTAACAACAAACGATCCATAGTCTCACCACAATGCCTGCACATGCAACACCATTCTAGTAGATTAATTCCTTTCTTCAGGAGATTATCACATTTTAGAATCTTCCTCCGTGTTGTTGTTCACACAAAGAATGATCCATGAACCTAAATTTCACTTGGTTATATGGGCTACTGTTTGTACTACTCTTTCTTTTGGTGGCTTGGGGATAAGGAAAGTAAGGCTTTTTAATGAAGTTTTTCTTGAGAAGTGGCTATGGAGATTTGCATTTGAAAGGGATGCCCTTTGGAGGCAAGTGATAGAGGTGAAATATGGATGTGTATGGGGTGGTTGGTGTACCAGTCCAATTTTTGGTCCATATGGTATTGGTTTGTGGATAAATATTAGTCGAGGATGGCCTTTTTCTTGTTATATTCTGTATGATATTGGTGATGGGTTGAGGGTGAAGTTTTGGCTAGATTGTTGGTGTGGGGAGACACCTCTTGCTGTTCGCATCCTTGAATTATTTAGATTTTGTCGAGATAAGGAGGCAAGTGTGGCTGAGCTTATGAAGTTCACTAATGGGGTCTTTTTTTGGGTGTAAGTTTCTTTAGGGGTTTTCATGTTCGGGAATTGGAGGCTGTGTTGAGTTTCATGGATACTATGTATGGCTCTTCATTAAAGGGGTTTGGGGAGGATAAACTGAGTTGGAAATTAGATAGAAATAAGGGATTCATGGTTAAAGATTATTACATTCTTCTAGTGGGCTCTAATGATTGTTGTTTCCCTTCTAAAAGTATTTGGAAGCAGAAGATCCCTTCTCGAGTAGCTTTCTTTGTTTGGATTGCTGCTTTGGGGAAATGCTTGATGATTGACAATTTACAAAAAAGGAAGGTTTGGATATTGGATTGGTGTTGTATGTGTAAGTATAATGGTGAATCGGTTGACCATCTTTTCCTTCATTGTCTAGTTGCTATGGATTTGTGGTCTATGGTTTTGGGTTTATTTGGAGTAAGTTGGGTTATGCCTAAGTCAGTTGTGGGGCTCCTTGCTTGCTGGCAAGGCCGGTTTGGTCGTCATCGAAATGATCATATATGGATAATTGTTCCCCATTGTTTAATGTGGTGTCTTTGGAGGGAAAGAAACAGTAGATGTTTTGAAGATTCTGAGAGATCCATTCCTGACGTCAAGTTATTTTTCTTTAGAATTTTTTTGGATTGGTTGTCTGCCTTTTGAAACCAATCACTCTCTTCTATCTTTGATTTTATTGATTCTTGTAAGATCTGTATTTGACCCTTGTACACTCCCTGTGTACTAAGGTGTCCCTTTTTTATGTCAATAAATCTTAGTACATATCAAAAAAAAAAAAAAAAAAAAATTTAGTTATCTATTTATTTAAGTAGAGATAGTAGATAGATGTGTATGTTGTGACATCCATATGATATACCTGTAAATAGGCTAGCAGAGTTTGTTGTGGACCTTGTGGTCTTATCTATGATTTTTTTATCATCTATATAGTGTTGGTCAGATATGACTGGTTTTGGGGTTTAGGCTACCTGCCAACCACCTCTCCTAGACCAAGTGGGAGCTTTGTGCACTAGACACAGCCTCTATGTAGTGTTGAATAGGGTATCTTCATTTCCATCTCATGTTCCAACTTATTGGAATCATTCTTTCAGATCTTCTCCTATTTTTATGTGATGTAGTTTTATCTTGACAGACACACCAGTTTTCATTTTTAAAAATAAATGCTGAGGTCAGTTTCTTTCTATTTGTAGGGTGGCTGAGCATGATTATCTGTCACAGAGAGCATATGAAGAGAGGAAAAGACGTCCAAACTATAGGCCTATACTTGAGCATGATGGACTTAGGCAACAGTCCTTTAGACAGGTATTCATTGCTTTGTATATCTCAGCAGGAAGTTACATCTTACCAATGAGCCCTAGCTCAACGGACACCTCCTCCCCTTGCAAGTGCTTGGTGGAGGGTGGTGAAGTATGGGTTCAAGACCCATTGGGTGCATGTGTGACTTTGTTCCTGTTTGGTATTAGCTTATTTTACAACTTTTTGAAACTGGGTTTTATTTATTTATTTATTTGTTTTCTTCTTCATTGTATCCAGAAAGAAGTGAAGTTTAAAATAGTTGTATTTTGGAAAAGTGCAGCTTGAAACCGCATTACTAAATGGGTGCCATGACAATTGTGTCTTGGGAAATTCAACCAAATTATGTTTGGTTCATACTATTTTTTACCTTTTTTAGAACTTTGATGGAATTTGTCATTTGCGGAAAATTAAATCACTCCTCATTTTTTAGGAATAACCTTTTTGTTGTCGGGGGTTTACTCCACTAAACTATGAATATGGATAGTAGCTTGTAGTGGTGAGGTACTGCTTTTAGAAACATGAACATCTCTGTTTTGGTAGCAGCCACAACATTCTCTTTTTTTAGTCAGTTTAAAACACCTAAACCTAGTCCCCTTGCTGCCATGTTGATAAAAAATATTTTAGTTTTTGACTTAACCTACCTATCTAAAAAGTTTGACATGACCCATTGTAGCATTCATATTAGAGGCTCATGTCACTTAAATGACATGGCTGTAAAGAGTCATAAAAGTTGTTGGTCACTTGGCAGATTTACGAAAAGTCTTCCTTAGGCTTGGCAACACAACTTAAAGATAAAACTTCTGAAACACTTCTTTTGAGACATGTCACTCAAGATCGTTGTAGTTAGGCCTAAAGAAATAGAGTTTTTAAAGTAGGCAGAGTGGTAACTATGTCACACATCTGCTTTATGGTCATTTGGCATGAGAGAGATAATCAGAAATTCAATGGGATGGAGATCACTACAACATCCTGAAGTCTTCATTTTACAGTTGTTTGATTGGATGATTACTAAGTTTAGTCTTCTTTCTTGGATTTCTTGATTTGCATTTCTTCTCTTGTCAGCAATTTTGGTTATAACAGGCAGATTAACTAAAATCTTAACCTCTATTTATTTGGTGGTTAACTTAACTTTTAAATCTCATAACTTCAAAATCTTGTGTATACGTCAGGAAACAAACAAGACTAAGACTAGAGAGGAGTTACTGGCTGAAGAAAGGGATTACAAACGCAGAAGAATGTCATATCGTGGAAAAAAGGGGAAGAAAACAGCTGTACAGGTAAAAAGCAGGTGTTAGTACTAGAAATTTCTTTTGTTGTAAGTGTATCGTCTTATTTAATATGGTAAGAAAATTATACATTATTACACTTGATGTTGATAACATCACTGCTATTTGGTGTTGGAGTAATATGGATGGTTTACAGGCTGATAAAACATCAATAAGACATATTAACATGTCAGTAAGACAATATTATACATTATTACATGATGTTGATAACATCGCTGCTATTTGGTGTTGGAGTAATATGGACGGTTTACAGGCTGATAAAACATCAATAAGACAATATTAACATGTCATTTGAATGTCAAAGTGTGATTGAGTTTTGATTATAAAGTGACAAAATGTTAATAATTATTCCTATATGAAGTCAATGAAGTGGGCAACGAGCTTTAGCTCAAATGGCACTTCCTCCTTCCACAACACAAGAATGGGTGGAGGGGGGGTCAATCCAAAAATTATTTGATGGTTGTGTAACTTACAAATAAAAGAATGTAGTAGTTGATGAAGTGAAATAGGGAGGCGACAAAGAGTATGATCTTGGATAGGATAGAATTGCGGAAAACAATACTTGTGGTTAATCCCAATTAGATGATAAGGATCCATAAAGCTGATCATAATTAAATTGAAATTAAGGTGGTGCAACACAAAATTCTTAATGGAAGTTTTGACTAAACAAAAAGTACAAAAAAGATAAACTGAGGAATTAATTTTGAGATTTTAATGATTGGGAGATGGATGAAGGGCTGCATTTTCTTCGCATATTGGGAGCCAATACTCCTCCTATGGATGTTGGAGACTGGATGAGATGGAAGTTGAAGCCTAATGGGGTTTTTGACATCCGGTCGTTTTATAACAAATTAAGGGATTCTCCCTCAACTGTCTTTCCTTGGAAAGCTATTTGGAGAGCAAAGGCCCCTAGGTGAGTTTCTTTTTTTGTTTGGTGTGTAGCTTGGAATAAGATCCTTACGGGAGATAACTTGAGATTAAGGAGATTGGTTTTTGTGGATGGGTGCATTATGTGTCGTCATTGTGGTGGGACGGTTGACCACTTACTTCTTCATTGTGAGATGGCTTATCGGTTATGGAGCTTTGTCTTTATAACTTTTGGCTTGTCTTGGGTCATTCCTAGATCGATTCCAGACTTGCTCTTTGGTTGGTGGAATTGGCTGGGGAAGCATTCGTCTCAGATTTGGAACTTAGTCCCTTTGTGCTTCCTATGGTGTATTTGGAAGGAACAGAATCGAAGGACTTTTGAAGATTTGGATAGCTCCAGTGATCAGATGCTTGCTTCTTTTAGTGGAACTCTTTTTGATTGGTCTCGGGCGTGGGGACTCACGTCTAGTGATTCCCTCCCTTCTTTTCTTTGTTCCCTTTCTTTTTTTGTAATTTTTCTTTTGTTTGGTTTTCTATTATGTTTCTCTTTGTTTTCCTTTTCTTGTATTTTCTCGGTTTGCTTTATGCTCTTCATGCATAGAGTTGCCTTTCGTATATATATATTTTTTTGACTAGTAAAAGATAAAAGATATATTGATAAAGAAAAGCCACCCTAGTGCACAGGGAGTGTACAAGGGAGAAGAAATCAAATACAGAGATTACAAGATTCTAGGAAATCAATAAAAGAAGGGAAAGATTTGTTTTGCAAAGCAAACAACCAATCCCTTAAGGTTCTTAAAAAGAGAAGTTTGAGGTCCGGAATAGATCTCTCAGCATCTTCAAAACATCTACTATTCCTCTCCCTCCAAAGACACCACAATAAGCAATGAGGAGTGATGGACCAAATACAACCATTTCGGTGACGACGAAAGCTGCCTTGCCAACACCATAATAGCCCCAAAACTGTGCGCGGCATAACCCAAGAAACTCCAAAAAGGCCCAAAACCATAGACCAAAGATCCGAAGCAAGAGGACAATGAAGGAAAAGGTGGTCAACCGATTCACCATTTCTCTTACACATGTAGCACCAATTTAGGATCCACATCTTCCTTTTACGTAAATTATCAATCGTCAAGCATTTCCTTAAAGCCGCAGTCCAAACAAAGAAAGCTACTCTAGAGGGGATCTTTTGCTTCCAAATACTTTTCCAAGGAAATCCAAAGGAGGTGGTGCCAACTAAACTTCTATAATAGTCTCTAACCAAGAAACCTTTAACTTTGCTAGGAATCCAACACATTTTATCCTCACCACGGCCCCTTATAGGCGCACCATAAATAGCTACCATAAAGTCAGACATAGCCTCAAAATCCCGAGCATGCACACCCCTAACGAATCTCACATCCCAAAAGAGGACACCATTGGTGGACATCATAAGCTCAGCCACACTGGCATCCTTATTCCTGCAAAATCTGAACAGGTTAGGAAATCTAACAGCAAGATCAGTCTCTCCACACCACCGATCTTGCCAAAACTTCACTCTAGACCCATCACCAATATCATACAAAATATGGCGTGAGAAGGAAGGCCATCCCTGACTGATATTTTTCCATAAACCAACACCATAAGGGCCAGTCACAGCTCTGGTAAACCAGGCCCCCCACACACAACCATACTTCAACTCAATCACTTGCCTCCAAAGGGCATTTTCCTCCATCCCAAATCTCCACAGTCACTTCCCAAGAAGCGCTTCATTGAATAGTCTTATCTTCCTTATCCCTAATCCACCCGAAGAGATAGGAGAACAAACAGTATCCCATTTCACCAAATGAATTTTAGGCTTATCTCCAGAAATGCCCCATAAGAAATTCCGCTGGAGCTTCTCAATACGCTTAGCCACACTGGCAGGAATAGGAAATAATGATAGAAAATAAGTGGGTAAGTTAGAAAGGGTGCTTTTGATAAGAGTGACTCTACCTCCCTTGGATAAGTATAAGCGCTTCCAACCCGCCAATCTCCTCTCCATTTTCTCCAGAATAGGATTCCATATAGTCTTATCTTTGAATTTAGCACCCAAAGGAAGACCTAGATATTTCATTGGGAGAGAGCCTTGCTTGCAGCCAAGAACAGCCAAGAAAAGGTCAAAATTGCTCACTACCCCAACCGGAACCAATTCAGACTTACCCAAGTTAATCTTTAGACCTGACACCGCCTCAAACCAGATAAGAATCATGCGGAGAATCAAAATTTGATCCAAATCAGCCTTACAGAAAATAAGCGTGTCATCTGCAAAAAGGAGATGAGACACCGCCATGGATCTTCCCTCCAAGTTACCCACACCAAAACCCGACATGCGACCTTCAAGAACAGCTTTGTCCAACATTCTACCAAGAGCTTCCATCACCAAAACAAACAACAGAGGAGACAACGGGTCACCTTGCCTCAAGCCTCTGGAGCTACCAAAAAAACCACAAGGAGAGCCATTGATCAAGATGGAGAAATGGACAATAGATATGCAAAAGAGAATCCATTGCCTCCATTTGGTAGAGAAACCACTTCTTTCTAACATCTGCATCAGAAAATTCCAGTTTACATGGTCGAAAGCCTTCTCAACATCCAGCTTACAAATCAACCCTGGCACCCCAGACTTCAATCTACTGTCAAGACATTCATTAGCAATAAGAACAGGGTCAAGGATCTGCTTGCCCCTCATAAAAGCATTCTGAGATGCAGAGATTAAGTCCCCCATCACTAAGCGGAGACGATTGGCCAAAACTTTAGCAATAATTTTATAAACCCCTCCAACCAAGCTAATGGGCCGAAAATCTCTAATCTCATTAGCCGCATGCTTTTTAGGAATGAGAGTAACAAAAGTTGCATTTAAACTTTTTTCAAACTGACCATTGTCATAAAACTGATGAAAAACAGCCATGAGATCAGCCATGAGATCAGCCTTTCGTATATATATCATTCTTACTTATCAAAAAAAAATTTTGAGGATTGCTTGGAGTTGGCACTAAGTGGTGGAAAGAAAGATAAAACCTAAGGGTCCGTTTGATTGGAGGGGTGGAAAAATGGGATGATAGAAAATGGTGGGAGGATGGAAAAGTAGGAGGATAGAAAAGATTATAATTTCCCTCATTTTTGTTTGGTTGGGAGTGAAAAAGTGGAATGATGGAAAAAGTGAGTTTGTATAAATTTATGCATATACCCTTGTTAAAAAATGATGCCCAATTAAAACCAAAAAAGATAGAAACAACCAAACAAAAATCAATCACCTAAATTTATTAAAAAATAAAAAACATGTATAGAAAAAAAAATCACATCTAAACCAAAAAAAAAAAAAAAAGAAAAGAAAAAAAGAATATGAGCACTGGACGTGTAGGGAGCCTGCACAGTAAAAAAAAAAAAAAAGAGGGGAGAAGAGGCAACGTCCAGGAGGAAAGAAAAAGAAAAAGAAAAAAAAAAAAATGAAGAAGAGCAACGTGGACAAGCCCATGTGCAATTGCACATGGGCATTTTTGTCCAAAAATGATGTCCAATTTTTCCCCTAAGTTTTTTCTCCATTTTGGAGAGAGAACTTTTTGGTGGGCACGGAGAGACAACATCTGGGTTCCACCATTTATTTTCCTTCCTCTCCACCCAACCAAACACACTCCAAAAAGTTTTCCTTCCCATTTTCTCTCCAAAATTTTCCATCTACCCTATTTTACTTCCAAACAAACACACCCTAAGAGTTGGCACTTAGAGTTGCCTAGAGTTAGCACCAATCCATTGGAAGAAAATTTCAACAATAATTTTATTTATCCAGCAAAATGTACCAATACTGAATTTTGGCCTTATATAGGGTTCCCAAGTTACACCAAGGAAAGAAAGTATATAAGTTCATAACCAAGTAAGGAAAGGAAATAACTTGTAATAATTAAATTAACTGTGGGAATGAAATTAAATAACATGAAGTCCAAAAATTCAAATAAAATGAAGTCCAAAAAAGTCTGACCATCCATCAGCATCAATCAATATTGATTGGGTCCTCTAGGTAGTGGTCCTCCATCGCTCTGTCATGTGATCTGGGGCTTGCATCTGGTGTCCACTGCGTAAGGGTTGGTTCAGTGGAGTTCGATTATGGTGTTTCAATTATGTATTTTCCTGTTTTGCATTGTATATGATCTTCTTCTTCTTCTACAAGTTATGTTGCAAGTCTGGAGAATAAATATAACCTTTATTATCTTTTCTATAATTTTGAGCCAATGGATTTATCATTTTTTTTTTTTTCCCCTCATATTCCCAAATTTCACACATTCTTCACCGTTTGGTATATTTGGGAATCATAGAGGAGAAAGAAGTGGACCAAGTGGTAACTGGATCTAAGAGAGTGAAGTTACATGTATGTTACTTATAGAGGTTATGTGGCTTTGCAGTTGCTGAGGAAGGCAATTGCTGTAGCCTTAAGTGGAGAGAAAAGAGGGTGAAGAATGAGCTGAGATGGGAAATATGACTAGGTAATGACAATGCTTCAAACCTGAAAACTGTTAAATTTCCCATCTGCTAGCAGCAGCAGCAACTTCTTCTTAGTCTGCTTCGTTTGAACAAAATGAGGTGAAGGGGCATTGAAGATGTCATCCCCCAATTGATTTTTGGATGTTTATCATAAACTCTATCTTTCAAAAATAAATAAAATGAAAGACATGTAGTCTTGTAGTTTCCATGATGAACATGACTTGTAATTAATTTGGTGACTTGTTCTTAAGGCTCAATGTGATGGTCTTTCCCATAATGATATCTCCTTATAACTGTGTCCTTAATTGACTATCATTGTTTATTTCTTGTGACGAAAACTACTAAGTATTGCTTTATAGTATTCTAGTTATGATCATAGGCTTGTTTTGGAAGGGATCAGCTCTTGCTCTTGTATCTACTTGTGTTTATGCGCTTTGCTCTACTGACTCAACCTTTGACCAAGTGTGCCATATTTTTCCCAAAATGTTTATTATTCCTTTGTTGTTTGCATAGAACAATATGATGTGGAAGATTGTGCCTAAGAAAGAAGTTTGTTTCCTTTTGTGGTTCATACTTTCTATGAAGAACATGTGTAATTGTGAAAGTCTGAAAATAGGTCCTTCAGTTATTGAAGACTGGACCATTTGAAGACTGGACAGCTATAGGCATGAGGTGGCAGAGGGATGTGGGCATTCTTTGGCAGCCAGTTTGAATTCAAAAATCCATGATAAGAGGAAGAAGAGTGACGTTGGGAGTGCTGGCTGGGCAGGGAGAAGTCTTGTCGTGGAAGTGGATGTGACAGGTAGGAGACGGGTTTCTTGGGAGAGAAAGAGCAGAATAAGGAAGTGGATCAGGGAAGCTCCTCGGGCAGCTGGTAAGGAGAGAGCTTCTGATCTTTCTAAATCCCTCTTATGGGTTCCTAAAGGTTCCAAAAGGGCTGCTAAGCCACTCGTGGGCCTTGGTTCAAGCCCAGTCCTGAATGTTCAATATTTGGGTCCTTCTAAACCCATCTTCTCTGGCCCAAGTACTTTTGAAGTTGGAGAAGGGTCTTTGGCTGGTGTAGGTGGTCCAGCCCAGGCTTCATTTTTGGGTGTGGATGGGTCTGGCGACACGGACTGGAGCTCAGGGCTCATCGTTGAAGCCGAGGAGCCTTCCGTCGCTGGTTGTTGCTCCGACGAGCTATCGGCGCAGTCGGATCTGCCTGGGGATCCTGCCGGTAGCTCCGACGAACCTCTCCAGGGCGTGGCTGACGCCGTTAGCCTTCCCGGCGAGGTCGCGGCCTCTCTGGGTAAGGCCGGCGACCCCTCCGTCGCCGGAAAATGTGCGATTGGGTCGCCGGTCTCCCTGGGAATGTCCGGCGACCTCTTCTCCGCCGGTCCTAGCTCCGGTGAGCTTATGGAGGTGCCGGGTAAGGCAGATTTGAAGTTTTTGGGGCTGTCTGTTGAGCTTTTTTTATCTACTTTGCTTCTGAGCTTTTTGAAGGCTGGATTTGTGGTCCGGGGAGAACAAGAAAGGGGTTCTGGTGGTCTGGTCAGTATCACAGCTCTGGATTCTGAACATTCCAGCCTTGCGGAGTCCCCTTTGAAGGATGTCTGTGCTGTCTCCGGGACAAGTGTTTTAGGGGAGGAAGATTGGTCCATTTTAGACAAGGATTTGGGTGGAGAGGATAGCTCACCTGTCCCTTTGATGGCCATTAATCCCTCTGGGTTACAACTGTCTGCTGAGTCGAATGGTGATATCGAGGCAGTGGGGTGTGTGAATACGTCGGATACTTCAAGATGGGTGCAGAAAAAACTTCCTGGATTCAGTAAATTGGTGGGGCTGCCTTTGAATCGACATGAGAGGTTATGTATCGATTTATTACAAAAGATTGAGAAGGAGACGGAGGCCGCTAAAGCGTTGAACCGGAAAGCTACTCTCTCTAGAAAAGCTTCTAGCTATAAGGTTAGAGGAAAGAGAGAGTTGAGGAACCTGCTATCTTTGGTTAATTATGATATTCGGTAGTGTGGTGTCGGTCGAGCTATCTTTCAGCTGGGGTATCATTATTTTCATGAATTTAAAAATTCTTTCTTGGAATGTTAGGGGTTTGAATGATCGTCGGAAACGCTCAATAGTTAAAAATTTATTGCATGGTTGGAAGTGCGATGTTATTTGCCTTCAAGAGACTAAGCTCACTGGCATGGATAGACAGATGGTGGGGAGTGTGTGGAGCTGCCCCTATGTGGATTGGGTGGCCTTGGATGCTGTTCAAACAGCCGGTGGAATTTTGCTGATGTGGGATAGGAGGGTCCTAGAGAGGTCGGAAGTTTTGGTGGGTTCTTTCTCTGTGTCTGTCCGGTGGCAAGGGGTGGGAGATGGCTTCAATTGGGCGTGCTCCGGGGTTTATGGTCCTATTGATAACAATGAGAGGGGGTTTATGTGGGATGAATTGGTTGGTGTGCAGCAATATTGGAATGTCCCTTGGTGTTGTATTGGGGACTTCAATATTGTTCGTTTCCCTAGCGAGAGATTGGGTAATTCTCGTCTCACTCCGGCTATGGATCTTTTTTCGGAGTTCATCGGGGACCTTAATTTGTCGGATTTGCCTTTGGAGGGAGGGAGTTATACTTGGTCTAGAGGGTCAGTTCGGCCTTCGATGTCTAGGATAGACAGAGTTTTGGTGACCCAGGATTGGGAAGAGCATTTTCCGGATGTGACTCAACGGATTTTACCTCGCCTTGTTTCTGATCATTCCCCTATTCTAGTGGAGGTGGGGGGAATGGCGAGGGGGAAAAGTCCGTTTAGGTTTGAAAATATGTGGCTTAAGTCGGATGGCTTTATTGATAGAGTTCAGACGTGGTGGAATCGCCATTCTTTCTCTGGCACTCCCAGTTTTGTGTTTGCCAAGAAGATGAAGGCATTGAAAGAGGACATTATTCAGTGGAATCGATTGGAGTTCGGTCATGTTGGTCGCAAAAAGGCTCAATTATTAGAGACTTTGAAATCTCTAGACGCCAAGGAAGGGGAGTTCGGTCTCTCTGATGCAGAGGCATGTGAGAGAGAGTCGGCGAGATGTGAAGTTGAGAACCTTATCTCTTTGGAAGAAACATCTTGGAGACAGAAGTCCAGGATGTTATGGATTAAGGAAGGAGATAATAACACTAAATTCTTCCATAAGATGGCTAATTCCCGGAGGAGGTTTAACCACCTGAGCGCTTTGGAGGTGGATGGGGTTCTTTATGAGGAGGAATCTGAGTTGGCGGCTCAGGTTGTAAACTTTTATAAAAATCTGTACAAGGAGTCGGAAGAGTGGAGGCCCTTTGTGGAAGGTCTGGAGTTTGATCAGATTGATGAGTCAGAGAGAGGTTGGCTTGAAAGGAGGTTCGAAAAGGAGGAGATTCTTTTAGCTCTTCATGAGTTGGCAGGAGACAAAGCTCCGGGTCCGGACGGTTTCTCTATGGCTTTTTTTCACCATTGCTGGAGAGTGGTGGAAAGGGATGTTCTAGCAGTTTTTGAGGAGTTTTACAGCCACTGTAAGTTTGAGAAATCTTTGAATGCTACTTTTTTAGCTCTTATCCCCAAGAAAAACGATGCCTCCAATATTCGTGATTTTAGGCCTATCAGTCTGGTGGGGAGTTTATACAAGATTTTGTCGAAGGTTTTGGCAAATAGGTTGAAGCAGGTTATAGATCAGCTGATTTCTGAGTCTCAGAACGGTTTTGTGGGTGGTAGGAAGATTCTTGACTCAGTCCTTATTGCTAATGAATGTGTTGATAGCCGTGTGAAGAGTAAGATTCCGGGGATCATCTGTAAGCTTGACATTGAGAAAGCTTATGATCATGTGAATTGGGAGGCTCTTCTAGATCTTCTGAAGAGAATGGGCTTTGGAGAGAAATGGTGTAGATGGATTCGCACTTGTATCTCTACTGTCCAGTTTTCTATCTTGATTAATGGGTCGCCAGCTGATTTTTTTGGGAGTTCGAGGGGTCTAAGACAAGGGGACCCGCTATCTCCGATGTTGTTCTTGGTCATGATGGAGGTCTTGAGTAGAATGTTGAAAAGAGTAGAAGGTGCTGGTTTGATCAGGGGTTTCCAAGCTGTTGGTAGCCGAGGTGTTGGAGAATGTGTCTCGCATCTTCTGTTTGCGGACGATACTATTCTTTTTTGCGACGCGGATGCGGATCAGATCCTTCATGTGCGGATGCTCCTCCTTTGTTTTCAGGCTGTGACAGGTTTGAAGGTCAATGTCTTGAAGACTGAGTTGGTTCCTGTAGGAGTGGTTGATAATGTTCATGCTTTGGCAGAGATTCTAGGTTGTCGGATTGGGTCATTGCCTATGACTTATCTCGGTATGCCGCTGGGGGCCTCCCATAAGTCCCCTTCTATTTGGAATCCTATTTTGGAGAGATTCCACAGGAAATTGGCCGGGTGGAAGAGGTTATATTTGTCTAAAGGTGGTAGATTGACGTTGATTAAGAGTACGCTCTCTAGTCTTCCTACTTACTTTTTATCTCTTTTTACCATTCCCTCGCATGTGGCTAATAAGCTTGAAAAGATTTAGAGGGATTTCTTGTGGGGGGATTCGAAGCTTCATCTGGTGGGGTGGGATAAGGTGTGTGCTCCTAAGGTTAATGGGGGTTTGGGCATAAGGAAGATAACTACGTTTAATAAGGCTTTGCTAGGGAAATGGTTATGGCGGTTTGGGGTTGAGGAGACTCGTCTTTGGCGGAGGGTAGTAGCCTTGAAGTTTGGAGAAGAGTGGGGGGGTTGGACGTCCAAATTAGGCAGGGGTGGTTATGGATGTGGTTTATGGAGAAGTATCCGAAAAGGTTGGGAGGAGTTTAGCAAACACATTCGGTTTGAGGTAGGGATGGGGGATAGGGTGAGGTTTTGGATGGATCAATGGTGTGGGGACTTGCCTCTCCACCTTTCCTTTCCGGTTGTGTATGGGATTGCTATCAATAGGGAGGCTTCTGTTGCTTCGTCTCTCGAGCGGATGGGGATCGAGGCTCGAAGGAGTTGGAAGGTCCTTCTTCTTAGAAACCCGAACGATTGGGAGTCGGGTGATGTGGATGATTTCCTTCATATCCTGGGTGAAAATTTACCTCTGGCTGAGCAAAGAGATCGTATGATTTGGAAGCTTTCAAAGAAGGGGGTGTTCGATGTTCGCTCGTTCTATGATAAGCTTCGTTGTCCCTTGCCTATTATTTTCCCTTGGAAAGGTGTTTGGAAGGTTAAGGCCCCGGTGTATGTCTCTTTCTTTGTTTGGTCTGCAGCTTGGGAGAAGATTCTTACAGGGGATATTCTTCGGTGTAGAGGCTTTGTTTTCGTTGACTGGTGTATCTTGTGTCGGAGCAATGGGGAATCGGCGAATCACTTGCTTCTTCATTGTGGAAAAACTTTTCAGTTGTGGAGCTTGGTTTTCAGATCTTTTGGGATTTCTTGGGTTTTGCCTAGATCGATTGTTGACACTCTTTGCGGCTGGTGGAATTGGCTCGGAAAACACTCTTCCAGGGTTTGGAATATAGCTCCGTTGTGCCTTATGTGGTGCATTTGGAGGGAACGTAATTGGCGCACTTTTGAGGATAGGGACAAAACCGATGATCAGCTGCTTGCTTACTTTAGTGGCACTCTTTTTGATTGGTCTAGGGCTTGGGGACTCACCTCTAGTGATTCTATCCCTATGTTTCTTAGTTCTCTTCTTTGTGATTAGTCTTGGGTGGTTTTTTTATGTCTTTGTTTTCTGTTTTTCTCTTTTCTTCTCTTTTTCTTTTTGTTCCCCTCTCTGTATCCTTTATGTTGTCTATGCTCTCTTGAGCTTCTTTAATATAATTTTCTTACTTATCAAAAAAAAGACTGGACCATTTGTTGACTGTTACTGCATTGTTCTGGTTGACATCTGTGAACGCTTCGGTGAAAAAGCTAAACTGAGGAGTCACCAATTTTGACAAGATATTGTACAATTGCATTAGTTATATGTTGTTTACAATTGCAGCTCCGTTTGATACCTAGTTGATTTCTTCCCTCATTAATGCCTTTATTTTTATGTGCTTTTCAAAGGTTACAAGGGATATAATAGACGAATACATGGAGGAAATTAAGAAAGCTGGAGGAATTGGGTGTTTTGTGAAGGGAACTGAAGATCAAGGAATGTTACCATCTGAATCATCTTCTGCTCATGACAGCACCATCACTGTTGATGAGCCAAGAAAAAGTGATTATGCAGCACCCAGAGGTAGCCAATATAATTATAGGGCACACTCAAACTCTGAGTATGGTAAGAGATCTAATAGTTTGAAAGATGCTTCTCTTAACGAGCACCGTGAATATGTAAATCAGAGATTTTCCAATCGGAACAAGCATGATAGGGAAATTTATTCAAGAAGCCCCAGCAGAAATGATAGCACCATCACTGTTGACGAGCCAAGAAAAAGTGATTATGCAGCAGCCAGAGGTAGCCAATATAATGATAGGACACAGTCACACTCTGATTGTGGTAAGAGATCTACAAGTTTGAAAGATGCTTCTCTTAACGAGCACCATGAATATGTGGATCAGAGATGTTCCAATCGGGACAAACATGATAGTGAAATTTATTCAAGAAGCCCCAGTAGAAATGATAGTCATCGCCGGTCACATGTGCGAAGTAGTCATCGAAGAGAGCGAGATGATCTGGAGGTGTCCAATACCAGGCACCATGAGATTAAGCAGTCATCTTCTGGCATGTTAAAATATCATTATAGTAGATCATCTTCTTCTTGGTCAAATTCTGTGAATGATTCAGTTGCAATAAAAGACGAACAGAAATCAAATGTTGAGGATAGAAGGGGAAGAAAAACATATGAAAATCATAGTTCAGACTTTCTGGTACAAAATGCTTTTGAGGATCGATACATTCCTTCAGAATCTCATGATATGTATGAAGATGATCTCTCCACTGTCAGCAAGCATCAGACCAGATAAATTGTGTTACAGAATTGCTTGACCAAACTAGCATCTACTCTTTCAATAAGGAGCTTTCGTGGCTTCCATGATAAATCTGAGTAGCTTCATCTTTTGAAGTGAGTAATTCTAGTTTTTCTAATTTCTATTTTAAGCATGATTTTATCTTTGTTTGAATGTGTAGTTAGCTTTTGACATTGTTTATTCGCATAACTTTGCAGTACAAAGTCATCAGGCTTCAGCTATCTACACTTGTATCCTCCTTTGTATCCTTGAACTGTTTTCTTATATGTTTGCTGTTAAGCTCAGTGTGATTTCTCCAAACTCATCTAGATCCTTGACACTTTTTTTTGGCATAAAATATTTTCCAGAAGTTGTTTTGTAATAATTGGTGCTACTGAAAATTGTTTGTCAACAGAATGTTTTCATGATCAATGGAATATTACAGAAAAGAAGCTGAAAATTGCTTATGCAGTGTGAAATCATAAACAATTCCTAGACCAAGCCTTTGATGTCCCCACTCTCCACCTCCCTAACTCTCCCCACTCTGTGTTACCTCAATCACCTCCTTCCTCCCTTCCCAACTTCTCTGTGCCATTAACCACCTCTTCTCTCCCTCCTGGCCTCCTCCTTGCTCCTTTGTTTCTGCTACCACCACCACCTCCTCCACACACACATCCCCAAAAAAACCATATTCCTCCTTGCTGTTGCCAGCACCTCCCTTCTATCCCCTGTGCCCCCATGATGACCACCTCTTTCTCTCCTCCTCCCACTGTCACTGCTGCCACCATAACCACCACTGCCTATTGACTTCAGTGATTTTTAGTTGGTTTTGACAATAGATATTTTTGGTGCACCAAACACTGGAGAAGTAGTTCAGAGACTCAACCAAACAGTAGGCAACAAATTATTTTCTTTGAAAATATTTTCTACTGAAGATATTTTTTCCTGGAAAATGTTTTTTTTTTTATAAAAACAAATGGAGCTTTTGATTGCCATAAATTGCATCATGATATGACTCTTAGAACGTGTTTGTTTAGCTTATTATTTGGCTTATGTGCATCTTTTAAAGCCTCATTGTTTATAAATACAACTATTTTTATCCAGCCTATTTTTTAAGCAACTGCATTCTGACAACTGTATTAACATCTGTGCAATCTTTCTTTTTAGATTTTAATGAAAATCCTTTTGTTCCACTTTGTGGACCTAGGTCTGACTTCTTGAAGTTATGCGTGCATGTGTGTGTGTTTTTTTTTAAATTTTATTATTATTATTATTTTTTATAATTAGGTCTGACTTCTTGAAGTTCAGAGAGGATTGAAATAAATAGGGGCAGAAGTACATAATTTTTCATTGGGATATAGAGGCTTTTAATAATTAGGAGAATTATAGTCTGAAAAATAGAGGAAGATATTTTACTCTTTTATAATCTGTATTTTACAAATGTACTCTGTGTGTGGGGGGGGGGGGGGGGGAATATTTCAACTGACAGATGAGTGCATCATCATGCACATGTTACTATTTTTTTTTGTTACTTTGGCGTAGGCAGTCATTTGAATTCAAGCTCTTATCCTTAATACTACTTTGTTAGGTTCTGTCATAAGTGTCATTGATTTTGTCTGACATAAATCAATGACAGTATCATAAGATATAAATTATATGACTTTTAATATAATTGTCAATTTTTATTAATAAAAGACCACCTTATTGATATGGCATTACTCTAGTACACAGGGAGTATCCTATATATAGGTCATACATAGTACAAAAAACTCCCACTTTTGCAAGGTATTGGAGAGGTGACTGGTAAGCAGCCTTATGCCCCCCTCCCCTTATTTTATTTTTTTTGGGAGAGGTATCCTAGATCGATGTAATTATCAATATAGCTTAGGCTAATCTATATTGTGGTAGCCAATAAAAAATAGGAAAAAATATTCTAGTAGGGAATGAGCATTTTTATTAGGCTGGGATATCATACAGAATTGATTGGTTATTCCAAAATTACATAATCTTGTCCAGGGTCAACCCTAAAATGGTTCTGATGTAGACAAGGCTTTCGACTGTTATTGGGTTTTGGACTGGAAAGCAGACTGCAGTTTGTATATATGCAGAGAGCAATATCTATTGCACAAGTGTTTGTTCCTTTACCCACAGAATTTTAAATATTGTTCGTAGTACTCTTTAAGTTGTCTGAAGGCAAATTATGAGCTACACAATGGGGTAGCAGCCCCTCTCCCATGTGCATAAATCCTTCCTACCTTGATGGAGGCACGATTTGGTCTATAATGTTGAAAATAGGACCCACTAAACATTACCAGTAATTAGCTTACACCTTCCAATAATATTTTATGATTGATTAAACTTTTATTTTATGATTGATTAAACTTTTATAATTAGATATTTGAAGCCAAGAAAATAGCATTTCACATTAAGGTAGTACCACTATTGAAGCAGTTATCCTCCACATTGTAACAAAATTTTATGTTACAGTTCTGCTTTTTGTCATAATATAAACAGTTAGTTTTCTTTTTCTTACAATAATATGTACTGCTAGTGATCTCTGGTATATGTTGTTTTGCTATGTTTCTTTAGACCAAAATAATGTACATAATATTGACTGATGGCCACTGGGTCCTCAAGAAGACAAAAATGGTAGAACCAAGGGCCAAATAGTAACTGTGGTATTGCAATGGATTTCCCTAGTGAGCATCCTTGACATTTCAAAGAGAAAGCTGAGATCTATTAGACATTTCTTGTGCTTAATTGAGTTGATAAGTTCAGGGCTTTCTATCTTCATGTTATGTATACATGCCTGTTTTAATTTTCTCATAGCTAACCTTATTTCTTATAGATTTCGAAAATATCCACAACTTTTGCTGGAGATTCTAAGCATGAATGTGGGGGTGTCAGCTCCTACAACAGAAACAATGTGGTTGATGGGAAGTCTGGACACCACGTGTATTGAAGATTGCTAACGAGTGAATGAAAACTCTGCAATTTCAACTTCCTCGTTTTTCTGGTAAACATTGATGGCATGTTTCAGCTTCTCCATTGAATTACACATATTTTTGTGTACTGCGTGAGTAGATATTTTGTATTGACAGTTCTTTTATTTTTATTTTTTATTGTGATTTAATGATCAAAGATATGTTTATGTATGTCTTTTATATGTGGATTTTTGGTTTCTGTTTGGCTATGTAGCCTGCATTCTGGATCCTATCTTTGGTTAGGGTGAGGTTTAGGTCTAGTGTACAGTTGCACTGGACCCGTTAAGATTATAACACGTGTCCATTTTTAAACACATGTCACCATCTTAACGGGTAATACACTGGACCTAAGCCTCACCCCATTGGTTAAGGGCTTAAGAAAAATTGTCACTTTCATTTGACATTTTGTTATAGGTTCTAACGTAATTAAGACAATCTGTTTGAAGTCTCATTTCTCAATTGTCAATTCAAAATTTACAAAAAGGTTGGTATTTTTTTGGGGTTATTTAAATGGGTTGAGCAATTGACTTGGGTTCCCAAAATAGTTGTAATTAAGAAAAAGAAAAAAGGGCGACAGTTAGACTAACCTTCATGGTGTTTTACTGTTTTTAGTGGAAACATTTAGATGTCAAATTCTCTCTTCTTCATTGTAATTATTGAGGAAAAGGAATAATTATTGAATTAACAAAAGAGAAAAAGGGAAAAGGTGGGAGCCCAATGGTGTGCTTAGTTATAAAAAGAAGCAAAAGTCTCATTCTTGTTTAAGGAACTCTACAAGGTTCAAACTTCAAAGGTTAATAGGGATAGCCCGGATGGGGCGACTGTAATACTCTCATCTCCACTCATTTCTCTTTCCTTTTTGTTGCTTCGCTTTGAACGTATCTGATAGTTTTGGGAGGTGCTATTATATATAAGTCAATATTTTGTTGTTAATGTGTTTGTAAGATCATAATGGAGAGGCTCATTAGAACAATTGTAGCCTTCAGTGTCCAAAGATTCAATTCAACTTTAATGATAACTTGGATCGAAAGTTATGCAGTTGCGTAGAAAAATTGCATGCATTCAATTGGTAAATAGCTTACATGCAAGCTCAAAATGGTTTTGGGTTGGGCATAAATGGGTGGAGTACATAAAACTCACCTACCCATTATAACACATTCAACTATTTAATTATAAGTCAAACTTCATCCAACCCAATTATTATAGGTAAAATCCATCCAATTAAATTACCAAAATGCACCTAAATTTTCAAAATACTACCCAAGACCCTTTAAAATGACCAAAATACCCATAAAATTTGAAAATGACCAAAATACCATTAGATTTCGGGTATTTTGGTCTTTTTAGTCATTGGGGGTATTTTGGTCTTTTTTAGGCATGGGGGTATTTTAGTCATTTTATAGGTTCTGAGGTCTTTGGTCAAGTTTTACGTTTAGGGGGGGTATTTTGGTAAATTTTAGGAATAGCCTCTTAAAAACAAAAGACAAAAAAATGAAATAGGCCACATGAAAAAGAAAATGAGTAAACCCCATTACAGCGCTTTTAAAAGCGCTGGAATAGGTCACTCACATAAGGGAAGGAGTAAACCCTATTACAACGCTTTTAGAAGCGCTAGCATAGGTAAATCAAATAAGGGAATGAGTAAACCCTATTACAACACTTTTTAAAGCACTGGAATAAGTCAATCACATAAGGAAATGAGTAAACCCTATTACAGCACTTTTTGAAGCGCTGGGATAGGTAAATCACATAAGGGAATGAGTAAACCCTATTCCAGCGCTTTTAAAAGTGCTAGGATAGGTCAATCATATAAGGGAATGAATAAACCCTATTAAAGCGCTGGGATAGGTCTTCAATATCAACAAAGGAGTAATACCCTGTTACAGTGCATTTAAAAGCGCTAGAATAGGTTTTCAATATTAGCAACCTATTCTGGGGGTTTAAAAGTGCTGTAATAGGTGATTTAAGATAAAAAAATAATAATAATAAAAATATTATTGTAAACAACCTATCCTGGTGGTTTCAAAAATGCTGGAATAGGTTTTACACATGAAAAACCCTAAAGCAGCGGTTTTAAAACCGCTGGAATAGGCTCTTTACAAAAAATAAAATAATTAAAAAAAATTGATATTTCTACCCTATAGTGGCGGTTTGAAAACATTGTAATAGGTTTACCTATACCAGAGGTTTCTAAAACCGCCACTATAGGACCCATATAGCAATGGTTTAAAAAGTGTCACTGTTGAACCGTTGTAATAGGGCAACCCATACCAGCGGTTTCTAAAAGCGTTGCTATAGGGTGACCTATTAGGGCTGTTTTGAAAAGCACTGCACAAAAAAAAAAAAAAAAAAAAAAAAAAAAAAAACACGCTGGTGTAGGACAAGTTTTTTGTAGTGCTATAATCATAGCATCCATTTAATAGGTCAAAAAATTCAACCCATCATTCTTTCTCTATTCAAAGAAATAGCATTCTTTTCTTGAACTTTCAAGCAATTGAAATAAAAAGTTTAAGAGACGTTGAATATATATCAGCCAGAAAATAATTAAGATTGTAGCTTCAAATGAAAAGAGCAATAAAGGCATCATATATATTGGGTGGTATATGCTCTATACTTCACACTGCAGCCACTCAAAAAAAAAAAAAAACTTTCATTTTCATTTGCTTAATTGATTTGTTTTGGAACTCTATGTAGACTTTAAAATTAAATTGCTTGATCCTTTTCTTATTTGTCGAGTTTTGTTTGGCCCAATTAAGTGTGGCTTTTCTGAGTTGTCAAATTAAAAACTTTGTACTATGCTCTGTAAATAAAATCAATGGATTACATTCCTCAAGGTTGCAATCAAATCACATTGCTCCGGTAGTGTTTAAGATAGATAAATTTGTGGAAACTTTTTGGGACCATTTCTTTCTATGGGCTATGATGCCTTTTGTTGAAAAACTTTGGCTTTTTTCATTGGAAAAGACATTAAAAGAAAGTGCTCTTACTATTGTGTGAAAGAGAAATTTCATCAGCTTTTCTCCTTGGGAGGAATGAGGGGCTGATTTTCTCACACATTAACACAATAAATTTTCTTCAAATTGATCATAGTGAATGCTTTTAGATCTTTTTAGGAATAACTCAAGTTCTGCTTCCATGTTAATCTTGTATTGCTTTTTGTTTCTACCTTTTTATTTATTTATTTATTTTTATGTCTAATCTCCTAGAATCTTCTTCAACATCTTTTTCTTGGTTTGAGAGAGACGAGGGGCTGATTTTCTCACACATTAATACAAGAATTTTTCTTCAAATTGATCATAATGAATGTTTTTAGATCTTTTTAGGAATAACTCAAGTTTTGCTTCCGTGTTAGTCTTGTATTGCTTTTTGTTTCTACATTTTTTTTTATCTCTAATCCCTCAGAATCCCCTAGAATCTTCTTCAACATATTTTTCTTGGTTTGAGAGAGACAAGGGGCTGATTTTCTCACACATTAACACAAGAATTTTTCTTCAAATTGATCATAATTAATGTTTTTAGATCTTTTTAGGAATAACTCAAGTTCTACTTCCGTGTTAGTCTTGTATTGCTTTTTGTTTCTATGTTTTTTTATGTCTAATCCCCTAGAATCTTCTTCAACATCTTTTTCTTGGTTTGAGAGAGACGAGGGGCTGATTTTCTCACACATTAACACAAGAATTTTTCTTCAAATTGATCATAATGAATGTTTTAAGATCTTTTTAGGGATAACTCAAGTTTTGCTTCCGTGTTAGTCTTGTATTGCTTTTTGTTTCTACGTTTTTTTATGTCTAATCTCCTAAAATCTTCTTCAACATCTTTTTCTTGGTTTGAGAGAGACGCTTCAGGATCCACTTGGTCCATGAATTCTTTTTCTATTTGATTTCTATTTTCTAATTCAAGAGTTTTTTCATTCGATAATGTAAAACTTTTTTTATTTCCAGTGATGCTTCACTATTTATTAACATTTTAGTTTACATTAAAATTAAAAAAAAAAAGGTAATAGATTAGATTCTCTTTTGAGTTTTAAAGTATGTATTAAATTGACCATTTTGTCAACGGAGTTTTGTTAATGACTCACGTTTGTGATGATATGTACATGTTACGTACCCTTGAAAACTAATCACATAAATATAATTTATGTGTGTACTTTCATCTACATATATCATTCTTGCTTATTGATATAAATTCAATAATAATTGTGAACTCATCAGTGAAACTAATGAATTGGGGCATGCTTTAAATTTTTAGGAATTATGTTTCAATTGTTTTGGGTTGGTTTGGTGACTCTCAAGTCTCAATCGGAGTACTGTCTTGTGAAGTGTTTTGTATTGACCAAACCATGCCAAAACTCTATCAATTGGTCACATGACAACCCGACCACACTTCCAAAGCTAACATATATGACTGAACTAAGAGGCTGAGAGTTTAGCCAAGCCATGCAACTTGAGTCTTCTTTCCTCAAAATACCATAGGCTGAAATGGGTTGTGAAGAGTCCTTGATGTGAGTCTTCAAGAGAGCATGTAGAGGACCAATTGCATAAATTTTGTCGAAGAAAGAGCCGAGGCAAGCGATGATGGGTGCTTCGAGTTCTTCAAAGGTGCTGAGTATGAGAGTGGAGGCTCTTTTCATAGCTGAGGCTTCACTGATGATAAATTCCATCAATGGGTTTCCATGTCGGGAATGCTGGTGATAGGCTTATCCATGTCACTTTCTCCTACAGTAAGACAATTAGAAGCTTTCATGGCAATAATGACCTTATGGCAATTGCACTGCACATTTTTTTACTTTTACTCATTTTTTATATTTAGTGGTTAAGATTTAAAATTGCTTTTTGCAACTTTAAATCTCAACCATCTATACCAATTGCAGTAGGTATTGCACTTGATCTCAATTTCTAACCATATATGAATTTCATCTTCGGGACAAAGCATTAACAAACCAATTTCACAATTTAAGAATAACAAATAGATTTAAAATTTAAAACTAAATTTTTATATAAAACTAAATTCCACAAAACTAAATATTCAATGTTAACTAAATACAAATAAAAAATTATAAAATAATTTTTTTATATTATAATTCCACTTAGTCATATGTAAAAATGGTTTGGTTAACGTGTGTCCTTAGGGCACACATTAACCATTCATTTTGGAAAAGTTTTTATAGGAAATTGAAAAAACTGTCAAAACAGTGAATTACTTTTTCTCTTTTCCATAAAAACTTTTCTAAAATGGTTTACTAATATATGCTCTAAGGACACATGTTAGTAAATTCCATGTAAAAATGTAACTCCTTATTTCTTTTTCTTCTTTTTTTTTCCCCTTTTTTGTTTTTTTTTGGGTTTGTTTTTTCCCCCCTAGAATCTATGATTGCTTTTGCATTAAATTTTGCAATAATTTACTTTTTAATCAATATATAGTATAAAACCGAAACCTTTGATTTTTGATTTTATTCTATTTTATTTTAATTTTTTTTTAAGATAAAATTTCTACTATAACTTAATCTAAGTGTATATGTGTGTGAAGTTTTCTCCTGGAGACTTGAACCCTGGCCCTTTCCCCCCACACCTCACAAGCATTTATATTTGTAAAGTGACCACCGCACCAAAGGTGCGCGGTAGGCCTTTGATTTTTTGTTAACTTCTTCATGTTGTGACACATAAGTTTTGGAGCCTCCACAAATTTTCACATCATAATCATTATATATATATATATATATATATATATATATATATATATATATATATATATATATAAACAACGTTAGCATTGCAAACTTAAGTCGGTAAAAGTAAAACACAAAAACCCTAAACATGTGCCTCTTCCCTTGCGTCTCTTTTCTTTTTAATCTGTGGCTTAAAACACTTTAAACAAAAAAGAAAACGGAAAAAAAGAAGAAGACAAACACAGTCATTTTTTAAAATCAAACAAAATGATACTTGTAGCACTTTTTTTTTTTTTTTTTTTGAGGAAAAACACAAGGAGAAGTTAGGTGATCGATTTAGCATGCGTTTGGGAGAGAATTATTGTGCGTTTGCGTTTTGGCTGGGTCCCACGGCACTTTTCATGACTTAGCAAAAACGTAGATAAGAGGCACTGTTCACGACCCACAAAACTATTCATCATTAAAAATTATTTTGCTACAGTGTTTTCAGTAATAAGTTTTCAGTTTCCAGCAAAATAAACGGTATCCAAATAGACCTCAATATTATTTTTAAGTTCTTTGGCCCAATTTTAATTTTATGTATAATATTTCAAATTTTTAGTAGATGATTTATTTATTTTTTTAAAATAAGAATAGAATATATTAAGAAGGCAAAAAATGGGAGATGACCTAGAATCATCTTTTGATGGCAAAATTTGGTATTTAGACTGTTTTTAGAAGGTTTTTTTTGTGAATAGTATTCGCGTCAAGCTATTTAGTTAGTTGGACTGATTTTGGAATTTGAGTTTGCCAAACTTGACTTTGGGTTGGAAAGCAAACACTATAGTGGCGTTTTTTTAGTGCCTATAGCAGTGTTTATAGAAAATGCCACTATAGGGTACCTATAGTGGCGTTTTTGACAAACGCCACTAAAAAAAAAACGCCACTATAGTTTGAATTTTGGGCCGGAACTTGAGTTTGGCAAACTCGAGTTCCAAAATCAATCCAACTAACTAAATAGTTTGACGCGCATACTATTCACAAATTTTTTTTCTAAAAACAGTCTAAATACTAAATTTTGCCATCTTTTGAACCTGGGGAGGATATCTGAGCAGAGAGAAAAGATGTTTAAAGCCCCGTCCCACAAACAATGAGCAAGGTTGCGAGCAAAGTCCCACTTGATTTAACAACAGTTCCGTCGTTGTTTATGCTGCAAATAGAGTAAGAAAACCACAAGTCCACTTACCTTGAAAAGGAACTTCCCCCTCTTCAATGAGATTTGAAGTATGCATGCCATGGGAGCCATGAGTTGGAAAAGTAATGATTGGAACCCCAAGCTCCTCAGTAACATCAATAGCGAAACACATGAGTCCATCGGCTATAATACACATCGGTGGAGACCTTTTTGTCGATTGTCGTTGTGATATCAACAATTCTCGGAAAAGTGGCTTGCTCACTGTCCTAGTATTAAAAAACAATTGAAGTATAATAGGGCCAAGACGTGGTTGATCAAGTGGAAGACCATCAGAGATGGACACAAATCGAAATCCCGGACTGCGATTATAGAAGGCTGGGATGTCCATGACACGCTCAAGACGATCATGGTTGTAATCGGAGTTAACAAAGGTTATTAGAAAGCCGACATCAAAGAGTAGCTTGGCTAAGGTGCGTGGCTTGAAAGTGGGAGGGGCAAGAAAACAACGTGAGGGACTTCTGTGTTCTGTTTTTCTGATAAGAGTACACAAATTAATTAGTATATATTAATATGATAATTATCCCTAATCTATATATATTCTATATATATATATATATATAAAACCGAAACTTTTGAAACTCCCACAATTTTCCACGTCAGCATAATATTAAAAAAAACATAAAAGCAACATAAAGCTTTTCTAAAACCTGATAAACCTTTCTCCCCCAACGCTCCTTCCTCAGTCCCACGGCAAAGCCCACCTTCCATCCAAAGACACACCACTTCTTCCATCAAAAACACAAATTCCTCAATTAAAACCTACCATAGCCACAAAAAGTACGCTCTTCTCTCCCTCTCACTCTCTTTGAAATTATTTTTCTGTCCACAACTTTGAAACATTTCTTTGGTGGTCCAAGGCCAATTTACTCCAACCCACAAATCTCCACAACTTCCATTACCGAATGATAACAAGGAGCAATACTACAAGAGAAGGATCAGTGTAGAAAAGAGCACTACTACAAGAGAGGGATAACAAAGGATTTGATTGTGGGGAAAAGAAAAAGAAAAATAGAGGCAAGAAGAGATAGTTATAGAAGATACGGTGAGAAAGAGACGGAATTTTTCGTACCGGTACCTTGACATCGTCCCGCCCTTCTTCTTCTTCTTTCTTTTTTTTCTTCCTCTTCGTGTTGCTTTACACCCTTTGCCCAGATGTGTAGTTTGAGTTTCCTTTTTAACTTTTTTAGTATGATATTTTGTTAAACGTGCCCATACCTGTTTGACACACCACGTGAATTGATTCTAACTCAATTTTTTACACATTACCAATGTTAATGGCATCTGGAAATAGGTGCTTTTTGCCTTTTAGTTTATAATAATTATAATTGTACATAAATTTTTATTTTAAGTTTTGCCTAATAAACACGTAAATGCATAAATAAATATTTATATCTATTTATTTATATATAAAATTAACGGTAACTTTAAAACAATTCAAAGGTATTATCAAAATGTGTTTCTATTCAGTATTGACTCTTGAGATAGTCCTGTGGGTAGTGGTATACTTTTGCAAAAGTGAAAAACGAAGCTTTTTGGAAAGTGCTTGATTTACAAACACCATTCCATACTTATTTACATAGGTACCTTTTCATTTAATAAACACATTTTTAGTTAATAAGTATATTTTCATTCAATAGGCACCTTTTGATATATCTAATATGAAGAGTTATGACATTTAAATATGCACCTTTTAGTATATATATTACAATATATATTTTATATACCTATATATACAACACATTAAATTAGAGATACAACATTCTATCTCTTATTCCTTCCTACAAAAAACTAATAAATAAAACAACATTTCTTTCTTCTGTCTAACTAATAAAACTTTGAGCTATTTCTTTCAATATATATATATATATATGTATTTTAAATTTTATGCATTTTTGCTTACTACTCCAACTCAAAAATAATGATTTTTTTTTCCCTAAGACTCATCCAAAATCTATTCTCGTGCATCGCACGGGTTAGCGACTAGTATATATATAAAACCGAAGCCTCTAAAACTTACCGAAATCTCTGAAACTTCCACAATTTTCCACGTCAGCACAATTTTTAAATATAATATAAAAACAAATTTAAAAAAATAATAATAATAAAAACTGATGCATGGGAAATTTTGCCACTAAGTAGTAATATATAAATCTCTTAAAACCTAAACCTAAACCTAAACCTAAACTTGAACTTAAGGACTTAGACAACGTAGAAAACAAACATCAAAGTGAGGGGAAAAACTCTAGCAAAGTAAGACACGAGTCACGACATTGTTAAATGGTTGAGAAACATTGTTTAACTTACCAATTCGTAAAATATATACCTTTGAACTTCTCTCCCCAATCAATTTTGTCAACATTTCGTGACCTGGTTCCTGCTTTGCAAATGTTCCATAAACCAAATACATCAGGAAAGAAAGAGAAGGCGCATAAAATTGTGAATTTTAACATGGTTTGCATGAGATTCAAGGCTTCAATCTATGTGCTTAACAGTTATATGGTTTAATCATTATTTTGTACAATTAATCAAGCTTGGTATATGGATTCATCCTCAAGTCCTAGCCTTTTCCCCATGGTCAGTCTTATTGCTTTCTACATACTAACCATGAATATGATTATTTTATGGTTTTTCATCGTTTAAAGTTTAGACCCGTTAAAATTTAAAACTTATTGTTTTATGGGTTTGTATAATTTTTTCTTTTTCTTATATTTTTCTTTTGAATTGTTTCAATAACTTATTCTTTAATTATATATCTTTATATATCTTTTTGGGTAAATTGCAAATTACACCCCTGAAGTTTGGGGTCGACTGGATTTTACACCCTAAAGTTTCAGAAACTTGATTTTACACCCTAAAGTTTGGTTCCGTTAGCAATTCACCCCCCACGGTTAGTTTCTGCTGTTAAGTGACACAACATCTGCTGATGTATTTTATTTTTTGCCAACTCAGCCACAAAACTATGTCATTTTAGTGATGACTAAGTGAGGAACTGACATACATCAAAACTACATCGTTTAAGTCATAAACTTAAAACAAAAACTTCTAGCCTAAACGACAGGCTAAATTCTAAAATCTATAAACAAAGAACACGAAGAGCTCCCTAGCCCAAACCCCACGAACCCAAACCTCCCTAATCCAAACCCCTTGGCTCCGACTGAACTCAGACAGACCATCGGCTCACATCGGGAACCCAGGCGGCGGCAGTGACGGCGGCGGCCACACCGATAGTGAGCTGCTCTTCTCTTTCTCTTTTCGAATTTGGCTTGTGTAATCTTAATTCCTACTTCCCAACATTAAATCGTGGCATCACACCAATACAACAATAAATTAAACCGGTGGAAAAACGAAATTGAAAAATATTTACTTCATTTCGTGGTCACTGCCAGTGAGGTGTGTAAATATTCAGTCATATTTGTGTTGATTTTTTCAATGACATTTTGGGTTGTGGTTTTGAAGTTTTTCATGTTGGCTGTTAAGATTGAATTCCTATTATTTGGGAAG
Organism: Quercus parvula; assembly: GCA_030820535.1. Taxonomy (NCBI): domain Eukaryota; kingdom Viridiplantae; phylum Streptophyta; class Magnoliopsida; order Fagales; family Fagaceae; genus Quercus; species Quercus parvula. The sequence continues at coordinate 20,201,253 of JAUAME010000011.1, read as the reverse complement.
ATGCTATTTGTTTATAGGGGGGTAAATTATCTGAAATTTAGAACTTTCTGTGATAGTTTATAGTTATGCACGGTAGGTGTTTGTCAAAATGTTTGTGCCAGTTTGTAGTGATAACTGTACAGTCAAAGCAATATTATTTGCTTTGGTTTTATGGCAAAATTGACTTGAAGAAAGAAAGAAAATTGAGTTTAATTTTATCTTACCTGCTAAATTATATATTCGAAACATCATAAATCCAAAAAAAAAGAAAAAAAAATTGAACTAGAATAATTATTATTTGTGCAGAATATTGGTACCCTTTTTATAGCTCCACACCTTGATATAAGCTTTACATTGAATAAAGGAATGCCCATTTCTTGTGGTCCAGCTACTGTTGTTAATAGTGTGGAAGTGCCTTACTTTGATCTTAAAGAAGACCCGTCGTTTTGGATGGAGCACAATGTACAGGTAAGGTTCATTTGGAGTACCATTGCATTACATATAGTGTTTTGAATGAGGTTTAATATGTGCTGAATGGTGAATGTTGATTTAATGATTTATTGAAAATGTTGATAATTTTTTTCTTAATGATAATGTAGGGGAGATCTGAATTGGGTATGTAGAATTTGCAAAATTTAAGTGAGGGTTTGAAATTGGAGTACATTTCATGACATATAGTATTTTGAATAAGGTTTAATATGTGCTGAAATAGTGATTGTCGATTTTGATTTAATGATGTATTGAGAGTATTGATAAGTTCTTTTATGATAATTGAGGGGACCAGAAACTCGATTTACATTTGACCATGTAGCATGTGAAACAGTGGACCGGGTTTGATTAGAGATGATGGAAAATTAATGGAATGGTTCTTTTTATTAAAATCTCTTTACATAGTTTGTTTATTTTTGTCTATTGTTGGTTTTGCAGGAAACACTTTTTAGGATGGTTGGTCTGCCAATGGTAGAGAATTTCCTTTCGGCTACAATATATATAGAGCTTTATGCAGAAAATTGAACTAGAATAATTATTATTTGTGCAGAATATATAAGCTTGTATAAGTGTTGAAATTGTCAGATCAATTATTCCGACCAGACCAACCAGTTGTCACTAGAGACCTCAATCAGAGAGAACCTTCAAACATGTGCTGCCCTTCATGGAGAATCTTTTAATTCTGCCATTAGTAAAATGCATCCAACAGAATTAGAACGATTGAAGAATGAATTGAAGATGCCGTAGCTGCTGCAACACTTGGTATAATCTCTTATTTGTTGATGTTGAATGCATGAGCTCTTGAAGTCGTTCTGTGTTCCCCAATGATAACTGAAATTAGATGTGAACCAATGAAAGATTCAGGATCTAGTGTACATGTGCCTTTTATCTGTTGCAAATTGACAATCTTGAAATGGGAAGGAGTGAAATTGTAGAAGTAGTAGCTTCTTCGAGGGAACCCAAATTGTAAAAGTTAGTTTGTTGTTGTGGTAGTCATTTTAGTTTGTTTAGTAAAAGCATCTCCAATGAAAGAACTTATTGTATTTAGAATAGGTGAATTCTAGTTTAGTCATTTTGAAAGATTGTAGTGACAAATGTTTTTAAAAAGTAGTCAGTTTCTTATCTTGTTTAATGTAATGACAATTGTAATGACCATATGTTGTAATGGAAATTGAAATGCATTTTTTGCAGTATGTTGTAATGGAATTCATCTATTTCTTTGAACATACACAGGGGTGACATATATATATTGTGATACCCCAATTTGATTGATTGTGTGATGTGTGTGGGTGTGTAATGAGTCCCACATCGGATATTTACTGGGTAGATCTGGGCTTTATTAACAACTACAAGGAGCCTCAATAGTGACTAGTCCTTTTGGGGTATAGCGCAGATGTGGCTAGCGCTTTTCCTTGGGTCGTTACATATGGTATCAGAGCCGGCCCAGTAACTCCATGTGGGCTCAGAGACACTACCCCACAAAGTGGGCCCTAACGAGGACGTTAGGGATTTAAGTGGGGGAGATTGTGATACCCCAATTTGATTGATTGTGTGATGTGTGTGGGTGTGTAATGAGTCCCACATCGGGTATTTACTGGGTTGAACTGGGCTTTATTAACAACTACAAGGAGCCTCAATTGTGACTAGTCCTTTTGAGGTATAGCGCAGATGTGGCTAGCGCTTTTCCTTGGGTCGTTACATATGGTATCAGAGCCGGCCCGGTAATCCCGTGTGGGCTCAGAGACACTACCCCACAAAGTGGGCCTTAACGAGGACGTTAGGGATTTAAGTGGGGGAGATTGTGATACCCCAATTTGATTGATTGTGTGATGTGTGTGGGTGTGTAATGAGTCCCACATCGGGTATTTACTGGGTAGATCTGAGCTTTATTAACAACTACAAGGAGCCTCAATAGTGACTAGTCCTTTTGGGGTATAGCGCAGATGTGGCTAGCGCTTTTCCTTGGGTCGTTACATATATATATATATATATATATATATTATATTTGAATGGAGTTCTTTGTTCTGAGTCTAAGAGTTACAATTGTTGTTGGGATTGTGAGTATGAGATAGAGAAAAGAGAAGCAGAAGGTTGAAACATGATTAACATAGTTTGGCATGATGCCTATATCTTCAATAAAAGCCTTAAAGCAACTAAATCTGTACTGTAGAATGAAATGGCCATGATATAGAAGAAAACGTGCAAGACAACTGCTACAACAACAAATGATGATAGTCAATATATGACCAAAATACTAATAATTCTTCCATATCAGCTAACAGTTGTTCTCATAAAGTTTATGTAAATTATTGACCAATGTAAAATAGGATACTTATGTCCAGTATCACCATCATATAAGCTTATGAAAAGCTTTACAAAACAGTGACTACAAAAAGGTTCTAACAATTAACGATCCTACAAACTACTATTGTTGTTGCTCCTCAACCTTTTCCAGCTCCACTTCCAGCTTTTCCTTTTCCAACACCAACTCCAGCACCTTTTCTAGATCAACCAACTCCATTGCTTCCAGCAACACTTGTTTGGGTTGAGACCTTTAATAATAGAAACATAGTAAGTATGCATGCACAACAAACTAAATGACCAAATATTGGCAATTTGCAAATAATAAGCACAATATATATAATATAGTATAGAAAGTACTATAGTTGATTGGCTTCCAGCAACACTTGATGGGCGACAATCCTCTTCCACTCTTAAGCCCATAAACACATGATTCCCTCTTGTTCTCCTAATCTGCAACAAGCTCAAAAAATTTGCAGTTAGCAACTACAATAAGTAGCATATACCAAAACCTAGTTAGCAATAAGCATGTATTAATACATGATTTTGTCTCCCTATAGTAGATGTTGCTCCTTGTCTCTGCTCAGTCTAGCCCTCACTAGCATTATTAGATTTGGGGGGTACTTTGCATCCTCTTTTGTTGTGCCCTAATTGTCCACAATTGGTACATTTTTATGCGGCAGATGACTTCTTCAACTTATGTGAAATCCTTTGTGCCTCATCAGCAGCTTTCTTCCTCTTGTTCTCCTTTGGTCTTCCAGGCTGTACTAGCATCTTTAGAGGCAGAATCTTATCACTTGCTTCCTTTGGCCAAAACTCCTCACCATTGGTAGGCTGGATAAGATGTGAGTAAGTTCTAAGGTAAGTCTCAACCTTGTAGTAGTGATGTACATAATTTTCTGCCTTTTCTTTCTTGTAAGCAATTGCTGAAATCGCATGCTTACAAGAGATGCCTGTTAAATCCCATCTATAGCAAGCACATGTATGCTTATCTAGATCAACTACAAATTGCTTTCCCTTACAATGCACTTCAAACTTTGATCCACCAGACCATGTAGATGTGCAATCTCTAGTTGCTTCCTCGTTAACTTCTAATTTATCTTGAATCCTAGGACAAATTGGGTCAGACTTCTTCAACATTGTATCCCTATTTCTTGGGATCCTTTTCATAAGATACCTCCTAATCATCTCACACATAGTCAATATGGACTTATCCCTAGCATCAATTATCTTGGAATTAAATGACTCACAAAGGTTGTTCAACAACATGTCACACTTAGGCCAAATACTAAAAGCATGTCTACTCCAATGTGCACAGTCAACACTCATCAAATGCCCATAAGCATTGACATCTACATTTCTCATCATCTCCATCTTTGCCTCAAACCCAGGTCTGGTGGTCTCTCTTGCTGCGGCCCACATTAAATCCTTCAATAGTTTATCTTTGTGATCCTTCTTGAAGTTGGCATATAAATGCCTAACACAGAACCTTGTATGTGATTCAGGGGCAACTGTTGCAAAAGCAGGAAGTAAGCCCTACATTAAAAAAAAAGAAAAAGAAAAGGTTATTACGTAGATATTAAATAATTTGAACACTAAATTTAAACATAAATATATACAATGAATATAACATCCAACTTACAAAAAAAAGAAACACATACCTTTTGTTGGTCAGAAGTAAAGGTCCAGCCACGTTCCCTTATAGGACCAATATCAGCTAACAACAACTCCAAAAACCATGACCAACTGGCCTTCGTCTCACCCTCACAAACAGCAAATGCTATTGGGTACATCCCGTCATTCCCATCAATCCCAACAGCTGCCAATAGTTGCCCCTTCAAAAACCCTCTTAAATGACAAGCATCAAGACTAATAATTGGCCTACATTCCTCCAGAAATCCGGTTTTACAAGCAGCTAGGCACACATACATTCTTTTGAAGTGCAGTGTGGGTGTGTGTAGATTAATTTTTGTTGTAGTGCCCGTATTAGAAACTCTCAACTCTTCACAATAATCTCTAGCTCTTTCAAACTAATAGGCAAACCTTCCTTTAAGAATTTCCAATGCAATCTGCCTAGCCCTAAAGGCTTTGTCTAAGGAAATGTCTACTTGAAACTGATTTTTTATACCTTCCTTTATCTCAGCACTTTTGATGTTGGGTCTCCCTCTAAACACCTCTAGCCATGTAACTGCAATCCACTTTGCAGAAACCATCCTACTATGAAAAGCCCTAGAACATGTATGTTTTTCCCGATAGGTTTTCACAAGTAAAGAGTTTTCTTCACGGTCCCATGAAGCATAAATATACCATTCACAATTCTCACATTTGTAACTCACCTTACAAGACTCATTCTTAACAATTAACAATGGATATCCGTGCTTGATTCTATAAGACTGCACAGCCCTCTTAAACTCCTTGTGGTCACTAAACAACATCCCTTTCTCAAAAATGGGGTCAGACATATCCACCTCAACTCTAAACTCAATGTACTTGGGGTGCTTTTCATCATCCTCAGAGTTGATAGGTGTGCACAAAACGTCAGAGTGCCCATAATCACTTTCCCCACTTTTTATATTATGCTCCTCATCACTAAAGCAAGTGGGTACCCAATTTAATGTGTTCTGCTTATAAGAGTTTACGTTTGATTGGTCATAGGCAGTGGTTTGGACAATGTGAATGGATGGAGCAATGTAAGTGGATGGGTCAATGGGGGAGGATGGTCTTTCATATCTATCAAATTCACTATCACCTACTAAATCAGCATAGTCCTCGTCAAAAAAATTGTCATCTACTCCAACTCCTTCATCAACTTCTTCATGAAACTCGTGCTCATCATCACCTTCATTACCTTGATCCTCATCAACTTTTTCATTAACAGCTTGTTCAACATGCGCCACATATATGTGTACTAACCTTTCAGGTGCAAATTCTAACCAGTCACGTAAAACCCTAACATCATCATCTTTTTTCAATGGAAATAGGCCATTATGAAGTTCCATATGAGGAATTCGGTAAAAAAATTCTGCTACATTCGTAATACCAAGATCTTTGGCATACTTAGGCATGTCAAAAACAGCGAAAGTGTCAGGATCTATATCTGAGACTCTTGATTCAATCCCTCTAGCATATTCAACATGTGTATCACTATGTGTAATGAATACCCCTCCATGATGTATAGACATATCAAATAGCTGATCCATATTCAAAGCCCTGCACACACATATAAATGCATTAATAAAATATTACATTTAATTAATAAATTAATAAAATATAATTCACATACATGTATACAAGAGGCATTACTATAATATAACATTTAATTAACACATTACTAACATCACCATCTTCTTTCAATGGATATAAGCCATTATTAAAATAAATATAATACTATATGCAGACAAAAGCTATAAAGCAGAACACATGGACCACTCAATTGGACCACAACCATTCCACTTAGTCAATTTATCAAGTAAAAATGTGCATTATTTTACACCATTCAATACACACAGCTCATCATCACAGGTTGACCCACCAAATTTATATACCAATAAAGTAACTGGTTCCAGACAAAATACAATCAAATATATCATTAACCATAGACAACAAACCCCACCATAAAGTTCCAATAGCAAAGTAAATGATTTTAAATCACACATACGTAGAGAGTTATAGCAACAGACCCATCAACCAAAAAATTTAACCAACCCCCCCCCCCCCAAAAAAACATTTTGTGTAGCAACAAAATCCCAAAGAAAAAAAAAAAAAAAAATTGAACAAAAACCTTAACAAACCCAAACTTCAAAAGCCCCAGCAAACCCAATAAAAAACCCAAAATTCCAATCCAATTCCAGACAAAAAAAATCCAAAGAGAGAGAGAGAAAGAGAGCCATAGCGAAGAGAAATACCCGTCACCGCCGCTGTTGCCGCCTTGGAGCTGACCTGGAGCCTTCAATGAACTTACCCACGTTTGGGTTTATGATGCAAAAGCAGGTTGCAGCATCGATTCAAGAGGTCTGAGTTCATAAGGGTTAGGGAGCCGATTCAAGAGGGCTGGGTTTGTGGGTTTAGTTTTGGGATTTTGAGTTCAGAATTTGTTTTTCTCTTTGGCTCAAACGGCGCCGTTTATCAATTGCATTTTGTTTTTTTTTCTCTTTGGCTCAAATGACCCCGTTTATCAACTGCATTTTGCAAGAGCAGCGCCGATTCAAGAGGTTTAAGTTCATAAGGGTTAGGGAGCCGATTCAAGAGGGCTGGGTTCGTGGGTTTAGTTTTGGGATTTTGAGTTCAGAATTTGTTTTTCTCTTTGGCTCAAACGGCACCGTTTATCAACTGCATTTTGCAAGAGCAGCGCTGATTCAAAAGGTCTGAGTTCATTAGGGTTAGGGAGCTGATTCAAGAGGGCTGGGTTCGTGGGTTTAGTTTTGGGATTTTGAGTTCAAAATTTTTTTTTCTCTTTGGCTCAAACGGTGTCGTTTATCAATTGCCAGGTCACCGCTTCATTTCCTTGCAATTGTGTTGTTTTGAGCTTATTTGGCAAAAAAAAAAAAACATGTCAGCAAGATGACATGGCAGTTAACACCAGAAACTAACCGGGGGGGTGATTTGCTAACAGGACCAAACGTTGGGGTGTAAAATCAAAGTTCTGAAACGTTGGGGTGTAAAATCCAATCACCCCCAAACGTTAGGGGTGTACTTTGCAATTTACCCTATCTTTTTTGACATTTTGGAAGTTTTAACATCTGAATTTGTGTTAGTTTTTGCAATATTTGAACATGTTTAACATATTTCAATGACTATACCATGTATTATTCTTTTGAAGGTAATCAATTTTTCTTTTATATTTTTCTATTGTGTAATTATATACATTTGTTTTTTTTTTTTTGTTTCAAAAATTTATAGGAGGTAAATCTTATGATTCTTTAATATTTTTTAGTCTTTTAAAAGTTTTAACATCTAAATTATTCTTTTGATGGTAACACATCTTTCTCTTATATTTTTCTGTATGTGTGTGTGTGTGTGTTTAGGTTCTGAATCTTTTGATTCCTTTCAATAGTTATAGTCATGGATTATTCTTTTTAATGTAATCCATCTTTCTCTTATATTTTTCCATTATTTAGTCATACATATTTTGTTTTATTTTAATAATTTCTAAGCAGTGAATCATCTAATTCTTTAATATTTTTTGGTCTTTCAAAAGTTTTAATATCTGAATTTTTGAGTTATTTTTTTGTAGTATTTGAAACTCTCTAACAAACAAGTTTTTTGTAAGCCATTGCAAGTTCAAGCAATGGCTTCTTCATCAATTTGTAACATAAATTGAAGTCATACAAGATCAAATCATGCAATGGTATAGTTTTTTAATCAATTTAAGATTTTATAAAATTATTTTAGTTTACCTCACAAATAGGTAGGTTTCCGTGCATAGCACGGGTTAGTGACTATTATATGTTTCAATTGCTTCTTTGTTATTTATTCTTGAGGTTTGGATATCAATTATCAAGTACTAAACAATTAAAATTCAACAATAAAACTCATAGATAATAAATAATCAAGAGCTTATTGCTACGGACACTATGAGTTGTGAGATCACAACTTCAATAATATTCTATATACTCACTAGTAGATTTTAAATCGCTTTTGAAAGAATTGGGATTTGTATCAATTTTATTATTATTATTATTATTATTATTTTTTATATATGAACTTTTGGCCTCAAATTTAGCCATTTCTTTGTTTTGGATTATAGGTTTGGCCATATAGTGGATCTCACTAGCATTACATCAATTCTTTTTCTTAAAGATAAGGCTTCTATTTCTACCGCAAGAACTATTTATGAATGTATCCCTTGCAAGCATACATGAACTTAAATTGTCTTTTAATATATGCATGATTTATTATTTTCCAATAGTTTTCCCGTGCATCGCATTGGTTAGTGACTAGTAATTTATATTTTTATAACAATTTCACAACAAAACCTAAATATCAAGTTGGTAAAAAAGATAATGTTAATAATAGATTAAAATGAGAATCAATAATAATTTACCAATGAACTTTGTTGTGAAAATATTATACGTACTTAAAAAATAAAAAATAAGATTCTAATTTTTGCTCTATTTTCATTGAATAACCTTTAAGCTTTGCACTTTTGAATTTGATGGCAGGAAGATCTCTTCTTCATTTTAGAAAAATCACTAGCCATATAGTCAAACACCTCTAGCAGATCTGCATATGAACAGATACTAAATAGGTAAACCCCAGCATCACCCACCACAAGTACCTCTTTGACTCTTTTCTTTTTCCGATTCTCTCCTTTCTCTCTCTTCTCTCTCTTCTCTCTTTCTATTTATGTGATTTCTTGATCTGGTTTGTTGTTTTATTTTTTATTTTTATCTTCTTTAGCACTTTTTCCCACAGTCTCAAATCCTAGCTATTACGCCAGACGTTTAAACTTAAAGACTTGAAGTCTGTGGGTTCCAGTTAGCTCAACTGGTAAAGTCTCTGATGGTTGTATAAGAGATCTGGGGTTCAATCCTTGCCTACACCAAAAACTGATTGGTGTCTTGGTCTGATGATAAAAAGCTATCATCAGGAGCGGACGCCATAGGTTGAAACTCTCTCAAAAAAGAAAAAGAAAAAAAAGACTTGAAGTCTAGAGAAGAATTTTTTTGACAAATTTAAGATTACAATTTGGCCCATGTCCTATGCATGTATGGTTTGTCTTCAAAAGCAAAAGCATTATTTGCAATAGTGTAATACTTTTTAAAGTCTCAATACTTTCATGTATGACTTTTCTACAACTTGTCATTTGTTATTAAATTAATAATATATAAATATAATAAACGATTATATGTGTAAGTGAGTGTTTTTTTTTTTGGGTGAATAGGTAATGGTTATTATTTTATGGTTTTGTACTTATTCAATAATTGTTTGTTATTTTTGACAAATTGGATAATTATAACAAAAAAATTGGAAGATTTGAACTTATAGATGTATCTGTTAGAAACACCATGAGATGTAAGTTAAGTTACAAAACTCTTGACAAATTTTTTTTCTTCTTATAAGTCTTTTAGCAATCTTTAATCATCTCATTCAACTATTGTACATAGTATAGATATATACATATAGTATGGTTAGGAATATTTTTCACAAATTAACAAACGTTTAATAATAATAATATTTTCTTTTAAATAAAGAATACTTTTTTTTTATAATGAGTCTACTTATAATATTTATAAATGAATAAATTAAAAAAAAAATTGTGCGAAGCACGGGTCAATAACTAGTCTATATATATATAAAACCGAAACTTTTGAAGCTCCCACAATTTTCCACCTCAGCACAGTATTAAAAAAAACGTAAATGAAAAAAAAAAAAAAAATAAGCAAAGAAAACCCATTTCTAAATCCCGATAAAAACCTAAGTATACAAAAACATAAGCGCAAAAAAAAGCTCTGCCGTTCCTCTCTCTTCTCTTTTTCTCTACCTTCTCTTTCCCCAAAACCCAACACTGAAAATTAATCCTACCAAGAAGCCATCCCCACACTGTCAGGTCTAAGATAGAAAGAAGGCATCACCAACCATATGGTTTCACAGTTGGAGAGTTTTTCTGGAAGCGAAGGTGATGATGGGACCGCAACAGAGCTTGAAGAGAAAATCAAATCGGACACCGCCACTACTGGTAAATAATTTTCTATACCATTAACTTATTAGGAATTCATGACCCTATATTGTATTTTGATTAGGAATCCATAACCCTATATTGTATTATAAATAATATTTTTTAGGGATTATTTGTTACCATGCAACTCACGGCTAAAAATTTGAATTTTTCATTCCTCTCTTCTGAAATTTTTTTGCTCGCTTTACAATTCTGAATTTTTATTACTCTCTCTATAATTCTTAAGTTTTTTTGTATTTAATTTTGTGAATTTTTATCTGGGTTCATGTGGCTACCGCTTAAAAACTTGATTTTAGTGTATAGTTTGGGGATTTAAATTCGAAATTCATAAGGAATTTTAATTTCTAATTCTTTGAGATTATGTATTTGAAATTCTTTTATGATTCATATGTTAGATATTGGGATTGGTATGGGTTTGAATTTTTTATGATTCATATGTTAGATATTGGGATTGTTATTGATGATGGGATAGGTTTATATTGTAGAAAACAACATTTAGATAGTTTTGGTAATAGTTGATTGTATTGTACAATTTTTTTTTTTGGCTGCACTATTGTAACAAGGTCTAATTTAGGATTTAGGGAACATTCAATATTCATCAATTGCTCTTATTGGAGTGGTCTATATTGCACATGTGGTTTGTCACTCTTAAAGAGCATGATGTGCTGTGACGTGCTAAAGAGTACTTCTCTTTGTATTGGACACTAAATGTGCAGCCATAACTTTTAATTTTTGCTTGAAAGGTGATCCACAACATTGAAAATAATTCCATCATTCTCAAGTGAAATTTGTGGGGATAATGCAGAATCAGTGACACATGAAATATGGGAGTGCTCAGAAGCGCCAGAAGTCTAGAGACCAACCATGATGTTTCCATAGGTATAGTGTTATTAGCAAAATGGGCATGTCATGGAGGTGGAGTTCATGCTGAATATAGCCTGGCTGTTATGGTACAATCGGAACCAAAGGTGGGTGAATGAAGCTACACAACAATGAATTTGGTGCAGACAGCTTCTAATCTTGATATGGAAATTTATGGAAGCATAGAAAACTAATCAGACAAGAGTGGTTGTTGAAGAGTGTAGATAGAGACCTCCTGTAGGTATCAGGTATGTATTACAAGCTAATAAAGATCTAACATTTTAGATGGTTTTTTAGGATCATCAAGATCTATTATTGCTTAAATTTTATAAATTTTTTCTGCTATTAGATAATGCAATGGGTTTGAATGATTGATGGGATGCTTTTAAACCCATATATAATGGCTGCATGATAATGATTTTTAGTTATTAGAGTTCTGAAATTACTAGAAGTTAATTTGTAATATCGACATGTTTAATGTTGATGATGCTCTTTTATTTGTTAGAATTGAATTGATATTACTATTTCATGAATAATACTACATTCTTACATGAAAGCATCTATTAGTGGAGAAGTTTTGGAATTGACTACTTAATTCAACTGAATGTACATTGTATATTATGTTTGATAACATTCGTCAAGAAAATATGAGGATTATCTGTTATTCATCCTCTCAATAAATATGTAATCCTTAAAAATAAGTGATTTTTGTTATGATAAGTGGAAAAGTTGGAAGCACTACTCTGATTTGGGTACATTTTCATTGGCCTCGATTTTTCAATCAATGTGAAAGAAATCTAATAAGAGATAACAACCAACTAAATCAAAGAGAAAAAAGAAGTTTAACATGAAATTGCTTAGATAGAAAGAAATGTTGGAATGATTTCTAGAAAGGAATCTTACCCCATCAGGCTTAAAAACTTTCCACGGTTGTAGTGAAATCTCCACAACTAGATCAACATTTTCTGATCTTTCACGAAATGAAGGATACTTCTCATTGATAATTTGGTAGCTCTATCACAAGAAATTGTCAATAAATGAGGTCCAAGTTATGTAGGGGGAACTAATGTCATATTTGCATTGCAGTGCTATAGGGAATGCAAGATTAACCTTCTCTCAATAGTGAAAGATATAAAAGAAACAGATACTACAAAAAAATTATGGAAATTTCAAAATACAGTCGATCTGGTAAAGCAGAACATTGTGAAAATTAGTGATCTATAGATCAGACATAGCAGTCAACTTTCTCTGGGTAACTTTACTTAAAAGACTATTAAAACCCAAATTTATGTAGAAATATAGCTTATGAACAAATAACAAATGAATGGGATGTAAAGTAAACAAAGCAATTCTAAGGAAATCTAGGATAGTGACTAATGAAGTAGTTGGACCACTTAAAAAACAAATTAGTATTCCAAAGTAGTAACATGATCCTCATCCTAAGGCAAAAGAGAAGACCACTTCTAGTCCTTTATTTTAGAAATAAAATGAGGGTCCAACAAGTAAAAAAACACAAAGTATAAGAAACTCAGATATTTTGAATTTGCAGGTTTGGTGCTATACAAAACCAAGAAAAGGCATGATTTTTTTTTTTTTTTTGGTATAGGTAATAGAAGTTTTATAGAAAAGGCATCTAAATAAATTCTCCAAAAAATGGGCCATGAACATAAGAATTGTTATCCAAAGATCTCTGTTTAAACCTGCCTTCATGTACCTCCCTGCTTGCCTCATGAGCCAAACCGAAGGTCTTTCAGCATCTTCCCCACGAACAGCATTAAGCAACAATGGTTCAGCAGCAGTGGTAATTTTTGGTTTCGCCACAGCCCCTGCATAGGATTTTCTTCAATTAGAAATACTCATGGACTAGAAGCATATCCCAATGAATTGTAACTCAAATCAAATGACACTTCCTCTTCTCGTGGGAGTGGATAAAGGAAGAGGTCATGAGTTCAAAACCTACCAATAAAATTACAAAGTTACTGTTTTTATGTATTAAACCAATAAATATAAATCAAAGACAGTTGGGTCATATCAAAATAGCCTCTGTCATAGCATGAGCAAACCTACCTTTCAGATTGGTGAAGAAACATTAGACACGAACCTTTCAGTTGCTCACACATTCTAGAATTCCATATCCTAAACGGGCCAATTCTTCAGATTTCATATTCAAATTTCATGTGATTGTGAAAGAAGCATCTTTAGAGGGACTTCATGACCACTCTATACTTGCTGTAAACCAATGTAATATTTTTTTCCTTTTCTTTCAATCTGTGGTTTTTTATTTTATTTTAAATACCACTTAGTATTTACAAAGTCTCAAAGTGTCAATTATTAATTTATTATTTACGAGTTTGCTACAAGAAGGTTTTGGTGTTCTATTTTGGGGAGTTGGCATTAATAGTATTGTGGTAGTCCTACACTTTTCAGCGTATGTTATTTTTAGTTATTGTTCATACCATGTGTTCAGTGAAATTTCTTTTAGAAACATATGTGAATTTAGCATGCTGTTGTGACTAATGGCTATTAGAAATTTTTGATAAAATCACATTTCTATGCACCAATTCTTTTGGCTTTTCTTCATTGATAAAGTGGGCTACATCTTCCATTATATCTACGTCTTGCTATTTTCCTAGGAACATATATTTGCTAAATGAGCTTCTATTTGTTTCGAAGGAAAATTATTTATTTTCAACAAAAACAATTGTTTAACAACTTGCTCTGTTGGGTTAAATTGTTGTAATTGGCTGCATATACTTTCATTCATAAGAGATGCTTAATTCAAGGGCTTTTAACCCCTGAGGGGCTAAGCAGTTTACTTAGCACCCTGTTACTATGATTGACAAAAGAACCATAGTGACCAACCATCTTTAATCTTGCTGTTTGCAGCATCACAAATGCACAATGTTAATATTTTATGAAGGTCATTAAAATGGATATTAGCTGGTGTCATCTCATCATATACATATAATAAATGCAAAAAAGCTGCATTTGTTGGGTTTTCTTTGGTTTTCAATGCAACTGAGCAATTGTAGTAGGTTGTTATGGATAAAGAGGTTGAACATGACCTAGGTGCTCTAGGAGGGTGCCTATTTTTTTTCTGTCTGTATTCATAAAAGGATTTAAATTCTAAACATCTAAAGTTTTTGATGGTGTGATTTGTTTCCAATCTAAATTCCAAACCAAAAGGATTCTAATTTTGTTGGCAAAGTTCTGCCTCCTTTGCCTTCCTTTTTGCAAAATTTTTTTGTTGAGAATAATAACTCCTATAAAGCTAAAGCTCCAGTTGTTTCCAATTGATGATGGTACTCACAAAATGGTGAGAGATTAAAAAAAAAAAAAAAAAAACTTCTACTTTTTGATAAGTGAGATTTAAAGTTAAAAAAAAAAAAAAAAACTTAAAGAGTAGCATAATCCTCACATGAGGCTCTCTTTTTATGTGAATATTGTTACTTTTTAATTGATTTGGTTGTTTGTAGTTCTTTTGGGCACTTTTATATATATTACTGTGAATGATGCTTTGATGAACATTTTCTTTCATTCTTTTTATTTTCTTTTAGGTTTGGGAAGGTTGTAGACTTTGCATTTTCTTTTCTTTTTTTCAGCTAAATTGAAGTAATTTCCTATTTGTAGTCAGAAATTTCTAACTGAGGTGTTGGTCTTTCTTTCCTCAAGCAAATGAGTTAGGCTGCTTATATTTTGTACAAATGTAACTTTTGCTTGAAACCACCAATTGACAATTTTCATTCTTAAAAATTTTAACTTGCAAGGGATGGGATAAAGGAGGAGGATGCTTGCGTCAAGACCATCAGGTGGAATACTCTCATGGAATTGAGCAATCGGGATAACTCTTGCAGCTACTATTGGCTTGCAAGAAGGAATGGGAGGACCTGCATTTTTTTTATAGTTGTGGTTTATCCTAATAGTTTAGTTTGATTTGCATTTTGTTTGCACCCCATTAAGTTGAAATATTCCCTCAAACATTACTATCTTAGATTTAAGATAAAGATAGACCTAGCATTATTAGTTACTATTGCTATATAATTTTTTTTCAATGGCCTGTTGTAGTAATTGTGGAAATTGTTAACAGTTGAATAAAAGCATTTAGAGGGTGCAACAATTTGATATAGAAAATTTGATGTTTAGTAAGCATTTGGTTCCAAGAACACTAAAGCCAAGACTGGGAAGTAGTTGCATGTTTTTTAGGGCTGTTTGCTTTTTTGGCTTTATGTCAATTGGGCAAGAGGTTTTTATGGGATGCTACGCTTCTAAGTACGCATCTAAATAGGTGTTTGGTATAGTAGCAATATGAAGTTGAGACAACTAATAATGAAATTGAAAATTGGGAAATGGTTTGTTGCGCGCTTTAGGTGGAAGTTGAATCTAAATTGGCTCTTCGATTAAAAGTTCATGTAGAATAATTGTTTAAATTATTCTTTATTTTATTATTATTATTATTTGTTGAAAAATGTGATGCAAACTTTGGCCAGTGTAAAATGTCATTTTGGTCAATTTTGTATAAAGTTAATTGGCCATTGAAACAAAAGTGTGTAAATATTAACTATAAACACATTCAATTAAGAAAAACTCCAATCCTCTAATACAACCTTAACTAAAAGATAAATGCTATAAATTTGTAAAGTTATTATAAAATGTGATAAAAGTTATGCTTTTATTTAACAAAATTAATGCATTTCTGAACCTCTAAGAACAACTTTTCATAGTTAGATTTTACACAAACTCCTTTGTGATCCTAACACATTATGCCATTAAGAAAAAAAAGTTTAAGATGTTATAAAACTATAGATTTACTATTCAAAATGATGTTATACCCTTTTTTTTATAGTTTCAATAAAATGTTAATCTATTGCGTCCGTTACAAGATGATTGTTTTTTATCGTTAGATCTAAACTCTTATTTTAAAAGAATAAAAGAAATATTATATTTAATAGAACAAAAAGACGGATTAAATTTATTTTCTAATAGTTTTCCTGTGTATCGCACGGGTTAGCGACTAGTTTAAAGTAAAAACGGAGGCCTTGGAGGGAGGGAGTAAAGTTGATTTTTTTTTTTTTATAAATTTTATTTGAGAAACCAGACTGGCAGTCTGGGACGAGTAAAGTTGAATATTAAGCAAAGAAAAATAAAAGAAAATAGAAACACTAGTTTGGGCCGTGAGACTATTGGATCCATTTACCTTTTTTTTTCTTATACTTTTTTTGGGGTTTGAGCAGTACATGGGCTAAAAAACAAGCCTTAAGAGCTACAGAACAGTCGTGCTACAATTGTCATGAGCTAGATGTTCACTGTTTGGATCACATTAGTGGGCTTCATCATGCCTTGCCTAATCAGATTAATCCAAATGCCCCATGTTTCTGGACCTTCTTTTCCTCATCCCAAAAAATAAAACCCATTTTTTTTCTTTGTCAATTACGTTGCTCAACTTTATTCTGTTTTCAATGTTTTCCTTCTGTCTACCCTTCATTCAAATTGTGTTGTTAATTCCAAAAAACGATATAGTTGGCATTTGTTATATCCTAACTTCACCTTCGATTTTCCTGTGCCAAAGAGGACAGTGTTTGTGGTGGTGGCTTGTAGTTGCCATTTGATTTTATTTTAATAAGTTTTTTTTTTATAACAATTATTTTAACAAAAAATAATTTCCCTATATTTTTAAGATTTAGAAACTGAGGGGACAAAAAAACTGGGCCGTTTAAAACGGCACGCGCACATTTAATAGATTTTTTTGACCACGTGAAATAGAAGTTGAGGAACAAAAATGAAAACGTCAAAACTATATGAAATTAATAAAAACAGGCCAATTTAGAGAATGTAATTTGTAATCTAGAAAAAAAATAAATTCCCTATTTTTTAATTATAAGATAAATGCCCTAATTAGATAAGAGGACAATATCAATCCAAAAAATTTTGTGACTACTACTGTATTTTTTTTTTTTGTTGTTGGTAATTTACACCACTGTATTAGGTTGCTGTAGTCTGGACTCTGGTGGTTCAAAAATTAAAATGGTGCCTCAGTTTCTAAATGTTGCAGAACAATCTCACTCTATCAACAAAATTACATGCAGCTTATTATGGCCCAACCCAAATATATTTGATTTCAAGCTGACTTTTATTGGGTATGCTAGCTTGGTGGGTTTATCACAAGGCTTTCTCTAGTAATGGGCTATAGTAATTACTTTAGATGGCTTTGGTTCATGCTCCACATCTAAAATTATTGGCCTCATGATTTGGTTTTACCTTGAGCAGATATTATGTGATAATGTATTTTCTGACATTCAAGTTTGAACTACCTCATTTCAACTAGATTTTTAAAGATATAGGCATGCGGAGGGTGAGACCATTAGAGGAGACAGTAAGGGACCCTTAACACGTTTTCATGCCAATTTATTCACCTTTCAAAAAGGCAGTCAACTTTTCAGTGCATTGGGTGTAAGAAACCAACATCAAAGCAACTTGTAATGAAGATATGTGTCTTTTTTCACAAATTGTTAAACGCAATTTCCATTTCCATGCCAAAATGATATGTATCATTGATAACCTGCTAGCTCAAAGAGTAGTAGCTAGCAGTGCTTTGACATCACCATAATTCCTTGTCTCAATCTTTTGAAAACCCAACATGCTTTGTTCATGTCCACAAACTGAAACAGTAAAAGAGAAAATTCTGCTCAGCAATCACCACTTTAAAATTTTGTCATGGTGGAACTTTGTCTAGGCAAAATGGTACCCCATAGGGTTGATTTATACCATAACAAAAAAGATGTGTGTCTACAGATGTGAGGGCACCATTCCTGGGATTCCTTCATGATCCACCTGAGGAGCAAAATTAAAGTGGAAAATGTGGCCCTCATTGCCTCTCCACACTCCACTAATGCCCTCTATAATCATAGCTTCCATTTAATAGGTCAAAAAATTCAAACCATCATTCTTTCTCCATTCAAAGAAATAGCATTCTTTTCTTGAACTTTCAAGCAGTTGAACAAAAAAGTTTAAGAGACACGTTGAATATATATCAACCAGAATAATTACGACTGTAGCTTCAGATGAAAAAAGCAATATAGGCATCATATATATTGGGTGGTATATGCCATATACTCCACACTACAGCCACTCAAAAAAAAAAAACATTCATCTTCTTTTGCTTAATTGATTTGTTATGGAACTCTACGTGGACTTTGCTTGGCCCTTTCCTTATTTGTCAAAGTTCTGTTTGGCCCAAGTGTGGCTTTTCTGAGTTGTCAAATTAAAAACTTTGTACTGTGCTCTGTAAATAAAATCTATGGACTACATTCCTCAAGGTTGCAATCAATCACATTGCTCCAGTAGTGTTTAAGATAGATAAATTTGTGGAAACCTGTTGGGACCATTTCTTTCTATAATGCCTTTAATTTGTTGACAAACTTTGGCTTTTGTCATTGGAAAAGACATTAAAAGAAAGTGCTCTTACTATTGTGTGAAAGAGAAATTTCATCAGCTTTTCTCTTTGGGAGGAATGAGGGGCTGATTTTCTCACACATTAACACAATAATTTTTCTTCAAATTGATCATAATGAATGTTTTTAGATAGATTAGATTCTCTTTTGAGTTTTAAAGTATGTATTAAATTGACCATTTTTGTCAACGGAGTTTTGTTAATGACTCACATTTGTGATGATATGTACATGTTCCGTACATTTAAAAACTAAGATTATTCCGATTAGAAGGAAGAAAAAAAAAAAAAACCTAAGATTATTAAACATTAAGTGGAATAATTTTCAATTTTTAAGTTAGGATCTTTTATTTTTATTTTTTTATAATCACATAAATATAATTTATGTGTGTACTTTCATCTACATATTTCATTCTTGCTTATTGATATAAATTCAATAATAATTGTGAACTCATTAGCGAAACTAATGAATTGGGACATCCTTTAATATTTTAGGAATTATGTTTCAACTGTTTTGGGTTGGTTTGGTGACTGTCAAGTCTCAATCGGAGTACTGTCTTGTGAAGTGTTTACTTGAGTATCCCTTACGAATTTGTTGATTGCTCTCAAAGAACACTCAAATACCTTGCATTTTAAAGACCCTAGCAAGTAGAGGCAGTTGAGCTTGAGTGGTAATGATTTTTGTTTTTTTAAGTGCATTTCGAAGAGTTAGGTCCCGTTTGGTATACGAGTTCAAACACTTTTTTTTTTTTTTTGAGAAGTGGGGAGTTCAAACACTTGTTTTCAGTTTTTAAACAATATTATATGTATTTTCATATACTTTTTCACTCACACATATTTAAAAAAAAAATTGAAAACTGTTGTTTAAATACATGTACCAAATGGGCCTTTAATATTACTGAATGTTAGTCAAGGTAGAAGGTGAACAAATACTCACGTCTTTACTAACAACTTTTTTTTAACAAACTACTTTTTTCTCTTTTACTCGAGAAAATTTCAACCACAGGTATATGTTTTTGTTTTGGGGTAAACTTAACGCTACATTTGCTACGCTATAAAATACTTTTATATGTTTAATATAACAAAATAAATTTAAGTACAAACGAACAAAATCGGTGCTTCCTAGCTACTGAGCCAACGACCTCAACTACCAGATTTGAGAAGGGAGAGTCATTGTGTGTTTTTTATAAATTATTTTACCAAGTATTTTTTTAGTAAAACGTTTTACAAAAATTTACAAAAATATTTACGGTAAAAAAAAAATTTCAAGTTTGAACTAGATTTTACAATATTGAAGCAAATAAAATAAAATAAAACTAGAAATATTTTTCTGAAAATATTTTATAAAGAAACTAATGTACCTGGTCTTGAGGGAAATATCAAAGTAGGCTGGGATTTTTTTTTTTTAATTTAATTTTTGAATAAGTTTGTGTTGATGCATGGATTAGTAGAAAAATATCTTATTTTATAGATATTTTACGTAGAATTTGAAATATACTTTTATCAGGTTTTCCTCAAATTTTGTCCTTATTAAGCGTAAGATCCAGAGATTTTTTAAAATTACATAAAAGTTCAGTTCAAAGAAGGAAATAGACGGATAAATCAGCAAAAATTCTGATACTATAGCTTATCATACTGACATGCAGCGTGTTAGCTGGATTGTATCCTAATCCTAAGTACTCAGCTGGCAATTACGTTGGTTTTACGTGGGATCTATTGGTCAGTCTTGGTCCTCTTGGACCAAACAAAAAATTGTATGGTATAATATACCCACAAATCTGCACATAAGTGAAAATTTTAATATTTCTTTTAAAGCTGGACGGAATAAACTAAGTTCATTATGTAGAAAATAATATAATAGTTAGGTACTTATTTTTTTGCTCTTAATAGTTAGGTACTTAAGTTGGATGCTAATCACCACGAACTAACGATAATGACCCATATAATTAAGAATATTTTATGCGGACCAGATTCTATCGTCTGCTTCCGTTGGATGAGACACCAAGTAAAGGTTCAAAGTTCATCTCCAAAAAAAAAAAAAAAAAAAAAAAAAAAAAAACACAAAAACAAAAACAAAGAAGTAAAGGTTCAAAGTGACTTTCTATATTTGCTTAATTACACTTTACATAAATACTTTGTTATTATTTACAATATTTCTATTAAGTTAAAATTTGTAATTAATAGTCAAGAGTCTTATAGTACAACTAGTACTTATTGATGTTTTCAATGAAGATATCTCCAAAATTCAAATATCCTTCTACTGTCAACTACTCGAGAAATTATAAGACCTACATGGTGGACAAGTGATGTGGTTCACCATTTCACTAAAAAACTTCCACTTGTTTAAAATTGTTAGTTAAAATTTTTTTTAAATAGAAATTAATTACTGACTCAATAATTTTAAACAAGTGAAAGTTTTTTAGTGGAATAATGGACAAGTGACATGGTCCACCAGATTACTCTATAATTTCTCTAACCACTATTAAAATTTTATATTTAATACCATTACTACATCTTGATGAATGAATGAATTCACCACTTTCAAAAAAAAAAATATATTTATAATATTTATTTACCGAACACTCTAAATTAGTGTTAAAATTAACTAAAGTCCAAAATTTACTTAAAATACTCTAAGTTTATGGTGGCTTCTAATTGGATCCCTCAATTTTTTTGAAATTGCAATTTAAACACTCAAGTATTAGGATCATGTCAATATGCTTTTAGTTACTTCTTATTCCAAATATCATTTTGTGTAATGGTTGTATACAACATATTTATTACATTGGGGTTAGTCCTACACTTGTGCAGTCCATATTTATATGAAAATGATTTTTGTATGCAACCGTTACACAAAATATCATGTCATCATTTCTCTCCCCCATTATCCACACCACTACTTCTAACTCAAAACCATCGATACATTTCCCTCTCCAAAATCCCAAATCAAGATGAAAATCGTAGGCACATCACCATTGTACCCTAAGCTAAACTTGTAGGTGGAGAGTGTTGGTGTGCCGTTTGGGTTTGGGTTTTATTGTGGAGGTTGTTTTTGTTGCTAAACTTGTTGTTGGACTTGAGGGTGGGGAGTGGTGGTGTGCTTGTGAAGGGTGGTGACGGTTGTTGTGGGTAATGGGATGGAGGAAGATAGGGAGAGAGGAGTGATTTTGTTAAAAACTTTCTAAAATAATTTACTCTTTTTTACAAATTTTTTTCTTCTTATTTTGCTTTTAAAAACAACGTTGCTTTGTATGGTTTACAACAAAAATATAATGAGAAGTGACGTAATAACATAATGACATTATTGTAATATTTGAGAGTTTAATTATAAGTTTAATAAGTATAGTGACCAATTTAAAAGCAGTTCCAAACTTAAAGGCTGTGAAATACATTTTAGCCTTAGCAAAATATATAATTACTAATTAGGTGACTGAGGGGAAATAAAAATTGTTGTGAACTAATATGTTATTTTGTAAGTGTGTACCACCAATCAACTTGTTAAGTAATTTGGTAACTTTACAAGTAATTTAGATGGTAGAGGAGATATTGCGAATTAATCTCAAATCTCAAATTGTAAAAATTAATTTAGTTAAAGGTAAACATTGCAAATTAACCATAATTTAAATAGATAATTGCCATTAACCCTTTCTTCCTTTTAATCTTTGTTTGCTTTGGTTGGTCTATATTTTCGTTCATTTTATCACCAATGATGACATAGGATTACATGAGATATATGAATGTTTCTCTTCCTTTTTTTTGGGAGGTGAATGAGAGTTGTATAGTTCTTAGTCATGCTTGTTGGATCATTTTGGGAATAGGGTGTTGGTCATTATTGTTCATGCACCGAATGCAATGTGTGGTTTTGGTCGGTTCCATGCGTGTCCTATATAGTATATGCCACATGCACAAGCAAGCATCCTTATTCCTCATGCTCACCACAACAATGCTTTTCCAAATCCCAAACATGTGTTGTGCATGCCAACCATAAGATGCAATAGCCATCATTTATGATAAATATTTATTGGGTCTGGTTAAGTAGTGCTTTTGGGATATTTGTTAAAGGAAAATGTTAACGAATATTCTAAGAGCATTGGTTTAGGAAATATTATTAGAAACTTTTTATGAAAAAATAATAAAGCAATTAATTTTTTATGACAGTTTTTTATATTTTCCATGAAAGTGATGTTAAAAAAAAATTAATGTAACTTTTATGAAAAATATAAAAAGTTATAAAAAAATTAATAAATTTTTTTATAAATTTTTTTTTTAAATAGTTTCTAAATTTCTTATTTATGTCTATTTACGTGAATCAATGGGAGACTCTTTTTTGAGAAAAGAATCAGTGGGAGACTTGTCATCATTGGGAAGCCAACTTTCATGGTTTGCTTGTATGAATTTGATTCACCAATTTTTCTGTGCATGTTGGAATCTAATCTAGTACACCAAATGTCGCAAAAAAAGGTTGTCCAGTTGTCACTAGCTTAATTTTCTTTTACAGGTTCCTATTTCCATGTCCAAGCCCACACTATTCTAATTTCATCAACATTAGCTTATCATTATTATATATTCATTCTGGAGAAGCTATGCAAAAATATCCTCCAAAAGATTGTTCCAATTGATGGGTGATTTTCAACTCAATTGGGAAGAAGGAAAATTATTAGTTTACATTGTATTATCGATGTAAGTTAATAATTGTACGACGAGAAATGAAATATCCATTAAATAATTTTGCTTTTAGTATCATCAGATTCATCACACCAACTTTGTTTTGTGGCTACCCTTAGTACACATTTATTTAGTCTATAATATAAATTCTCCATTAAATAGTACAAATGTAAACCAATAATTATTTAATAAGAAATGGAATATCCATCGAATAATTTCACTTTTAAGTATCACACACCAACTTTGTTTTCGTGGCTGCACAAACACACCCCCCCCCCCCCCCCCCCCCTTTTTTTGTGAATAAGGAAATTTTATAAAAGACAAGCAAACAAAAGGCTAACTAAAGTCTATTAGCTTTTGTCCCTTTATGTGGTTCATGGATTTTTGTATTTTACTAGTTGTTTTATAGATGCTGCTGCTAGATTCAGTGTCTTCTTTCTATGAACAAACATTTCCTAATTAAACCTTTAAGTTTTCCATAAATTACCTGCGAGTAATAACTTATTTGACAACTTAATATTATACATATAAATATATATATATATATATATATATATATATATAAGGCACTACAGCCAGTCTTTAAAGACATGACTCACGTTCACTAAATGAAACATCATCCAATAATGATAAACAAAAGTATAAAAAATTAGCGAAAGAAGAAGTATTTATGTAGATAAACTTGCTTTGAATATAACAAATGTACCTTATAAACTAACTCTTAAGGGTAATAGATAAATTACTTCACAATTATTTATAAACCCCTCAAAAGAAGGAAGCAGATTTTAACTATTTAGGTAGGCAGGCTTTGATTAAAATAACAAAACAGAAGTTACTCACACTTTTAAATATGAAAGGAAAATGATATATTACATTCATTGTTTTCTGACAGAGAATTACACCCTTTATATAGCAAAAGTGAAATGAAAGTAGACAAACCAAAAAAACTTATTCCTAATACAAGTAGATAGAAAGAACTAAAAGAAGATCAAATCAACTTTTATATTAGTACATAGGAGTTTTGGGTAGTTAGAAATTACTGCATAGGTGTCCTGACATTTTACAAAGACATGAGCTGCCTAGCACTTTGCTATTTGCAAGGTTCTACCAAACTTCTTGCATATTTATCTTATCCTTCCATCTTATTGATAAGGTTGAGATATTTTTCATTGTCTAGTGAAAGCAAAAAGATAAGACTTTGGCTGTCATTAATTTAACGTAGGACTTCTATGTCATTTGACAATAATGATAAGTCGTACAACACACCAAATTTTTTCTTGTGGATGTCTTCTAAAAATTTTCCAAACTGAAATATTTTTTCTTTATATTTTATTTTTATTTCTCTATCATGAATTCCTTTGAAGGTAGTAGGACTCTTCATAAATCATAAGCATCCTTTTTTTGGAAGAAAGAGCATTCCACCTGCAACTACTGATCATAGCTCCAGTGTCAATAAGAATATTAACACATTATGGGAAGTTGAACATTTTTCTCAGTAATAGCTTCCTTTTATACTACATTCTGCTTCATCATGTTAGATATTTCTTTGGATTGTAAAACCCATTCTTGCAAAGTTTTTTCCATTTATCTTCCTGACAAGGAAAATCTTTCATCCATTTATGAACTCCATTATCCAAGAAATAAAGATTTTTTTTTTCCTGAAGCTTGAAGAGATATATTGTATGCATCCTTATTTTGATCTTCAGTTAGATCATTTAAAAGACATTGCTTTGAAACTTCAAGACCCATCCAATCAATCAATTTAGGACTTATTTTAGCATCAAAGGGCCTAGGTTCAAAATTTTCTACAAAATTCATGTCTAGATATCTTGTAACTATATGAGGTAATTTGATTAATTCAAGGATGGTTTTCCAATTAATTAATTGAAAGATCATGAGAGTTTGACTTCATGTTTATACCTTTGGTTTTTAGTCTATTTTTTTGAGATCTAAGTCTACTATTCTATATTTCTATGTATTTGTTTTACATTATTATCTATTTTATATATCTATATATATTGTTATTGAGAGTATTGACACATACTCTAGTTTAGCCCCTACATAGTTTTGATAAATAATTTGAAAAGAAAATTTGAACTTTGAAAATATATACGTCCTTTAGTGAAACTTATTTCTTGTCTGATAACATCTGGGGTGGAACAAGTAGCATAGTCATGTATTTCTCTTAAAGATCCAAACTAAATATAACAAATATTTTTAAGCCAAAGAAAAAAATTAACTATATATATATATTTATATTCAAGGAAAAAAAACGTATATATGTATCTAATGTATGTAACTTTTTAAATATTATTCAATATATGACTTTTTTTAAGTCTAACAAAAAACAAAAGTAAAGAGTGACCAAATCGTGGAAAACTCTATTTGGGCAATGGCGGAACTATGTTCATTGATGCCCCTAAATTTTAATTTTTTATAGTACGTAAAAAATGAAGACCCATTTAATTTTTTTAAGAGCTGGCCACAAGGAAAACATTTGCGCCGCTGTGCGTGTCCTTTCCAAATTTGCTTTCACTTTTCTTGGTCTTTTACTATTGACTTGCTTTTACCATTTTGGCTTTTACTAGTGAAACCAAACCGGTTCCAAATTAACTTTTTGTATTGGCTTGTTTTAGAAGCTTCTCCTTTTTATTCTCATTTCCAAAAACTTTTATGCAAACCAGCCACCAAATTCATCCAATGTTCTCCCTTTCTCACCCAATTCACTATAACAAAATGAATTTGGTTAATGGCTACTATTAAGATATTTGTTAATGAATTGTTTTAAAAAAAATTTAGTATTACTTTTATGGAAAATATAAAAAAATTATCAAAAAAAAATCAGTAGTGTTTTTCATTTCACATAAAGAGTTTTTAAAAGTATTTCCTACATAATTGCTCTTAGGATACCAGTTAACAAAATTCTACTATATATGTGTGTACATAACACTTTGAGTTTTTCTGGAATAATCAATGTTTGATAGTTTAGCATTGCCCCCAAATAAAATTCCTAATTTTGCCCTTATATTTGGGTGTAACCATGACACCACCTACCAATTTAACAACCAATACGAGAAAGGCTTAGAAATGGAAACGAGGAAATGGGAGATTGGGGGCTTAGACATTACTTTATGTGGGTTTAGCTACAACTTAACCTCAATCCCACCAAGGTATTGATAGTACAAGTCTATGGTGTTTTGAGAATCAACTTTGGGAATGATTCAATATAGGTTAAGGCATGGTTTTAAAATCCGTATCATACCAGTCGGTTCAATCGGGAATTAGACACTAATCTGGTTCGGAAAAAACCCTAAAATCGGTCAAAACTGGTAAGAACGGGTCAAAAATCATTAAAAAAAAAAAATCAAGAATGGGGACTAAAAGTAGTTTATTAACTGTACTGGTTTTTAAAACCATGGGTTAAGGTTTCATATATAGTAAAATTTAAATCAAAATAATTAACATAAATTGTGTTCTACATTCTTTAGTAATGCTAAGATAATTTATAATTGATTATTTACTAAATGTTTTTGATGAGTTCCTAAATTTATGCTTATTTGCCTAATGACTTCCTCACAATTATAATAATTTCAATATATATGGTTTAAGTGACATTATCACCTTAATACTTTGAAAATTCCTAGGGTTGGTTTGAGTTTAAAAAAAAAAAAATGAAAACAAAAAACAATTGATGTAGGAAATTTGGTTGGGTGTTTTCTGCTTATAGTTTTTATAAACTATTACTTAAAATATACTATGAAGAAATTTTCTAGGAAATTCTAAAATAACGTTTTTGGGTGTTTTTAAAATGTAGTTTGTGACTTTAGCATTTATTTTTTGAAAACTTTTCTAAAAAATACACGGTAACTTTTTTATTATTAATACTAGGACCTTGGTTTCAAACCGAAAGACCACTTTATTTTTCATCTGACTTTTTTTTCCTCACGTGGTTCACCCTTCTAATTTCCTTTTCTATTGTTATCGTCGTAGTTGTCGTCATCGTCCTCCTCCTCATTATCATCATTACCTCTCTCTCTCTCTCTCTCTAATGTTGAAAACACATGCATCATCATACATGTTATACACAACGGAAATAAAGGGAAAAAAAAAAAACTTACTTCCTTTATTTATAGGGTAATTCATAGTCTTTACCTAAACTATAAAATACCTTTAAGGGAAGAATTGCAAATGACCTAATAGTTTAGGGGTTGAAAAAAATTTAAGTGGAGTTGAACGATTGGGTCTCGATGGGTGTTTGATTGAGTTGATTATGTAGTGAAGTAGGGCTTTTGCTTTTGTGAGGTGGTGGCAGCAGGATTTGATGGTGGGTGGATGCTTGTTTAAGCATGGGCTTGACTGAAGTATGTGTGTGTGTACGCATGTGCATGTTCAAGTGCATGTGTGTGGCTATTATTGTTTTAGACATTGAATGTCAATTTTAACTTATCTGGTTATTGTTTTGGTTGGTTGTAATGATGCTTTGGGGCATTGTCTTCCTTATAATAATTTAAAAAAAAAAAAAAAAAACACTCTTTTTGATATTTTTACCAAAGTTTTCTAGTTTTTATTTCTATTTTTTTTGTTATATATTTCCAAACACATTTTTATTTTTATTTTAGAGACAACATTAAAAAAAAAAAATTATCAAATTAAACTAATTCTCGTATCAAATTAACCTAAAAGTTCTAAGCACCAAATCTAATGCAAGTAGCATTGTTGAGAGCAAAAACACAAAAGGCAGAAGAACTTGGCCTAATTTAATCATGTATTTCTAAACGGGCACTTATCCTATGTTTGGATAAAAGAAGACGGGGGAGAGGACTTCTCTCCTTTCCCTCCATGCATCTTCCTCCATTCTAAACATTCCCTTAATTCATAGTTTTGATTTAATAAAAAAGATTACAGAAATTTTCCATGACTGGATAATTAATGCATATATGTCGGGTGGTGCCAAATCCAACCATAAACAAAATTATGCAGGTACAACAACACACATATTCTCTCTTAAAATCAAGTAGGGTTTCTGGTAGTAGGGTTGCTTTGAGAGGAAAAAAATAATATACTATTGGAACTTTAATTAGTAATGTCTTTTTCCCTTCTTTTTTTGAGGAAAACTTTATTAGTGTCTTACTCATACTTTTTTGACGCAGATTTAGGTTAGAAAAATCTTCCACAAATTGTATCTTTAATTTCCTTTGAACTGTTGTATCCGAAAGGACAACTACACAGGGACAAAGAGAGTCATAACAAATCACTTAAAAAAAAAAAAAAAAAAAACCCTTTAAGACTGAGTCATAAATCATAACAATCCACTTACAAACCAAGTAATTAGTGAATGTTTGATACAACCATAGAGGGATCAGTCAACAAAGGCTTCAAAGTAATGCTTTGAACGGACTTATGACCAGCTTTTCTCTTTTATTTGGCTTGATTTAACATGTTACCAATGATACAATGTAATGTTAGTTTTAGAATTAACAGCTTATTTGCTTTTCTAGACAAGAATTAAAAACTTTATTAGTTATTCGTTAAAAAAGAAAAAAGGAAACAGCTTTATTTTTATCTAACCATGGCAGGGAATTAAGGATTTCGACAAAACGAAGGAGATGCAATTATGCTTCGAAACTTAATGACATGCGCATGGCTGGTTTCCCAAACATTATTGGCAGTTCTACTTTTCAGTGCCATTTGCTTTGTTACACGGTGGTATTTTTATTTTTTTATTTTTTGTCATAGTGTTACTAGAATTGGAGGTAGTAAATGGTTCCATATAAAAAGAATTAATGATCAAAATTAACCCCAAAAAAAAAAAAATGAAGAAGAAGAGATTACATCAATATGAAAAATAGAAATTACAAAATTTTATTTCCTAGGTAATTACTTTGGAAAGGCTTAGTCTAGAGCCATTTGTTTGAAATTGAAAATTAGGTTACGAAATGAAAAGGTATTAGGCACCACATATGATTCAACTAAAGTCAATATTCTAAGAAATAATGACCATTATTCATGTCATGGAACATTCAATCAATTCATAACTTATTGAACATGTCATAATTTGAATGAAAGTATACAATCATTTATGTGAACATGGGAGAATTAGATTTTGCTCAAATACATGTTAGGATTAACAAAAAAATAAATTCCATCACAGTCATCATATAAAACTTCCAAATTAGATTTGACAAATCAAGTTATCATCTAAGAATCATATTTTGTCATTTCATAATTTTATGTGCACAATTCGAATTAGGTTTTTATGAACATCATTTTGACATATTCGAACCCTAGTATAAGAATACATGATCATCACTCATTTCATCCCATGTCATCAAACAACATGGTTATATTGCATAAAATTTTTAAAAAGTAACGATGTAGAAAATTAAATCAGGGTTTAATGTTTATGCATGCCTACATGCAAGTCTCTTGCAAAGACAAAGTCTGTAGGCTCTTCAAATTCGAGCTTTCGATCCTAGGGCACAACAACTCCTCCCTTCAGATTCTCCATAAATTTCCTCCTCACTTCTCAAGATGAAGTGTGCTATTGTTATTCTTTATTGATTGGTCGAAAGATTGGTGTCAGTTTGGAACTTCTATGAACTAGGGTTTTGTGAGAGGATTAATGAATGTTTGGGATATTGATAGTTGAAGATTTGGTTCTCAACGGCTCTCTTTGAGTGTTTTTGAGTGCCCTTTATATTTTGTAAACCCCTCTATTGATTGATGTGGAAGCTCAAAAACCTTAATTATCCATTAGAATTAGCTTGTGCATTTATGTATACCATTGTCTTTAAGATTGTAAAGTTGTGATTTACAACTATATTTTATGTTAGTTTTATTCCATAACAAAAAGTTTTGTATTTGCATTTATTTTGTTCTTTGTATTTTGTGGGATTTTATTATATTTGGTTTAGTATTAAGTTGGTGAAGAATCGAGCATGAAATGAAGAATCAATGCAATTTCATGACTAGCTCGCGAGAAGTTCGCGAGAAGAGTAACATGCGAAAAGGGCACGTGAGAAGCACATGCTGGAAGATGAAGAGTCATGCTAAGCTGTTAATTTCGCGACTGTCTCAAGGGTAAGGAATTCCCGCGAAATACTCGTGAAACGTTCTGCTTGGAGGTTTTTAAGTGTGACTTTCTTACCCTTCACCTATAGTATACATACTCTTATTACCCATAAAAGTATGAGAGGCCATTCAGAGATAAAAACCCTAACTAAGTTTTTTTACAAAACAACACACCCATCTTTTAGAGAGAGAGCTACTCATCCTTAGTGAGAAATCATTATAACCTCTTTTCCTTCCCTTTCCCATTGCCATACCTTGAGAGCTTGAGAGGAGATTTGTATCCAAACACAACTCACACATTTTCAGAGTGTAGAGAGTGTTTTGGAGCATGGGAAGTTTTGGGGATTTGCTAAAAGAAGCCGGTGAGGCTTGGCTGATGCAATTGGGCGTATTGCGGGATCCAGATAGTTAGAGAAGATATGACTTCGAGAAGTTTGTTGGTAGCAGGAGCTTGGAGGAGTCAAGTACATTAAGTAACTAGGCTTGGAGGGTCTTTTGTTATATATGTACTCCAACTTTATTCTCTAGTAAATCGATTGCCGCTTAGAGGGTAGCGGAGAGGTTTTTCGTTGAATTCTTCAGTTTCCTCTTCGATAATACGTCTCGGTGTTATTTTGTGTTTGCATTTCTCTTTCCTACTCTTAAGCTTTACTTTATATTGTTGATAATAGATGAATATGGCTTAAGGTAGTGTTATCGGTTGTTTGTACTCATTTACTCTTATTCCGCACTTAGTCTAAGTTAGAGTAAAAGCAATCTAGCCGTAATTTTAATTTAGGGGTTTAAACAAACTCTTGTGTTTTCACACAAATTCGAGCTTTCAAAGATAAAACCAACAAGATTTTTATATGCAACTAATCATATATATTTAATTTTTTATGAAAACCAATCATAATTAACTACCCATAATCACATTTTAGTTAACCCTAATTTCAAGAACACATTTTTTCTCTTAGTCATTTTCATTTTTCATTTTAAGGAATTTATCCCTAAATTATAAAATTTATTTTTCACTTTTAATTTTCGGTTAAATGAAATTTTTTTAAGTGGGGTGTGTTTACATACACCTAACAACTTTGTTGATTAGTTGTAAACAACTTCCTCCAACACCAAGAATTGTAGGAACAGTAACAATCCCAAATCTTCCTCTTCTCATTGGAAAAATAATCATTGAACTGTCAAAGGTAAAAACTGAATTTGAAGACAAATTCTTTAAAATTGTTATACACTTAAATTTATTCCAATAATTACTTAATATATTAGAAATTGAAAAAAGGATTTTACGCTTACATTTAACCATATGGATAGCAAAAAATTATGCATGGGTGAAAGAAAACTCTCTCTCTCTCTCTCTCTTTCTCATGCATATGAAATAGCATTAAGTTATACTTTTAATAAATATTTATAATATACTATTTATTTATATTTATAATATATTATTATTTATAAATAGTAGAAATTTTCTATAATATTTAGAATACTATTTTGATAATAATATTTTTTTGATAATAACAATATTTATGTTATTATTATTAAAATTGAATGATTATAATTTTAAATTTATATATTCTAATTTCACTATATAGTTATTGTTAACTATATATAGTATTACACTATCCAATAATTTCTACTTAAATTAGTATTTTTAAAAATTTACAGTTAAAATACATAATTTTTTTTCTTAACATGCACGACAAATTTTATGTTAATTGGATGTCATTTACTAATATTTTGTTCAGAATTAAATTCATATATTGTGTATGATTTTAAAATACAAATAATTTGAAATTTAAATATTTTAAAATGATAATATAATTGTTTATCTCTAATAATGTTAAAATTTACAAGCATGTAGTATAAGAAGAAGCTTTAATCAAATAGTTTTTTAAAATACACATTCAATTTTAAAATGACATGTTTAACTCAAGCATCTCTTTCTCTCATATGTATAACACTAGTATTATTCTTGTGTGATGCCCACCTCGGTGGTTCATATGTAAGCTCAAAAATTTTAAAATAATTAAAACTAAATTATAAGTAAATAATAGATTATAAAATAAGTAAATAATTTTAATAAAAATAATTACTTTAAATTATGATTGTTTAGACTTTAGACTTTATTAGTTTTTATCTATTTTTATATTTTAAAATTCTCTTTGTGTTTTGTGTTAATTTCTTAATATGAGATATGGAATGAGTTTGATCATTTCTATTTGGGCTATGTTTAATCTATATTCTAGCTAGCACAAACAATAATAAATAAAATAGTTCCTTAATACCCATTTTTCCAAGTGATAGTTTAATTGAAAAAATCAACACACTCGCAAATTTAAAAAACTAATTATAATTGAAAATCAAAACATACACAAAAGATTTCAAAAATTGAGAAAAAAAAATTACATAAAAGAACCAAGAACTTAAATAGGTGTCCATTATTTTGCTTCTTTATATTAAACTTCATTTGACATAATATCTTATACGCAGATTCAGAAGTAAAGAATAATAAGTAAAATAAATTTATTACATTAAAATATAAAAGTAAGTTTTGGTGGGGGTCAAGCAAAGAAGAAGTCTTTTAGCATCATTAAGGAGAGGATATGGAAAAAACTAAATGGTTGGAAAGAAAAACTCTTGTCACAAGCTGGTCAGGAGATTCTTATTAAAGTAGTGGTCCAAGCAATCCCCATATATACCATGTTGTGCTTTAAACTACCAAAAGGCCTTGTCAAGGATATCGAAACCTTTAACAGAAAGTTTTGGTGGGGGTATCAAGGAGAGCAAAGGAAGATTAACTAGGTTAGCTGGAAAAGTTGTGTCAACCAAAGAGTGAAGAAAGAATGAGGTTTAGAGAGTTAAGCAAGTTCAATGACTCGCTGTTGGCAAAAAAATTCTAGAGGCTTCAAAACAATAAGAATTCTCTTTTCACAAGGTTTTGAAGTCAAAGTTCTTCCCAAATTGTTCTATCCTAGAATGTGAAGCTTCTAACAAAGGATCTTATGCTTGGAAGAGCATTATCCAGGCGAAACACGTAATTGAGTTGGTCATGATTTGGAGAGTGGGTAACGGCAAGTCTATTAAGTTTAGAGGGGATAGTTGGTTTCCAAAGGTATCAAGCTCAAAAATTTATCTCCTTCTTCGGGTTTATCTCCAAATTCCAGGGTTTGTGACTTCATAGACCAAGGTTCTCATATGTGGAAGACTAATCTAATTGACTAGGAATTTCTACCTCATGAAGCAAAAATCATAACAAGAATCCCTTTGAGCATTCATGAGATACTAGATAAACAAGTATGGTTCCTAACAACTCATGGGGACTACACTACGTGGATAGCATAGTGAGCATACCATCTAATGGCAAAATCTAAACGTAACAAGCAACCAAGTTGCTCGACTAGGGGTAATAGCCAATTGTGGAAGGGCATATGGAATTTACAGGTACCTTACAAGGTAAAACACTTAATTTGGAGAGCTGCTAATGAATCCTTGCCAACTCTTCAAAACTTGCTACGTAGAAATGTGGTTCGAAATGCTGTGTGCCCAACTTGCAAATTGGCTTGAGAAGATACAATACATGCCCTCTAGAATTGTCAATGGTCAAGGGTTATTTGGGATGCTGATGAGGAATTGAAGAAATGCTTTAAGCCATAAATTCATTATTATCACGAGTAATAGCTAGCTTAGCGATAAATTTTCTTTTATTCAGATTACATAATTATCAAAACTAGCTATTTCTTTGGCATGCTTTGCCAATAGATGTTCAGGTTTGTTGCGTTGTCGCTTCACATGGGATACTACACCTACAATCCCGAAATTAATGTACTATACCAAAATTTTACTTAAATTAACAGTTGTCAAATATTATCCCTTAATTGAGGAAATATATTTTAATAAAATATATATAATTAATTTATTAATTAGTGAGAGTAACCACTGTTTCTAAGTTCAATTTTTATTAAATAATAATATAGTATAGTATAGTATAATATATAATGATATGATATGGCATTATTTAAATAAATACACTCACGGACAAAAGGAAATTAATATAGTTTTTTTTTTTATATAAAAATAATTACCGAAATAAAGAGGTGAAATGTTACGTCGTGGCGAAAAAAAGCCGGTTTCGTATGTAGTGCTGTGCGGAGCAATCGCTGTCTCGTCCAATAGAATTGTTTAATTGTTTGATAGATTTCGTCTTTCTATTGGTTGATTGTAGACAAGCGGTTTCATTTTCATGTGGGACCATCAATCACTATTGTATTTCCTTTTTGGGAAATTATTGTGTACTCCCGGAGTACCATAAATGCGTACTCCCTCCTCTCACATTAATGGTGGGTCCCACTAATTAAATTCATGGTAGGACCCACCATTTATGTGAGAGGAGGGAGTACGCATTTATGATACTCCGGGAGTACCTAATAATTTTCCTTTTTTTAGGCCTACTATTCCACTTTCATTTATTAATTGAAATTGTGGCCACTTTTTTTTTGGTCCCTCTCTTTCCATTTATTTGATAAGATCTTTCCATTTATTTTAAGATGACGTCCGGTGCTTTACCTATGTAACCATGTTGGTAATGTTAAGTTTTATATTAGATTTTATAAAAAAAATAAAGGTATAATACTGTATTAGATTAGACTATTAGGGTCCGTTTGGATTGAATTTATTATTGCTGAAACTGAAAACACTGTTAAGTTTTATATTAGATTTTATGAAAAAAAATAAAGGTATAATACTGTATTAGATTAGACTATTAGGGTCCGTTTGGATTGAATTTATTGTTGCTGAAACTAAAAACTGAAAATACTGTAGCAAAACAATTTTTAAATGGGTAAATAGTATTGTGGGACCCATTTTTAATATTTTTAAATGCGTGAACAGTATATGAACAATGATTTTTATCCCCTGCACAGTAAATTTATGTGATTTTACTGTTCACGTGTATGGAAAAAAAAAAGATCTGAAATATAAACGCAAAACGTAGACGCTACATTAAGTTGAATCCAAACAAGTACTTAGTATAGTTTTTGTATGGTTTATCTTGGAAATTCTTCTATGGACGTAACATGAATAAGATATTTTTCAATTAAAAAGCGATTCACAATTACAAATTTAAAGCCAATCATGCCACTTAATAGTAATAATAATAATAATAATTTTATTGTTACTATCAAGAGTGAAACTAGGATTTTATATTTAGGAGGTGGATATATCTTACTAGACCGTAGATATGAATCAAGACAAATGTTGCATGTGCGTACACACACACACACGCACACCACACACACACACACACACACATATATATATGTGTGTGTGTGTGTTTAATGCTAAAATAAGTCATAATTTATAAATATATTATATACAAAATTATTAATTTTGATGTCCATATATATATATATATATATATGAACCTATCAATTTTTAAATTCTAATGAGTAGAATTTTTTTTTCCTCCTTTTGAAATGGGACAAAAGTTGTGTAATTGATTATTAGATATGTCCAAGAATTAAAAAAAAAAAATTTATTATCTCTTACCAAGGTTATACTTGATGATGATCTTTCTTAAAATAAAATTAATTTATTATCATGTATCTCAAGATAAAAGCCTTAAAATTGGTATAATTTGAAGGAGTCATCTTGTGTGAGCCCAGGCCTAAGAGGGAAGGAGCATCCTTGTGGCTTCTCATCCAAAATGGCTGCATACGAGACTATTCAAACATGTTCCATGATTAAACTTGCCAATCACTTATTTCTGCCAAGTTTCTCCGTAATTTTACATAGAAGAAAACTCATTCCATCCTATCATACACCTTATTCATATTTAGTTATAGCACCATTTGCCCCATTCATGCAGGTCTCTTTTTTCAAATAACGTAATTGGTGATCAACCTGCTTAACACAAATGCATTATGGGCATCAGATATAACTTGAGAGAGGATATGTTTCAAACGGCTAACTCAGACTATGAATAACCTTTTCGAGAACTTTACATAGGCTAATGTGCCGATTGTCAGGAATTCTCTCTAGGTTGTTTTTTTCCCCTTCAGATTGGGGACCAATTCA
This sequence comes from Quercus parvula, assembly GCA_030820535.1. Classification (NCBI taxonomy): domain Eukaryota; kingdom Viridiplantae; phylum Streptophyta; class Magnoliopsida; order Fagales; family Fagaceae; genus Quercus; species Quercus parvula. The sequence continues at coordinate 20,164,699 of JAUAME010000011.1, read as the reverse complement.
ATATGCGGTATTGTTAACTTTCTTAAGCACACGTCCAAAAATTTAAGGAAGATAAAGGATACTTTAACAACATCCTCGCCAAGTGCATGCCGATACTTTTTTTTAAAAAAACAAAGAAAATATACTGTTGAAATCCTAGGATGCACAGACACATACACGAACATGGGTATGGGTACGATACAAAGACATGAGCAATTTAAAAAAATAATAATAACATGATATGACAGATAAGACGTTGTTACAACACAAGTATGATATAGATCTAAAATGGGTACGACATCCCAAATAAAAAGTCCGTGCATACTAGTTGAAACCAAGGACTATGTTTATGTGAACTTCCTTAGTGGTAAAGTCTTGTAACGAGTTCATTTGGTTCTCTTACTCGGTGCCAATTATGTCAATAAACTTCGTCTTATTTTTTTAGCCAACACTCAACTTTTAAATTTTAATATTGTGAGATTTTGTTGAGTGAGAAAGTTTAGGTAAGAAAAGGGTTATTGTGTTATATTAATTATTCTACATTCTGAGAAAGAACAAGAAAAGAAAGAAAGAAAAAGAAAAGTTATATTTCATTAACAGTACTGATGGGAATATTCCATCGTGATTCATGGCCAAATTGTTTTGAAGGTGGCAAATGAATATTTAATAATAACAATGATTACTATATAATTTGTTGCAGTTTGTTCATATGTATAATTTGAAGTCGCGAGGACTGCTTCGAGAATCAAGTTTTCAACAAAAGCAATATGCAACGCATTGTACTCTCAGCAAAGATGGTGACTCTCTCTTTTATTTTTTTTGATGAACAAAAGGGAAATAGGGGCGACTATATGTGGTTTCCCCCCAGGGTGTGACCTAATAGGAGTAGGAAATGTTAGATTAAGTTATAACTACTGTGATTGGAGTGCCACAAACCTCACCCCAGCACCCCAGGAGAGCCAGCAAATGAAGTGCAATGCATACTAGGAACCCACCCTCATGTACCCACCACGACTTGAACAAGGGACCTCATGCATGCACGCGGGATCTCTCACCACTGGGCCACCCCTCCTGGGGCAAGGATGGTGACTCTCACAAACTGATGGTCTTTCTAAAATAATTAAATCTGGCTTATTTTTCTTCGATAATTACGGGATATTATTTTAATTTGTCTCCACCACATGTATATAAATAGGAAAAATGAAACTTTGTCCTTTTCTATTAAAAGCGTGAGGCGTGGCTATTGGCTACTGATACTTTCATTTCATATAGTATTAAAACTTCAGCTTTCAATTTGTGATAGAAAATTAACAAAAATATATAACAATGGGGGATTGAATGCGTCAAGTTCCCAACAACCATTTCTCCAAAAAAAAAAAAAAGTTCCCAACAACCATATTGGGTACCTGATTTGCATTATACTCGATGATTGATTCAGACTTGTGCCTAATGACATAATTACTGAAAAGAACAAGACCATGTTTTATAGGCCAGAAAGCATGAGGATCGATAGTATTCACTCTGCATTTCATTTTTGGTAGGATTATTATTTGGCCCAAACAGAACCAAGGTTAACAGACACATCTGAGACTCAAATATATACTTTTTAGTGTAAATTGTTAGAGCATCTCCAGCAGTCTAGGCAAATTTTTGCTTGTTTGGACTTTGAAGGGTGAACAGTACATTTTACTTTTTGTCTATCCACTTTTTCAAATACACTTTCCAACAGACTCTTTATCTCATTCTCTATCTCATTTAAATATTATTTCTTCATTCATTATTTATTATTTTTTTAACAACTACACATCTTTCAACATTTTTTTATTCAACACATTGATTATTATAATAGAAAAAAAGATTTGAAGAATGAACAGTAGCTCATTTTGCCTACCCACTTTTTCAAATACACTTTCCAATAGTCTTTCTATTTCATTTAAATATTATTTTTTCATTCATTATTTATTATTTTTTTAACAACTACACATCTTTCAACATTTTTTTTATTCAACACATTGATTATTATAATAAAAAAAAAGATTTGAAGAATGAACAGTAGCTCATCAGGTCATCAGACCTGATGAGCTACTGTTCATTAGCAAAAAAAAAAGAAGCCAAGTTTACCGAGTCTGTTGGAGCACTACTGGAGTATAAACAGTGCACAATTTCTCCAAATTTTAGCTAATATACCCGGATACCGATACTCCTGAAGATGCTCTTAATCACACAAGCAAGTCAGCAATTCCCTTTCCACTCCACCCATTCCATTTGATTTTGTTTCCAATAAGGTTTAATCTTGTATTCAAGTCCGCAATTCCTTTTAAAAGTCTTGTAATTTAATTAACATTTCTTTGTGTTTCTAATAGAGACATTTATGGTTCAAATTTCATTTTTCTCTCAACTATCAAATTATAAATAAATAAAATAAAAAAGTTGATAATTCCCATTTTTAGCTTATTTTTCTTATTTAATTTATATGCATTTATATTTTTTTAGAGTAGAATTGTACTTTTAATCAACTTATTTTTTTAAGTCCAATAAATCAACAAAAACAAACTGTCTCAAATGAACACTAATTGAGTTAAAAATTAAAGCGTATAGTTCAGGGCAAAGCCAAAATATCTTAGTATGAAGTATGAAGTATGAACAAAGAGCATTCGGAGTAGTGTGGATCAAGAATTCAACTCTTGTATGTCACTATCTGAAATTCGTGAGCACTCTCATTGACATATATAGTATACGGTGTGCTTCTAGTATTTTCTTATTTTTTATTTTTAAATGAATGAGAACTATGTGCTGCTAGTCTTTAATACATACGTAACAAAATACTAAACCCACATATTATGCATGACTTTTTTTTTTTTTTTTTGAGAATTTATTTCAAAAAATCTAGTACCATGCATAAACAAATACTTAATTTTTGTCACAATTTTTCTTGTAAAAAATTATGAATAGTTGAAAAAAAATTATGGGTTTATATGAAAATTATCTATAGTCAATCACAATTTATCATATAAAAAAATTGTGTTAAAGTTATGAATTTATTTATAGTAGTAGATGAACTCAAATCTATTTGTCACAATTTTTCTTGTAAAAAATTATGAATAGTTGAAAAAAAATTATGGGTTTATATGAAAGTTATAAACAGTTAATCACAATCTATTATATAAAAAATTTGTGTTAAAGTTATGAGTTTATTTATGGTAGTAGATGAACTCAAATCTATTTAATTATTTATGCATGACTTTGGTCATCATATTAAGTAATCAGCAATTTTCAATATGAGGTTAGGATCCCTTTCTTTTCTCAAAAAAAAAAAAAGGTTAGGAACCCTTTCAAGTTGCTTGCAACAACAAAGAGATAATTATATTTCCCAACTCGAAAGGCTCTAAAAACCTCACAGTTCAAAAGCCAGGCTGTAAAGGAAAACTGTCCCATATGAACGAAGAAAAAATGAAAACTTGTGGGTATGCTGCTCATTCTTGTTCACAAAAAGGAAGCCGAAAAAGAGGTTTGATTGATTGATCCCTACCCACTCTTCGAAGCAAAATATCCACATGCGCAATGCACATGTGGCGCACACCGAGTCAAATAATCACTTACTGTATAAGAAATTGAAATGAAATAATCAAACAAAATTTGTGAGCTAGCTAGGTTGGGATATAATCTCAACGTTGACTTATATTTGTTGACTAATATAGCACCATGTCCAAAATAAAAAATCCATACAAAGAGGGATGACATATCACTATTAATTGCATGGGGGAATAAGAAAAGCTACTTTTTTTCTTTTTTCTTTTTTTTTTTATGGGAAGAAAAGCTACTTTTTTTTATTTTATTTTAAATTTTATGGGAAGAAAAGCTACTTTTATTATTAGCATGTATTAAATAAAATAATTTTATTAAATAAAATAATTTTAGTATTACACATATTTTGTCACAACTTTTTACATGGTAGATTGTGAATCTGTGATTGAATGTCTGTCACTATTATATACAGTTGTGTAATCAGTAAAGATAATTGTAATAAAATGTGTATAAAAATATAGAATACTAAAATTATTCGAATAAATATGCAGTTGTGCAAATGAGCAGGGAAATTGCTAAAACGCGTTTGAAGAATGAGTGTGAACAAGGGAACGGTCAATGAAATTGATTTCAAGCGGCAAATAATTACAAATTGATATTAAGGATTTATTTTTATTATTACATTTTTTTTAATGCAATAATGTGAGTCATGTCACTTGGGATATCTGTGTATCAAGTTATTAACGTCTTTTTCTAACTCTTCTTTTAGGGGTAGGTTAGGGTGTGGCTTATTGTCTGAATTTGGTGGAAAGTGGGGACTAAAATTAAAGTTGTCACTAATCAGAAACAAGATAATACGATTCTAAAAATAAGTAGTTTCATTTACTCATTAGGTTGGTTGTCAGATTACTTAGACGTAAAAATTTAGAATCATGAAAACTTGGAACTACTTTAATTTCAGCCCATAACTTGAAAGTAATGGATGATATTAATAGGCTTATAAATATCCTCTTTGAGATAATGAGAAGCTAAGAGGATAATGAGAAATCTATCAACAACAAAAAAAAGAGGATAATTACTAATGAGAACCTACTGGCCTACGGCAACACCTCAATTAGTACGATTTTTCATACCCATTTGAAAATCTTGGAATATTTGAAAGGAGAGCGATGTATATGAAAAAATAAATGCGTGAATATAAGGCATTCTTATCTCAAGCAATGATAACAACAACAATAATCCAATAGGTTGGTCGAGTGGTTGGACACTCGGTCTCAAAGTGATTGTCTTGAATTTGATTAGGAGCTTCTTAGTTCAAGTCCGGCACAAACACTTTGAAAAAACTCCATGGGCCAGCGATTTACCCCACTATGGGCTCACCTGTCGTGAACATTGATTAGTCTCTCGTTGAAACTTGCAAATTTGTTAACGTGTAATTGAATTACATTACTTACACACGGGTCCACTACTGAAATTTAATAAAAAGTAATTCAATCACTACTTACCGCATGTAATTACCACATGTTTAAATTGTATCAAAGCACCATCTCAACATCTTGCTATCGATAATTAATCAACTTGATGTCATTTGGTTTACACTGATACAGCTGAGGAAGTTTGGAATGATTTTCGCGATTGTGTTTCCCATGGCAATGTTGCTTTGCTTGTGTGTTTCAAATCAAGCATTCCACACGCACTAAACTCCAAGAATTAGTCTCTATCGCAACATATTCTACCAAATCCAAAGTTTTGTGGTATGAATTTGATTCTTACAACACCATACTTGAGTATACCTATGGGTCTTTGAATGCACTTCAAGAGTATCAACATGTTTATCAATTCCTAATATAGTGCTCCACCCATCATTGACAACAAGAAAAAGCCTCAGCCTCACTACGATAACTACCATAAAATAGAACATATCATACCAAATTAAATTGCTATAAGCTTCCATGGTTACCCACCAAAGCACAAAATGTAGACACCACCACAAGGGATGCCATTGCCGATGCCGTACCTAAGGATGAGGCACCTCAACTCACAAAACGAAACTATATCAACAACTTATCTCTAATCTTAACACGAATTTCATTCAATCCATTGCCAATCTCACAATTACTTCCAATTTTTTTACTTTAGATTATAGATACTAGCGCTTCTGATCATAATTCCTCATTCATTAATCACTTGGACAGTTTTCATCTATTCCTAACAATAGAATTGTCTCTCATTCGAATAAAAATAAAATACAACTTAGAAAAATCCTGTATGTTCCAAATTAAATTCACTTTCGCTCTATCTGTTATGAAACTCACACATTCTTTCCATTGTGTTATCATTTCTTTTCCTTTTAATTTTTGCTCTCTATTTGTTTCGGAGCTTTCTACGAACCACGTTGTTTTTTTTTTTTTTTTTGAGAGAGAGAGCATGATGGTCTATACTACTTTCATCCCATAATAACTATCACTGCATTGGCGACTCAACAAAATTTACTTGATTTATAACATTGACATTTGGGTGATTCTTTTATATATATATATATATATATATATATGGATTGAGTTCAAGTTACACTGGTGTAACTTTAAATAATGTTACATCACTCAATATTTTTTAATTGGATGTGAATTTTGACAAATCCACCGTTAAATTACATTATCTTCGTATATTCTTTATGCTTGCAAATTTTCATGGTGATAAAAAATTAATAGCCATGTCATCGATCAATTGTTTAAATTCAAATTTTTGTAGTTTAAAATAATGCATAAAATATGAGCTTATAGATCGAATATTAAATAACATCCAATTGACATGAAAATTGGCAAGAATGTTAAAAACATATAAAACATGTAATTGAACGGTGAGATTTTCAAAATATGAATTTTATAACAAGTTATTAGGTGGTGTAATATTGTTTAAAATTACACCAGATGTAACTTGAACCCAACCATATATATATATATATATATATATATATATATTTTTTTTTTTTTCTTAGTATATATATTTTAAAATTGTTTAGATTTATTTTTATCCTATCTACCTGCTTGCTAAGCATACTCATTTGCCTTTTCCTAATGAGAATAATTGGTGTAGTGAATTATTTGAATTAATTCATGTTGACATTTAGGGTTATTTTTCTAGTTGTTTCTTTATTTGGTGCGCAATATTTTTTTTACCATTATTGATGATTACTCTCATTTCTCAATGTTCATGGCTTTATTAGATGAAGCATAAATTTGAAACTCAATGCTTAAGAGACATTTATATGCCAAGATCCAAACTTAATTCAATCAATCTATCAAAAAGCTTTGAATTGACAATGCCTTGAGTTCATATCTATAGATTCTATACACTTTTTTTTTTTTTTTTTTAATTAAGTGAACATGGCATTATTAGTCAATGTATTTGACCCAACAAAATGATTTTACCTAATGCAATCACTGCAAGATCCTTGAGGTGGCTCGTTTCCCTTGCATCCATGCTTACCCGCCACTCAAATTTGTGGGTGAATTGTACCCTCATTACTGTCTAACTAATCAATCGATTGCCCATTCCTCTTATTGTAGGTAAATCGCTATAAGAGCTTCTCCTTAATTCTAAACCGTCATATGTGCACCTTTGATTCTTTAGAAGTTTATGCTATGCCCAGAATTTGTCACCTCATAACAAAAATTCACTCCTCATGCCATCCATTTGCTCAGGCGTGGGTATGTAGTTAACGATCTCGATCGACATATTGTGGTTCACTAAATATGATGTCACATTCCATAGGAAACATTAGTTATATTTTTTTAGAAATGTTTTCCAAAAAGTTATGCCATTTTTTAGAAAATATTTTTCGGTTTATATAAACTATTAAAAAATAATGTTTTGAATTTAAAATGAACGTTTGTAAAAAAGTTATAAGGAATTGTGGTTGCAAAATAGAGTTTTGAATTTTAAAAAATACTATTTCAAGCTCCTAAAACACCTAACCAAATAGATCCAAAATCTCAAAACTAACATAACAGAAGTGGATTAGTTTAATGCTAAAAGGAAACATAGTTGATTCCTATCCACTCATAATAATTCACTTACCAATTAGAGGTGATCAGTGGTTAAAAAAGATGAAAGTGAAACCATTTCTTATCTTAAAATTTCTCTTATTGTTTTTATAGTTAATTATATTTATATATAGTATTAGCAATTTCCACATAAGATAGTATTCGATGATATCGTCAACAGGTATTAGATGACCCTTGACAGAAACGGACGCACCATAAATGCCATACACATCCTTTCTTGTTACAATTTATTTCAAAGTCAGTTGAAAGTACCTAAGAAAAAATCACTCCAACCTTTCAAAAAAAGAAAAAAGAAAAAATCACTCCAGCTCATCCTCCTTTTTTAGAAATAAAAAAATAAAAAAACAGAGGCTGAGAGAGAGAGAGAGAGAGAGAGTATCAAGACCAAAACCCAAAAAAGAACAACGGAAGTCAACTACCTCGTTAATACGCCGTTACTCCTAAATTGTTTTTTTGTTGTTTTTATTTATTTTATTAATTCTTTTTTCCAGCTTTAACCACAGGTGGTCAGTCACTTTAACCCTAGTTAACAAGTGTGGTTAACCCCAAGTCAAGTGTCCCCAAGTCCCAACCTAAAAAACCAAACCAAACCCATCTACAAAGTCACAGTGTGTTGTTTGTTTCACCATCGATAAAGACCCTCTCTTTCCTTTCTCTCTCTAAAACTCTCTCTCTCTCTCTCTCACATTGCAACATTAACGGCATATTCTCCTCCATCTTCTCTCACTCTCTTTCCATAGCTCTCGTATTTATCCGTTGAAGTTTGTAAATTTTTTCCCCATAATAATTTATAAGCCCTTTGAATACCTCGATCTGTTTTTCCAAGATCCGAAGTGGAACATTTTTGAACACCAAAAAAAAACTTCCTGGGATTCTCTCAAATTTGTGTTAATTGTTTTTTTTTTTTTTTCCTTGAAAAAACAAGTGGGTTGTTTTTGGTTTTGAGAAATAATGGTGGTGAAGATGATGAGGTGGCGGCCATGGCCGCCTCTGGTGACGAAGAAATACGAGGTGAGGCTGGTGGTGCGGAGGTTGGAGGGTTGCGATCTGGTGCGGGCGGGTGCAGAGAAAGGAGGAGGAGGAGGTGAGGTGGCGAGATTGACGGTCGAGATTAAGTGGAAGGGTCCCAAATTGGCTCTGAGCTCGCTGAGAAGGACAGCTGTGAAGAGAAACTATACAAGAGAGGTGGAGGTAGAGGTGGAAGGTGAGCAGCGGCAAGAAAACGGTGTCGTTGAGTGGGACGAAGAGTTTCAAAGCCTTTGTAATCTCTCTGCGTATAAGGACAATGTGTTTCACCCTTGGGAGATCTCTTTCTCTGTTTTCAATGTGAGTTTTTAAGCTTTTCTTCTCTCTCTCTAAAAACCTCAATAATATTTTGGTTTTCCTTTGTGGGTCTTTGGTGCGTTTTTGTAAATTAGTGGGGGTTTTACATTTAAAGGGTTGTGGGATTTTTTCTGGATTTGATTGGGATTGGGGAGAATTGGTTTTTTGTGATTAATTTTGTGTTGGGGTTTTATTTGTTTGGTTTTCTTGGCTTTTGGGTATGAATCTTGAAAATCTTGTAGCATTTTTTAGGAGATTGATTTCATTGGATTATTGTTAGTTTTTTCTTTTTGAGTGTTTGAATGCTTTAAGGTGTTTGTTTTTGAAAATATAGGTGAATTACTGAATTGATCTTCGAATTTTTCATGTTTGTATAAAATTTGAAAATTAAATGAAGCGTGATATGAATTTTGATGGATGAATTTGGCACGTGCGGCTTTTTTTTTTTTTTTTTAATTACTTCTTCTCTTTTGAATTACTGTTGGGAGTTGACTTGAGAGAATGAATGTTTCTAAGTTCATCAATTCCTCTCTTTGGAACTGATGAGGGGATTTTGTATGTTATCAATTCTGTAACTGAGTTAGTAAAGGTATGGGGAATCAGATTTATTTTGGAGGGTACTTGACTGGTGGTTGTGTTGTGTTCCTGACTTTCTGGTTCATGCTTACTATCTCAGATACCAAAAAATATGCTCCTTTTGTAATTTTGTTGGGATTTGGAGCAAATTGTTTTGCAGATTGTTTAGTATTTTCACTCTGTGAGACATGATATTTGGTAGATTTTTCTTAGAATTATGTTGTTGTAAGTGAAGATGTTATTATTACAATTCTGGAATTCATTTCTTGTTAGAATGATATTAAGTCTTGTGGATAGAAGGTTGTAGCAGTTTCTCAATCTAATTGTGTAATCTTTCATTTTTTTTTACTTAAGAGAGTTGTGAATGAACTTTTCATGACTTTAGTGCATTTTTGTAATCCAGGGCTTGAATCGAGGTCAAGGACCAAAGAACAAGGCTCCTGTTGTCGGAACAGCTTCATTGAATCTTGCTGAATATGCTTCTGCAGCTGATCAAAAAGAGTGTGAGTTAAAAATTCCTCTCACACTTTCTGGCGGTGCTGCTGCTGAGCCTACTCCTTTACTCTGTGTATGTGCCTTCCCATCACTTTTCAATAGTTTGTAATTTGTTATCTGTTTAGAGAAAACTCACACTTTCTCCTTTTTCATTTTGCTGTCCAATGTTTTCATATCTTCTGAAGGTAACCTTTTGTTGTTCGTACAGATATCAATAAGCTTATTGGAACTGAGAACTGCTCAAGAAGCCATGGAGACAGAGCAGAGATCAATCGTGCCTGTTCAATCACCAACCCAGTTGGGAGAAACTGTCTCAACGGAAAGGGATGAGCTTTCTGCAATTAAAGCTGGTCTTAGAAAGGTTAAAATTTTTACTGAGTATGTGTCAGCAAGGAGAGTGAAAAAGGCCTGCCGTGAAGAAGAGGGCAGTGAGGGTAGATGCTCTGCCAGGAGTGAGGATGGCGAGTATAATTACCCATTTGACTCAGACTCACTTGATGATTTTGAGGATGGAGAATCAGATGAGGTCAAGGTGGAATCTACTGTCCGGAAGTCTTTCAGTTATGGCACACTGGCATCTGCTAATTATGCTGGAGGATCATTTTATTCCAATATGAGGATCAACAGTGGAGATGAGGATTGGGTTTACTACAGCAATCGCAAATCAGATGTTGGGTGCTCAAACATTGAGGATTCAACCGCATCTGTGCCTGAGCCATCTCTATCGCAAAGTTCAAGGCGCAGCATACTACCTTGGAAGAAGAGGAAGCTGAACTTCAGGTCTCCCAAAGCCAAAGGAGAGCCATTATTGAAGAAGGCATATGGAGAAGAAGGTGGTGATGACATTGATTTTGATCGTAGACAGCTTAGCTCTGATGAATCTCTCTCTCTTGGGGTAAGAATATACTCTTAATTGCATATTTTTCATGGTTTAGGAAAGAAGCTCATGATGTCTGTGCATTCTTTGATTTCCAGTCAAGTATAAAGAGAAAATAAGGGAAAGCCTGAATGATTATTTTGAAAGATAGAATATATTAACAATGATACCTACATCTGTTTGCTTATGAAAATTACTATGTCAAGCTCTTATTCTAAATTATTGCTGATAAAAGCTGAGCTGAAACTTGACCAAAAAGCAGTTTATTATCTCATTGATCTCAAATGAAAATTGTTACTCTGTTTGAAGACATGAAACTTATGCTGTAAGTTTCATATTTAATATTCTATACATTTGTTTTCTTCTACAACCATTCTGAAATCTAAATTCAATAATGGCAATCATTTTGGCAGTGGCACAAGACAGAGGAGGATTCCTCTGCAAATCGATCCTCAGTTTCTGATTTTGGGGATGACAATTTTGCCATAGGCAGTTGGGAGCAAAAAGAAGTAACCAGTCGTGATGGACACATGAAGCTTGAGACCCAAGTTTTCTTTGCTTCCATTGATCAGCGGAGTGAGCGGGCAGCAGGCGAGAGTGCATGTACAGCTCTTGTTGCTGTCATTGCCGATTGGTTTCAGAACAATCGTGATCTCATGCCCATAAAGTCCCAATTTGATAGTCTAATCAGAGAAGGCTCTTTAGAGTGGAGGAGCCTTTGCGAGAATGAAACATATAAGGAGCGATTCCCTGACAAGCACTTTGATCTTGAAACAGTCCTTCAAGCCAAGATACGCCCTCTTTCAGTAGTGCCTGGGAAATCCATTATTGGGTTTTTCCATCCAGAGGGGATGGAAGAGGGAAGATTTGACTTTCTGCGTGGTGCCATGTCCTTTGACAACATTTGGGATGAGATTAGCCGCACTGGTTCAGAATGTCCAAGCAATGGTGAACCTCAAGTGTATATTGTCAGTTGGAATGACCATTTTTTCATCCTCAAGGTTGAGCCTGAAGCTTATTACATCATTGACACGTTAGGGGAGCGGCTCTATGAGGGATGCAATCAGGCCTATATCTTGAAATTTGACAGAGATACTGCAATTTATAAAATGCCAAATGCTGGACAATCATCAGATGAAAACACAGCCAGTGATCAGCAGATTGTTACAGCAGCAGAACCCAAGAACCGGCAGGCTCAGCTGGCCAACATGAAGGAAGAGGGTTCTGTAGCAGGGACAGTAGTAACCAAGCACGAGGAATCCTTAAAGAGCGAGGAAGAGGAGGTTGTATGTCGAGGGAAGGAGTCTTGCAAAGAGTACATAAAGAGCTTCTTGGCTGCAATTCCAATAAGGGAATTGCAGGTGGATATAAAGAAAGGTCTGATGGCATCAACCCCTCTTCATCAACGCTTACAGATTGAATTCCAGTACACACAGTTCTTACAACCACTACCCGAAATTCCAACAGCTGAAATGACTGCAGCTACAACACAAATTGTTGATGTTACATTAGCAGAGGCTGCTACATAGAGACTTACTGTAAATTGTAGGAAGTGTGATTACTCTAACTAGTTTTTTTCTTTTTCGATAATGGGGTGTCTTTTGATGTGTATTAGTTTAACAAATAGGGAGCCCGTTTGATCTTTTTGAGTGGTATATGATATGAGAGATGGGGTTTGTGACTTGTCTCTTTTAAGTTGCACTGGAAATGTCAGTCTGTATTTTGTTGTGGCATGTGAGTCCCCTGTTCTCCTTCTTTGAAAAGGGGTTTTCTGTACACGACTGTAATTTCTTTTCCAACTGAGTCAAACTGGACTTTGCATGTGAATCTAACCTTTCATGCAAATTTCTAAAAATTCTCCTTTTTTGAAAGATTTTTAGCTTTTGCAGACTGTTACATTAACTAATAATAGGCATAATCCAACTGTTTCTCTTTTCCAATTCCAATTTCAATTTCCCATATATTTACAGTTGGCCACTACCTTACTGGGATTTGACAGTGAGATTCTATATGGCTTATACTTTGGATTCTGAATTTCTGACAATCATTTATATTGAACCAAATATTCCATTCCAAACTTAGCTGTATCCTCTATGCTGTAAAGATTAACTTTCCAAGCTTGGCGTGTGTAAAGACGTGGAAAGATTCTGTAGTTTGGCCACTCTTTTGGGTGGTAAATTTTAAGCCTAAAGTATGCATTCGATTCCCACAAAGCCACACTATAAAAAAATCCAATGCCTAGGGTGAGAGATTTCTCTATAGAGACCCTGACCCCAACAATGCACGTTTAGAATATTCTATTCTCTCTCTATTCATCAATAATAATTGTCCTGTGAATTATTCCCACGAGCAACTCGTAGGTACAAAGTTAATATCATAGTTCAAATTTTATATTGTTTCTCTAGAATGGACAAAGTGAAATGTACAGACCTTTTTTTTTTTTTTTTTTTTTTTGGAGGAGCAAATGTACAGACTTTTGTGTGTGTGATACACCTAATTAGTAAATAACCAAAGTTTGGTCGAAATCTTAATCGAATCATCAGTATAATAACAGACATGGTGGTTGGTGATGATGATAGGTTTAAAGGTAGGTTGAGGTTTTTGACTATTTCTGTTCATTGTTCAGATAAACCGTTTAATCTGCAGAAGACTATATCCTATGGGACCCAAATAAAAGGAGAGATCGTCACTTTTAGCTAGATTATCTTGGGTTTGTTAGTAACGCATGTGAGCGAATCCGAAGCTTATGCCTTGTCAATGTACCCCTTTATAGACATTGACAGGATGATTACTTTTACTTTGTTTTATTTTATTTTTCGATAGTCACAAAAACCATGGTTATGAGTAACCCGTGTAGAATCTCAATCTCGATAACCTAGACAAAAACAAAAATAGAGGATTTTAACCATGAATGTTTCTTTTTGGAAACACTATACAATGTTGTTGGCTTAAAATCCTTGAGTAGTCATAAGTCGATTCCTCCTATGACCAGTCAGAAAACCCAAAATAGAAGAAAAAAAGCCCACAGCCCTTCAATTATGGGATGGGCTTTTGAGTTTTGGCAGGTTTCAACTTTAAAGTTTAAACTATTATTTTAGCAATAATAATAATGATCAAATAAAGTATTATGAAGCCTTAAGAGTAGGTTTGCATTACCACACCCATGTTAAGCGAGTTGATACTTCTCCAAGCCTTAAAGACTTGAAGGGTTTGTGAACTCAAGTTCAAGTGGTCCCAGGGTGAGGAGGGGTGGGGTTATGCAGTCGATTGTCCAAAAAAAAAAAAAAAAAGAGTAGGTTTGCATTAGAGTTTTTTTCCCTATTTGTTTATAGGCAATTTATTAAAATATTATTTTATTAAATATATATAATAAAAATACAAAATTTATTGTAGTGGTAGCTAAAGATTGGAGAGAGAGAAGTTGGTATTTGCTAATTCGAAGAAAGTGAATACCATCAGCCCTGTTCAATCCAAGGGGGATGAAATTTTATAGGAGTCAATCTTACAACTTGTTTTATGATGCTTTACCTGTGGTTATAGGAAGTGATTTTAAGACATGTATAGATCCCATCTCAGCCACTAGGGCTAGTATTCCTTGGAGACTAAATCATTTTGTAGAAGCTGTCCATGTGGCATGTTTTTCCTTGGGTTCAATTTCTTATAGTTGGGTTTATCGTAAGGCTAATATTGCTTCTCAATGTTCTCATGAATTAGCTAAGTGGTCTAGGAATCAAGGTTGATATGGTTGGTTATTTTGGTCTAGGTTGTTGACCCCCGAGTGTGTATAGTTTTGTAGAAAGGGAGGCTACCTCTTTTGTTTCCTTGTAATTTTCTTTTTGTTGAATAAAATTTTCAGTTCATAACAAATAAAAATTGTTAAATACAATTGTATTTTTGTCAATTTTCAACAAATAAAACACAAATAAACCAAAAAATTTTGTGCAAAAACTGGTTCAAACGCACACCAATATTAGCTTCAACTTGTTACAAACTTGTTGATCTCTTGAGAGTTTGATGCTTAGCTCAGCCATAGGGTATGTTCTTGGGCTAGCTCGTGCCTAAGTGCAAGATTGAAGGAAGGGTTAAGAAGATCCCAAGTCCAAGGTCCTATCTATCTTGTTTGAGTTTGTTTGTTTGTTTTAATTTAAAATCTCAATTTATTTTAACTATTAACTCATTGCTAATGTACTTTTACAAAACTTAATTTTAAAATAAAATTAAAAATAGAATATGCTCATTTAAACAGATTTGTGTGTGTTTATATATATTGTACAGTCCATAAATCGGGTACAGGCCCAAGGCCAAGGCCCATATAAGTCAAATCCTCTCAAATCGTACCGACCAAGTGATGGGGGGTCCGAGAACGGTACAGTACAAACTGATCCGAGACATCACCGAGAACACCATATAGTGCCTTGGAGATATCCGCTCGCCGAGCATAGATTCGGAGGTTAACACAATTTCCAATGGGGTCAATTTAGAAATGTGCAGTGGGTCCCATCCGATCAAGAATCTAGGTCAGAATGGGGCCCTCCATTTTGGGGAAAACTACCACTTATGATGGCAAACCCACTAAGATAAGGCTATAAAAGGGGGAAGGGACAATGAAAAAGGGGTTGGAAAATCTGGAAGAGAGAGAGAGAGAGAGAAAGATACACGAGAGGGGAAGAGAAAGAAATAGTTGGAAAGACGGGAGCTCAACACTTAACCTGAGACTCCACGGGAAACACACTAAAAGTGATAAGATCTAAGTGGGGTTAGAAGCTTTTACATTTGGGCTGTTGGGCTGGCCTTTATGAGGTTTACTAGGCAAAGTTTAACTTATTTCATGTGAGGGTGTTTTAAAATCCCGTTTGTGAATCTCTCATACTTATAACTCAACTCTCATGTGAGAGAGAGGGTGGACTTTGTGTGAGTGACATAATAACCCTCCTTTGTGAGACCTATGAGTAGGGCCCACACATCCGAAAGGAGAGGACTTCACCTAGAAAATCTAATAATTTTATCTCTCTTCACTTTTCTAGTAAAAATAGCGTTTAGGGTAGACTCATATCAGTGACACTTAACAAGAATCAAGATATACGATATCTTATCAAGACTTCCAACATGGCAATACCTAACAATTTTTTTTTTTTTTTTTAATGCATAAACAAATGCAATGTATCTTGATTTTCTAGGGGACTTGTATCATATTTGTAGTCCCCTGGCTATGGATATGGCTATGAAGTATGAATCTAATTGGGATCTAAACCTAAACTCTTGTCCCATGCTTGGTGACATGTAAGTTAAATGGTAAACAACCTTCTTCTCATTGAAACAGATGCAGTAAGTTCGATCCTAGGCTAAATTAGTCCAACAATTTTCCTTTTAGCTATTTAACTCTGTTCTATGACTATACATTTACATCTTTTACAACATAAGCAAGCAAATTTATATCTTATTCATTTCTAGTAGATGTTCATAGCTAATTGCATAATTAGATTCCACCATCCCCCCCAACAAGCTTAATCTCATTTATAATGCCAAGTTAAGCATTATGTGTTATAAACTTAGGATTCCGCTTGTGTCTAGTGCATTAGTGCGCTGGACATGTTGGGATACGAACATGTGTCACAATCCAAGTCCTATACACTTATACTCTCATATGCTAGTTTTATAAGAAGGATATGTGCTACATGCCTACCATGGGCCTAGGAAAAAATGGCATAGCCAAGTTTCTGGAAAGTCTAAGCAAGAATTAGAGGAAAAAACTCTCCTTATTCGCAATGCTATTATGCAACACCAAATGAAGTACAACCTTTTTTTCTTTTGTGGAAAAGAGAAGCACAAGAATTTATGGTCTAATTAATTGTTTTTTAAGGTTGATTTTTGGAAATGCTAAGAAATTAGGCCTATCAACCTAGGTTCAAAAAAAGAGGAAATTAAGTCCATAACTCACTCTTCTAGTATTAAATAGAGGCTAGCAGTGCATAGCAAAGAAAGATCATGCAAGGGCTTAAGCTCATATTGAAGAAAAATGGAATATCTATCAAGTATTGAACAAATAATACAAATAATTGTCTTTAATTATACATAACAAATTGAGGAGAATGAGGAAGGTCATGAAGAGTAGACCACTATTTTCAAAACCGAATCAAGAGTCAGACCTAGAATCGGTCCGGTAAAAACCAGTAAAAAACGGTCAAAATTGGTCAAAAATTGGGAAAAACCAGGAACCAGACCATTTCCCAATTCTTTGACCACTCCAGTTTATAAAACCATGGCGTAGACATTACTCATGCTTCCACACACACAAACATCAGTACTGTATTTCCAAGCTGTTGTATTTACTATAAGTCAGAGTGGTGAATATGGGTGAGAATTAGGTAAAATTGATGATGAGAAGTAAAATCTTTTTAATTTTAGTCTTTGGGATTTATATTGGGTTAGAAAGGTACTTATTATCCTTCTCCTCATTAGAACTAAGGCTTTTGATTTTTTGGGTTTAAGAAAGATGGCAATCTTGAGTTTTACTATTAGTTGGATAATAGGATTAGCTACTTTAATGATAAATTTGAATAATTCTTTGATCAATCTCTCATTTCTAGATCTTGCTGAAGGGAAAACTCCCCCAAGGAATTTGCTAAATTTGTGGGATGTGGTGAGAACAAATTTAATATAGTCAAACTATTTGTTTTAGGTTAGGATAACTACTTAAATTTTGTGGCAAATAAAGCAGTCCAAATTAGATAAACTCGAATAATTCTTTGACCAATCTCTTTTTTCTAAATCCTACTGAAGGGAAAATCCCCCAAGGAACTTGCTAATTTTGTGGGATGTGGTGTGAACATATAAAATGCAATCAACCTATTTGTTTTAGATTAGGTTAACTACATCAGATTTTGTGGCAAATATAGCAGGCCAAATTATTATTATTATTATTATTACTGCTAGGACATGAGCTTGCTCATGGACTTTCAGCTTTTACAAGTGCTCCGAATTCACCGTGTAAAACACAAGTTTAGGTTTATGAATAAGCCTAAATGGGCCCACTCTTTAGTATCCAAACTACACTCCAATTCCCCAATTAAAAATATATGGCCTTGAGCCATGTATGAAAATAAAAATGCTATTACGCTTTGTTTGTTTCACTGAAAACCTTCTGTAAAGATAGTTTTTCACATTTTCCAGTATTTAGTAGCACACAAAAAGACTGGTCAATGGAAAACTATCTTTGGTTAATGGAAAATCCTAATAAAAATAAGGCTTATTTACTATAGGTTGCTTTCCTTTTTTTTTTTTTGGAAAACAGTCTCTCTCTCTCTCATGCGTTGCATCTCCTATAAATATTATATTTGTTTGTAACTGTGGGAAACATAAATTTTTGGCGTCTACTCTCTCTCATGGTAAGTTTTTTCACTTTTTCTCTCTTCCCTTTACTTTTTCTCTCCTCACACCCTCACTGTCACAAACTCTGGCTTCTCCTCTTCTCCTAGATCTCTCTCTCTAACTGTCTCTCTTCTCTCTTTTCTCCATGTTTTTCTTCCCCTCTGTAACACAATTCTCTGATTAGATTTTTTTTCCTTCACTGATTGGTCAATAGCTCCAACTTGCAAAGGAGAACAAATTTGCAGCAGTAATTATTTCATTCCTCTCTATTAAAATCCCAATTCTTTGCTTTGAATTTCAAGCTTGATTTTCTTTTTTCTCTAAGAAATTTTTGGTTTGATGGATTCTAGGTAGAAGTTACTTCTTTTTCATACATAAAGTGCAAAAAAATAAAAATAAAAAATAAAAAAAGCAAAAGAAGAAAGAATGAATGAAGTAATTGAAAAGTTTAAACATAGTACCTATATTTCTCTAAATTGCTTTTACATGGGACAATCTTTACCATGGACTAATAATATTTTTATATAATGAATGATAATTGTTTAGAGGAATTGCATTTGTTGGCAAATACTTTTTTTATTGGCAGATACTTTATGCTGATATTATGCAATGATGATATATTATGCAGTACATTATGTAAATACATAATTTAGAGTAATATTGAAGACTTGTGGTTGACCATAGTAGACAATTAGTATACCAACAAAAAGAGTAAACAATTAAAAGTTATTGTTATCTATACTTATTGAAAATCTATTCCCCTGTCAAATATATATATATATATATATATATATATATATATATATATATAGAGAGAGAGAGAGAGAGAGAGAGAGAGAGAGAGAAATGGTTGATATATGTGTGTGTGTGTGTGTGTGTATGTACATACGTTAGGTAGAGATCATGAAAATTTGACAACTAATTAATTTTGATTGTATCTATTGTAAAAATTTTAGTATAAAATCCAAATTCTTTCTTGGTTTTTTTTTTTTTTAAATAAATTTTATAATGATTACATTAGTTGATTTACATAATACACATACAAGAAATATTTTTTAAAAATTGCATACCAAACACAAAAAAAACATTCTCAAGCTCATTTCCAAGGTCATTATCAAACACTGGAAAATGAGACAGTTTTCTAGAAAATGCTCTTTGGAAAATGAACTGTTTTACAGAAAACGTTAATGTTGAAACAAACAAAGCATTAGTAAAGATAACGAGCACGTAAAGAATTCTAGCTTTGCTTTGTGTGGGCTAGTAGGATATTCACAACAAAGGCCATCAACAATTGTTAAGCTGGTTTAATTTAGTTAATTCTAGATTGCTTAATTTTCAAAAAATTAAAATTCTACTCCAAATAAAATTCTATTTATTTTATTAATTGTTATGATAGTTTAATTGATTATTGTAGTTGTGCCAAGTGGCTATCTTCTCTCTAATACGAGTCACTATACTTTCATTAATTATTAAGTTAGTTTATCTTATTAATTGTTAATATAATTGAATTTAGCTAAATTATATTACATAAGTTTCAAAAAATTAATAATTGTATCCAACTAAAATTATATTTATTGTATGGGTGGTAATAGTTTAATTTAGGTTAAAACGCTATAACATGAGTTTTTAAAAAAAACTGTCTAAGTTTTAGGAAATTTAAAATTCTACTCTTAACTAAAATTTGATTACCACAAAATTTCAAGAAATTTAAAATAAAAATTAATATTTATTTTAGTTATTTCAATCATCTATCATAGTTTTTATTATTTTAAGATTATAAAATTGCATATTAAATACTATAAGTGACACAATATATGTCTGAATAACGATAGTTAATTTAGAATTTCAAGTTGCTCACTAATTATTATGATAGTTTCAATAATATTTATAAAATATTTTTTTTTCTTTTACATAAAATTTTTATTTAATTCGTGCATTGCATGAACATACAACTAGTATATATAAAAATAGAAATATCAGGGATAGCAGTTAACAGTTCTACCAAGTAATGCATTCTTTGATAAGGAAAGAGAATTCTCTTTATTTAAGTGTTCACCCCTTTGAAACTTTGCATTTATGTCAATGTATTATTTTACTTGCCATGTGTGAATGGATAATGAATTTATTTCCAAGTATTAATTATCTATAAATAGTGCACTAATTATTTATATAAAATAAAATTATATATATATTTTTTATATATAATTTATGTAAGAAACAATTTATTTTCATTGATTATATTAATTCTAATAGTTTGCATATCCTCTGCAAAGAGCCTTGTAGGTTGTAACTCAACTAGTACTTCCTAATATTTTAAATGAAAACATTTAGGATTCAAATTCCCCCTCACCAAATTACCAAACTATATTAAAAGAAAAAAAAAATGCATTTCCTCTCTTTCTAATCACATATAATATAATTGAAATTGATTCCTCAAATATTGTAACACATAATAAGTACTATAGGCGGGCTATAAGATAATTATTACAAAATGTTTGAAAATGCGCCTTGCATCGTGTGAGACATTGGCTAGTATGTATATAAAAGAAACCTTAGCTATAGTAATCTATGGTTTTGACATGTAATGCATTCCTTGATAATAAAAGAGAATTATCTTCATTTAGCCTCCAACCTCACCAAAACTTTGTTTTTATGTCAAATTATTAATTAATTATCATGCATTAATGTAGTAAATACGTTTATATTCATGTATTAATTACCTATTAATGGTGCACTAATCATTAATGTAAAAAGAATTTATATGGTTATTTTTATAAAATTTATATAGAAAATAATATAGTTGTTCTTTTAAATATGCTTAATCTAGCTAGATGAGATTATTGGTTATTTAATGAGCTATCATCTGTCAAACTCATGCCTATTTTAATTCCTTTATTTCAGATTTTGAATTTTTGAGGATTAGCAAGCATTTGGGACTCTCGTTGGTGTGTAAGAAACTAAGAATGGTTTAGGATTATCTTAATAAAGGGGTGAAAGGCGGCTGTTGATGCCTACTTTTAATGAAAGGGTCCAATGGCAGAAGAAGCCCAATAATATGAAAAAGATGGAGAAAAAAAAAAGTAAAATAAAAACTATTAGGCTAGAATGGCAGGAATAGTGGTCAATGGGCCCACAAAAATAATAAGTGGCCAGAAAGAAAGCAAATGGGTCAAGAAAGCCCAAGGAATGAAGTAGTAAGCTCATGGGAATTGTAAGAGATGGAGAGAAAGTAAAAATGGGCTAGGGAAGCCCAAGAAAGGAATTAATAAATTCATGGGGTTGGCACAAAGGCTAATAAGCCTAAAAGGTAAAGATGTGGTAATTGGGCCGGGAAAGTCTAAAGGATTTAGCAAAAACCCATGGGAGTGAAAGAGGTAAGGAAGAATGAAATGGCCGAGGATGCCCAAAGAATGAAATGGGCCGAGGATGCCTAAGGCACGGAATGAGCTAGCCCAACAGGAATGTTGAGCAGTAAAGTCCAAAAGAACAAATAATATAAGCAATTGACATGGTAGGTGCTTTAGCTCGTAAGCCCAAAGGTAACAACAGGTAAAAGGATAAGTGATATCATAGTAGGAGCAATGTAGTGGCGTGGCAAGAGCACTAGCTAGCCTACGGATGTAGGACAAAAGGGAACACGGGCCAAGTAAAAGGGAGAAAGCCCACACCTAAGCAATGCCCAGTCTGAAGAGGAGATGGGATGCAAAGAACGAAAGCCTAAAGGCCCATGTATCATTCACGCTGCAAGAGTTAAACAGATATTAAAACGTACAACAGAATTAAACAAACCTGGAGGCAATGGCAAACACATGAAAGCCAGAAAAGCAATGGACTTAGACGGAAGTGGAGCATGCACACAAGACTCAAGCATTATCTACATGTACTCAGCCAATACAGGGGAGGTAGGCCACGAGCCAAAGGTATGAGGAGGTGTGGTCTGGCGGTGGGGAGAAGGAAGAGCCTATTTTGGGGTTCCCGCTTGAGCTCTTTTAGGAGAGATATCCTGCTGGGATGACATTTCACCCAAAAGATGTAAACATGAGCTAAAATCACTAGATGCATTCTATAGAGGCTGGTAAGAGAAATGCTTAACCCTTATCTAGATGAGAGTATTAAGAGAGGTAAGAGACAAAACAAAACTACTTTTGTTTGGAAATGAGGCATGGCACAACCAACACAGTGTAGTGGTGGTGGTTGGGTAGCCATTAGACCAGTAGGTAGTCTTGGAAGGACACCCACAACAAGCTAAAAGTGGTTAAGGGGTAAAAATGACAAATCCTATCATGGCAGGCTGTATAAAAATGTCATAAACATGCACAATGAAAAGGGGGGGGGGGACGACAAACAAAAAAAAAAAAAAAAGAGGAAGAAAGAAAGAACATAGAAAACCAAAATAAATGGAAAAAAAATATAAGTGATAGGAGCAAAAGCATGCATCAATAGGCTACTCATTTTTCTCCCTCTCAATAGCCCACTTTCCAATGAACTAAGAATTCGAGATTAAGCCATTTAGGCCTTTTTTCCAAAGTGTGTAACTTCTACGGCAGGAGCCCCTCTGAGGTTACCCACATTGGAGAATGGTTTCCTTTTTGGACTTGTATCTACTAAAGTGCTAAACCCATTCCTTTGGCAGACGAATCTTCTTTTCTCTTGTTTTGGTTGATTAATGACTAACTTGTTATCTTACTGTTAATTTCTCTTTGCCATGACCTTGTCATTCATAATCATATTGTTATATCTTTCTTCGTGGAGTTATTCATATATTATTGTTATTAGTAGAAAATGTTTTAGTTATCCTATTGCATCATGTTTCCTGCTATAACATCTGCAATAGTCTTTCCTACCGTGAGTACGTGGTACATTCATGGCTCCTGCCAGGATGCATCTGCACAGGGATGGCCCAACTTGCATACAAGTTGGCCTAAGGTGTGTTTCAGTTAAGCCAGTCTCAACTCTCCTATTCCAAAATCACAAGCCATGGTACAACAGAAGCAATCCAACCCAAAACACCAAAAAAAGGCCCACCACAGCGGCCAAAAAAAAAAAAAAAAACCTCATATGTTTATCCTTGGAACACATTTAAACCCTAAACTTTAAATGTACAAAAAAGTGCAAACTGATCTTCACCCTCACACTTCCAGGGTATGTTTGGTAAACTGTAATATAGGCACTGTAATGTAATAGTTATTCTTATAGTTTAGCTATTCAGTAGTTTAGTTGTATTTTTATTATAAGGAATAATCATTCTTTATGAATAACTATTCTTTAAAATGAGAAATAACCATTCATCTCTTAAAGAGATGTAATAGTTATTCCTTAGTAGGTGTGTTAATTTTTAAAATTAATATATTTCCAAATAAACAAACTTTCCATTTGCACATAACAATTATGAAAATAAAATATCATAAAAAATAACTAATCTCTCTTTCAAATTTAAAAAAAAAATATTATTTTTTAGGAAATATAATTCAATGAGTAAGATATTTCCTAAAATATATTTTAAGTTTGATTTAAAATACTTTCATTCCTTAGTCTTCAGGTTGTGTTGTCACCAAACAAATGAATAGTAATAAGTATCACATTACAGTGTCTTGTATTCCTTATAACACTTATTCTTATTCTTATGTAATTATCCTTACAGTCTACCAAACGTACTCCTAGTTCTCTTTTAAGTCTTAATAGTGAAACAAAAATAAAACTAAAACCCTATTAGCATCACACACACAAACAAAGACTTTGGTTTTTTTTTTTTGGTTACAATTATGAAAGATTGGAAAGTTTCTTGTTTAGTCTATGGTTTAATGTGTCTTAAGGATAAACTATGAGTTTTTTTTTAATTAAAAATTACACCTAAAAAAAATTTCCCCAAACATTAATGTTTTCTTTTGGCTAAAATTCAAATTCAATGTTTTCCGGAAAATACATATTTTCCGGAAATGCTAATTTCCGGAAAAGGAAAATGTTTCCATGGTGTTTAGTTGCATTTCAAAAAATTTTCCGGAAAATATTTTCTGGTGTTTGGAAAAGAAGAAGGAAAACACAAATCAGAAAATGCATAATAACACAAATCAGAAAAACACAAGCCACAAATCCAGGAAAACACGAATCCAGAATAACACAAGCAAATTAAGGCTGGTTCATTCAAATATTTTTATAGAAAATGCATCAAATCAGGCAAAAGAAACCAAAACCCAGCAAAAGAAATGCAACCAGTTCTTCGATCGCGTCGACGAGCGCCGACGAGCGGTGCGCGTCCGACGAGCGCGCTCATCGATCGCGTTGCTCGATCGACGATCGCGCCGCGCGATCTTGTCGATCGCACCGCGCGATCTCGTTGATCGCGCCGCTCGTCGGCGCGGTGCGATCGTCGGACGAGCGGCGCGATCTGGTCTCTCTCTTCTCTCTCTCTCTCTCTTTTTCCGGAAGTTATTTGAAGTGAAAATGAGGGCAGAAAATGATTTCCGGGTCAAAGGTGAAAATATTGGTCAACCGGAAGTCATTTTCCGGAAAATGATATTTTCCGTGACAGCCAAACATGCGGAAAAGGGTGAAAATGATTTCCTGAAATCATTTTCACCCAAAACAAACGCACCCTAAGTTGGATTGAAATTTATTTCAATCCTCTTACTTTTAAATTTCAATCCTCTTACTTTTGTTCAATTAAGTCCTCTAAGTTTTAAATTTATTCAATTCAGGCGTTTCACCAATTTCTGGTAAATGTTCATAGATTTATTTTTCTGAGTTTTACACCTAAAAACATAGTGTTTCTCTTTCTTTGCATACACCCTAAAAATTGTTAACTTCCTCAGATATCATATATGTAAACACTACAGAGGTGGACTGATTTAGGCCCATTCGCTTTCTATTTGTGTTTTTTTTTGGGGACAAATTTTATTAATCTTTTTTAAAGGACTCGCCTCTAATGTTTTCTTTAGACAAAGTAAATTTCAAAGGCCCAAGATGGACTAGCTTGGGCCGTTTTAAGAAATGCTAAAAGGAACACAAACTGTTGAGCAAAACAAGCTTACATCTATGCTTTTGGGCCAAATCACACAATCTTCACATGGTGTTCAGTACCCCAAATTTACTCTACATGTCTCTTACGCACCCTTCATACGCAATACTTATAGACCATTTGTTACGTCAGCCAAGTGACCCAACCCAATTAATTATTTCTATATGCTTTTCTTTTTAAGCCTCTATAAGCTTTAAAATTAAAATTGAGCAAACAATCTCGTTATTTTATCCAAAATTGTAAATAGAACAGCTATAATTTGTAGTAGTTCTCTCTCTCTCTCTCTCTCTCTCTTTTTCTTTATATATATATATATATATATATAAAATAGTGCATCAAGTTATATATAAATATCAAGTACAAAATAATCGAGTGTACATCACATCCGTAGCATTGGCCTTAATATAATCTGCAACAAAATAATGTGTATAGTGGTTGCCTTTCCTATGAGAACGTGCAATATGATAAGTGGTCAACTTAGTAATAAGATTTATACAATTACAAACAATCACACTTGATGGGAGAGATTCATGATACATTAGAAAGATAAAAACCTTAGCCTTATCTAGTGTGAGCAATCGAATCCAATAATTTATTATTATTATTATACTAAAATGTAAATTACACTCTTCAAGTTTGACAAAAATTCATTTCAATCCTTTAACTTTAATTTTGTTTAATTGCTAAGTTTCAAATTTATGCAATTCAAGAATTTTTTTATTAAAGTGTCATTAAGTATGCAATTAACTAATAAAAAAATATTTGAAAAAAAATATTTTCACATAAAAATCTATGAAATATTTTTGTTAATTTTATAGATTTTTTTCATGTGAGAAAAATATTTTTTTAATAGAAATTTAACGAAATTGAGCAAAAGGCTTGATTTAAATAAATTTAAATTTTAAAGAATTCAATTGAACAAATGTGAGGTAAGAAAACTGAAATTAATTTTAATAAAAAATTGTGGATGCAATTAATTTACATTTTTATCTTTTCTTTTTACGCTGCTCTTTGAAGTTTTGTTATTTGTGGATTTCGTTTCAGTTGTAATGGATCTTGTCAGGAGGTTTGAGATCTTGATTTACCTCTTGGCTAATAGTTATTGATATTTTGCCGGCCATTGAACTTTTGTTAGAGAATAGTTATTGATATTTTATTTATTATTTGATTGTTTTGTTGAAAATAGAATTTGATTTTAAGTGAGGTGTTGCAAAATTATAAGGTGAAAGTGAAACTTTATTGGTGCGTAATCGTTGTCAGTGTTTAACTCATATAATTGGATTAGGAGAATGGCATTGGATTACTTGTGTAATTATTTTGTTTTGAGTTTTGACTGCCTCCAGGCCCAGGCTTGACAACAGTTTAAAATGCCACTTAACCAACACAAACACATGCACACGGTGGGATTAAGAAAGCATCACACTCAATTTTTATTATTTTTTGGGATAATATCCCACTCAAGTTTTTTCGTTTCTCCAAAAAAATAAAAATAAAAAAGTTCACTCAAGTTTTGCTATTGATCTTAATCTACCCTCTATTATTGTCGAGGGAAATTTAGAGGTGGTTATCATAGCTTTACGAAGCGAAGAGGAATCCCTTTCCTCTTTTGGTTATTTGATTTCTTTGACAACGCAATCTCTAGATGTCTTTCATAGTATTATCTTTTCTTGTACCCGCAGGTCAAGGAATTCTATAACTTATAACTTAGCTAAATATGCAAGACATGTTAGTAATTTTTTTGTGTGGATGAAAGATATTATTCCACACCTTCATCATGTACTTCTAACCGATTAAGCTTTTTAATGAATTTTCCTGGTCTTTCTCCTAAAAAAAATAACATAATAATAATAATAAAGTTTTGAATGTGAGAAAGAACCATGAACTCAGGCATAATATATTGACCAAATATAATGACTACCATGGCGATAGATAAAAAGTTAAAAACAAGGATAATAATACTAAAAAAGTATGAAGAGCTTCGCTGCCCACCGTTGAGGACTATTTCTGAATTCTTACCAAAGCAGAAGTGCCCTCTCCTTCCTAATACTATATTGTAAACTTTTAATTATCATTTATGTGGGAATCAAATTTTGACATCGATTACATTGTCACATAGAAAATTACATTGGTTAAATACAATGAAATAATTCAAAATAATAGTACAAAAGTAATTAGGCAAGGAAGATCACAATAACTAAAGCTTGTAAATTTCTTTTCATGTAAACTAAATCTGGTACACTTGATGTATAAGATACATTGGAGGATTATATTGGTACAAGAATAGTTAAATATGAATATATGACCATGCTAGGTTCATTTATTAGACAAATAAGTTGTTGGGATACTACTTTCCAACTCACCCTTGATTGTCAAATTGGTTGCCAAATTTCTGACATGGCTAGAAAATTGAAAATTCCAGCTTCTGATGTTGGTTTGATCCATCCTTTCACAAGTTTTACAGACTTATCACGCTGTTTGATCACTCTCTTCACAAATTTCTGGGTTTATTGCACCTTTAAAAGCCCCAATAAGCCTTGGATGTTTTGGAGTTAATTGAGTTTCCGGGCTTATCGCGCCTTTAAAAGTCTCAATAAGCCCTAACTGTTTTAGAGTTGTGCAAGCAATTCATTATTTTATAGACCAAAATATTAAGGTAATGTATTCTAAGAAAAAGAAAAGTAAAAATAAAAAATAAAAATCAAGGTGCTGGATTATTAGAAATTACATTACTAACTCAAGTGCTAAAAAAAAAAAACCAACAGGAAGGAGGAAGAAGCAATTGAATGGTCATCAGATATAAAAATGTAATGATTCAAGTTCCAAATGATGAAACAAAATACCATCACGATAAATACGTTATAGAATTATTTTTATTTTTTAGCTCAAAGAGGTTTGAACACAAAACCTAATATCAAATTAATATCATGTTAGGATACAATGACTAATAGTAATTTGACACACACTAAACAATCAGAGGAAAGGAGCTAGTGAAGAATTATTGAATTTCTTTTATAGGTGACATTTTTTGTTTGTGTCAAATCATTCTAGTAATAATATATAATATAAGAACCCTAGAGATGTGATAGTAAGAAGTAGGAACATACCAAAACCAGCAATCTTCCATCGGAATTGTTACACTAGCCTGGGGAACTAGTGTATGCTTCAAGACACTATGCCTGACTAGTTTTGTCCGGTAGCTGAAAAAGGCAATTTTATACCGAAAAGACTGAGTTAAGGTGCAAATATAAGAAAGCTATAGTGCTTAAGGAATTAAAGCCATGGGTAAAAAAACTCTTTTTCTGTATAAGTAATTTACTCAAAATAGATATAAAAGAAAATAATAATTTATATTTATCCCAAGATAAATTTAAATTGTATATATCAATTATCATGTCAGGAGAAGGGTTAGAAGTAAGCTTGATCATGAAATCTAAAAAACAAAATTGAAGACGGTTAGGCAAAAAACTTGCCATTCAATAGTAGTGTATACAGTTATTGTTGTGTGAATGCTTTCTGGTAAATCATTGATCCGATTTAAAATTCCCCTAATCGAAGTTCTTTTCAGATTCTCATAAGAAGGACAGTGCCTGGTGGGACGCAAGGGTGCTGGTTGGGTTGGAAACATGGATATTTTCAATGGGTACAAAACATAATCATTGGGAGACTGCAATATTCGTTGTCTAGAGGAATATTTATACCCTCAAGAATGGGACTGAATTGAATCCATTACATGCCTTCCAAACCAATTTAGGAAGCACAAAATCACAATTTCAGGACAGCAGAGAAGGATGGTGAATTGACATTTACTATGTTGCCAATTTAAGAAGAATTCCCTTTCATTTTGTTTCCACATATACCATATATGCATTGCCATTATCATCAAATTTTAATTTCAATTCAAGTCATGGCAATTTTTCCAGCATTCACAGACAATATACGTTTAGCATGCCAAATACATGCACATTAAGATAGGGTAAAAGGAATTTATATCAATCCAAATTATTGTCCAAGTCCTACCTACCACGCAAAGTTTTTTGCTTTCCTTTTGTTCCCAAATAAAGATTTAAATCTCAATATTCTTGATTGTCAAAAAAAAAAAAAAAATTCTCAAAATTCTTTTAATTATATTTATTGACCAAGGAATCACACTTGGCCAATTGAATTTAAGCAGACATTCTGATGCAACTTGATTCTCTTTATTTCATTATTAAGATTTTTTTTTTAATCTAATAGTCAAGAGAGTGCAATGACATTTAAAATTATAAATAACGTGTCATTGAATATATATTTAAATTATAATATTTAATATTAGCCTTTTTCATACGTGATAGGTGTTCAAATGCTTATTTATTTATTTTTTATTATTATTATTACTAAAACTTTAAACATTTACAAGTTTATGGGATTTTTTAGTTAAAAAATATTTAAAAAAAAAATTGGAAGAAATAGTTTTGTATCTTAAAACTTGAACCTTTAGGGCTCGTTTGGATTGAGGGGAAAGGGAGAATGAGTGGAGGGGAATAAAGTAGAGTTGGTTGAAATTAGACTAATTTTGAGCCAATTTTACTCTACTCTCATTCCCTCTCCCTCAATCCAAATGGAGTTAACTTAAATAAGCATTGAAACAAATAATTTTACTCATATAACTAGATTGAATTTTGCTCATTGTTTTACAAAATGAGGAAAATTATTTATTTTACTCATATAACTTTTTTTTTTTTTTTTTTTTGAGAAACAATTTACTTATATAACTGGATTGCGAGAATGAAACCTTGAAACTTGATAATAATGATTATTTTCACTACTCATTTGGGAATTTTCATTTTCAAAGAATTCAACTTAGAAGCAATTTATTAAACTATACTATAGGGTCACGGCTTTCGGACTGGGTCCAGCGGCAAATGGGATTTGGGCCCAGCGGACCCATTACAATGAATTTGTAGAGAGTGGGTCCAAAAGCTAAGCTCTGATGAGGCAACAGCTTGTGTTGAAATTGGGGATGATCAAGTAGAAGCTAAGAACACAGCACCAGACGGCCCAACGCCCCAAGGGGAAGGGCTCCTCGTCCAAGGATATGAATTCCCATCTAGTCTCACTTCCCAGGAGCACCCTCTAGCCCCCCCCCCCCTCCCTTGTGGGAGATCTCTGATGTTATAGATCACTTCTTTTGGTTCATCCTCTCCTTACACTTGTTAGTCATCCATGCCCATACTTGAGTGCACGTCCCATCGGCCACTCCTGGCGCTCTGTGAGCTGTTGTGGCCCTGATAGCACTGTCTAAGGATCACGTCCACATAAATTGGGTCAGGGCGTTAGCTGTGGGTATTTAATACGGATGTGACAGCTTCTCCTGGAATTGCTTTTCTACCATGCTCCTATGGTTGGCCTACTAGGCTCGAAATTTCCTTTGGGATACTTGAGGGGACTGTCTCTGGCGGTGTGGTGCTTTCCTCTTCCGTGATTTTGGTCTGTCGAAGACAGGGTCGTCCTCGGCAGTATATCCTGGCAGTCTGGATTCCCTTTGTTCGTCCTCGGGCATTTCTTTCTCCTTAGCATGGGTCATGGGCCGGAGTCCCCGTATATTTTGGCCCCACAATAGCCCTTCAAAATCCTGCTGCCCGACTCCTCGGGCGAGGAGGAGGATTTTGATGTTCTCGGGCCTATGTCAGGGTCGGTTGAGTCTTGCTCTCCTATGGGCGCCAGGGCCTCTTCTCCTGCCCAAGACACACTCCTGGCGTTTCAGCGCACGAGGTGCACTGTCATTAATACTTTTATGGGAGTGTGCATTCAATGACGCCTTTATGAAGCGACGCGGATTTGGCGGTTGAGGGTTCCCTTGGAAATTGGGCAGAATTTACTTCGCTTGGAACTCCCTCTTTGAGCTTTGTGCGTGGTAAATTCCCCAAGATTTTGCCTTCTATATAACGTGCCCTGGGGGGACTATCTTCCACAACTACGAGCCCTGGAATCCTGTAGGAATTCCAAGTTTTGCCCACTTTCATGAACCAAAAATGCCGCTTGAACTATGGGCGTCGCAGCTAAGGCGAAGGAAGCAAAGGCCAAAGATTTTCCTATTCTTCACCCGGACAAGAAAGAGAACTTTTTTCCTTCGACCAGGAACCGTAGCTAACGCAGATCATGCTAGGTCCTTGATGAGCCCCCAAACATTAATCAAGAGTGTACAGGAGTTGGCTAAAGAGGAAGGGGAAGAAAGTGAAGCGAAGTTGAGGGAAGCAATTGAGATATTAGAGGGGGTCATCTCCACCATTGCAGGTAGCTGGTGAGACCCCTGGAGTACGACTTCTTAGAAGTACAAATATTAGATTCTGGATAAGAGTTCGCTTCAGGGCGGCCTCAGTAGGTGGAAACCAATTCAGGCGCTCCCGCCTCTTCCTCTTCCTCATCGCCTGCGTTAAGCGCATGGGCTTGGTTGTTGCTGGAGCGAGACTGCAAATCCACCATCACCACTAGCCTTCTTCCTTTTATAGCTAGTTTTGAAGCAAGCCTGCCTCGGCTGTTTTGTAATTAGCTTTAAAACAAGCCTTTCTCGGCTGTTCTGTAGTTGATGTACCATTATTTTATTTAATAAAAAGGACTTGTGACTTTTACTTGGTGAAATTTTCTTTGCTTGCTATTTTTTTTTTTTAATGCATTACCCCTACCTTTCTCAGGATCTAGTGTTGTTGCCATCATCGGCAACAAGATGTCGGCATCGTGACTTTAACACAGTCTGTGATGGCGCCCAGTTGCCCTTTTTAAATAATTTAACTATGTAGGAACAGCCGAGCATATGTGTTTCATGTCGCAAACCGTGCGACTGTTAGAAAATGCTAATTTTAAAATAAACGATCCGAGGAGGCCATAGTGCGTCATGGTTCTGTCCAACACTTATAGGGATGCAAGAGTGTCTATTTCTCCCAATCGTCTGGTCCGAGGACCCAGCAACCAAGGATTTACTTAATGCTTAACAGAAAGTCCAAGGGACCTAACATACCTGAGACTCCATATGAGTAGCAAAGAAAGAGTGTTAAGCCTCCAGTGCAGACTCCCTTATGGATTTGAATCCGAGGACCGTGCAAAACCTTGGTTTTGTCTAACATTCAAATAGTTGTCCAAAATTATTAGTGTAAGGACCCAGTTCCGACTTGAATCCAGAACGGGAATGGATCCAGGCCCACGTAGCCCAAACAATGAATTTATAGAGTGCAGGAAAGAAAGCTAGTCTGATCTTGGGCCAAAATATTGGATTTTAGTGTAAAAAAGATCCAAGATACGAGCATGGTATGTAGCAATAAATCTTCTTCGGTCATGCCCTAAAGATCTGATTTTCCTTCTTCTTTCTCCTTTTTTCCGGTCCCCCCTTCCTTCTGTCTTTCCTCGCCTTATATACCATAGTTTTTTTGCCTTTTTCATCATCCACGTGTGGGCTTGGCATTCAACGTTCTTTTTTCGTCATCCCCCTCGCCTTCTCTTGAATCTTCCATTCTTAGCTGGAAAGCTGCTCGTTCACTGTTCAGGTATCACCTCCACATTAATGCGGCCAGAAGGTTAGCTGGGAGACATTTAATGCGGAGGTGACAGCACCCCTAGATATTTGTCATTTCCTACCGTTACTTTTTGTTTGATATTTTCCCTTTTGCTCCGTTATAAGATTTGTCTTAGGCGTTGTTCTGAGTGATTAACAAGTTCACCAGGCACCTCGGACAAAAGTACCGAGGTGACCATCATCCTCGGACACGGCCCAATTCCTTAGAAACGTGCTCCACCTCTCCTCGGATGGTAATTTTGTCCATTCCTCGGCTGGATGTCCTCGGATGTTCGTCTCCCCTTACACGGGATATTGGGCCGGGCCCTTCTTCTCACACAGTTGGAACACAGGGCAAAATTGGCCCACACAATAGCCCCTCAAAATCTTGCTTTTCGGCTCCCCGGGAGAAAAGAAGGATTTTGATTCTCTCTTCGGATCTCCCTTATGATCTGATTCTATTGAGTCAAATCATAGCTGCACGTGTCTTTCTTCTCGTGACCCGTTCCTGACTCTTCAGTGTCCAGGGAGCGCCTTCATTTAATTTTGGCAACCCTTCTGTCTCCCACGTTCAACGATGAGATGCCAATCCAACGGTGGTTGGACCTTTTGGGAATTTGGGCGGGTGAACTCCCGCTTTTAATTTTTGCGCAACTATAAGTAGTCTTTCAAATCAATTTCTTGTCACTTTTGAACGATCGCGTTATTCTAGAACCTGAGACTTTATTTCTTTCTCTTGTTCCTTTGTGCGTCTACAAACACATAAATCCTGTCCGAGGACCATTTCTCACACCTGTAAGTCCTCCTAAACTTTCTTTAACTTTTATTCCTTTTATTGTAGAATCCCTCCTCTAGGTCGTCCTAAAAAATGGGTAGATTTAAGGAGTTAGTAGATACCGAGGAGGGAATGAGAAACTTTAGGACTAAGTATAACATCCCTCCCCATGTGGGCGTTAGATACGCGGCCCAGGGCGAATGGCACGACGAAAGAAAAACGAATGAGGTTGTCATTCCTATGATCGCTTTCATAGAAGGGGGGATGACCATTCCCATGGGCACCCTCACTAGGAACTATCTTAGGTATTTTAGGCTATCCCCCACCCAATGTGCACCGAATATGTTTAGGGTACTAGGGAGTATAGAAGTCTTGAACGAAAGAATGAATCTGAATCTGACCCACCATGACATAAACTGGGTTTACAACCTTCAGCACCTAAAAAATCAGGGGTACTACCTGAAATCCAGGCAGGCAGAGGTCAGGCTGATTCAGTGTCTCCCCCAATCCAATAAGGGATTAAAAGAAGATTTCTTAATCTTCTCTGGGCAGTGGCATGACGGTTTACCATGCCCAGTTAAAGAGGGTGAGCCAGGTGGGGGTCCAACTTATTTAATCTTTACGTTTAACTGTTCAGATTCTGGTTTTCCTATTGTCGTCGGCTTACACTAAAGCGACTCTTTATCGTTTCCATTGACAATGCAAATCCACGTGCGACTTCGCCATCATTGCGCTTAGTTAACAAGGCCAGCTTGGACAAAGTTCTCCGAGCAGAAATCTACGTCAATCCTTCAGACGGTCAACTGAGGGCGGCCCATCTCATCCTCGGCTACACTCCCATTTCTCGGGCGTTCCAAGCTCCTTCGTGCGTAATAAAGGCAAAGGATCCTCGGCTTCGCAGGATTAGCGTTGCTTACGAAGGATTCCTAATCCCCCAAGGTGTTCCTCTTCCAGAAGACACCCCGCATACTGAGGCACTGCCCGTTGCCAGCCTCGCAGGAGTTATTTCACCTTCCCCCTACGTTCCTCAAATAAAAGAGGAGGAAGAGGTTGAACGAGAGGAGGAAGGCTTCGTAGATCTATCCTCGGCCACCGACGACTACGAGATTTTTGATTTACTCACCCCATCACCCAACACCTCCGAAGACATGGGCATCCAGAGGAAACCCCAACGGAGTCTACAGGAGTTGCTGGAGAGCCAACCTGGGAGGGGGGAGGTTGGAAGGTCAACCCAACAGAGACTTCCTCCCCCTCCTCCTAAATCTCCTCTACCTGCCCCTCAGCCAGCTCCTCCTTCTAGGGCCGAACAGCCTGAACCTAAGAGGAGAAGGGAGCCCAAAGGTAAGGAAGTCGTGGAGGCCGGGAGGACTCAATCTTCCCACGATGAGGACGCCCACAGGCCAACGAAGCAACTGAAACTTGGCCCTGCCCCCAGCCGAGGACCAGAAATGGGGGAGATTCAACAAACTGAGCCCCGAGCATGGCTTCCAGCCCCCATGCTTGGGGGCGAGCCCCTGACCGACGATGCGTCGATCAGGGACTACAACGGGGGCATTGGCTGCCAGGTAGCCTCGGCCTTGGAAGAGACCCTCTTACTCCCGAAGGATATGGTGGAGCTGCGAGGATTGAGGAGGAACGAGGTCTTCCTCCAAGCCAAAAGGTGTCTAGGGATGGTATGTACCGTTAGTTTGCCACTAATAATGTTATTATTTTTTATTAGTGTTATTTATTATTCATTTTATTTTTATTTTAAATTTCCCTTTCTTTTTGGTAAACAGGCTGTCCAGAGCACGTTTAGGATGGAAGAAATTTACCACTCCGTTGCTCAACAGCTGGAGGAAGAAAGAAGAAGAAGGATCGCTGCGGTGCAGACGATGTCAGTTGCCGAGAAGAGCAACACTAAACTTAAAGAGAGGGTGAAGACTGAGGAGCAGTCAAGGAAAAGTGCTGAGGCCGCCTTGAAGGGGGCTGAGACTCAGGCCGAGAGCCAGAGGAAGCTGGTGGTTGAAGTCAAAGGACAGTTGGTCACGGCCAAGGAGCAAATTGCAACTCTAAGGCAACAACTGGAAGAGGCTAACCAGCTTAAAGCCTTGGCCGAAAAAGCAAGAGCACAAGCGGAGGAGGATAAGCTCAAGGCCGAGAAGGAGAGAGACGAGGTTGAGCAGCACGGATATGACGTCGGCGTGGCTGAGACCGAAGACACTCTTCGGGCCGAGGTCCCTGCAGTCTGCCGCGCCTACTGCGCCCAAACTTGGGAAGAGGCTCTCAACCAGGCTGGGGTTGAGGCCTCATCAGGGCTGAGGAAGCCAGAAAGCATCATCTTCCCCTCAGCCCTGCA
The DNA here is from genome assembly GCA_030820535.1 of Quercus parvula. Taxonomy (NCBI): domain Eukaryota; kingdom Viridiplantae; phylum Streptophyta; class Magnoliopsida; order Fagales; family Fagaceae; genus Quercus; species Quercus parvula. The sequence goes on along the minus strand of JAUAME010000011.1, from coordinate 20,128,836 downwards.
AATTCCCAAGCAGGCTGAGACAGCCCCTCTCGTGTCTCAGCCAACTGCCGAGGCCCCCCCTCAGCCCCTCCCTTCTGCTGCCCAGACAGACCAGGAGAAAGAGAAAGAGATCCAAAAGGGGCCCCTTCCAGGTGAAGTGACTGAAGCTCCTCAGCCAGAGGCAGCTTCTCAAGATTTTGAGAAGCAGTTAGCTTTAGTCACTTTATCTGCTCAGGAGTCTCTTAAGGACAAAGAGAAAGAGACCATCTCCGAGGCAGCTGACCAGACATCCAAGCCAAAGCTCCAGATCAAATTAAAACCTTAGTTTTGTTTTTTATTAATATTGTCATTTCATTTTCATTTTTTTTTTTTTTTTTTTATTTTAATAGTGATTGTAATTCCTTCTTCTGTGCTGAAAAGCCAATTTTGATAATATACGGAACTCTTTTCTTTATTTTAAGTAATATTAGTCAGCCTCATCATCTTACTTAACTGTACCATACTTATTTTGTTCAGTTCTTTACTTTCTTTCATAACGTGATCCATTATCAAAGAACCAACATACCTTAATGAGGAATAAAATGAATTAATAAAGCATGACGTTGATCTTTCAAGAAAATGTATCACCCTTTTATTTAGTTCCCTAATAAGTTCCAAGATTTCCAAGCAATATTACTTCACCTAAACAATAAGTAGATTGTGAGCATGTCAAATTATACTTACACTTATTTGACCACCACGAAGTCAATCATGGCCTATAAAGTAGGTTAAGACCTAACTAAGGAGACAATAACTTATACTCAAGATCATGTTTTAAAGAATTTACCACAGCATATATTCTATGGAATACATTCCTTAACACTACACGGGCAATTATATTTTCCAGGTTTATGGTATAAGGATCTAACAAGGATGACTTGTTGTTTTCTATTTTTAGGAGATGTTCTGCAATATTTGCTTCCACCAAGTCTTTAACAGATATCATAATATATTAATAGGTACTAAGTCTGCGGTCCGAGGACCTGACATGACTTAGTTTCAGTTTAAAATTTCAACAGATGTCATAGTATATTAATTTTCACTAAGTATGTGGTCCGAGGACCTGACATGACTTAGTTTCTGTTTAATATTTCAAAAGATGTCAAAGTATATTAATTTTCACTAAGTATGTGGTCCGAGGACCTGACATGACCTAGTTTCTGTTTAATATTTCAAAAGATGTCATAGTATATTAATTTTCACTAAGTCTGTGGTCCGAGGACTTGACATGACTTAGTTTCTGTTTAATATTTCAAAAGATGTCATAGTATATTAATTTTCACTAAGTATGTGGTCCGAGGACGTGACATGACTTAGTTTCAGTTTAATATTTCAAAAGATGTCATAGTATATTAATTTTCACTAAGTATGTGGTCCAAGGACCTGACATGACTTAGTTTCAGTTTAATATTTCAAAAGATGTCATAGTATATTAATTTTCACTAAGTATGTGGTCCGAGGACCTGACATGACTTAGTTTCAGTTTAATATTTCAAAAGATGTCATAGTATATTAATTTTCACTAAGTATGTGGTCCGAGGATCTGACATGACTTAGTTTCAGTTTAATATTTCAAAAGATGTCATAGTATATTAATTTTCACTAAGTATGTGGTCCGAGGACTTGACATGACTTAGTTTCTGTTTAATATTTCAAAAGATGCCAAAGTATATTAATAAGCGAGAAGAAAACAAGATAACTTTTATTATCAATAGTAATACCTTTTCAGATTATTTACATTCCAAGGGTGAAGTACAGCTCTCTCGTCTAAATCTTCTAAGTAGTAAGCTCCTATTCCTGCCACCGCCGTGATGCGATACGGCCCCTCCCAATTAGGACCCAATTTCCCCCAGGAAGGGTTTTTAGCGTTTCCTACAACTCTCCTCAAAACTAAGTCCCCCGGGGCCAATGGTCTCAATTTTACGCTAAGATCGTAACCTTGCTTTAGCTTATGTTGATAGTAGGCTAACTGTACCCTAGCGTTTTCTCGCCGTTCTTCAATTAGATCCAGGTTCCTTTTTAATAATTCTTCGTTTCCATCCGAAGTGAACCCACCAGATTTCATTGTAGGAAAACCACTCTCCAGTGGTATTACGGCTTCAGCCCCATACGTCATTGAGAAGGGTGTTTCACCAGTGGACTTCCGAGGTGTTGTCCTATAGGTTCACAGTACGTGAGGTAGCTCCTCGACCCATCTTCCCTTGGCGTCGTCCAACCTCTTCTTTAATCCGTTCAGGATGACTTTATTAACGGCCTCAGCCTGCCCATTTCCTTGCGGGTAGGCTGGGGTGGAATACCTATTTTTTATTCCCAAGTCAGAACAGTACTTCCTAAAGGCTTTACTGTCAAATTGGAGACCGTTATCCGAGATGAGGGCGTTGGGAACATCGAACCGCGTAATTATATTCTTTCAGATGAATCTTTTGACATCCACATCCCTGATATTAGCTAAAGGTTCAGCTTCAACCCATTTGGCAAAATAATCTGTGGCTACCAGGAGGTATTTTCTGTTCCCTGCAGCTTTGGGAAACGGACCCACAATGTCTAGGCCCCACTGAGCAAAAGGCCATGGGCTGGAAAGCGGATTGAGTGTTCCTCCAGGCTGGTGGATATTCGGTGCAAATCTTTGGCACTGATCACACTTCTTGACATATTCTTGCGCCTCCTTCTGCATGTTCGGCCACCAATATCCTTAGGTAAGAGCCCTGTGAGACAGTGATCTTCCCCCAGTATGACTTCCACAAACCCCCTCATGCAATTCCTCCAAAAGTGTCTCTGATGCCTTTGGGTGCACACATAATAAGTAGGGTCCAGAGAACGAACGCTTGTACAATTTTTTGTCCTCGGACAACCAAAACCGAGGAGCTTTCCTCCGCATTTTGTCAGCCTCAGATTTTTCCACAGGTAACACATCTTTTTCCAGGAACAGTGATATGGCATCCATCCAACTGGGACCCAGTGCAACCTGGTGTACCCGTGGTGCATCTTGATGCGCCAGAGCTCGCACATACAGGTCTTCCACCAGGATTACCCGAGGTAGATCCTGAGCCGAGGACGTGGCAAGAGTGGCCAGCGAATCTGCATGGGTGTTCCCACTTCTGGACACGTGAGACAAGTCAAAAGTTTCGAATCTTTCCTGCATATTCCTGACCAGATGCAAATATTCTAGCATCCTCGAATCTCGCGCCTCCAAATCACCTCCTACTTGTCCCACAACCAATCTCGAGTCTGAAAAAGCTCTTACTGCCTTTCCCCCCAGTTTTTGCACCATCTGCATCCCCTGCAGTAAAGCTTCATACTCGGCCTCGTTATTTGTAGCGGAAAAATTCAGTCGAAATGATTTTTCTATGGTAATCTTTTCGGGGGACACCAGTACTAGCCCCACTCCTGATCCCCGCTGATTGGCTGCTCCATCAACGTACAATTCCCAGTATCGTAGGCCTTGAATAGAGGCCATGCCTACCAATTTTTCCTCCACCGGTTCGTCTTCCCTTTGCACCTCCTCCGGAGATTCGGCAAACTCGGCCACCAAATCGGCTAGCACCTGTCCCTTGATTGAGGTACGGGGCATGTACTTTATATCAAAAGCCCCTAGAATCGTACCCCATTTGGCTATCCTCCCTGTATAATCGGCGCTCCTGAGTACTGACTTAAGGGGGAGCTGAGTCAGAACGACCACAGTATGCGCCTGGAAGTAATGGAGGAGTTTTCTCATGGCATGCACCACAGCCAATATCGCTTTCTCCAGTGGTAGATAACGCACCTCGGCTTCATTAAGCGACTTGCTTACATAATAGACTGGTCGTTGTACATCGCCGTCCACCCGTATGAGCACAAGGCTTATGGCATGTGAGGCGACAGCAAGGTAAGAGAAAAGGACCTCGTCCACTACTGGGCTGGACATTATAGGCGGATGGGATAGGTAATGCTTAAGCTCTTGGAAGGCTCTGGCACACTCCTCGGACCATTGAAACTCTTTCCATTTATGTAACAAAAGAAAGAAAGGTCTACACCTTTCTGCTGATCTGGATATGAACCGATTTAAAGCTGCCATCATCCCTGTAAGCTTCTGGACCTCTTTTGGATTCCGAGGTGGCTGCAAGCTATTGATTGCTTTGATTTGATCTGGGTTTACCTCAATTCCCCTATGAGTCACCATGTATCCTAGGAACTTCCCTGACCCCACTCCAAAGGAGCACTTAGAGGCGTTCAAACGCAGCTTATGCCACCTCAGAATTTCAAAAACATTGGTAAGATCTGCTAAGTGCTCAGATGCCAATTTGCTCTTCACCACCATATCATCAATGTAGACCTCAATAGTTTTTCCCAACCGCGATTCAAACATTTTCGTCATCATCCGCTGATAAGTCGAGCCTGCATTTTTCAGGCCAAAAGGCATTACTTTGTAGTGATAGTTCCCCACAGGAGTGACGAAAGCCGTTTTCTCCTGGTACTCCACTGCTAATGGTATTTGATGATAACCTTGGAAGGCGTACAGGAAACTCATCCGGGGATGGCCTACTGTCGCATCTACTAATTGATCGATCCTCGGCATAGGGAAAGGATCCTTGGGACAGGCCTTGTTAAGGTCTGTAAAGTCTACGCAGACGCGCCATTTTCCCGTCTTCTTCTTCACCACTACGGTATTAGCCAACCATTGGGGGTAGAAAATCTCTTTAATAGCCCCTGCCTGTTTGAGTTTAACCACCTCAGACTTTATTGCCTCCACATGCTCATTCGAGGGTCGCCGAGGAGGTTGCTTTTTCGGAGTCACCGATGGATCTACGTTCAAGCGATGACAAATAAACTCTGGATTCAGACCAGGGGCTTCGTAGGCATCCCACGCAAAAACGTTTGCGTTTCCTCTTAAAAGCTCAACCAACTCTTCCCTCTCCTGCGGGGGCAACCGGGCCCCAACCTGGAAGAACCTTTCACGGTCATCCCCTATCGTCACCCTTTCCAAACCTTCGCAACTCATCTCGTCATCTGACCTCCCACGCAGCGACGACGAGGCCCCCAACTGCTATAAGACATTCCCTTCACTGGCCGAGGCACTAGTCTGTGGTTTGTGCTAAATCGCCGCAATTAGGCACTGCCTAGCCATAGACTGGCTTCCCACTATCTCCAGCACTTGACCTCCAGAGGGGTATTTAACTTTTTGATGAAGGGTGGAGGAAACGGCGCCCAAGGAATGTAGCCATGGCCTACCCATAATTGCCGTGTACGGAGAGAAGGCATCCACCACGATAAAATCCACCTCAACCACATCCAACCCAGTTTGTACAGGCAATCTGATCTGGCCCCTAGGGACCACCGTCTTACCCTCAAAACTCACCAAGGGCGAGCTGTAGGCAGATAAATCCTCAGGTTTCAAACCCAGACCCTTAAAGAGATCAGGATACATAATCTCCGCTGCACTTCCCTGGTCAACCATGACTCTCCTCACATCGTATCCACCAATTCTAAGGGTAACCACCAGAGCATCGTCGTGTGGCTGTATGGTTCCTTGTTTGTCCGCCTCTGAAAAACTCAGCACCAAAGGGACATTCGCCCTGGCTCTCTTCGGCGTTGAGTTAGGCTCATTGTCGGTGAAATGTGATACCGACATTACCCTGGTTGGGCAGGATCCAGTCCTCCCTGAAGCGGCGAATATGACATTGATGGTCCCCAGAGGAGGCTTGGACGCAGGGTTTCCCTGAAATGCTGCGCCGGTCTGGCCTCCTCGGCCACTGGAGTGGTGCAGTAAATGCTTTAACTTCCCCTCTCGGACCAGTTGTTCTAAATGATCCCATAAGTTCCTACAATCTTCAGTAGCGTGACCATGATCTTGATGGTATTGGCAATACAGATTTTGGTTACGATTGTTTGGATCTCCTGCCATCTTATTCGGCCACTTGAAAAACGGTTCATTCCTTACCTTCTCCAATACTTTCTGCACTGGCTCTCGAAACACCACATTGACCGCTTGAGTATTGGCAGATGCAGGCTGCCCTAAAAAGTCTCTCCGAGGACGATTGTTTTGCGGCCGATCCGACCTGGGATCCCTCCTCTCCTGGGGGATCACCTTCGCTTTCCCTTTACCCTGGGATTGATCTTCCTCAATTCTCCTGTACTTATCAATTCTATCCATCAGCAAGCGTACACTGGTGACAGGCTTACCAGTGAGAGACTTTCTCAAATCGTGCTCCGCCGGCAACCCTGCCTTAAATGTGCTAATAGCCACGTCATCATAGTCCCCATCTATCTCGTTAAACATCTCCCAATACCTATCCGAGTAGGCTTTCAAAGTCTCCCCATCACGCATGGACATTGATAGCAGGGATCCTAAAGGTAAAGGTACCCTACTGCACGTGATGAAGCGGGCGCCAAAGGACTGGGTAAGCTTCTTAAAAGAATCAATAGAATTTGCCCTAAGGCCGTTAAACCATCTCATTGCCATTGGACCCAAGCTGGACGGAAAGATCTTACACATTAAGGCCTCGTCCTTTGAATGGACAGCCATTTTTTGATTAAAGTGACTTACATGCTCCACCGGATTCGTCTGGCCATTATAAAGAGAGAAAGTTGGTTGGTTAAATCGCCGAGGAAGGCTAGCACCCTCAATCCGTCGCGTGAAAGGCGATTTGACTACTTGACTCAAAGCCTCGTTCATAGCTTTGTTTCCCAGGCCCTTATGCGAGGTACTTTTGCCCTTCCTCCCATAATTACTGTACTCCTGACTATCGAAGAAGGTTTCACTAGGTGGAGTCCTAGATCTTTGCCTATATGCATCATCTTCTGTATCCTCGGAAGAGGACTCAGACTCAAATGATGCTCGTTTGCGCCGCGCACGGCGTAACTTCCTTTTCAACTCATCAATTTCATGTTGCATGTCTCTGTCATTCTCTGCATGGGGTGCGTAACCTCTCTCACGCGATTGGCTCCTATTACTGTGCACTGTTTGCCCACTTTGCTCACAACCTCCCCTCTGTTGAGGATGAACTCCTGAGTAATTATGTTGTGAACCTCCTGATGCCGCCTGGTGCGGATTGTCATTGCCCTGACGTGGCCCTACCGTTGGTTGATGCGAACCTGATTCCTCCATCTTGCGCACTAAACCCAAATCTCTTTCTGATCAGATCAAGCAGTTTCCCACAGACGGCGCCAATTGTAAGGACCCAGTTCCGACTTGAATCCAGAACGGGAATGGATCCAGGCCCACGTAGCCCAAACAATGAATTTATAGAGTGCAGGAAAGAAAGCTAGTCTGATCTTGGGCCAAAATATTGGATTTTAGTGTAAAAAAGATCCAAGATACGAGCATGGTATGTAGCAATAAATCTTCTTCGGTCATGCCCTAAAGATCTGATTTTCCTTCTTCTTTCTCCTTTTTTCCGGTCCCCCCTTCCTTCTGTCTTTCCTCGCCTTATATACCATAGCTTTTTTGCCTTTTTCATCATCCACGTGTGGGCTTGGCATTCAACGTTCTTTTTTCGTCATCCCCCTCGCCTTCTCTTGAATCTTCCATTCTTAGCTGGAAAGCTGCTCGTTCACTGTTCAGGTATCACCTCCACATTAATGCGGCCAGAAGGTTAGCTGGGAGACATTTAATGCGGAGGTGACAGCACCCCTAGATATTTGTCATTTCCTACCATTACTTTTTGTTTGATATTTTCCCTTTTGCTCCATTATAAGATTTGTCTTAGGCGTTGTTCTGAGTGATTAACAAGTTCACCAGGCACCTCGGACAAAAGTACCGAGGTGACCATCATCCTCGGACACGGCCCAATTCTTTACAAACGTGCTCCACCTCTCCTCTGATGGTAATTTTGTCCATTCCTCGGCTGGATGTCCTCGGATGTTCGTCTCCCCTTACACGGGATATTGGGCCGGGCCCTTCCTCTCACACAGTTGGAACACAGGGCAAAATTGGCCCACACAATTAGTTTTCCCATAGGTTTGAGTTCGAGGACCATGCAAGACCCTAGTTCTGTCTAACACTCAGATAGTTGTCAAAAGTTATTAGTTTTCCCATAGGTTTGAGTCCGAGGACCATGCAAGACCTTGGTTTTGTTTAACACTTAGATACTTGTCAAGGGCTATTAGTTTTCCCATAAGTTTGAGTCCGAGGACCATGCAAGACCTTGGTTCTGTCTAACACTTAGATACTTGTCAAGGGCTATTAGTTTTCCCATAGGTTTGAGTTCGAGGACCATGCAAGACCCTGGTTTTGTCTTCCGAGTACTCGTCGTTGCTAAAGCCCCATTGAACCGCTCCAGTGGGTCAGAAGATATCCATACCTACCTTCCAGAATTAGTCCCACCGCAGAGCCCCCTTGAATTGCTTCGCGTGGCCGCCACTTCCCTTAATCGGGGCCCAACGGGGCTGGCCACTAGATTCACGGGGGTTTGACCCCTGGTGGGGGCGAGGGCCACGCACATGATGTCAAAGGCCCGTTGAGCTATGAACCACCTGGCGGTTCTCTCCTTATGGTACAGTAGACTGGCCACCATAACCTCTCATAGGGGACTTGATCCTGCCTTAACAAACCGTGGCACTCATCATCACACATGCAACTCTTCCCATAGACAGCGCTAATTGTAAGGTCACGGCTTTTGGACTAGGCTCAGCGGCGGATGGGATCTGGGTCCAGCGGATCCATTACAATGAATTTGTAGAGAGTGGGTGCAAAAGTTGGGCTCTGATGGGGCAATAACTTGTGTTGAAGTTGGAGATGATCAAGTAGAAGCTAAAAACACAGCACCAGACGGCCCAACGCCCCGGGGGGAAGGGTTCCTCATCCGAGGATATGAATTCCCATCTAGTCTCACTTCCTAGGAGCACCCTGCAGCCCCCCCCCCCTTGTGGGAGATCTCTGATGTTATATATCACTTCTATTGGTTCATCCTCTCCCTACACTTATTAGTCATCCATGCCCATACTTGAGTGCACGTCTCATTGGCCACTCCTTCTGGCGCTCTGTGAGCTGTTGTGGCCCTGATAGCATTGTCCAAGGGTCATGTCCACATAAATGGGGTCAGAGCGTTAGCTGTGGATATTTAATACGGAGGTGACAGCTTATCCTGGAATTGCTTTTCTACCATGCTCCTATGGCTGGCCCACTGGACTCGGAATTTCCTTTGGGATGCTCGAAGGGACTGTCTCTGGCAGTGTGGCGCTTTCCCCTTCCGTGATTTTGGTTTGCCGAGGATAGGGTCGTCCTCGGTAGTATATCCTAGCAATCTAGATCCCCTTTATTTGTCCTCAGGCATTTCTTCCTCCTCGGCATGGGCCATGGGCCTGATATGAAATGGACCGAAGTCCCCAGATCTTTTGGCCCCACATATACTATGATTAATTAGAAGAAAAAATGGATTTATATATATATATATATATATATATATATATTTTTTTTTTTTTTTTTTTTGAGCCGAAGTTGCACTAGAAGAAGAAAGTTGAATATTTACTTGTACTTTGTAATTTGTAGAAAGACAAACATTGACCAAATTGATGATATTATAAAAATTTTGGAGGCCATGTCAAATTTTTTAGAAATGTTACATCCACAATATTTTTACAACAAATCTTAGTTAATAGGTTGTTATAAGTTTTTAATTTGAATCTATCACTGAAATTACTTTTTTGCTCACTAATAACAGCAAGTAATAACCTATTACATATGATTTGTTGTGAAAATATATTGGACCTAGCGTTTCTCTAAAATTTTAAAGGGAACAACAAGTGAAGAAAGGTACTCATATCATTCAAGTCTTCGAATTAAGGACAATTGAATGACAAAACTTGAAAAAATAGCAATTCTTATCTATATTTTATGTTGAATAAATAATAACTTAGACTCCAATTGAAAACTTAATATAACACATAGAGGGACACTATTTGACCCAAAATGGGGACTCCACTCACACATGAATACTTAATATTTTAAAAATAATTTACCACCGTGCACGCTTAGCACGATAGTTAGTCCACAAGTATAAGTGCTTGTGGGGTGCAGGGGGCAAGCGTTGGGGTTCAAGTCTCCAGGAAGGAGTTTCACACACATAGGCACTTAATTAGACTATAATAGAATTTCTATCTTGTATAAAAAATAAAATAAAAACATTTTAAAAAAATATATTTTTTAATTGTAATTTATATAGGGCCCTTATTACACACACATATAAAATTATAGCATATAAGACTAAATACATTTATTTTCATATATTAATTATTCATAGGTGGCACACTAATTATTTATGTAAAATTACTTTTTATGATTATTCTTCTAATATTTATATAAGAAACGATTGCTTTGGAGTATGACAATTTTGTTCAAATTGAGTTTCTTTTGGTAACTATTGAAAACAAAGTCCAGCAAAAGATAAAAATAAATTTAAAAACGCATAATCAATAACATAGAAAATAAGTTTGCACTTAAATGAGTGGAAGTAATTAAATATGTGTCAATTTGCTCAAGTAACTAGTTCATATTTTTTATTATGCAGTACATTCCTAAAGAAGGAAAGTGAATTATCTTCATTTAATCTTCCAAGTCATCAAACTTGATATTTATGTCAATCTATTGACTAACTTTTATGTGTTAACGAGGGAAATACATTTAATCTATTTCCATCTATTTATCATCTAGGAAAATTCTTGATGTCAATGTATTAACAACCTACTATGTGTCCATGGGGCATATGAATTTATTTCCATATATTAATTATCTATATTTAGTGTACTAATGCTATGTCTACAACATTTTCACAACAAATTCAAAATGACATATTGTAATTGGCTGATGGGCAAAAGGTTATTTCAGTTATGAATTCAAATTAAAACTAATAACAACTTACCACCTATGATGTGTTGTGAAGGTATTGTGAAAATGTTGTGGATGTAGCACTTCTCATTTGAGTAATGTGTGACAATTACCCATATTTCTTTTAAAACCTCATTCATATGTTAATAATTTGGATCTGGTAAATATATGATATTTATGTTTTTGAGAACCCCATTCATATGTTAACAATTTATGGTTATGCCTTTGTGTTAAAACCTTCATTCTCTCTCCCTCGTGTGTGTGTGTGTGTGTGTTTGGTTCCAAAAAAGAAATAATGCATAGTTGTCCCACATTGCTTGAAAGAGTGTGTTTTGTATAATATAACTTGCCCTTTCCTTCCTTAAAAGTTTTCATAACTTTTAAGAAGAGTTTATGGTGTACCTTTATACTAATTTAAGCACACTCTTATCTTAAATTAGTGGAAATAATTAAATATTTGTATGCATTTCATGTTAAGAGTACTCTTATAACATATTTGAGTAAACATTTCCATAAAAGTTGGGGGTAAGGTTACATTTAACCACTACTTCCAAATAACACTATAAGTGAGAGTTTTGTGTATTAGTACAACCTTTATACTGTTACTATTATCTTGCCCATCAAAGAATAGAATTAAAAATAAAATTTAAAAAAAAAAAAAAAAAAGAGAATATATGCAATGTCGACAATAACATAATAAGGAATAGGACAAAGCCCGTGGTGTGAATGCTTTATCATAAGCTCATCTTTATCAGTACATAACCTCTTGAAACTAACCACTACCAGTGACTTTGTCTATAATTTAATTAACAGCCATGTGCGTGCTCTTCCCTAATCATTTTTCCAATTTTATATTGATACAAAAGAAGTTCGAACTTATCAAGCTCCTCATTAATCAACCATAAATTGAAATTGTTCTTTCCTTTACTATTTGTGGTTCCTATACTTCCTGCAGCACGCATTACCATAGTCTGCCTCACAGCCTGCATAACCAATCCACCTGATCTAACATTTATGAATGTTTTTCACAATAGTAATAACATGCCATTGTTGAACTTTCTACTCTCAGCCAGCAATAACATTCATGTAAAATTTAATTCCAGGAAGAAAAAATTGCTTTTATAGTGTTCAAATTAACATCACGTTGCACCCTTTTCCACCTAGACAATCTAGTGCAACAACAATCAGATTTAACAATTGTACAACTTAAGAATTCTTTAGCATGAAAACATAAATATCATATTTACCAGATCACGAAGAGCTAGAAAGGTAGTAACATATCAACAATAGTTAGATTCTCAGCAGCAAATGGGGCACTTAACCAAGCCATTTTCATTACATTCAGGGCATCTAATGTACAATTCATCGTTCTCCCCATCTGCAACAATCTTCCTGCTGCCATTGCAATTGAGGCACACCACGAATCTGACATTGGCGCACCCGCTGCATGAGGAATTGGCCAGTTCTAGTGGTATACCTTTCAAAAGCCTCCTAAGCTTGCCTTGCTCATGCAACCCAACTACTTTATCAGCTCCTCCAATGTACCTTCCCTTTATGAAAAGCCTTGGAGGGATCACTCTTCCACCCAAGATGTTCCACAATTCTTCCCTATATTCCAAGTGCATTGAAACATCCCTCTCATAGAACGTTACTTTAAAACTTTCCAACAAGAATCGTATGCTGTTGCAGTCTTCAAATGTTTTTCTGATACCTCTCATGCTTGTTGTGTAGAAAATGACCAACTCGCTTCCTCCTGGTGGACAATTCTCTTCAAAATCTGACAGAGATGGGTACTCTTCATTGTCCTCTGTTGCTTCATGTTCCATGATGATGTCTGACAAGATTGGAACCTCTGGATTTTCCATTGCAGGAACTGTATCTTTGGACTTTATGGGGGATGTAATAGTATCTTTATTGCCAACACTGAAGTCATATTCCATTTCTTCATCTTTAGGATGTTTGTCACCTTCACATACGCCAGTACTGCCAAACAATAGCTCTGAGAGGTTGTTGCTTTTTTGATCTTGCTCTTTAAAAACAAGTGGAAGTGGAGTTTGGCAGTGTTGATTGGAAAACTTTTCCGAGGGGCTTAACTGATGAACTAGACCTTGTTTCAAGGTACTAAATGTTGGGATGGATTTCAATTTCCTAAAGAGTTTTCCTCTCATTCCTTTCATGCCTAATATTCTAATCTATAGTTCCCAGAGTACAATGCCTGTGATGGTTCCCAGTTTGAAGAAAGGTAAGGGCAAGTTTTGAGGTAAGAGAATGACTAGTGAGGAGATTAGAAGAGAGTAGGAAGATGAGATGTCTCTTTTGGTTTCCAGTGAAAGGAAAGTGGAAACTGAAAAGCCGTGTTGGGGTTTACTTTATAAAGTTTTGAATGATCAATGCATGGAGTGGGGTTTGGCCAGTCCATCTTCATTCTCCATTAGCATCCATGGCCCCATTATCAAACCATTTCGTGGTTTAATCATTGTATGAAGGGGTATGTTTGTCAACTCATCCATAAACGTATATCTTAAACGCACATGCATGATTACCATAATAGTGACCATGCCTTCTAGACCCTAAAAAATGGCACAGTTTAATTGGTCTACTTATGCTTTTAACAAAGGGTACCCCAGGACCACAACTAATCCCTGGAGACAAGGTGTGGCAATGGTCATGACTCAAATAGCAAAGAGTGCAATAGCATCTTTCCCTTTCCTCTTATCAATTGGCAACCTATATAGTTGTGAATGAATTCTTTGTACCTGAGCCAATAAATAATCAAACAAAAAAGAACCTTTTTACAGGGTCTGACCCTAAAGTTTCACCCTTTTAGGCTTTTACCCGCAATCACATCCAATTATCACGCCAAAAAAGCAAGAACGATTCCAAAGTCTCACCGCATTTAGCTCAACATACTTCAAACACTATCATGCCTGAAGGAGGCCAGTTAACTTACTCCCATATGATGAATGTCTGGAATATTTGATTGCATTGGCATTGCAGACAAATGGATCCATACATACATTCTAAACAAAGGCCATTCTTAAACATTGATGCCTCTGGGTCAATTCTATCCTATTTTATCTTATCTCCTACTTGCTAGGTCTCACCCAATTTTAGAATGAGCCCCACCTAAATCAACCACATCATATGTTGTGTCAAGAATCATCCTACACAATAAATGTGTTCAATCCCAAAGATGAAATAAAATAAAAATCCCAAAACAATGGAAAACTATTCAAAACTCTCTCCACTTACATGAATAATAAGTTGTTTGGTTTTTGTATTTTCATCACCCATAACTTTGTTTTTATCATCCATAACTCAAAATATGTGGGTCCCATGGCTGAGAAGTGTGTTTGACATTGTTTTAAGTTTTTGTTTTCATCACTCAATTCTCTGATTTTTGAGTGATGAGTTATAAAAATTAAAAACACATTTTAGGTGTTTTCAAGTTATGGAAACAGAGTTATAATGGCATTTTTGTAAATATATTCACATGGTGGCCCTTATTTTCTATGTCCTGTCTTTTCCTTGCCAGCTCATTGACTACCAACGACTCTCTCATCCTTCAGACCATCTCTTTTCTTTCTTTCTTTTCTTCCTCTTCCTCTTCTCTTCCCAAGCCACTCTCTTCTCTCCATACCCATCTGCCATTAACACAGCCCAGCCTTCAGACCATCTCTTTCCTTTCTTTTCTAAGATCATCACGAAAAAAAAAATTTCTTTGTTGTAAGCCTTTTTTTTTTTTTTTGGGAGTAAAGAGTGCTGTACAATTTTTATGTGGGTATTGGGTATTGTGCTCAATGTCAAAATACAAACATGAATGGGTTTCAAAATACCCATTCCTTGAACAAACATGAATGGGTCACGAATGGAGGAAATGGGTCACGTTTCTTCAAAGGTCGTCGGTGTCGCTGGGTCACGATGGAGGAGATTGCGCCACCATACACGTCGGAGAGATGGGTGTTGTTCACTAGTGATGGTCCTCATGAGGCGAGGGAGCTTCTAAAATTTTTATTGGTTCAAGTTTGTGTTTTGGGAGAGATGGGTGTTGTTGCTGCTGTTATTGTTGTTGTTGCTGTTTTTGTTATTGTGGTTAAAGCTGATCTTCAAACTTCAAAGGTTTGGAAAAGGAAAAGGAATTTTGGGTCTTTTTAATTTTGGGGAATCTAGGTTTTAATGGGTTTGTTGCCCTTACTCGGTATTGTAGGTTTTTGTTATTTGGGTTTGAGGAAGATGAGGTGGGATTAGGGTTTGGGTGTTTAAGGAGGCCGGAAAGGTTTGATTGGCTGGGTTCGGGTTTGTGTTTTGGGAGAGTAACAGGGGTGAAGGGGAAATGAGAAAAGAGAAAATGGTGGGGAATGGGTTCCGTGGGCAAGCTTAACAGAAGGGTCTGACCAATTTACAGGTATGGGTCCTAAAAAAAGTAGGAAAATTGAGTGATAAGAAGCTGAGTAAAGTGTGCCAAACGGGTGGGTATAAGAAATTAGGGTATTTTAAGTGATGAATAATGAAAAAAAAAAAAAAAAACCAAACCCCTAAGTCTCACTATAGATTTAATTAATGAAACTCAATATTATGCGCAAGAAATAAGCATGAGCATCGCTCCTAAAATACTGAATAATTACTCCAACATAAGACCTTGAGAAATTATTCAGTAGACCAAGTGCATTACCTCTCTCACTAATATAGATGTGGACTTAACAATATGTGTATCATGTATGAGACCGACATTTATTTGAGAGAGATGTGTAATTCGTGGGATGCATTGAAAAATTTCACCATTGAACTCATAGAGATCGCATTCAAATTAGCTCAGCCATCAGATTTTGTCTCATCAATGTTCCCTAATGGGCCTTGATAATTCAATGACGGCTACTCTCATACCAAGAATCAAAATGACCAAACAGTGCATATCTTCATGTGAGAAGTGTCGCATAATTTTTTTTAGGTAGCACTTTTTATTATGTACTATAATACATTCCGTTTTGTAGTAGCTGTAGGATTAACTTCCCATAGTTTCTCATGTAGTAGGAATAGTCACAATTATACAACAGATAGTGCTGACAGTTTAAACGTACATGGAAGCAACCGATAGTGAAGAGTCATTTTTACATCCTATTCATACGCTGATTATGGAGACTTGAATGAAGAATCATTCTTGGAAGCACTTTAACTATCAGCCACAGATGATGCAAAGCCAATGTCAAAATCGAAGCCAATGCATGTCAATTGATTTTGGTCTGCATCATACATCTTCATTGTAAGAGAGTATGAGCCCTGCAGAGGTCAAACATAGTTAGAGACACAAAGCATCACAAATGATTTACGATGAACATTACACAAGCATTCTATCACAACCAAATCTACTATTTCCTAACTTAGCATTCTATTGCCAGAAAGTGAAATAAGGCTGCAACTAAGTAATTGCAAAAGTGAATCAAGTGCGACACAAAGGATTAGGCATTAGGCATTTATGTTTTGGTTTTCAAAGATAAATGCCTAATGCCTAATCCTAATGTGAAAGTTTAAGGGCAAGTTGTTTTCATTAAAAGGATTTCATCTCTGCCATTTAAGGGAAAGCTGTTTTACAGATACCATGGGGCAATTGGAGATATTAAATTATCAAGTAACACTAGCACTAGCTGTGTTTTATTAGATGAATTTACAAGGGTGAATCCCTCCTGAGGTAATAAACTAAGCAACTATCAGAATATGACTTAATTGAATACACCAAATGAGGCAGAGGCCTAGGTCTTCGAAATGATCCAGGTGGAAACTTGGTGTCTTGTTCCAAGATTGTAAGTCAGAGGTAGTATAAAATAGATAAAATTTAAGGGTTAAATAACTGAATAGAATAAAGACTTACTGGTGGAGTGAATCCAGGTAGCTCTTGTGAGTGAGCAACAATAAAATCACCAGCTGAAACAGGGCAAGATGTCTCCCCACAAAGGTCATGGGTCTCACTGTGAATGTGCCATCCAAAGTATGAAACATCAATCACCATTTTTCCTCCAGAGATATTTTTCCCTGTACTACATATAAGAGTCTCCATGTCAAAAGTAAAATCCCAATAACTATTCAAAGGGCATGGGTTTGTACAAGTTGGGCTTGTTTTGTGATACCGTCACCCAAGAAACTTAAAAAAAGTAAACACATGCAAGCACAACAGACAATCATGAATTGGGGAGGGGGGGTCACCCAAGAAGCCCAGATATTGCCAATAGCATATCTATCAAAAGATAACTGATCTTTAAACCTCTAGAAATGAAACAAATATTAAACCCTTATTTATAAATTCTTTCCCTTACTTTCTTTTTGTCACATAGCTGTCCATTTCCCTATTAGAAACTTACAAAGAAGTACATATTTTAGCCATCATGTTATAATTGTATGGACCAGTTATCATATATATTACATGCAGGTCCAAATTTTTGTGCGTAAACTTTACAAATTGATGTGTAAACTTTAAAACACAAGACGAAAAAATAATTAAAAAGTCATTTTTATAATGTTGTTAAGGTGACAACATTGCATTCATAGGAATATCAGTTTGTAAGCCTTTTGTAGTAAAATTAGTAGCAACTTTAACATCTTCCATATAACTTCCGGTAAACCAAAAACATTAATTTTCAGTCCCAAATGAATAAACAAAGTCATCAAGTATATGGTAAAAACTACGTGTGAGTTAAAATTAATCAAACAAGCACTCAGTATTGAAAGAGTCTAGAAGACAGGTCAAAGTTCAATCAGATTGATATATTGATATTACCTGTAGAAGCAGAGATGCTAAAGGTTGCAGTCTTGCCTCTCGCAATGGGATACGGGACTATCTCAACCCCGCTGACCTTCACATCATACTCAGCTTTCTTATCTACAACATCAAAATTTAATTTAATTAAATACTAAATCATATTCAGGATCCATTTGGTTAGGCATTTTGAGAGATTAAAAAAGCGTTTTTAAAACCCAAAACTCTTTTTTTACAAACGCTCATTTTAAAATTTAAACTCAAAACACAGTTTTCCAACAGCCTATACAAACGTGCTCTCAATAATTGTACACATACAAAAACGAACATAATCGGTTATTAACAATTCAATTGAAAATTAAAAAATCAAATTAAATATTAACTCATATTCAGTAATTGTACACCTACATAAACGAACATAATCGGTTATTAACAATTTTCAATCGAAAATTATAAATAACATAATTAGTAATATATATGTTTTTTCGTTTATGGAAATAATTGTACACCGTTTATCAATAAAAGTAACAATAATCAAGAACCTATTTGAGAATATAATAGAAACCCTAGTATAGAAGCAAGGCACCGCGTTTCTGTTTCAGACAATAAAGTGCTCAAATAAATTAGATTTTCCAGCAAAGACTCAAAAGAGAAAGGAAATAGATTCACAGAGAGAGAGAGAGACTGACCGCAGTACTTGACGTCGGTTGTTGCTAGGGAGAAAGATACGAGCATCGAAAGCGAGAGAAGGAAGAGAGCGAGGAGCTTGTACTGAACGGCCTCCATAGATTCTGCAATTCGTCAAAAAAACAAAAAAGATAAAAAAAAATATAGATATCAGAGAGATTAAAGTATCAAATTTTAAGGGATTCTAAGCCAAGAAGATTTGTTTGGGAATTTGGGGGAAGACTGGAAAAGTGAGAGAGAGAGATTGGGAAGTTAATATGGTAGATAGGAGGAGGAGAAGAAGAAGACCTGAAATAAGAGACTGGTGGTTGGGTTTTGGGGAACGTTAGGTGCGTTTGTTTGGACTTTGGACCTATCTGTTTCAAATATTTTGTCCTATTTTCTGTGCAACTGCCGTCCCGTCTCTTTTAGTAAATCAAATATCTGTTCCCATTTTATCAACCAAAAAAAAAAATCTCTTCCTCCATAAAAATTAAAAAAAAAAAAATCTCTTCCCATCTAAATTTGACCCGAGTTTTTTTTTTTTTTGGTGGAAAAATTATAAAAATTCTCACTATATATTGAGCTAATTTCATATATATATATATATATATATATATATTAAAATTAATTAATTTTTAATGGTCGAAATTTACTTAAGAGTATGTTTGGGATCCGCTTATTTTGTTGAAGCTACTGTAGATAAAGATAAAAGATAGCTGAAATAGTATAATAGGACTCATGAATAGTACCAAAAAATGTAATAGGAACTTGAATAGTGTCTGTTTGGCATGATTAATTTTGCCAACTTATTTTGCTATTCAGCTTATTTTTGTTACTATTTATGGGTTCCACTGCACTTTTTGATACTATTTATAAATTCCATGGTACTATTTTAACTAACTTTTACTTTTATCTACAATATTTTCAACAAAAAATTTTTTAATTTCAACAAAATAAGCGGATCCCAAACAGACCCTTAGTGTGCATTTGGCTCCAAATTAAAAAAACCAGCTTATTTTACTATTCAGTTTATTATTGTTACTATTTATGTACCGCACTGCACTTTTTGATACTATTTATAGGTCTTATTGTACTATTTCAGTTAATTTTTACCTTTATTTACAGTATTTTTAACAACAAAAATTTCAATAAAATAAAATAAACAGATCTCAAACAGAGTTTTAAGTGCTAAGTCAGATTACCAATGAAAGTTGACAATAAGCTAATATAAAAAACAAATCAAACATGAAGTGCCAAAATACAAATTTTGAAAAAAAAAAGAACAAAACTGAAAAATAACCCGAGACTTTAAATGCCAAAATTTTATTTTAATCTATTTAAAAAATAAAAAGGATTGACTTGTATCCTGTACTTTAGAACACAAGACGGGACGTAGACACAAGTCACACAACACATTCAAAAGTGACCATTTTTGTGTCATGTCCCTGCATTAGACAGAAGAGTGAATTGAGATTTAATGGGATTTTCACCCAAATCGATTCATTTGGATTTGATATTTAATACTTGATACCAACCAAACAAATGGGATCCCAAGAGCCAAACCAAGGGCGATTTGGTTCGGTCAGGCAGGCCTAGACGTGCGGTGTTCTTCTTTGCTTTATTTCTTATTCTTATTAAAAAAAAAAAAATCAGCACCATTTTTGGTTGAGCAACAAAAAGAGGCCCAAGTCCCTCTGCTTAATTGCAAAGAAAAGGTCATATAAAAGAGAGTACCAAACAAAAGTTATATATTTTGTATATTTAAGTAGGTTGTAATCCCTTTGGAAGAGGAAGAATGTTGTTTTAATCACATTTTGAAAGTGGAAGAGTGTCATTATTGTTAGGATCTAAAAATTTAGATTTAAACATTTAGAATCATATTTGTATTGTGTTGGCAAATCAAGATCAAAACATATCTAGTCTAGGTTTTTAGGCAATGCTTAAAAGTAGTTGTTTCAAGGTTCAAGTCCAACTGATTGCAGAAAATGAAGTATGGTTCTGCCTTGCTCGATCGATCGAGAATTAGGCTTGACCGATTGAAAATCATAGGTCTAGTTTTTTCTGCAGAATTTTAAATAGGCCCAAGCCCACGAAAACTTTTAGAGTTTCGTCTAAACTTCTCCACATATAAAAGGGAAACCCTAGCCACGTTTTGAAGCTGCTGAAAAGACTTGTGTGTTACTCTTTGTGAGATCTGAGAGGTTTTGTACCTTCTAACTACACAAGAATCTACTGAAGCAAGAACTAAAATCAAGCGTTTTGGTAGAACATAATTGCTGCATCAAGATTATTTCTGATGGTGATCTAAAACCTTTGAGTGAGATCTCAAAGTCACAAGCAAGGCGGCTTGTGTTGGTGTAAATACAAGAAGAGAAGGAGTCCGTGAATTCGAAACTTGCACATGGTCATGTTAGTAAGTTACTACTAAAGATAGCAATAGATTTAGGGTTAAATCTGATTGTAAAAATTTTGATTCTCTTATAATGGATTTAGTTTACCTTGAGGATAGTTAAGTCAAATCATCTCCAGGATTTTACCTTGAAACAGTTTGTTTCATCAGTTTTTCTAGGTCATCATATTGTGGTGTTATTTACTTTTCCGCATCTTTGTATGATATGATTTATTTATGTTTACATAGATTTGAAAATTAATCTAAGTAATCACTTGGTTAATATATTAGGTTAAACAATTTGGTTTAAGGGGTCTAAACAAACAAACAATTATCTTTGTGCGACTTCAACAAATTTTAGCCTAAAATTAGGTTGATTGAAAATTAGGTTGATCAAATTTTGAGCAAATGCCAAGTGATAGTTTCTATTTGACAATATCAAGTAAGAATATGCAAAATTGGTGTTTTTGCAAAATTTAAGTGCAAGAGTTGTATCACTCAATATTTAACCTTTTGTGAATGTCGAAAGTAGAGGAATGCAGCTAACCCACCAATCCGCCAAAACCGACCTGACCCAACCCAACTCCCCGGGTTGGGTTGGTTTTTAAAGGTTGGTGGGTTGGGTTGGGTTATGAAATTTTTTTTAATAATGGGTTGGGTTGAGTTCGGGTCATAACAACCACAAACTCAACTAACCCAACCTAACCCACCTATATACTTAAAATTTAAATTATATATTTAAAAATATACTATATAATTTTTTTTTTTAATTTTTCCCCCTATTCAGCTCTTCCTATATAAAACGCAATTACCTCACAAACCCTAACAATCTTATTTCTCTCTCCATCGCCTCCCACTGTCCCACTCCACTCCTATTTGTTATAACTGAGTTGGGATACTAGGTTTCTCAAAAGAAAAAAAGGTTGGAATACTAGTTCATATATATTTTATTTATCAACTCAGTTGAATATATTTTGTTTATAATTGAGTTGGAATACAAGTTCATGTATATTTTGTTTATCAACCTAAGTGGCAGGTGGGATTTTTTTTTTCTACTCAATTTAATAATAATAGTAATAAAAAATAAAAAAAAACTATCCAACCTATGGGTTCAACCCGACCCAACCCAATCCATGTAAGTTGGGTTGGACCCTTGTAATGGGTTGGATTTTTTTTTACCTACTATGGTGAGTTGGGTCGAAAAATCTCCTCAACTTAACCCATGCACACCCCCAGGCTTTTTTTTTTTTTTTTTGAGAAACAAGACTAAGTAGCATTATATTATTGAATGTTGGCTAAATCAGCCTGGAAAACAGGAAAAACTTGTGATGGAACATCCTCCATTCAAACAACAAAATCAAAGATATGTAAGGCATATCAAGTTAGACTGATGCACACCCCTATTTGAAAGATTGTTTCTAACTAGTTTATAATATTTGTAACAGTTTTATTTGGGACTTTAATGGCTGGTATATATTGTTTAAACTCTTATTATTATTGTAAGATTGATTTCTTTAAGAAACATTAGAAATCTTTTGGGCTTTCCAAAGTCACTATATGTAGAACTTAATAGGTCTGGTTGTATCCTGGAGATGAATTGCTTGTATCCCGTTGGCAAACTCAATCAAGTGGGGGCAAATATCATTTTAAGGGAAAAAATTTATCATGCCTCTAAGCCTTTCTAATGAAGATTGCATTCTTCCCTAACCCACTAACCCCAACGGCCTTAACATGATTTTTTGTTTAAAACGGAAGGAGGGGCATTACAAGTGATGAATCAAGAAGAAAACTATGGTTTTCTTAATTGGTGAATCAAGAAGAAAAAAATGGTTTTCTTAATTGGTGAACAAAGTAGAAGGAGATAATAGTTTCCAATGTATTTAGTCAAGAAATTCATGAAGATTTATCAAAGAAAATTTGGAAAGACAAGTTCTTATTTGTGGGCAAGAATTGATGAAGAACCTTCTGTACTTGATGTAGAGAAAAAATGGTGCTGCTTAACATTTTTGTTATTCTAAATTTTAGTTAAGAAGATAAACAACATACGTTAAGAAGCTTAATATTTTTTTTTTATTATAAGAACATAAAATATGTTTTGTAGTTCAATTGACACCTCGTAATGTTTCTAATGGAGACTTCATGATTCAATCCCCTTTCCCCAATTTTCAAATTATTAAAATAAAATAAAATAAAACAATTAATAAGCTATTAGTCTATATATAATAATAATAATAATAATAATAATAATAGGTGAAACTGAGAGAAACTCAAATTAGAATTCCAAATTAGAATTCTAATTTTGTGCCATGTGTCATAAATTATTTATTCTTAAAGAGTTTTATTTTTTAATTTTAGAATCAAATATGAGACCACATCATAAATATTCATCCAAGTGAGTTATTAAATACAAAAACCAAAGACTCTAGAATAAATGAATGGTAAAAAAAAAAAAAAAGTGTGTTTCACACTAATTAAAAAAAATGGACAATTTACATTTTATACCTAATAATATCTTTACAATTTTTTTTAAAGAGTTAAAAAAATATAAAAATGACTATCAATAGTATTTAAATTATATATATAGGAATTATATTATGCATCTTATTATGTATATTTAATTGTAGTCATGCATATGCATAGGATTACAAGCTAGTTTTTTCATATAGAAAAAGAAAAATTGAAAACGTTTTACAAAAGTTTCTCTAGAAATTTATTTGAGTACTTTTAATAAAGGGAAATTAAGAGAGAGAGAGAGAGAGAGAGAGAGAGAGAGAGAGAGAGAGAGGGAGAGGAAAATTGAAAAGGTCATAGAAGTATCACTTAGGTCCGATATAATACATCTGCTGATTTGAAATATCCGTGCTTCTTTCTTAGGTTCCAACTGAATCTCGTGTTTGACCCTTGTTAAGGGAATGGCCAGATTTGATGTATCGAAAATTTTCTTATAAAAGAAGTAAGATTAACGCGGCATGCTTCTGTTGAATTGTGAGCATCTAGCATTAATTGACTGACTTTCTCCAATGACAGCAAGCTAGAAAAAAGTTACTCTCCTATAAATTAATTTTAGATCTTGTGTTGATTATGTTTGACTATGGAGGCTATATTAGGTGGGGGGCAGATATTTTCATTTCTAGACCAAGTGGATTGAAAGAGCTTGCGTTTGTTTTGTAGGGGATTATTTCAATGTGTTCAACTCATGTTTAGAGAAAGCTTGAAAGAAATCAATGTTACTTCAAGTTAATTATGTCCAAGAACATTTTTTGAACTCTAGCAAAGCAAATAGACTTTCTTCTGTTCTTCAAGTTGAAGAGGACTCTGTTATTAAAATCTGAAGTAGCCATCTTCTTAACAATACAATGGATTGTCTCTTAAGTTTTCAGGTTGTGAATATCGTAAATAGATTAGGGAATATATTCCAGGATTTGTCATCAAATCAAAGAAAGTGAGCAGAAATTACTCAAATGGGGGGAGGTGGAAATTGATGAAATTCTTTATATGAAGAGAAGGCCTCAAAAGAACATAGTTTGGCCGTTTAGGAATTATTCCAAAATTTTGCTAGAAAGATATTCTTTGGGACATGTTGTGGGGTCTCAGAGCATCATAAAATCTTAGACTTGAAGCTATGAATTCGTTTTACATTCTTCTTTCTATAATATTGTGGTTACGTTTTAGTAATAATTAGATGTATGCATCTGAATGCAATTTCCCCTTGATTTTACATTTCTGGCTCTTGCCCAAACTGCTGGCCTATGCATCCTGTTTATCTCTATGCATTGCAAATTTGTTTAGAATGCCAGTTTTATACGACTGCCATTCCTGCTCCAAGTAAAACACACACAAAAATTCATTTCTAGATCATATACATAAATTCCTGGACTTAGCTACACAACTTTTAATCACTATATGATATAGAATTAGATCCAAGGCTACCCAAAAAAAAAAATTCATAATATACCAAAAGAGTTGTCATGTTGCAAATTTGTAAATAGACCAAAATTGCAATACTACAATCTCCTCTCATTGTAGCCACCAAATATCAATCCCTTCTGCTTGCCAATGGAACTACCTCGGCCAGAGGTGTCGAAAGTGGCGTTGGTAATGGAGATGTTCTACAGACTGGACAAGTGGGGTTCAGCCGCAACCACGGATCAACACACTTGAGATGGAAGAGGTGCCCACAATCAGGCAGCAGGCGAAGCATATCAGTACTCTTGTAATCTGCTAAACAAATCGAGCAGCATGTCGCGGTGGAGTCTGTCTTCTTGAGCTTGGCCTCCGAGTAAAGCAGCTTTGGATAACTCAGGATGGTGGCCTCATCGAGGCCTACATTGACGACATAATCATGAGTTTCAATTGGGTGTTGAGGAAGAGTCCTTTGAGTTGCTGGGGCCATTCTCTGCACGTCAGTCCGGGTGCAGAAATAGGAAGCCAGTGTGATAGTTGTGATCAGCAGAAGGATTCCAATTGAAACTCCAATTCCATAGCCAAATCCTCCAATGTTGTTAAGAAGTCCACCTGAGTCTGCTGTGCTATTCATCTCCTTGAGGAAGAAACAAGCTGCAGTGATTGGAAAAGGAGATTATATGAGTATTGATTTGGTCAGCCATGACAATGGCTAGAAAAATTGTTATTTGGGTTGTTTAAAAAGTCAACGAATGCATGAGAGAGAGAGAGAGGAGGAGTGAGAGATTATTGGTTGAATTTTAATTAAAGGAAGATATATTTGGTTGCAAGTAAAGAGAGGCCAATGGGGCACTACATGTGACTCATTATGCTTATTTGGTTGCAAGTAAGATTATGGGTATTTCAGCATTTGTCTGCAAGCTCTTGGAGGTCAACGGTTCTCATAACCTTTTTGTTTACGCCTGTTATTTGATAAGAGTAACGTCTTTATTTCGAATAAAGAATTTATATATCGTCTATCGTCTCTCCGTCACCAAGTTAAAGGGCACATTCGATGCATTGCAAGGTTAGAGAGGCTTAATTCTATTTTATTAGAATGAGTTAAAGAGTTATGTAGCCCTAAACTTAAAATAGAATGAGTTAAGAGTTATGTACTCCTAAACTCCTAAATATTTTTTTTTCTTTTCAAAAAAAAAAACTCCTAAATATTTTTAATGAAGAATTTTAAGATTTAAATCTCATTTCGACTTTAAAATTGTAAATATAAAAATATATTTATATTAGAATGAGGTTAGTTTGTGTCATGTTCCAAGGAACTTTTTTTAATATATAGATATGATAGAATTAAATCTATGACGTCCTCAATATGATGATTTATCATCAAACCAAGATTTAAGAGTCAATTTCGTATTGGAGGTCATTTCAGTCTAATTAGGGAAATAATATATTTTGATACTGGTTAATACCGATGTACCATTTAGTTGTTACCGTTTTATATATATATATATATATATATATATAATGTAAATATATATTTATTTATATGTTTATAATCATTTAATTTAAAATCCACATATTTATATGCCCAAGTATTAGTCTAAGTACAGTAGTCCAATATATTAGCTTAAATAAAATATTTTTATTAGTGGTGGCTTTAGGGATTTTTTTTTAGAGTGATCATTAAGAAATTTAAATTATACAAAATTTAATAAATAGATAACTTGAATATATCACAAATACATGAAGTATTACAATTTCTTTGTACTAACAAAGAGAATGGGGAAAAAAAAGACTAATAAGAGATAAAATGGAAATTAAAAATGTTGAGATGAGAATAATAAAGTGAGAGAAAGTCTAAATTAATTATAATAGAAAGAGAGAGAGAGAGAGAGAGAGAGAGAGAGAGAGAGAGAGAGAGTGTGTGTGTGTGTGTGTGTGATAATATTTGCTATAATTGCAAGCCAAGCAACTAAGGAGAGAAAAATTGTTGCAATTGCAAAACCAAAGATAGCATAACTACTGGCACTGCCAAGAAGAACTGACAACCACAATTTTTTTTCATGGTACCATTTTTTAAGGAAAAATGAAATTAGAAATTATTTTTATGTAATGGGTTGAATGAATTACAAATTTAAATGTTTAGAGATTTTTTTTTCCCTCTTTTGAGTATGATTTTTGTTGAGTTATTTGTTCATTTCTTGTTGTTTGGTCTAGTCTTGTTTTTGTTTGGGTTATTTTTGTTGTTATTTGGGATAACTTTTATTGTTGTTATTTCGGCCCCCTTTTTTTTTTGGTTTTTAGGGTTAAGAATTATGTTTGGAGAGCCAAAATTCTTTTTGAAGTAATGTTACGTCCACAACATTGTTCACAACAAATTTTAAGCGACAAACTGTTATTGATGAATAAAAAAGTGATATTAGTATTGAACCCAAATTAGAATCGATAACAGCTTACCACATAGGATTTGTCATGAAATTATTGTGAATATATTGTGGATGCATTACTCTTATTTTTATTAAATTCAAATTCTTGTGATTTTCAAGTCTGGGTATTCAAAATTTTTACTAGCTAGAGTGGTCAAAATAGGTTAGTTTATTATATAATTTTTATGCAAATAAATAAATACACACACACATACATATTTTTGCAAGTCAGGGTTGTCTTGTGACCATCCTAAGTTAAACATGGAGTTGCCACTGATTTTTATTATTTTTTACTATATCATCTGAAACATCAATATTGCTAAAACATCAGAAAAACTCCAAGTACAATCCGGTATTTTATCAAGTATGTTTTAGAGGAGTACCATTATCAGTTTATGGCCAGTACAATATATTTCCTTAAGTACTAGTATCGATTTAAAGACCGGTACGATATATTTCCTTGATATGGCTGGTATCAATATTGTATTAATTTCCTTGACCAAGATACCAATTAGTTTTTATGTAGGCAGGATTTGAACTGTAAATCCCTTGACCAAGACACCAATTGATTTTGATGTAAACGAGATTTGAACCATAGATCTTTTATTCAACGACAAAATACTTTACCAATCGATGACAATTGCTCTTACCAAAACACCAATTGTTTTTTAGTATATAGGTAGGCTTTGGACCATGAATTTCTTATTTGACGATAAGACTCTTTACCAATTGGTGATAATTGTTTTTTATCATCAAACAAGAGACTTAACTTTTTCAATAATAAAATATAAGATACTAATTGATACTTGATGTAAACGGGATTAAAACCCTAAACTTATTAAACGACAAGAGTCTTAGAACTTATTGTTCCCAAGGAACTTGATTTCCTTGAATACATCTAATCATAATGACATTGCATCCCTTCTTTACTCTCTTATGATTTCCTTGAATACACCTAAATATAATGACTTTGTATCTCTTCTTTTTTCTTTTTTTTCTTTTTTTTTGGAGAAGCGACTTTGTATCTCTTCTTTACTCTCTTATATGCGGTCGAATTATTCTATGTTGGGAGCCAAGACCATGACATATGAAATTGTGATAGAGATAGTAGTTTCCATCTACCTAACTCCCACAATATGTTCAATATTCAAAATTATTGCTAATACTTCTATATATTCTAAAGAAATCATAACATAGAGGTTTGCCTAATGTCAACGTGTTCTTTTTTAGTTTTTTTTTTAATATTTATTTCTTGAGTTGATGTAGGAGGCCCACCTCTTATGACAACATACAGTTGTCATCAAAGATACAGCTCATCGAAAAAAAATATTAAAAAAAAAAAAAGGTAGGCCTTGGGGTGGTTAGTGAAAAAGATACAACTCATCCATTTTATTGGAATACATAATAATTCAATTAGCTGCATGTATTATCCTTTTGTTTTTCTTATCTTCGTTCACATATGGAGCTGGAATAAGTCGGAGGCCGGAGGGTGAAAGCCATTAACATGCTTCAATCCGATCATCGTAACGTATGTCCAAATTTAATATTACCAAAATACTTCAATCCATTGGGTACATACGGAATTATTCCATCGATGCTTATAATTTATCGAATTTGATATATATTTGACGAGCTGTTCTTATTTGGGAATGTAGTGCTTTTTTAAAATCGTGATTGAACATTGAAGACTCCATTTTTAATTTTGTGACACTGAAGTGGCAAGCATGACAGGAAACTGTAAAGAGAACTATTAAAAAATGTTGGAGGTATTATAGATTTTACTACAAGTAGAATAATTGTTATAATATAATTATTTTTCTAGAGAATTTTATAATATAGTTGAGTTTGCAAAGTTTTGAGTGGTTCTCATTTTAGTCCAATATTAACACCATATTGCTGGGTTTGGAAAATCATATTTTAAAGTTGAGGTGTGCTTCCAACTCACCAATTCAATGAAACTAACCCAACCCAACTTAACATCTTGGTTGATATTTATGAGTTAGAATTTTATTTTGAATTTTGAGTTAGGTTGGATTTAAGTTTATAGGTTCAACTCATTTAATCCAACCCGTTTAACTTAAAATAAGAATTTTATTTTGGGTTGGTTTTAGCTTTTAGGGATGGCAAAAGGGACGTCAGGTATGTGGTCAAAAGGGTTTTCACGGGCATTTGGTGTCACAACAAGCCCTCAACCTAAGCTGAGGGCTCTCAAAAATGGGTTAAGTATGACTTTAGAAATGGGTATAAGTCGTTTTGAAATTGAACTTGACTCATTGACAATTATTGAACTAATTGAATCAAGCAAGATCAATAACGATTTTTTTTTAGACCCATTGTGGATTAGTGTAGGTGCTTAGTGGGAAGGCTTGAGCGTTGCAATCTACATCACATATACTAAGTGGCTAATGGATGTGCAGATATCGTCTTTAGACTTCAATCAAAATATACTTAGAAACTCTTTAGATTTCTTATATTAATTGTGAACAAATGTTTGAAAACTATTTACACTTTTAAAAGTTTTTGGGAAAAATACATTGTTGGTCTATAAACTTTGGCCTATGAGTGATTTTTAGTTCATGAAGTTAACAGTGATCATTTTTAGTCCCTAACGAACTTAAAGTAGTTGTTTTTAGTCATTCCATCAACATCGGTTAAATCTCTTTAAAAGAAGATGATGCAGCCAGACTAAAAATTGATAAGTTAGGTACTAAAAGATATTACTTTGATTTTATAAATGATTAAAAGCTATCACTTTAAATTTTAAGGACTAAAATTGCTTATGGCTTAAAGATTACTAGACCCATTACATATGCTTCACGTGTGTGACAAGACTTTTTATTATTTATTTTTTAAAAAGTGCTACGTTTATAATATTTTTACAACATTTTCACAACAATCACAGATGGTTAGTTGTTATTAGTTCAAATTTAAATTTAGCATTGAGATTACTTTTTTAACCCAACAATAACAACCAGTAACAAGCTGCCACTTATGATTTGTTGTAAAAATGTTATGAATATATCATTTTTTTTTTATTGTGTCATAATTTTTTATTAATTCCAATTTAAGATTTACACGTTTTCTCATCTATACTACTACCATTTAAGGGGCTTTCCCTATTTGAGATCCTCAATTTAGATACCTGAAATACCCTCAAATTCATCCGTTTCTAAGGTTTAAATCATAGGGTTAGACATGTAAAATTTGTAATTTAAAAATTCCTAATTTTTAGTTAAATTAAAAAAAAAAAACAGTTTTTTCTTCTACCTCCACATTTCTCTCTCAAATTAGTTATCAAGTACTAATACAACTTCTTCTTTTTTAAATAAAATAAAACTTTTTTTTTCCACAAACGTACCATTTTTTTATCACTAAACTGTTTTTTTCCCACCTCCACAGTTCTCTCCAACATTAGTAGTCAAGTTCTAATACAACTTTTTAAAATAAAAAATAAAATAAAACTACCATAAGTAAAACGTGTAAACCCAAAAAATAAAAAATAAAAAGTCTCATCGAACACGTGAAGTGCGTGTGATAAGGCTAGTTAATATTAAGCATTTAGAACTACTAATACAACCAAGAGTATTATGAGGCTAGTTTCAAAAAATAAACAAATATTACACATTTATTTTTTAGCCAAAAAAAAAAAAAAAACTATGTGTAAGGACCCAATTTGAATCCCAGGCCCAAGAGTCAAAAGGATTTTGGCCCAAAGAACCCAATACAATGAATTTGTAAAGAGTGGGTCAGAAAACTAGGCTTTAATGAATTGGATAACAATTATGGTGGGTCTAGATGACCTGAAAGCAAAAATAAACAAATTTTATCCAAAGAAAATCGTCATCGGTTCTTATATATATTGATCTTGAATTTGATTACAAGTCCAGTTCTTGTTTCTACAGTATTTTTCTCTTAATTTCGATCATTTTCCCTTAGGGTCTTCTTTCTATTCTGTACTATCTTCTTTCTTTCATCTCCACCCTTCACGTGTAAATTAGATCGCTAGTGTTGATCCTTGTCCCATCAGCACCTTCCTCAAGTCTTTGGGAGTAGCTATAAGGCTGAAAATTATTGTTCAGGTATCACTTCCTCATTAATGCGACCATAGAATTAGCTACAGAGCATTTAATGCGGTGGTAGTAGTTTTCTTTTAGATATTTCATAGTTCCCCTTTGTCATGTGCCTTCATAATGTATATCCTTATCAATAGAATCTCCCGGAACGTTGCCTTAGATGGCAAACCACATCTTCGGACCTATACTTTGCTCAACCGATGAGGCATTCCTCCTCGGACCACATTCCTGGACTCTTATGACCAAATCTCATTTCTTCATTTACTAACACGGACTTCCATGACAGCGTTTACCCATCCTCGGATTACTAGATGTCCTCAGATTGAGCCCCCAACCCAACATATATATATATATATATATATATATATACTACTAGGCCTATCACCCCTACACTATGTTTTTATTTTATGTATATAATTTTTATTTTGAAAATCTAATTTATAAGTAGATAAAGCAATTTGGAAATCAATAGCAAAGTGACCCTATTTTTTAGGCAATATTTTAGTGGAAGTTAGAGTTGTATTTTTTCCGGATTGTCCTTTAGTTTTTTCTATGCTTAAACATATGAGTATAGGGGTATTTTTGAACCAAAAAAATGAGGATCCCAAACAGTAGAAGCCCTTTAAATAATAACTAGCCTCTGAGCACACGCTCACGCGCATGCTCAGAGGCTCTTCTATTTTTTGGGTAAAGGTTATTTAGAGCATTTATTATAATTTGGGATAATTACATTTTCCAATCACAAAAAAAAAAAAAAAAAAAAAAAAAAAAAAAAAAAAAAACCTAGGGGTGTGATGATTATTATTTTCACCTGCTAATGCATTATAATCATCACACCCCTAGGTTTTTTTTTTTTTTTTTTTTTTTTTTTTTTTTTTTTTTTTTTGTGATTGGAAAATGTAATTATCCCAAATTATAATAAATGCTCTAAATAACCTTTACCCAAAAAATAGAAGAGCCTCACGCGCGTGCTTAGAGGCTAGTACTATTTAAAAAAAATCTCACTTTGTATCCCACGTTAAACATCTCAAGTTTTCCTCTCTTTTTTTATTTTATTTTTTTTTTACCTTTTTGGTGTTGTTGATGTTGTTATTTTTTTCAAATTTTATGTATGATAGTGACCATTTTTTGTCTAATCCTAAAATGTAGTTTTTTTAATCCTAAAATTTAGTCATTTACTACACATCCATAACATAAGTAAATAAAAGCTTAAATTGAAAATTTTATGGCAAGAGATACACGTTAATTGTATAAAAAGAAATATAGTTTCCATTACAAAAGAAATTTTTTTACAACACTTTCTTAGATAACAACCACTTTATGTGAGGTTTAATACATATAATAATTCTTGTAAAGTCTCTCACCCGAACTTATCTAATATTCCATTCTAATGACTCCTCAATGCAATCCAAAAAATTTGCGTTGGTGAACCTGAGAGAGATAAAAGAAGTAGGGTTAAATCAAGTATTAAAAAAAGAAAAAACTTTAATCAACAAACAAAAGTTAGCATGCGTGTTATTAAAGATAATAGCATAAGTTTGTTAGAGTTTGTGTTTGATTTAAATTTTGATGAGATCATTTTTTTTTTTTTTTTCTGAAAATCCTATTAAAATTGTTTAGAATAAATATACATATCTAACTCCCTACAAAATAGGACAACTTTCTATTTGTTTTCAAAGCAAACTCACCTCACTTTCAGTCACCATCAACATTTCAAAAAACTTACTAATTATTAACTCCCCACTAAATTGTCAACATTGATAAAAAAAATTTAAAGAAAAAAACTTCCCACTCACGTTGAAAGAAAACAATTACCCCTCCCATAAACTAAGGAAAACTAACCCACGTTAAAAAAAAAAAAAAAATGTGTTAGACACTATCCCACGTTTCTTTTTTAAACGTGGGATAGTGTCTAACACTTTTTTTTTAGACATTATCTTCTTTATATATATATATATATATATATATATATATATATATATATATATATATATATTACATTATCATTTTTTTAATTTTTATATTATCAACTTGGATTTGGATAAACACACAAAAGCTTCTAATTGAAAAAGAAATCCTAATATAAAATAAAGTGTCAGACACTAATTATGAAGTTTTTATTTT
This sequence comes from Quercus parvula, assembly GCA_030820535.1. Taxonomy (NCBI): domain Eukaryota; kingdom Viridiplantae; phylum Streptophyta; class Magnoliopsida; order Fagales; family Fagaceae; genus Quercus; species Quercus parvula. The sequence continues at coordinate 20,095,688 of JAUAME010000011.1, read as the reverse complement.
TATTTTTATTTTTAACTTCACTATCTTTACTCTTTCTTTACTCACATTTAAAATTATTCAGTCACCACCAACATTTCAAAAAACCTACTAATTATTAACTCCCCACTAAATAGTCAACGTTGATAAAAAAAAATTAAAGAAAAAAACTTCCCACCCACGTTTGAAAGAAAAAAATTACCCCTCCCATAAACTAAGAGAAAACTATCCCACGTAAATAAATAATAAAAAAAAGTGTCAGACACTACCCCATATTTCTTTTTTAAACTATTACATTATCTTTTTTTTTTTATATTACATTATCATTTTTTTAATTTTTATATTATGAACTGAATTTGTATAAACACACAAAAGCTTCTAATTGAAAAAGAAATCTTAGAATAAAATAAAAAATAAAGAAAGTACAACTCAAGGTTGCTACATACCTAAATAAAAAAAAAAAAAAAAAAATTTTAATCAACAAACCAAAGTTAGCGTGCATGTTAAAGATAATAGCATAAGTTTGTTAGAGTTTGTGTTTGATTTAAATTTTGATGAGATTATTTTTCCTGAAAATCCTATTAAAATTGTTCAGAATAAAGATACATATCTAACTCCCTATAAAATAGGATAACTTTCTGTTAGTTTTCAAAGCAAACTCACCTCACGTTCTCTCTCTTTCTCTTTTCTTTTTTCTTTTATCAGGATTTACTCACGTTTAAAATTATTCAATCACCACCAACATTTCAAAATTAATTTTCTTTTTTTACAAAAAGAGAGTTAATTAACATGATACATATATATATTAAAAAAAAAAAAAGTAGAACTCAAGGTTGCTACATACCTAAATAAAAAAATTTAATGCCAAAAACATATAAATTCAGTCACCACCAACATTTCAAAATTACATTTAAAGAAAAAAGAAAAAAAGAAAAGAAAGATAGTTAACATGATACATTTAAAAAACAAAAAAAAGAAAAAAAGTTGAACTCAAGGTTGCTACATAGGTAAAAAAAATAAAAAAATTTAACGCCAAAAACATATACAATGATGGTAAAAAAAAAAATCTTAAAAAGAAAAAAAAAATATGAAGAAGGAAAAAAAAAGAAGTGAAGTGAGGAAGGAGAAGGAAATAGTAATTGCATGTAATATTCAGTCCTAGTTTGACTGGAAAAAGAAGTCCAAAAGAAGTCTCTCATGGACTGACTTTTTTTTTCTTTTTTAGCCCATGTAGTTTCGTGTAGATAGCTTCTTCTTTTTTGACTTTTAAAGAAAGAGTTTGTGTTTTAATACATGACTGATAAACTAAGAAACTGATAAACCATCCGTGGGCAATAATAAAAACTATCTATAATATTTCAAAAAGAGTAGAACTTAAAGAAAGTCAATTATAAACAAAAGAAAAGAAAACAAATAGGAACTTGCAAAAGATAGAACCTGAAAATTTGTTGGAGCCTTTGACAATACCTTTGGATCACAATACCTACAGCATGAAAAGAGTATATGAAGGAACCATTTATTTCAAAATTACATTAAAAAAAAGAAAAAAAGAAAAAAAAAAGAGTTAACATGATACATATAAGAAAAAAAAAAGTAGAACTTAAAGAAAGTCAATTATAAACAAAAGAAAACAAAACAAAGAGGAACATGCAAAAGATAGAACCTGAATATTTGTTGAAGCCTCTGACAATAAATATCTTTAATCTGGAGAAAAAGAAAGGAGGATGTAGAGCTAAACTAAATGTCTTTAATTTGAATAAGAATGAGAGATAGAAAGTGAGATAGAAACTGCAAAACTTATGTGAGTTTGTGGGTCTTAAAGTGTAGGAGTTTTAATTTACATATCTATCCCCGTTAGTTGAAAACTTGTAAGTGGGTATGATGAGGGCATTTTAGGCATAAAAAATGAGGAATCCAAACAGGGGAAGCCCCTTAAATAGTAGTATAGATATAGATGAACAATTTATAAAATGATTTTTGGTACTACATTGCTAATTATATTTTAATAAATTATTAGGTTAATTATAATGTATCGGGGTTTAACCCTCCAATCAAACTCAAAATTGAGTTTGGATCAATTTTTTCTTTTAACTTCTTATGCTTATTTGATTATCTGCATTTTTTTTTAAATATATATATATATATATATATATATATATATATATATATATATATATATATATATATATATATATGTATATATATATATATATATATATTTTTTTTTTTTTTTTTTTCCCTAAACACATCTATATATTTGTTAACTTTCAGTAAATAAGCAAATCCACTATTAATAAATAAAAAATCTAAACACGCAATTGAATCGAACTTGAAACTGTTAAACCAGGATAAGATACCCTTCTATTGAATCATCCAATTCCCTCCAATTTTTATCTAGATGTAAGACCTGGCATTTAAAATTCAAATAAATGCCATGTGTTGCATATCGAACTAAAAATGGGAGAGAATTGAAAGATTCAATTGGAAAGGATCCTTCAATCAATCAAAAAGTGGAGCGGATTCTATCATCTTGAACCTCTAAATTTTTTATTCTAAATACATTGCATTTTTTTTTTTAATTAATAAAATGGTTTTACAACTTTGTTTGGATGGATGGGAGGAGAGGAAAGGGGAGGGGGTAGTGTTTAATGAACCTTGTTTGGATGTTTTTTAAGTGGGAAAGAGAAGAGATGTTTGGAGAGGTATTTTACTCCTTATAACCCTTATTTTTTAAATTCTCCAAATTGGAGGAATTTGGAGGAGAAGTAAAGTGATTTCTAGTTAGCTTGATTGCTAAACTTTCTTATCATCAAAAAAGATATCTGAACTAAATAAAAATAAATAAATAAAAAATAAATAAAGGGGCAGAGTTCTCTTTATGTTAGAAATCTAATTTTTATATACATATATATATTATTTTACCCCGTGATATCAATTTATATCAATTTCCTTAAACTTAGCAAATAAAATGGTCATAATTTTCTATTTGCATAATCACTTCCCTCTCTTTTACTCTACTGCCTTAATTTTTAAATGTACAAATAAAGTGGAGGAATATCTATTCCATTATTCTCTACTTAATTTTTTAAAACATCTAAACAAAGGGAATGAGTAGCAATTTCCATCCCCTTTTCTTTTTTTCTCCCCCTTATCCTCTAGGCATCTATTCTTCTCCAAACTTCCAACATATTGTTAGAGCTTGAGTTAAGTCAAAATACTTTTTTTTTTTTTTCCAATAATTTGATTGTTGCAACGGAGGAGATGAATTTGAAAGCTAAATGTTATAAAAATATTAAGAGATGTCAATTAATTAAACTAGCTCTTGGCAAGACAAAATACAATTCGATGTGTCATAGAATTTGGCAGTAGGAGCAAATATAATTAGGTTTTGATTATTTTCCGAGATGTTTGTTCAAAATTATCCCAAATTTAGTCCCATAAAAAAAATTGTTCTTCAAGTAAATTCTCACAATTTTTTTTTAAAGTTATTTATTATCACATCCATATTTCTATAGAAAAATAATTTTAAAATTGACATTCTCATGTACAGATTCTCACAAAAAGTTGATTTAAATTTCTAATAAGTTTTAACACAATCTGATTAATAAAACTAAAAATCACTTTAATAAATTTGAATATTATGGTTTTATTCTTTAAAAACAAATCTGGTTTTTTTATTTTATTTTATTAGAATTTATTCTTAATATTAGATCACAGTCTCACACCAACCTGTAGCGTGTAGTCGCCTCCAAAGTTCCAAACTCCAATTTCCAAAAAAGTCAAAAAGCACTCGATTCGCGATCGGCCATGGCGGTTCGCCGAACGCAAACGACGTCGTTTGCGACCATCACTCTGATCCTGATGGTTCTGGTCTCCGTCGACGCTGCGAGCGACAACAACGGCCAGTACTTGCCGTGCGGTGACACGACGGTGGCTCGCTCCGACGGGTTCTCCTTGGGGTTCGCTTTCGCTGGGAAAACCTCTTTCTACTTCAACACAACACAACAGCTCTCTCCCTGCGATAGCAGACTCGGCCTCTCCTCTTCCAACTCTCTGTTCGCTCTCTTCAGACCCAAGGTCGACGAGATCTCACTCCTCACCGTTAACTCTACCAACTCTCTGGTTAGCTCTCTCTCTCTCTACGGTTTGCCTTCAGTTTAGGGTTTAAATTGTGCATTTGGAATGGAAGATTACAATTTGTATTATTCCTTACTTTTGATTTTGTGGAACAAACGCTGCCATATTAGAGTGTGGATTTGGTTTAAGTTGAATTAGGGTTTGGTGTTGTTATTGATGGTATTTTCTTATTGATTTTGCGTATGCACATAGTTTGCGATTTTTGGCATCAAGCTGAAGAAAATCTGTTTCAATAAGTTTTCTTCATCTGGGCATGAGCATAAACTGCTTAGCCCGTCAGGAGGAGTGAATGCTACCGGATTACCCGGCAACTGGTTCTGGCGGGTGGCGGGTGGAGTCAGTTGACCCTAGGTTTCCTATTCTAGAAAGATTGCTGAGTAAATTTTCGTTGACTTTAGGTGAAAGTATTCTCAGTAGCTTGCATAGACTTCATCCCTTGTACAAACCACTTAACTCGCGGAGAAAATTGCACTAATGAGCTCTAGCTCAAACGGGCTTGCGTAGAGAATTGCTTTCGTCTTGATGTTCATAATAAGTGTTCGACTTTAATTACTACGTTAGAGTAGACTGAGTTGCATCTTGGGTGGTGTTTGAGACATTATGTGACTGTTTTCAAGAGTGACTCCCACAGTATATGATATTTTTGGAATTAGTTTTTTTGGGTTGAAATGGATAGTAATTTTATTGCTTGCATTCAATATCTGCCATTGGTTTCATATTCTTATTATGTTGCTTGCTAGTTAAAGCAGTCTATATAGCAAAATGGAGCACTGTAGTGGTACTAAGAAGTGTTTACACTACTTAAAACTTGAAAATAGGTAGTGAATTTGTTGATCGAATTTTTGTGCCCAAATGCCCAAATGGAGGAAATGAAATTCTCACACTTCTGCTTGATTGGTTAATCCGAGTATTTGCGTATAATTTGATTAATCAAACTTCTCCTTTGTCCTGAAGAGTTGACATGTATAAATGCAATAATTTTTATATCACTTGTAATGTTCTATATTCTTCTGCCTTAACCAGGAAAATAATGGGTATATGGTTGCATTTGCTGGACGGAAATATGCTGCAAGGTCCACTCCCGCTTTTGTTGCGAATAGTACATATATTGTAACCAGCTTTACCCTTGTAAGGACATCCATCTTTCATTCACTGTTTGTGATCTCATTTTTTCCTTCATAATCATCTTTGAGTAAAAATAAATGAAAACCAATTAAATTTTGTGATGCAGGCACTCGAGTTTCAGAAGGGCAGGCTGCAAAACTTTTATTGGAAAAGGGATGGTTGTGCTAAATGTTCTGGAAGCTCAAACTTTGTCTGTCTCAACAATCAGGATTGTGCAATCAAAACATCCAGCTGCAAGACCAATGGAGGCACTGTAGATTGCAGTCTCGGTATACAATTGGCATTCTCTGGTACAGATAAGCACCTTCAAGCTCTCAACTCTTGGTATGAAGTGGCAAATCTTCGTCAGTACTCACTTTATGGAGTTTACTCAAATCTCAAGGATTCTCTCACTAACCAGTATAACAGCTTCTTCTAACTGCGTTTTAGCTGGTTTGTAGAATTTTCCTGCTGCTATGTTGTAATTCATTGTACTGTTAAATTGTAGACGAATTTTTACCCTTTTTTACCATGTGGATTTGCTGCCTCCCCTGATAAGAATCTTTAGGGTTTATGGTGTATAGACTTGTGTACTTGACAATTATTTGTGATTATAAAAGGAGAAGAGAATTACACATAAACTCTTCCTTGTTCATGGTGCCCAAGTTTATATCTCTATCTACTAGGTGACTTAAGAATTAATTCTACTTGTCTGGGGGATTTCACAGACATGGCGTCCTGAATATGATTCATTTCCCAAACTTTATCCCCACAGTGCTAAGTTAATGTGGTGAACCGATGATCAGTTGCAAATCATTTGCAGTAAGTTATAATCAAATGCTTAGCTGTAGGACTCTTTATTTTTGAAAATAGGTGTAGGTAGCCTAAAAAAAAAGAGTAGGTACTAGGCATTAGGGAATCCAATATTTGGTCGTTACTCTGGACTCTGGAGAGAAGGATTATCATTGCAAAGTGATACTACATGAAAAACTTAGCTTGAGCATTAATCTGAATCAAATTGTAACAACAATATGAATTGCTGTTACTGGTAATTACTAATTAGTATATCCAGTAATAGAATTTTTATTTCATATCATTTGCTTACAGCATTGGAATAAAACCCAGAATTAGTAGAATTTATGTTATGGTATTCCAATAAAATTTTCATATTTAATCCATGTAGTGTTTATTATTTTATAGTAGGTTAAATTGTAAACTACACTCCTAAAAAATTTAAGGGTGTTTGGATTTTATACCTTGAAGTTTCAAAATCTCTAAACTTTAGAGATGTAGTTTTGCAATTTAACCTTTACAATATATGGTAAATGTGAAAATGAAAAGCGCAATGAACAATTGCTAATGAATTTATTATCAGTTTTGATTCTGAGAAGTCAAAATGGTAGGGAATGTAAAAAAAAGTGGGTGTTTTTTTTGCAGGGACTCCGTCCCTAACCCTTGAGTCAGGCTCCACCCACTCACGGGTGGGATATTTTTTGCCTCCCACCGAGGTGATATTCGGTTCCTTGGTCCTATCCAGTCTCGCCCACCCAAATTTTCCTTGGGTCAGGTCAGGTAAGCTGATTTTTTTCCTCTAGTTTTTTATAATTATATTTTATTATTAATTAGTTAATGAGCTGTATAACTCAATTAGCATCATTTCAAAAAAAAAAAAAAAAAAAAAAGAACTCAATTATTACTTCTCCTATAGATAAAAGGATGAAAAGTAAGGCCGTGGGTTTAAGTGTGTATCTTACCAATCGGAAAAAAAAAAAAAATATATATATATATATATATATCAAATCAACGAGTCCTAACACAGCTGACGCCACCTCCTCTTATAAGTTCTAAATAAAGGGTGAAGTGAGTTCAAGAATGATAGAATGCGAGCGGAATTTATCAAAAATAAATAATTTTAATAAAAATAAATATCCAAATCATGGAGCACTTACAAATCAAGTTTTAAGACTACAGCAAATAATATAACAATCAAAATCATAAAACATAAAAACAAAAATAGTATAATTAAAGAAATTTATATATTTTATATTTTTGAAATATACTTATTAGAAAACATAATTATATACCAAGCATAAAATATATCAATATAAATTATATGAAAATTTCCAATTCTTCACACCCGAATCAAGGGAGTATAAAATTGTCTCCACCACGAACTAGTGACAAGTTATTATTATTTGGCTAAAATTCAATTTAGACTAAGGCTGTAAACGAGCCAAGTCGAGTTAAGTATTAAAAATTCAAGGCTTTTTTTTTTTTTTTTTCTTTGAACACAAGTCGAGCTTGATCTCATCACCAAATAAGATTGTATGTTCAAGCTTAGATTATTATTTTTTAGTCGAGCAAGCTTGATTAACTTATTATTTTTCTATATATTGTGAAAGCATGATTAAAATATTTGACATTTTCACAATTTTATGAATTTTTAATACAAATAGACTGTTTATATCATTAATAAGTTACAAGTAATAATTGATATCATATGAACCTATTAACAAACTTATATATCCAACTTCAAGTCTATATAAATATATTTTTAGACAAGTATGCACATAAAAATATAATATTATATATAGTTAAATTGAGCCATCATGTTCACAAGCTTGTTCATGAATACATTATTATGTTTGAGCTTGGTTCGTTTAATAATCGAGCCTAAACTTAAGGCTTGAACTTGGCTTGCTTTCTAAATAAACGAACATAAACAAGTTTTTTTTTTTTTTTTTTTGAGTTGAGCTTGAGTTGTTCATAAACTGCTTGGTTCATTTACAACCTTAATTTAGACCATATAGTCCCTTAACTTTTTACTTTTTTTTTTTTTTATAATAATTCTAAGAAGACCCTTACCTTTTTACTTCAATTTTCAATTTAGTCCTTATTATAATTATTTTCAATTTAGTCCTTAACTTTGGTAAAATGACTCATTTTGATCATTCTATTAAATTTTAGGATAAATTGCAAGTTACACCCCTAAAGTTTGGGAGTGATTGGATTTTACATTTTGAAGTTTCATAATTTAGATTTTACCTCCTGAAGTTTGGGATGTTTGGATTTTACACCTTGATGTTTCAGGATTTGGATTTTACCTCCTAAAGTTTAGGATTGTTTGGATTATACATCCCCAAATTCTGAAATTTTAGGGTATAAAATCCAAACACCCTAAAACTTTAGGGAATGAAATCCAAACACTTCTAAAATATAGGGGTAAAATCCAAATTTTAAAACGTCAGGGTATAAAATCTAATCATCACCAAACTCAGGAAGTAAAATTTAAATTCTAAAACTTCAGGGTGTAAAGTTCAATCTCTCCCAAACTTTAGGGGTGTAATTTGCAATTAACCCTAAAATCTATTAGTAAATAAAGTTGCTTAAACATTTTTAAAAAATCATCAAACAATGAGATCTATTAGATGAGGCATCTCATGAATGTTTTCAATTAATTTTTTAATAAAAAAAAATTAAATAACATCATTTGGTAGTAGATTTGGATGGAAGGACCATATTAATTCATTTTTATAAAGTGAGGGACTAAATTGGAAAAAATTAAATTTTAGGAACTAAATTAATAATTGAAAGTAAAAGTCATTGGGCTATATAAGATTTTAACCTATTATTATTACCTTTTAAAATCCATCTTCACACTTCCCCTTTGTGGGATCAAGGAAAATAATAAGTGAACATTTGGTACACTATAATCATTACATTGAAATATGAATATGTATTACAAGTAATACAAGAAGTTGTGATGGAATAACTATTTTTGTGCATTTGTTTGGTGATAACATAGGAATAGAACAATTAATTTCATTGTCTTTGTTCAAAATTGTTCTCCATAAATGTTAAATATTGTATAAAAAAATTGACATATCTACCCTAAAAATTAGATTCTAATCATGAAAAATTCTCACACTTGAATAAAATGATGATATACAAGACAAGCTTTTAAAAAAAAAAAATTAATACATGTTACATAATATATATATATATATATTTATATATATGTGAAATTTAAATTAGTAGATTAGAAATAAATGAGTTTTTAATTTTTTTAAATTAAATTCATACCATAATATAAAGTGATTAGCCTTATTCTAATCAACAGTTTTTTTTTTTTTTTTTTTGGATATAAATGAATTATCACAACTAGTAGCTATAAATGTTACATTAAATTATTAATAATAATAATATAACCATCATTATCATCTTACACCATTACCAATATATATATATATAGCATTCTCATCAAAAAATGCAAATATTTTACCATTTAACATCTCAAAATCCTACTTTATCAATTTTAACATACCACTTTACAATAAATCCGACATCAAACATTCTATTTTTTTTTTTTTTACAACTTCATTTAAATAATATTATTTTTATTTTACTCTCTCTTTCTCTGATGAAACCCACCACTTTCTTCTTAGTCCAAGCAACTCCAGTCACAGCCACACCACAGCTAGCCACTACCAGCCACCACCACCATTAAAAAAAAAAAAAAAAAAAAAAAAAAAAAAACCAGCCAGCAGCCACCACAATCCCCAACCACCAAAAGCACAAACCCAAACCCACAACCTCATCACCACCTAAACCCACATCCTCATACCACCATCAACCAGAAAAACAAAAACAAAAACAACCCAAATGCAAATCCGAACCACCATCAATGCCACCCACAACCTGCAAATCCGAACCCCACCATCGCAGCCCAACCTCACCCCAATACCAACAGCCACAACAACTACCACAAAACCCACCACCCACCCACCCCGATCTCAACCCCATCAAAACCATCGCTGAGGCACCACTGATACCCACCAAATCATGATCACATCGTCGAACCACCACCGTGCCTCATGATCATAATCACTGACCACAAACCCTTGAAGCTTAACGAAGAGCAAATGGGTTTCAGAATGGAGGCAACGTGATGAAAAGGGAAGGGAGATGATGCTTGGGTTGTGCGGGAGAACCAGAGAAAGAAAAGAAAGAGTCTGAGAGAGTGAGCCGTGCCTGAGGAGAGAGAGAATTAGAAATCAATAAAATATTATAACATCTTGCTACAGTGCGCTCTAAAAAATGAGAGTGCACTGTAGCAAGATGGCAAATCTTTTAGCATATGCAAGCTTTGATGGAGTGGGTTTTTTGGGTTTCAGATGCTAAAATTTAAGTTTTAGCATTTTTGCATTCTTTGATGAGAATACTCTTAGGGAGTGATAGGATTGATAATTTTAGGAGAATTTTTTTATTTTGTTTAGTTGTTAGGCTGTTACATAACTTAAGGAATAACTATTTCAGATCTTTTAATAATGAATAGCTATTTCCCGTAATGAGTGCAACCAAACAATTGAATGATTATTATAATGGAATAGTCATTCCATTCATGAATCTATTCTCGTATACGAAACGTGCATTAAGTAAATTTAGTCGCATTTTATTCAAAAATCCGAAGTCTACCAAAACACTTCATCCACACATTGGTACTAATTTAAGTCTCCCACCACAAAGTCTCTACATAATACACGCACTACATCCAAAGTGTTACACCATTCTCTTCATCCACATTTCATTGTAAGATGCATATTAGTATCTTCTATCTTCTTGTTTCCATTTCACCGTGCAATAATTCTAAGGTCACAATAATTTTATAAGAATAATATTAGAGATACAAACTATTTTACAAAAAAATTTACAAACTACTGATGTAGCAAGTGATTATTGGTAAATGAAGAAGTGATATTAATGGTGGGCCTAAATGAAAAGCAATAAGAGGTTGGCCGTATTAACATTTTGTAAAAATATTATAAAATAATTTGTCATTGTAGCATTGCTTATTGTATAAAATATTTTACAATTGTTGATGTGTCAAGTTATTAATAGTAAACAATAAAGTAATATTAACGGTAACCCACATACTTTTTTTTTTTTTTTTGAGGGTGGTAACCCACATACTTGGTGGTTAAAATAACCATCCACGAGGAGAATTTTATCGATAATAATAATAAAAATCTTACACTGTTACCAACATTTTATACATACATACATATATATATATATATATATATATATATATATATATATATATATATAATCTTTTAGGGAGTGGCGGGATTAATAATTTTTGGATTGATAATTTATGAAGAATTTTTATTTTTTTTAGATATTATGTGACTAAAGGAATAGTTATTAGTCTATTACAGATCTTTTGATAATAAATAGCTATTCACTGTAATGAAAGTGCAAGTGTGTAACATATCAACAAAAAAAAAGTATTGAAAAAGGAAAAAATAATGAGAAGGTTTAAGGGAGCCTAGAAAAATTATTTTAAAATGGAATATTCACAAAGTTAATTTTTTCTCTCTGCTGGCATTGGGGGGGGGGGGGGGGGGGGTTCACAGTTTCTTCATTGAGTCCAAATTTTTTCAGTTAATTTTAGAGGAAGGGGGTCGTTATTACAGGCTGCAGATTTTTGAAAGGGGTAAATTCTTCATGAGATCAGTTTTCATGGGCAAACATGCAGCTCAGTGGCTGATGGCTAACTTAGAACACATAGTTGTTGGGGTGAACCCCAAACAATTCTTTACTCTTAGAGAAGGTGACACAGCATTTACTCTCCAAAGGAGTTCAAACTCTTCTGGTCAGTTCTTGCTGTTGACTGAGCTCAAGGCTGGTGGGTCTAGGAGGTCAGTTATTTTACCCGTAGGTAAAGAGAGGAATGGCTGGAGGACATTTGGCCTGGAACTTAGAAAGGTGTTGAATCCTTCTCTTTATGCAGTGGGAGGATTAGACCTTCCCAAGTTCATTCCTCAGCAAAGGTATAACCTGGAGTTTCATCACCTTGGAACTTATGCTGAAGTTGTACAAGGCTCTCATGGAAGAAGAGAGGATAGAAGGGAGCCAAACCAACTAAGAGTCACAGTCAAGGGGAAGAAACCTCAGCAAGGAGAGGAGAAGTTTGGGGTGAATCCGAGAATCTCAGGTGCAGTTGGAGGAGACTATCAGGTGGAGAAACCTAGCAGTACGGTGGCTGTGGGAGGGGCTAGGAGGGAGAAAAGTTTTTCTGAGGTGGCTGTAGCTGGTGAGCATTCTTTGGCTGATACTAGGATGAGCCTCCCAAGACTTAGTTTGAATTCAAAAAATGTTGGAAAGGAGAAGGAGTGTGAGGCTGGGAGATATGGCTGGTCAGGGAGAGGTCTTGTCGTGGAGATTGATGTGACTGGAAGGAGGCGGGTATTCTGGGAGAGCAGGAAAGGGGGAGTTTTGAAGGGAAGTGACTCACGGGAGGTTGCATGGGGAGGTGTCTCTGATACATCTCAGTCCCTTAAATGGGTTCCAAAGGGAAATGCCTCTAAGACTGGGCTGGGCTTTGGGACAAGCCCAGTGATGACAGACCCATTTTTGAGCCCCTTTGTTCCAGTTTCATCAGGCCCATGTTTACCTGAAGTGGGTGAGGGCCTTTCGCATGGTAAGGGAGGCTCAGCCCAGACCCAGGAGAGGTTCTTTGTTAAGTCTGGAGCATCGGCCCGGTGCGCAGTGTCCTTGGTGGAGGCCGATGCTCCTGTCCACGTCGGCGTCAGCTCCGGCGAGCCCACGTCGACATCGGGCGAGGCCGATGGCCATTCCGGCGCCGGCGCTTTCTCAGGCGAGCTCGCGGCGGCATCGGGTGAGGCGTTTGGCTCCTCCTCCGCCGATCTTAGCTCCGACGAGCTCGCGGGTAAGGCCGGTGGCCTTTTCGACGTCGGAATCAGCTCCGACGAGCTCGCGGCACCTCAGGTTGAGTTGGAAGATCGTTTCTCTACTGAAACTAGATCAGGTGAGTCGGAAAGGGTGTTTTCTAGGCCATCGGGTGAGGGTGCCTTAAATGACCTCAATCTGAGCCTCTCAAGGACTGGGATTGTGGCTTTGGGGGTTAAGGAAAGGAATGAAGGTGGTTTTTGCTTGCCAACTGATGCCTTTGTACCTGAGCAACCCAGGTTAGTGGAGTCACCCATGATGGCTCTGTGTGCTGCCCCTAGGGTGAGTAATTATATGGAGGAAGATTTTAATCTTTCAAACTCAAGTTTGGGTGAAGAGGAGAGCTCACCTATCCCTTTGATGTCTATCACCCCCTTTGGTTTATCTCTGTTAGCTGAGAATTGTGGTACTGAGGCAGTGGGGTGTGAGAGTATTCTGGACACTTCTAAATGGGTGAAGAACAGACTCCCTAGTTTCAGTAAACTGGTGGGGTTGTCCTTGAACCGTCACGAGAAGTTTTGCATCGATTTGCTACAAAGGATTGAGAAGGAAATGATGGATGCTAAAGCAATGAATAAGAAAGATTACTCCAACCAGAAAAGTTGTTATCTTTAAGGACAAAGGGAAGAGAGAATTGAGGAACCTGCTGTCCTCGGTTAATTATGACGGTAGGAAGTGTGATGGTTGTTGAGCTGCGTTTTCAGTTGGGATATTCCAGCCTTTATGAATTTAAAAATTATCTCTTGGAATGTTAGGGGTCTGAATGACAGTCGGAAATGTTTGATAGTGAAAAATCTGTTGCGGGAGTGGAAGTGTGATATTATATGCCTTCAAGAAACTAAGCTTACAGGCTTGGATAGACAGATGGTGGGGAATTTGTGGAGCTGCCCGTTTGTGGATTGGGTGGCTTTAGACGCTGTCCAGACAGTCGGTGGGATTCTTCTGATGTGGGATAGGAGGGTTCTAGAGAGGAAGGAGGTGCTGGTGGGTTCTTTCTCTGTGTCTGTTCAGTGGCAAGGGGTGGGGGACGGTTTCATTTGGGCGTGCTCGGGGGTTTATGGCCCTATAGATAACTCAGCGAGAGGGTTAATGTGGGATGAGTTGGTTGGTGTTCATCATCTTTGGAATGTCCCTTGGTGTTGTATTGGGGACTTCAACATAATCTGCTTCCCTAGTGAACGATTGGGTAATCCTCGTCTCACCCCGGCTATGGAACTTTTTTCGGAGTTCGTCGAGGACCTTAATTTGATTGATTTGCCTTTGGAGGGAGGGAGCTTCACGTGGTCTAGAGGGTCGGCTCGGCCTTCGATGTCTAGGATAGACAGAGTTCTGGTGTCCCATGATTGGGAGGAGCATTTTCCAGATGTGACCCAACGGATTTTACCTCGCCCTGTTTCAGACCACTTCCCAATTCAAGTGGAGGTTGGGGGAATGGCGAGAGGGAAAAGTCCGTTTAGGTTTGAGAATATGTGGCTCAAGACGGATGGGTTTATCGATAAAGTCCAGTCTTGGTGGAATCGTCACTCTTTCCATGGCACGCCTAGTTTTGTTTTTGCCAAAAAGTTGAAGGCTTTGAAGGAGGACATCGTCCAGTGGAACCGTGTGGAGTTTGGCCATGTCGGTCGCAAAAAGTCTCAATTATTAGAGACTTTGAAATTTCTAGACGCCAAGGAAGAGGAGTTTGGCCTCTCTGATGCAGAGTCCTGTGAGAGAGTTGAGGTGAGATCTGAGGTAGAGAATCTCCTTTCTTTGGAGGAAATCTCTTGGAGACAGAAATCTAGGATGTTATGGATTAAGGAAGGAGATAATAATACTAAATTTTTCCACAAGATGGCTAATTCCCGTAGAAGGTTTAACCATCTGAGTTTTTTGGAGGTGGATGGGGTGATCTATGAGGAGGAAAGTGAGATAGCTGCTCAGGTAGTAAATTTTTATAAAAACTTGTACCAGGAGTCAGAAGAATGGAGGCCCTTCGTGGAAGGCTTGGAGTTTGACCAGATTGATGAGTCGGAAAGGGACTGGCTTGAAAGGAGGTTTGAGAAGGAGGAGATTCTTCTAGCCCTTAATGAGTTGGCTGGAGATAAAGCTCCAGGTCCGGATGGTTTCTCTTTGGCTTTCTTCCACTATTGTTGGCGAGTGGTGGAAAGTGATGTTTTAGCAGTGTTTGAGGAGTTCTATCTTCATAGTAAGTTTGAGAAATCTCTGAATGCTACCTTTATAGCTCTTATTCCCAAGAAAAACGATGCTTCTAATATCCGAGATTTTAGGCCTATCAGCTTGGTGGGGAGCTTGTACAAGTTATTGTCGAAGGTTTTGACAAATCGGTTGAAACAGGTCTTAGATCAGTTGATTTCAGAATCTCAGAATAGTTTTGTGGGAGGTAGACAAATTCTTGACTCTGTCCTTGTTGCTAACGAGTGTGTTGATAGTCGTGTGAAGAGTAAGATTCTGGGGGTTATTTGTAAGCTTGACATTGAGAAAGCTTATGATCATGTGAATTGGGAGGCTCTTATAGATCTTTTGAAGAGAATGGGATTTGGGGAGAAGTGGTCTAGATGGATTCGCACTTGCATCTCAACTGTCCAATTCTCCATTTTGGTTAATGGGACGCCTGCTGATTTCTTTGGGAGCACGAGGGGTCTAAGACAAGGGGATCCGCTTTCTCCATTGTTATTCCTGGTTATGATGGAGGTCTTCAGTAGGATGTTGAAAAAGGTTGAAGATGCTGGCCTATTCAGGGGTTTTCAAGTAGTTGGTAGTCGGGGGGTAGGGGAATGTGTCTCGCATCTCTTGTTTGCGGATGACACTATTCTTTTCTGTGATGCGGATGTAGATCAGATCCTTCATGTGCGGATGCTTCTCATTTGCTTCCAGGCTGTGACAGGTTTGAAGGTTAATGTCTCGAAGAGTGAATTGGTTCCTATAGGGGAGGTTGATAATGTTCAAGCCTTGGCAGATATTTTGGGCTATCGGATTGGGTCTTTGCCTATGACCTATCTTGGAATGCCGTTGGGGGCTTCCCATAAATCGCCTTCTATTTGGAATCCTATCATGGAGAATATTCAGAGGAGATTGGCCGGATGGAAGAAGTTGTATTTGTCTAAGGGGGGTAGATTGACGCTGCTTGAGAGCACGCTTTCTAGCCTTCCTACTTACTTTTTATCCCTCTTTACCATTCCTTCTCATGTGGCTAACAAGATTGAGAAGATTCAGAGGGACTTCTTGTGGGGGGAATCGAAGGTTCATTTGGTGGGGTGGGATAAGGTGTGTACTCCTAAGGGTAATGGTGGTTTGGGTATTCGGAAGCTTACTACTTTTAATAAAGCATTGCTAGGGAAATGGTTGTGGCGGTTTGGGGTAGAGGAGACTCATCTTTGGCGGAGGGTTGTGGCTCTGAAGTTTGGGGAAGAATGGGGGGGTTGGTCTTCCAAACTTGGTAGGGGTGTTCATGGGTGTGGTTTATGGAGAAGCATCCGTAAAGGTTGGGGGGTTTTTAGCCAACACATCCGGTTCGAGGTAGGGGTGGGGAATAGGGTGAAGTTTTGGATGGACCAGTGGTGTGGGGAATTACCACTCCACCTTTCCTTCCCGATTGTGTATGGGATTGCCATTTGTAGAGAGGCTTCGGTAGCCTCGTCTCTTGAACGGCTGGGGAATGAGAGAAGTTGGAAGGTTCCTTTACTTAGAAATCCAAATGACTGGGAGGCGGGGGTTGTGGTTGATTTCCTTCATACCTTGGGTTCTAATTTACCTCATTCAGAGCATGGTGACCGTATGATTTGGAAATTGTCAAAGAAAGGGGATTTTAACGTCCGCTCTTTCTATGATAAGCTTCGAGGTCCCCTGCCTATTTTCTTTCCTTGGAAAGGTATTTGGAAGGTTAAGGCTCCTACGCATGTCTCTTTCTTTGTTTGGACTGCAACTTGGGAAAAGATTCTTACAGGGGATAATCTGCGGTATAGAGGCTTCGATTTTGTTGACTGGTGCATTATGTGTCGCTGTAATGGGGAGTCGGTGAACCATTTGCTTCTTCACTGTGGAAAAGCTTTTCAGTTGTGGAGCCTGGTGTTTAGATCTTTTGGGGTCTCTTGGGTTCTGCCAAGATCGATTGCAGACACGCTCTTCGGTTGGTGGAACTGGTTTGGAAAGCACTCCTCTAGAGTTTGGAACCTTGCTCCGTTATGCCTAATGTGGTGTATTTGGAGGGAGCGAAACTGGCGTACTTTTGAGGACAGGGACAAATCCGATGACCAATTGCTCGCTTATTTTAGTGGCTCTCTTTTTGATTGGTCTAGGGCTTGGGGACTCACCTCTAGTGATTCTATCCGTATGTTCCTTAGTTCTCTTCTTTGTATTTAGTTCTTGTTTGCTCCATCTGTTTTATTGTTTTCTCTTTTGTTTTCTCTTTGTTTGTGTCCCTCTCTGTACTCTTTCGTTGGCCTCATGTTTTCTTGAGGTTCTTTTAGTATATTTTTCTTACTGATAAAAAAAAAAAACAAACAGTTGAATGATTTTAGGTTTGGCTTACCTCTAGTATTTTTTTAATTGAAAATCTACTTTTGTTTTAAATACACAATAGCAAGTGGTAGTGGGTTTTAATCTTCACATTTTATTTAGTTAGTGGATGATGTGACAATTTCTCATTAAAATAAAAAGAAATTCCAATTAAAAAAGTATTAGAGGTAAGCCAAATCCAATGATTATTACATAAAAAATAGTCTTTCTATTACTAGGTCTATTCTCATGTGTCAAACGTTGTATCTGAATTGATACCTCTCCATATATTAAGTACTTGAAGGTCTAGGGGGAAAATGGTTCGAGCTGCGGTTACCAAATATGCATTAAGTATATAAAGACGTTGTATATTCAAAAATCTGCAGTTAACCAAAACACTACATCCAAACATGGGTGCTAATTTCAGTCTACCACAAAGTCTTTACAAAATGCATACACTACATCAAAAGTTATACCATTCTTCTAATCCACAATTTGTTAGAAGATGCATGTTACTATCTCCTTCCTTGTTTTGGTTTTTTTTTTTTTTTTTTTTTTTTTTTTTTTTTTTTTTTAATATGCAATGATTATAAGGTCACAATAATTTTTAAAATATATTTCACAAACCGCCAATATAAGTTTTAATTTTTTTTTTTTTTTAAAGTAATATCAATGGTGTACCTAGATAAAAACCAAGACATACCTACCAACTCCACTTTTATGAAAAATGTGAAATTTATTGTCTGTACTATTTCTTTTGGATATGTATCTGTAAATTGAAACTCTTGCCCGCTTTGCACACTTGTAATCTACCACTCTGTATTCTCTCTTAAATTGACAGATGGTGCTTTAAAATATGTTTGCGCGTGATAGTCACGTATGCCTTAATAGATACATTTATAATAGGATAGAATTTACCTCCTAATAATTTTGGAGAAACATTCCTCAAAAATAGTACGTGGCAGTTGAAATGATCATTCACGTGTAACTTTATTCATATGACAGTTTTAATAAGTAATGTAACTTGTTTATATAATAAATGTAAATGATTTTATGAATAGATACATAGTGGGTAGAAGGAGATTCTACCAAACCGGTTTGGAGGAAAATTTTGCCCTTTATAGTAACACTAACAACAAACAACAATACCGCAGCATGCATTGTCTTTGCAATTCTCTTCTGGTTGGTATTATTATACCAGTAGGTTTAGATACACAAATTTTAATTTTTTTTCCACAACTCTTAAGGTAAAAAGTTATTAATGATAGATAATAAAATGTTATTAGTACTAGACATATGAAAAAAATTGTAAAAATCGCGGGAAAATTTGTGGCTAAAGCACTAATCTTTATCGTACCCCACTTAAATATTAGACAAACAAAGGATGTTTTAGGGTAGAAAATTAATAATAACAAAAATGATTAGATGTCTTTAGAGTAATGCTAGGGATAATATTGGTTTTACTATATAAGTTTTACAAATTGATTTATCACTAGTCCTAAAAAAATAATTTCAGACATCTGGTTATCAAGTTATTGAGGTCACCCCCTCTCTCCTTGTGTGTTTGTTTCTTTAAAAAAAAAAGATTAAGTATCTGACTTTGTTTATGCCTCGTTCTTTCTTAAAAGTTTACTATGGATTTTGAGTGAAGTTTGTGGTATGTTTTCGTATTAGAAACCCAACCTCTCTCTCCTGTGTGTTTGTTTCTAAAATTGAAAAAAAAAAAAAAAAAAAAAAAAAAAAAAAAAAGAAGAAGAAGAAGAAGTAAATATCCAAAATTTCTTAAGAGAGTGTTATGTGTATTATAATTTACTCTATTCTCCCTTAAAAGTGTACCCTGGTTTTTGAGTTGATTGTAGTGTGCCTTCGTTTTACTTAAAACCCCATCTACTCTCATCTGTGTTTATTTCTCAAAAAAAAAAAAAAAAAAAAAAAAAAGGTTGTTGAGTTGACACCAAATACATTCATTGCCAGATCAATCTGTAAGCCTTTTATAGTAAATGGGTAGCAACTTCAATAGTTTCCTTGTATATTTTACTACTAACATTTTAGTGATTGTTATTTGTTAGTCTGGACTTTCTTCACGTCATGTTTAAATCTCAGAACGATTTTTTACTGTGTTTTCAGTGAAGTGGGCATGTGGTAGTCATTGGAGTCGTTTTTGGTATAGAAATAGAATATGTGAAGTTATAAATTTGCACTCATTTTATTTTGTTCCCATTCATTAGGAGGCTTCATATCTTAGTTCTTTTAATTATTTCTGCAACATACATAAACCGAAAAGGACTGCTATTGCTTGAAATTAGAAGAGAAAAACATAACATTACTGTATAGAACATCACTGTATAGAGAAATTTATGGCCAAACATGTATCAGACATAAAAGCCATAAAAGGAACCTAACAACATGCCTATTAGATCAAACAACAAAACTAGAAAAGAAACTACTCCAATATAAGGAGAGAAAAAGTAAGGCCATTCTTCGGATGATAAAGTAAGGCCATTGTCTGGATCATAAGGCAATCCTGCATCACTTCCAACACCGCTACCTCCAAATAGTTTCTGCTACAAAGCATAAACCAAAAGAGACAAGAACAAAACTGTTACATAACATTGAAAGAGAGAAACATACGACTGCAATAGAGAAAATTCATATATGAATGAACATAATCACTGACCTTTTAGATCTAGGATCCAAAATCTAAGGATTGAAAAAGTGAGCTTGCCATGGTTTGGTGACATCATAAGGCAGCCCTGCATCACTTCCAGGCCCAGTAATGCTCCTTTGTTGCCATGATTTGGTGACATCATAAGGCAGCCCTGCATCACTTCCAGGTCCAGTACTGCTTCCTCCATAGTACCCAGGCAGCCCCATGTCACTTCCACCTCCTCCAGATCCAATGTTACCTCCATGAGGCATCATGCCAACCCCCATGTCACCTCCAGCAGCACCACCTCTCATATTCCCATGATAAGGAAACCCCATCCCCATATTATTTCCTCCACCTGTGGCTCCATAATTCCCATGAGGGAGCTCCATGTGATCATTCACATTCACACCACTGTTGACTCCATAATTCCCATAAGGCAGGACTCCCATCTCACTTCCTCCAGTACTACTAGCACCTATAAAATTCCCATAAGGCAACCCCATCTCAATCCCACCTCCAGTTCCTCCATAGTTCCCATAAGGTATCGGCCCCATGTCACTGGCACCACTAGGACCACCAATATATGAATTTGGTGGTAGCCCCATGTCACTCCTAACACTGCTGTTACTGGCAGCAACTTTTTTTTCATGTTGTCTTATCATTTCAACAAACCATGGTTCCCACATGTAAGACTCTGTGGGAGCCCTACCCTGCTCAGCACCGGTACTGCCACCTGCTCGGCCTGTGTCATCCGAATCAGGAGGTGGAGGAGGCATAGAACCTGGAGCACCAGAAACCTGCTGGAAATAATCCATCCTTTTCCTGTTCTCCTTGATCTTCTCCTCCAGCATCCACGCCAAACCTGTCATTTCAAACAGTTCAAGTTCTGCCAATCCCTTACCTTGATCTACTTGGTGCATGAGATGCCCCATCTCCATTTCTTTGTTCTTCCTCTGTTGTTTCCGCAGCTGTTCTTGCGTTTTGGTTGCCCTCTCACGGAGATAAGTCTCTTGGTTCATCATTTTCTTGTGCCTCTCCATTTCTGGCACGCCCTGGAACCTTGTCAGCAGTTGTTGCACCACCTGGCGAGAGGGCCAAGCTGCTGGCTCCTCATTGTCAGGGCCATAGATGACGACAAAAGCATTCACACCACAGAGGGTGGTCAGCTCACTCACTTTTTTCAATAATCCCACCCTCCTTTTTTTGAAACTGGCTTTCCTAGCACTATCATTCACAATCCACATAAGTTTGACCTTCTTCCTTGTCATGGTTACTTCTTTGAAGGCGAGATCACTCATGCTCCAACTCCACCAACCCAAGAGTATATATAGGGGGCATGATATGGGGTAGAATTGGAATACAAGTAAATAGGAGGGTCAGGACATTAAAACTGAATTTGTGTATAGGTTAAAAAATCTATAACTCTAGATTATATGTGATTATGATGTATTAGTAAGGTAATTAATTTTGATGCTGGCTGAGGTAGAAAATTCATTGTTCTTTAATGCTAGGTTTTTAAAGTATAGCTGGACAATTACCAGGCCTTTGGTTTTTTAATTGCTTGAATAAAACCACACACAACCTTGATTGACAGAGGTAAGATCAGTAAGTAAAATGGGATACAAATCTAATCTAATGATCATCAACGTTGATTTCAAATAGGGACCATCCAATGGACTGAAGTGGTTCGATGTAGATTTGAAAACTAATCTTAACTGTCCATTTCCATTCATGGGTTATGATTATATAGCATATTGATCGATCAATTTCATGAGGGCTAGAGCCTAGCTTTCTATGATGCGCTGCAGCCACGTGCTACGCTTTCTCAGGATAAGACCATATTTATAATCTAAATCCCTTACAAATATGCATACTGACTGAATTTTTTTTTTTTCTTGAAAAGTAAATCAACTTACTTGGATTTTTCTAATAAGAGCTTTGACTTTTATTCAACAGAAAATATCAAAGGTAATCTTATGAGATGCAATTCACAAATGCACATTAACTCATGCATTTGAAATTAGAATCTATCTAGATATGCACAGATAATTCATGTTGATATTTATCTTAAGGTCGCTTGCACATTTAAGTTACATACTTTTTAGAGGGCATGAAAATCAAGAGTGTAGTAGAAATTTTGTTAAAAGCTTGATGTACATTGTGTAGCATAAATTACATTTCTATTACATTCTCATAAAAGGCATTCATAAATATGAAATACTGTAATTGAATTGGAAACATCTGTAATTTTCATAACAGTGACAAATTCTGCATAAAACTTGGTAATAAAGTTGAGGTTGGAAACTTTTGTGTTGTTAAAGAGTTAGACAAAGCCTTGAAGTAAATAATGAATCTAAGTTTCCAAAAATCTAAAATTCTAAATCCATTATGTTACAGAGGTATGAATTCATCCCAAAGAACATTTAATTGAACTACTCCTTAGATTGTGCTCCTTTCTATTCTTACCTCAATCCCTTTTGTTTAACCCCTTCTTTACCATCTTCTTTTCTAGTTTCTATTTGCATATCATATTTTTCATTTTTGATGAGCTAAAGTGATGGTTTATCTATGTATATATATCTTCAACAATAGTATGCATATAAATGCCTTATTGGGAACCTATATATGCATTGGTTTCTTCTACCCTAGTTTATGATTACAATAAGAATACACGTACACATGTTACATAATTTACTCTTTGACAGAAGAAAATGTAACAGAAATAAACAAATTTTCAGCCATGGGCTACTTTCAAATCTCATTTCAACTTAAATCATTTGTCTGATTAAAGAAAACAATACACAGATATGCAGTAATATGTTTACTATGCTTTTCTTGCCCTGCAATTGCAGCTCATAAAACTAAGGTTAACTTAGCTTTATGAGTATTTTCATGAAACTTCTGTTAAGAAATAATTGCTTATGAGATTACATATAATATAAATTTTTTTTGCCATCAAGTTGAAGAAACTAGAAATCATTTATAGTAAACATGACTAGTGTTTGTAATAACTATAAATTTTATCTAAGTGAAAGATATTGGACCAATTTAGTATCAACCTTGAAAGTACATAACATTAATGCCAAAAATAAAGTGCAGAAGCACATAAGTGAGACTGACTTTGGAGTCATATTCATTTAAGACAATCTTGTCGTCATATGCACGTGGAATTGATGTGATTTGGATTCATTGCAGGAGATCTATCCTTCAACTAAAGATGGAATGTAAGTGACGATCTTGTCGTCATATGCACGTGGAATTCATGTAACTTGGAATCTTTCAGGAGATCTCCTTTAACTAAAGACAATATAAGTGAGTGATCAATCCATTCAAGGTAAAATACTTGAAACCTATGCTCATATACATACACAATAAGGTATTTTATATGCATACTATTTTGAAGATATATATACAGACATAAATGATCAATTTAACTCTTCAAACATGAGAATATGATACACAAATAGGAACCAGAAAATCAGATGGTAACAAAGGGATTATGATAAGAGTACACATACACATAAAAACACATGTTAGATGCTTTACTCCTTTAACAGAAGAAAATGTAATAGAAAGAAACAAATTGTCAGCCATGGGCTACTTACAAGTCTCATTCCCACTTCAATAATCTGTTCTGATTAACGAAAAATTCACAGACATGCACTAATACATTTAGTCTACTCTTCTTGCCCTGCATTTGCAGCTCATGTTATATCTAAGGTTAATTTAGCTTTATTAGTATTTTTGTGAAACTTCTGTTAAGAAATAATTGCTAATGAGATTACATATAGTATAATATTTTTTTCACCAAGTTGAGGGAACAATAGATCATTTATAATAAACAGAAATAATGATTGTAATAACTAAAATTTGATTTAAGTTAAAGATTTAGGATCAATTTAGTATCAACTGAAAGCACATAACATTAATGTCAACATTATGTACGGAAGCACATAGGTGAGATTGGTATTGGAATCATATTCATTTAAGACAATCTTGTCGTCATATGCACGTGGAACTGGTGGGACTGGGATTCTTTGCAGGAGATCTATCCTTTAACTAAAGATGGAATTTAAGCATGTAACCTGGTTTCTTTACAGGAGATCTATCATTTAACTAAAAATAAAATTTAAGTGAGAGATCAATGCATTCGAGGTAAAATACTTGTTATCACTACTAACAGAAAAATGGTAGATTAAGGACAAAATTGGAACTTAAAACTTAATATTGGCCGGCTGCATGCATAAGAATGCCTATTACCGGACTAATAGCAATTGTTTTGCAGCCATACCTTGAGTACCCCATATCACTGTGTTTCAACTGGCTCAAGTTTGGTCATTAAAAATAATAGTTAAATTGGGAACCAAATGAAACGCTTCATTTGGTATAGATGCAATCATCCAAACTATTTGATGGGAAAATTGATGATTCCTAGTAACGGGATTGACATTACATCTGTACATATAGCATACGGAGGAAAATAAATAAACTTTTATTTATTTTTGGAGCCTTTAGTTTTCCTACAATGCTAATAATGCTTTGTCTGGTTAGAGGCAAGCTAGCAAGAGGATGCCTTGTACACAAAAGACAATAACAGGAATTGGGGTAAAGCAAAGTGATTAACTCCTGCTCTTAAGAATTAGAATAGGTCCCTCCATGGAATGACAATCCACAGCAAAAATGTCCCTTTAATTTCGCCTTCTATCTCCTTTATTTGGGGCACATATTTTCATAACTTGTTACTTTATTTATTTATTATTATCTTGCTCTCAAGTCTGCTCTTCTGTATATTTATATGTGGAACTAGTTTCGTTCATCCTTTGATTTTATGATTTAAATTTTCATCAGAAAATATACTCATGGAAGCAATGCAGCTCTAGCAAAATGGAAATAGGAAATCAATCCATCACAGACAAGGAAAGCACTTTCAGATAAATAAAAGGAAATTATTATTAGGAGATGAGTGTTACATGCTCAGGAACAAGAAAGAAACAAATAAACATACTCTTCTTTTTCATTAAAGGAAAAAAAAAAACCAATTCTTCATCCCAAAAAAGAAATAAAAGAAAAGGAAACATATGTGATTCACCATTTTTGCATTTGACTTTATAAAGTTCTTATTAGCATTTCTCAGTTGTTTTGGCCATTCCAGATGGAAGCAATTTCAATAGAGGCTTGATGATGATCGAGCATGGTAACTAACTCAGGAGCCTAGCTTTTCCTCTTCTTCCTCTTTTGGTAGGTGGCCTAATTTACTTTCAGAGAGGAAGAGAACTGATGGCTGAGGCAGAGTTTGATACTAAACTAATCACCTTAGAAGGAGATTTGTTTTTCCTATTAATGAACAATAAAATGTAATTGCAAACTCTACCAAAGTAAGTAAAAGGAAATCCAAGTTAACGGTGGACATTATACTAAGCCTTTCCTACATGCAATCTTCACTTTACCTGGACTGATTGCCAATCTGTATGATTATGTATAATGTATTATATTATCCTATTTAAATTCTTAGTTTACAGAATTAATCCAGTCTTTGCCCCTATCCATGCAGAGGAAACAATATTATGTACCCCATGAATAATATCAATGCCTCACCTAGGCTGGTTGCCATGAACAGATTACAGGTTATGAGGATTACAAAGAACTGATATCTAAAACTCTAGATATCCTTTCACCTGCCAGTTTGATCTTTATTTCCTGGTTAATCTTCTAATTTTTGCTTATAATCGATACACCCCTGCAATTGCAGCGACATAAAAGTGATGTTCAGCTTGCTTAAAGACCGTTGAGCAACCTTCTCTCGAACAAAATGGAAATCAATAAGCATGGTCACAATCAAACGTGAGTACAACCTTCTCTTGAACAAAATGGAAATCAATAAGCATGGTCACAATCAAACATGAGTACGGGTATGATACTGTAATATGACAAATTGGTATACGGTATATTAATTAATTATTAAATATATTTTTATTTATATTTTGTGTATATTGTTAAGCATTTATTTTTTATATATTGCTAGACAAATATTAATTTAAGAGCAATAATGGATAATAAATTGACTCTGGCCATTAAATGATGTTCAGAATACAATCATTACTTCTTCTTTTTAAGTATAACCCATCAAATACTAACTAGGACCAGCATTTATTAATAACCAAATCTTATAATTTTTAACATTAAAAAATAGTATTAAACAAAGAATTAAAGTTAAAAAGTTCATAAAATAATTGCCAAAATTAAAATTTTTAATACTTTTTTTGGTCGGACATGTTGGGCACACGTAAGCAAAAGTGTCTAAGGAGTGTCCATGTTCGATATGTGTTCAACATGGACACACAGCCCATTCTGAAGTGTCTGTGCTTTGTAGCTATATCAACGCTATGTTAAGTTGAACTGATGTTAGTCACACCAGAGGTGGTTTAGAAAGAAACACATGCCCCATCTCGTGAAAGAGAAACTACAATTGGAGAAAGTTCAGCAGTTGTATGAGCTAATGCTCTACACTCAGCTTCAGTACTTGACCACGCCCGCTAGTCTCATAGGCTTGGCATGCAACATATTGGTTCGCTTGAGCACAGGGCCTAATCTCCTGGCCCAAAATTTTACAAAAAGAACCCCAGGCCTCAATTACTGGAAAAAAAGAAAAAATAAAAAATTCCTATGTGAGGGGTTTTGCATTTTTTTTTCCTTCCGCATCCTAGAAGTTCAATTTAGTTGAAATCCTAAACTGTTCCACAAAAAATATATATATATTAAAAAATTTGTCATGAGTTTACCGAGTAACATTGACAATTGATTTCCCTAGCAACTTAAAATTTTAATTTTTGTAAATCAGTCTTTCACATGGTAGATTATATTATTAACTGAAGTTGCAATAATGGAATTAAATAAATTAAAATTGATAAAATCTTACTTAGATTGATTGTGTACTAAAATGACCAAATTGCAAGTAAAATGGTTTTAAAATAATATAAAAAAGTTAAGTAAATGTTATTTAATTATTAATTAGGTATTAAAATAAGTCAACTTAAAATCATTGCCTTAAGCTTCAAAATGTCTTTGGGGCTTTGGGTTTGTGAGTTTATGATGATAAAATTTGTGAGGGTTGTTTGTATGAGTTGTGAGTATTGATTTATGTCGTTATTTGAGCAAGTGAAGAATATAGTGGTGTTGAAACCATAGAGGACCTTATTATGTGCGATAAAACTCATGAGGAGAAGAATATAATACTTCTCTCTTCCTACTTAATTTTTATAACATCCAAATTAGGGGATGAATATTTATTTCACCTCCCCCTACTAATTTTTAAAATATCCAAGCGAGGGAAAAAATTATCTATTCACCTCCCCCCACATATTTTTTAAATCATCAAGTAAAGGGAACGGATAATTATCTCTCTTCTACTTCCCCTTGTCCCTCTCCGATTTCCCTCCAAACTTCAAATCACACTACAAGTCTTGTCATAAGTGATTCATAATCAATACAGTGTGTTTGGAAGTTTAAATTGAGAGAAAAATATAGGATACAAGAATGAATTAGAGGAGAGAGAAGGAGAATGACTACCCTTTCCTCTTATTTGGATGAATTTAAAAATTAAGTTGTTCTAAAAATCACTAATAACTAATTTGGAGAATTTATTCTC
The DNA here is from genome assembly GCA_030820535.1 of Quercus parvula. Classification (NCBI taxonomy): domain Eukaryota; kingdom Viridiplantae; phylum Streptophyta; class Magnoliopsida; order Fagales; family Fagaceae; genus Quercus; species Quercus parvula. The sequence continues at coordinate 20,067,930 of JAUAME010000011.1, read as the reverse complement.
AAGAAAATCCAAAAACACCGAAAAGATGTTTTGGTGTTTGCATAGTGTTTTTGTGTTAGCATGTTTTCATGGGCTTGGGCTTGGGCCACGATTCTAGCTATAGAAAAGATGTGATGATTATCCAAAGGCTTATTAGTTTTCGACTCAACATTTCAACGACAGCCATCTGGTCCGATAGCCACAAAATGTTGGTCCAAAGTGAATAATGAGTTCACGATCGCAAGGCAGTCGGGGCAGCATCTCAAATTTGAGTTTGAGTCTTGTTAAGCTCCTCTGTTGGTTTAGCCACAAATTATCCACTCAGAAATGCTAGTTCATGATTTCACCCAAAAGTACAAATGAAAATGGGCCATGCCCAACCACGCCAAACTATCAGTTTGGGTATTCGACATAACCCTATTGCTGTTGTAAAGCAAATTGGGGACTTACCATTGGGCCTAGTTGGTGAGTCTAGATATTGGGCTTGAGACGATTTGTCCTCAGGATTGTCTCATTCAAGTTCAACAAACCATTGGAATTTGGAGGTGTGTCTATATGATTGATGGTCAAATGTAACACATGCTGCATGCTAATTACTCTATCCTTACCACTTAGGTTTGCCTTGTGGACTTGAACATGGGAGACATATTGAAAGTTTGTCGTTTACGGCCCTTAAGCGATTTCTCACTTGATTTAAGCCTAATTTTGCTCGTGAATTGTCAAAATAAAGAGAATTTCATGAGCTTTAATATAAGACCAAAATTAATCTGATTAAAAAATTAGCATTTAGTAAAATCTCAGCTAGATTTGGTCAACTCAATAAAAATTTATTGGAATCAACTCAAAAAGAAAAAAAAAAAAAAGGTTTGATCATTAAATTCATGAGATCAATGGCATCCAGGAATTTTTTTTATTTTTATTTTTATTTTTATTTTTTTTTTGAGGTTATTAAGAAACTTAAATTAAAAAAAATTTAATCAACAAAACACACACACAAATACATGAAGTTTTTACAATTTCTTTCTACGAGTTGTCATATTTTGAAATCATTACATGATAGTTTATTATCAATTGCCATTATCTATTGTCAATGTAGGTGTGACCATTTTATTTTGTTAAATTTATATAACATTTTTGTTTTTATGCAGTTGTCATTATCAATTTGTTATTGTTTTTATAAATTATTTACCCACATAACCACACTCAACCATACATAAACAATACATTTAACAATCACTAACTTTTTTTTCTTTCTTGAATCACTAGTTTTATATCAAAAAGTTACTTTATGTAGTTGTCATTATCTATTTGTTTTTGTTTTTATAAATTATTGACCCACATAATCACACTTAATCATACATAAATAATATATTTAACAATCACGAACTTTATTATTTTTTCTTTTCTTGAATCACTAGTTTTATATCAAAAAGTTATTATAACATGATAACAATATACACACATGTAACAAATCCTCCGTACTTCTTGGTTATTAAATTATATAAAGTTATATTATATTTATACTATACATTTACACATTAACTCACATCACAATTCACACAAATAACTTTATAACCAAAAAATAAAAAAAATGCACACAATTAGTGTCAAACACACAAGCATTCACATTTTATTCTTAGAGTCAGAAATACATAGAAATTAAGTCAGATATAAGATAGATGAGATGAGATGAGATTCATGAGAGAAAGGGAGAGTGATTTGTGATTTGTGTTATTAATTAGTTTTGGGATGAGCTGATCTATGTTCTTCGATTTTGGGCTAAATTGATTTGTGATTAGGGTGTGTAAGATTTAAGTCAGGGTGTGCAAAAATATTTTTAAAGGTAATTAAATTAATAAAAATATTATATATATATATATATATATATTTATATTTATTCCAAGTCAGGGGGTTCATTTGAACCCCCTGAAGACTGAAGTACAAGTGCAGCCGACCCTCATGAGATCCTTTGATTCAAAACTGAAATCTCCATCAAATCATTTCATTTCCTTGTTTATCCAACTATCATTATTATCATTCAAGTTTGCGCTGGGTAGGCTTGTGCTATAAAAGGGTGTAAGGGGTCTTTGGGAAGGATCACCTTTTGTCATATTATTGATATCAATAAAACCATTTGGTTTTCAGAGTTACTTCGGTGTTCTTGTTTCTTCTTATTTTCCTTGAAGTGGATTGACAACCCACATAACGGAGTTAAGTTGTAAAGCTATTTCTTATTTCCCGTATATTTCCATTGTTTAGTTTTGCAGAAGCTTTGGGTCAGATCTGTCCCGCATCAATGGGCAAGAATAGTAAGAGAAAAGTATGGCAATGGAGATCAATTTTGAGCGAGAGTGACTTATTATTGAAGAAATGAATGTGTAGAAAAATAAAAGTGCGTTTGGTAGACTGTAATATAATAGTTATTCCTATAGTTTAGCTATTCAATAGTTTGATTATGTTTTTATTACAAGAATAATCATTCCTTATGAATAGTCATTCTTTAAAATGAGAAATAACTATTTATCTCTAAAGGGTTGTAATAGCTGTTCCTTAGAAGATATATTAATTTCTAAAATTAATATATATCCAAATAAGTAAAATTTCCATATGCACATAACAATTATGAAAATAAAAAATCATAAAAAAATAACTAATCTGTCTTTCAAATTTTTTTTTTTTTTTAAAATTTATTTTTTAAGAAATATAATTATATGAGTAAGATATCTCCTAAAATATATCTTAAATTTGATTTAAAATGCTTTCATTCCATTGTCTTTAGGATTCCATTATTGTGTTGTTACCAAACAAATGAATAATAATAATAAGTATTACATTACATCATTTTTTATTTCGTGTAATACCTATTCTTATTCCTATGTAATTACCGTTACAATTTACCAAACGTGTCCTAAGTAATGGAGTGTGTATAGAAGTTGAGAATGACTTATGGATCCCTTCTTTGCTGGGTACAAACCATCACCTAGACAAAACACTTCCATATTTGTAAATGAGTTTTACTAACGTATGCCTTAAGGGCATATATTAGTAGACCATTTTAGAAAACATTTTATAGAAAAATGAAAAAATAATTGACTAATTTAACAGCTTTTTCAATTTCTCATAAAATTTTTCCTAAAATGGATGATTAATGTATGCTCTAACTTGCTAACCATTTGTAAATTGGGTCTCTATCATGATTTTGAACAATCCTAGAATATGGGATCGAATAAGAGTATCGAAAGTATGGCCTGTATTGGAACTAAATTGGGAAGCTCATGACTAACTGTAATTGTATGGAAGATTATTGCTTGGATATACCACCAACCAGGGATGTCTTAGGCACAAGGTTCACAATAAAAGACTGGAAGTGTTCGATATACAATAGTAAGAGCATCTCCAATGGATTCTTTAAAGCCAATTTTAGAGAAAAAAACACCCCCAAAACTCACTCCAACAACTTCTTCATCTCCATTTTTTAGATTAGAATTGCTACGGTGCTTCTCTACAAGTAGAGAACACTGTAGTGTTTACTGTTCACACTTCAAATGTTTTTTTTTTCTATTATAATAATCAGCTATTGAATAAAAAAATATTGGAAGATGTGTAGTTGTTAAAAAAAGAATAAATAATAAATAAAGGATGAATGAAGAAATAATATTTAAATGAGATGGAAAAAAGGATAGAGAATTTGTTGGAAAATGTATTTGAAAAAGTAGGTAGGTAAAAGCTAAATATTCACTGTCCAAACAGTACAAAAATTTGGATAAGCTGTTGGAGATGCTCTAAAGAGTCTATTATTCATCGATTTGTGTCATGCTCTGTAGCACGAATAGTTCATCTCAGAATGGCAAATACGAGTACACGCCTTAAATATCAACACGCCAAATGACTGAGTGAGTGGACAAGCTTACTATCAATGGAAATGTCTACTGCAAACAGTCACACTTAGTTTTTTGGGTGAAAATAGTCAAATACCATGTTTTGGCAAAAATTGTGGCAATCTAGCACTGTTTTGGAACTAATTAGTAATCTACCACATTTTTAGTACTCGAGTTCTAAATGGTACTTGAGTTTAGTAAACTCAAGTTCGTAGTGGGCATGCCATCATGGCGCTGGCTGAGCTGGATTTTGGGCATTAAAAATTGCCACCTAGTACTCGAGCTTACTAACATCAAGTAATGTACATCCTAAACTCGAGTACTATGTAATTTTACATACACAGTACTCGAGCTACTTAAAATCAAGTATGGCTCAGGTTTTTAGCTTCTGAATTCCCACCTTACTCGAGTTCATGGAACTCGGGTTTGGCTTAGGTTGCAGGGTCACCATACTCGAGTTCATTGAACTCGAGTTTGGTTGAATCTCACTCACCATTCCACTTTCTATCAATACTCACTGTTTCACTATCTCTCAATCTCCCTCACTCAATGTTACTCCCTCACTCAGTGTTACTTTCTCAATCTCACTCTCAGTCTCCCTAAGTCTCTTAATCTCCCTTTCACCATCTCAATCTCATTCTCAGTCTTCCTTCAAAGTGACTCTAACCTTCAATCCAAAGCTTCCCTTTAAAGTGTTTATTAAAATCAAACTCTCTCTCTCTCTCTCTCTTAACGTTCCAGAGGCAACACCTTTCACCGTCGTTCTCAAATTCGCCGCTGAAGAGTTCAAAGACCGACGCTATGATGCACATCATATACTTTCAACTTCTAATTGTGAACTGCCATACCAATTTAAAAGATCATGCTTGTAGTTTAGACACCCTGCCCATTGTAATGCCATGATACTGTTTACCTACTAGGCATAAACACATCCAAAACAAATGGCTTCACTTTACTCTAATGCAATTCTCTTTCTTTTAAATTTGCCAATAAACTATAACACAAATAACACTTTTTTCTTCATCTAGTAGTTCATTGAATCTGCTTGTAAGGTATATAGCCACTCTCTTTTCAATGAAATTCAAGCTTATAAAAGAAATTTATTAAAGAAAAAGAAAGAAAAAGTAGGAACTCAATTATGTGAATTTTCCTTATGTGTCATGCTCCTTAAAAAGAGAATTAGAATGTTTATGCTTTGCATTCGACCTAACGGACCAGTAGTCACTTAATGGACCATTAATCACCTTTAATTTATGCCAGATATGGATCCACATCGAGCAGGACCCTCTGTAGATACTCTATTGACGAGGCAGGCTGTGCATCATTCAAGTTTGCTTTGGGATGCTCCTTGAGGTATGCACTTGTCCAAAATCGTAGTCAATATATGTAGTAGAAAGATTTTTGGCATTTAAGTTTGAAGCGTAATTATTACATGCTTAATGAATGCTATTATTAATACTGAGCTGCTCCGTTTGCAGGAAGTGCTAGGTGTACTGACTTGTCATCACCAAGAGAAATGTCTACTTGAAGGTGGGTTAGATCCATGGATTGTCGCTTATATCACAGATGCAAGGTTAGATGGGCTACTTCGGGTCCAAATATAGACCTTGATCATGCATTGATCACGGCATTGGTGGAGAGATGGCGGCCGAAGACACACTCATTCCACTTACCCCACGATGAGATGACCATCAAGCTACAAGACATGGAGGTTATAATGGGGGTACCTATAGATGGCTTGCCAGTAGTGGGATTTACCAGTACTAATTGGGGCAACCTCTATGCCAAATTGCTAGGCCATAGGTCGCCGAACAAAGCCATCGGTGCTAGTGAGAACATCGCAATGCTGTGTAGGCCGAGGGTGAAAATGTGTTGGCTCGAGTCACAATTTAGTGATCCTATCCCAGCTGACGCCATTGACTTGCTTATGCAGCAATATGCGCGGTTTTACATATTGGAGATGTTGGGTGGTATGTTGTTTATAGACAAGTCTGGAGAACAACTCTTAATCATGTATCTATAGTTTTTCAATCCAATCAGCAATGGAAAGAATTTTAGTTAGGGTAGTGCAGCACTAAGCTGGCTATATAGACACCTTTGTAATGCATCAGAGAAGACAACCAAGCAGATTGGCGGTGCACTGCTATTGGTGCAGTTGTGGGCGTGGGCGAGGTTTCCAGACATATGTCTTGTGATGAGGCATCCACACTAGGCATTGCCCCTAGGTCCACTTGCTGTTAGGTATGTAGGCTCTTAGACAGTTACCGTTTTACATTTCCGCATTAACTTTTTCTCATGGGAATTATGTAAGTAACTTATATGATGAAGGTTATGTCTATGTTGTTTGCTAGATGGAAAGGGGCTAAGTGCACAACTGACCATCCAATGCACGTCCTACGCGACTATCGTATGTCGCTTGCTTCGCTACGACCAAATTAGGTATCGTGCCTTTGTTGGGGACCACTTTGGCATGTAGTTGTTCTACTTACAATTAGCTTTGGAATGAATAAACATTTTTTATTTTGGAGTTAAATATTTTTGGCATGTATTGTTCACATTCGTTACACATTTTTTCTAATTATATTGTTAACACGGTTGTTTGTATTTATTGGATCATTGCAAATGGTCTAGGAGCCATACAAGTCTGTTTTGGGTTCCCTACCCGCATATTGTACGGTAGGCCAAATGGGGCTATATGATGGTGAGATGCATGATTGTATGTTTAATGAGTTGAAAATTATGTTTTGCATTCGGGCTATATCAAATTATGTTTCGGTTGTTGAAGCTGTTGGTTTTTAGACCCCTTAAAACAATTGGATTAACCTAGGAATTTAGCCAAGTTGTTACTTAGTCAAATTAATTAAATCTAGGTTAACACAATTAAATAATCATATCAAGTATAGCAGCGGAAATATAAAGAACACAAAGATATGATCACCCAGGAAACCAAACCGGTAAAAACCTGGGGAGGATTTAACCTATCTATCCTCAAGGTAAACCTTAATCCACTATCTTGAAAGAATTGAAGTTCATACAATAAGACTTACAAGCCCCTATGCTCGACTTCTTATTGCTAGCCACCAGTAGAACTTACTGACACGACCACGTGCAAGCTTCGAATCCACGGACTCCTTCTTTCTTGGATTCACCACCAAATACAAGCACACCCTCTTGTGTTTTCTTTAAGCTTCAATGGCAGCAACTGGAATGATCATCAAGGTGTAGAAAAATCTTCTCCTTGAAAACCCTAAGTTTATGTGAAGGAAACCTCCTCAAAGATCTCATAAGAGATTCACATGAACCGCAATATGAGCAACACAAAAACGTGGCTAGGGTTTCCCTTATATACCTAGGGTAAATTAGAAACCTAAACCAATTAAAACTCTTTAGGGCTGAGTTGGAAAACCTATTTAAAAAAACGTCAGGTACAATTTTCGATTGATCGAGCCTAAGCTTCGATCGATCGAAATGTACTGAAACTGTTTTTTAAATAGCTTAGTATTACATTCCAACTTTACAACTAAGAACCAACTTTGAGCACTTCTAAAACAGCTTAAATACATTGTTTTGATCATGGTTTGCCAACAATACAAATTAGGATTCTAAATACATAAAACCTAAGTCTTTAAAACCTAACAAACTCCCCCTTTGGCAATCCGTGACAAAACATAACTTAAATAGCTCAAAGTTTACAAGTAAAAGCCCTTTACAAAATAATGCTCAAAAACACAAATTCAATCTAACTACTATCCATCAGTTGCAAGAGTAGACAGCAGCTCAAATGAATCAACTTGTATATTTCCTAAAACACTTAAACAAAATGCATAACAGCATGTGTGGAAAAAATACAAGTAAAGAAAAATAAAAATCTTGACTTCAAACACAAACAATAAAGACATATAATAATGAAGAACTCATAATCATAAATCAATAAGAAGTTTGAAACAAGAACCACAAAATATACTCCCCCTAACATGTATAACCCAAACAAAAACAATGTGGCAAGAGCTAAAAGATAAAGTACAAAGTGAAGCACCTAGATACAATCTAAACAACTCCACAAGCTCCAACCAAACAAAAATAAAGTCTCCCCCTAAAACAAAAACAGGTACAAAGAATGCCAAAAACATCTCTCTATGTACTCCCCCCTTTTGTGACGAAATGCCAAAGGGCAATCAAAATCCATCATCAAAAGGAGGTGGTGATGAAGAACTCCGAAACCATGCCAAATCTGCTCACAGACCTCTAATCTCATCCAAAATGTCCACCAAAACCTGTCCTTAAGCCGCCTGAATGGTCAAGACATGATCCAACGTACGTCGAATGTCGGAATCATCCGAAGTAGTCGGTGGAGGAACATCAATAGCAGCAGCACCACCAGAAGTCTCAGCAGCACCTGTAGAGGAGGGAGGAGGGGGGACACTACTAGAGGATGCACCACGAGAGACCGAAGGATCAACTCTCAAATGAGCAGCCCTCTGACAAAGGAAAGTGGCACCTAGAGGACTAACAACATGGACAGGCTCACTAGAGGGAAAGTCAGCTAGACCTAAAAACAAAAGTATCCTATGAATGAAAATAGGATATATAAGCGCATGTCCTACAGCAGAACTCCTATGAACTTCGTTCAAAGAACGAAGGAACAAGTAAGGAAAATTGATAGAAGCACCAGACATAAACGCATTAAGAAACACACATCGCTCCAGAGGGATGGTGTGGAGATGAGAAATGGGCCACAAGGAATGACAAGCAACTCGAAGAAACAGATATGCGGTCTCAGTAAGCGCAGAAGACATGATCCGAGGATCAGAACCCTACTGGATAGATGATTCAGTAATGTGTGACATGACCTCATCAATAGGAGGTAACTCATCATAGGGATAGACCGGATCAGTGACAATCGGAACCCCAAGAGCCTCAGCCACTACCCTAGGGGTAATGGTGAACTCCTCACCTCGTATCCAACTCCGAACAATGGTGTTGGAATCATAGATGTGACATGTAAGGCTAGAGAAGAACTCTCTAATCAAAGCAGTCAGGGGTGGATGATCTATCTCAAAGAGTGACAACCAACCTCTAGACTCAAGATTAGCCTTAATGGCTGGATCAACCTCATCAAGAATCACAGAACGCTCAGCCCAAATCTTACGTTTACTATTAAGTTTCTTATAGGTCTCACGCGCACGCTCATTCCTAAACAACTAAACCCTAGGAGGAGACACAGCAAGGGTAAAGGGAACCCTATTAGCTCTAGTCTTCCTAGGCATGGTGCTAGAATAAGGAACAAGAGCACAAAAAAAAAGGGAAAAACAACAAAAACAAAACCAAGGGCAGACTGCAAGTTAGCCAAAAAATTATAGACCAAGAAGAACTATATGATGCATGAACATATTAAATGATATGATGCATGAGCTAATGCAGAAAATTAGGTCCAAATTTAGTTTAAATTCACAAAATTGGCTTGAGTATAGAGTTTCTAACAAAAACCCAAAAAAAATTCAACCACTTGTTAATTTTTCAAAAATAAAGTGATTAATTGACCATTACACAAGTTAGAAAACTAATTAGAATGATCAATTACATCAAAACAACAAGCCAATTTCAACTCAATTTAACAAAATCCCTAAATCGGACTCAAGCATAAACCCTAGAATTTTCAATTTTTCACAAAGCCACAAATTGATCAAATTAATCAATACCAATCATGAATATAACCATATCCCAGCAAAACCCATTGATCAATTTCAGAAAACAAGCCTTGAATCATCAAAAATCCCAAAAATAGAGAGGTCCGAAAATATCCCTTAAATGCATGAAAAAATGCATGAAATTATGAAAATAAACCAAAAGGGAGGGATAGAATGGTCTTACCGGCCTTGAGAGAGAAAACCCTTGCAAAAATTTTGGAGGAAAACGACAAAAAAATTGTAGAGAATCCTTGCCAAGTCGGAGAGAGAAGAAAAGTTGAAAAACTTTTTGAAAATGATGTTTTTGATACAGTCAAAGAACTGTTTTAAAAAACCTAAAATACGATCTTCGATTGATCAAAAAACAGGTTCGATCAATCGAACCAGGCAGAGGCTCTCATAAATTTTAAGGCAAAATTTCGATTGATCGAAAAATAGATTGGATCAATCGAAATTCTGGAAAAACAGCTTTTTGAGAGAAAAACCAGATTTTTTGAAAACTTACCTCAAAGCATTGAATTTAACAAAACAAATGCATGAGTATGAGATGAAATGCTCTCCCAAAAACAAGATTTAAACCCAATTTTCTAGAAATTTAGATTTTAAACAATCTCCCTCAATTTTTAAAGCAATAAAAACAGTTTTTGCATAAAACTCAAAGTAATTTTCAAATGTGGTTGGTCAGACCATAAACACACACAATTCCATGTACAAAGTTTAGCAAAGAATAACTTGTGTTGTGTGTGCGACTAGCAAAAACTTAAGAAATCAATCACAAAGTCTACACAATTCATCACATAGAATTTTAAAAGAGACTATCACCTAAAGAGTTACATCATATAACTCCCACATCTCCTAGAACATAAGCTTGCAATCATGTAAGTTTCTTGAATTTTGCCTCATAATATACACACCAATTTTTCATTTAAGTGATTTGGCATTCAGCCTAATAGTACACAACAATTTTAATGTAAGAGATTTATCATTTAAATCGAGGCTTCACCTTATGTTCTTTTTGTGCATGTGCTACACTTTCTCGAGTACAAAATCTTATGATATACACTAAGATGTTCATGATTGGCTAGTGCACAGTGGTGAGATGGTTATTTATGCCTTTCTCAAAAGGATCAAGTCCGACAGTCAAACAACATGTGACTTCAAGATAAAGACAAAGTGATAAACACCATAAACATCTTTCTCCCACAACATGTTCAACAAAGCTTTCACTAGTAAAGTGCAATAGATAAGCTCATCAAAGCTAAACAAAGTACAACAAAACATGTCATTTGAAAATAAATTGACCAACCTTGTTTTCAAAAACAAAGAGAATAGTGCAAGAACAATAATGTGCTTCCTTTTTCTTTCCTTTCTTTCCCCCTTTTTTTTTTTATATTAAAAAAAAACACCTAAAATGAAATGCATGAATGTAATGCAATGCAAATCATAGAGACAAAAAAGAAAAACACAAAAACCAAAGAACAATGGTCACAAAAGAAAAGCAATGAAGCACAAAGACCATGTCAGAAAGACTCAGTTAGATTGAGTCTTTTGCATCCAAAACTTTTTAGATGCACCACGAGCATTGGAGTTTGTATTCACATTAGAGTGATTTCCAACTCCAAGATTGGAATAAAGGTTGAACGCCTTTACCAATTCACCAATAAGTGCTATAGGATCTTGTGCTTGAGGTACTGGCACTTTTGGCTTATTTGCTCTCTTAGCAGCTTGCAGCTTGTAACAGTTTGGACGAATATGTCAAGACTTCCCACAAAAATGACACACCCAAGCAGGCTTACCATGCACCTTGTCCTTAGAAAGGGTAGACACCTTAGGTTTGGATTCTTTCAGATCAACCCTAATCTTCCTAGGTGATGAAACTTCAATGGGTTTAACTACCTCACTAACAGGAGGTTTGACAGTTTCACTCACAACTTCACTCACATAAGGTTCAGAAGAAGATGAAGGAACAAAGTGTGTGGAATGGGGAGCAGACACAGAGATGCTTTCAACATAACCTATACCAAATTTGTCAGAAGGAGACTTTTGAACACTTAACAGTTGATCAAGTTTAGAACTAGCAGATCTAGCAACAGATAAATCAAGTTCCAAAGATTTAACTTTATCAAGCAATAACATGTTCTCAGTTTTCACATTGTTCAAAAGTTCATTAGCATCAAACAGTTTAACAAGCAAATTCTTCTTATCAAGCTCAAGAGATTCAATCTTTTTCAAGCCAAGTTCAACACTCATAGCATCCTTTGCAGCAACTTTGCAAAGTTTATTGTAGGCCTCTTGAAGATCTGTATCTTCAGAGAGTTCCCCATCAGAAAGGTTCTCTTCAACAGATATGCTTTCACTCACTACAGCAGTAGCTGTAAAAGCAATGAAGTTTCCATCCTCGTCACATTCTGACTCATCATCAGAAACTTCACCGTCACTAAGGGTTACAGCCATAGCCTTACCCTTAAATTTCAAGTAAGTAGGACATTCAGATTTCATGTGACCATACCTTGACATCCAAAACACTGAGGACCCATAGAATTATTAGAAGATTGACCTACTTTTTCTTTAGGTTTATCAATATTGTTAACCTTAGTGGGATCATTCTTCCTAAAATTTTTAAGTTCAGCAGTGTTCACACCTCTTGCCTTTCTATTGTTATTTCTAAGAAAGTTTCTAAAGTTCTTGGCAAGGTAAGCAATCTCTGTAGCAGAGAGCTCATCATCAAATCCACCAACTTCAACATCATCAACTGACTTAAGAGCCATTGATTTGGATTTGCTTGTTTTGGGTAGGTCCAACTCATAAGACTGAAGAGATCCTACAAGTTCATCAACAAGAATGGAGTCCACATCCTTACTTTCAGTTATGGCAGTCACCTTAGGTCTAAAGTTCTCAGTTAAAGATCTAAGAATCTTCCTAAAAATTTTAGGTTGATCATAAATTTCACCCAAGTTATAAGCAGAATTAACAATATCATTCAGTTTAGCATAGAATTCATCAAAAGATTCATCATCAGACATCCTAATGCTTTCAAATTTTGAAGTTAATTGCTGCAATTTATTGATTTTGACAGCCTTTGTGCCTTCATGCACAGTTTGGAGGATATTCCAAGCAGTATGAGCAACCTCAACATTTGAGATTCTCTTAAATTCCTCCATAGAAACAGCGTTAAAGATATCATTCAGTTAAAGATCTAAGAATCTTCCTAAAAATTTTAGGTTGATCATAAATTTCACCCAAGTTATAAGCAGAATTAACAATATCATTCAGTTTAGCATAGAATTCATCAAAAGATTCATCATCAGACATCCTAATGCTTTCAAATTTTGAAGTTAATTGCTGCAATTTATTGATTTTGACAGCCTTTGTGCCTTCATGCACAGTTTGGAGGATATTCCAAGCAGTATGAGCAACCTCAACATTTGAGATTCTCTTAAATTCCTCCATAGAAACAGCGTTAAAGATAGCATTCATAGTCTTGCTATTAAATGTAGCTGCTTCTTTTTTAGAAGTTTGGCACTCACTAACAGGAGTAGTGGGCTTCTCCCATCCGTATTCAACGGAGTTCCAGACTCTCTCATCAATGGATTTCAGGAATGCTTTCATCCTTACTTTCCAATAAGCATAATTATTCCCGTCAAAGTGAGGAGGAATAACCAGAGAGTGTCCGTGTTCCATGACAACAGGGGTCAAGGATCAGCTCAAAGATCAAATGATCAAAAACAAGAGAGCTACCCGCTCTGATACCACTTGTTGGTTTTTAGATCCCTTAAAACAATTGGATTAACCTAGAAATTTTGCCAAGTTGTTACTTAGTCAAATTAATTAAATTTAGGTTAACACAATTAAATAATCAAATCAAGTATAGCAGCAGAAATATAAAGAACACAAAGATATGATCACCTAGGAAACCAAACCGGTAAAAACCTGGGGAGGATTTAACCTAACTATCCTCAAGGTAAACCTTAATCCACTATCTTGAAAGAATTGAAGTTCATACAATAAGACTTACAAGCCCCCACGCTCGACTTCTTATTGCTACCCACCAGTAGAACTTACTGACACGACCACGTGTAAGCTCCAAATCCACGGATTCCTTCTTTCTTGGATTCACCACCAAATACAAGCACACCCGCTTGTGTTTTCTTTAAACTTCAATGGCAACAACTGGAATGATCACCAAGGTGTAGAAAAATCTTCTCCTTGAAAACCCTAAGTTTATGTGAAGGAAACCTCTTCAAAGATCTCACAAGAGATTCACATAAACCGCAATATGAGCATCACAAAAACGTGGCTAGGGTTTCCCTTATATACCTAGGGTAAATTAGAAACCTAAACCAATTAAAACTCTTTAGGGCTGAGTTGGGAAACCTATTTAAAAAAACGTTAGGTACGATTTTCGATTGATCGAGCCTAAGCTTCGATCGATCGAAATGTACTGAAACTGTTTTTAAAATAGCTTAGTATTACATTCCAACTTTACAACTAAGAACCAACTTTGAGCACTTCTAAAACAACTTAAATACATTGTTTTGATCATGGTTTGTCAACAATACAAATTAAGATTCTAAATACATAAAACCTAAGTCTTTAGAACCTAACAGAAGCTAAAGTAATGCCTTAAGTATAATGTCAATCAACTTCCTCATGTTCTTTGTTCTTAACTATTTGCTGTGTCATACTAATTATTCCATGCTAGTGAGAATATGGACATAAATCTACAATAATATCTTCCTGCCAAAGTTCTTGTTGTTCATGTGGCCTGTGCTTAACTATTGTACATGTGGAATTCATTTAAAAAATAATTTTCTCATTGAAGAGTGCTAGCATTTGATGATGCTGTCCAAAGTGCTTTAATTGTTGGAGATTACAAGGGGGCAGTTGCACAATGCATATCTGCAAATAAAATGGCTGACGCTTTAGTTATTGCTCATGTTTGGTGATGCATCCTTATGGGAGAGCACACGGGATCATGTTTGGTGATTATTAACAATGTATTTATAATGTCTCTTTCATACATGGTGGTTTCATTTTCAGGTTGTTTCTGCAATGGTGAACAATGATCTCTTGAGCCTTGTAAATACAAGGCCCCTCAAATTCCACATTTGAGACACTTGCTCTTCTCTGTAGTGTAAGTATTATTACTGCTGGCAAAGATAGAGTTCTTTTAGTGACATTCCAGTGCATTGTTTACGATTTAGATGCATGGATAGTTGAATCAATTTTTTTATTGAATCCAAATAAATGGTATTTTGTTGCTGAATTTCTTCCCTATTTCATGCTAGTTCCATTAATATATATATATTTCCCCTTTTAGTTTGCTGAATGGTTTGTTATGATCTTGAATGTTGTGGAATGGTTATCCATTACTTGCATTTACATAGTATCTCTTCCTTGTCATGTTGATGTTAACAAATGGTATACTCAACCTGTCTGACCTCCCTCCTCATGCCCACAGCTGAATGTAGTTGCAAGAATTTCCAGAAATGTTGTTTCTTTTATGAGGCATCTTTTGTCTAAATTATCCTTGCATCTAAAAATTATTATTAGAAGTCAACAGTCTGCCTCTTGAAACTATGAATTTAATGAGTTTCTGTTTCTAGATTTATTGTGGAGGTAATGAACTCTTGATTTGATGATCTTCTGTGCTATGTTCTAAAAGACAGACAAGTCAAAGTAATTTGCTTTGTTTTTTACTTTGCAATGATGGCTATCCTGTAGTAGTTACTGTAAGAAATAATTTCTTGTGCAATTAATTGGATTGATCATAAAGTTATTGTGTCTGCTAAATTCTTATTCCTTCTTTTTTCCCTAAAAAAAAAAATCATCATCAAACAATTTGCACAAAGAGAGGAATGGACTATGCTGTGTGCACACAGTTGCTTCGAAACTCATGACCACATGTAACATGTTGGTTGCTACTCTTTCTTATATACGTGCGGGAAATATTTTGACCTGTATATTCTGGCCACAATATTTATTTATTTTTTTAATCATTTGATTAGGATTTGATGGAAAAGACTATTATCCTTGCCTTGGCAACTGGGTAGAAGCAATTTAGTGCATCTTTGTGTAAGCTTGTTGAAAAAGATGCTAACATTTTAGCAAGTCAAGGGCTTTTAACAACAGCAATGAAGTACCTTAAACTTTTGGGCTCTAATGAATTGTCACTTGAACTTGTGATCTTAAGGGATCGCATTGCACACAGAACCTGGTGTGTGATTTTGGTAATATCTTTCATGTACTGTTAGAATCCTGGTGGTTGCTGGATGAAATTTGTGGTTCATTCTTTTCTCATATAGTTTTGGCATGTTTTATTTTCCAGTTTTAGTTTGAAAACACTATCTTTCTTGCTTTTCTTACGCTACTATTTTTATGTAACTAGTGGCTTCCAGTCACCTTTGTGGAACTGGAAAAAGAAAAGTTGGTTGTCCCTCAAGTTCTCCTTATGGAGCATATGGAACTCCTGCTCCGTATCAGCCCCCAAATATATTCCTTCCATCACAGACACCGCCCCAGGTATTTTTTGTACTATGGTTCATCTAGTACTATTGGTTTTTATTTGGTGTTTAGTATATAAAATTTCTTAGCAATGCTATAGACCTGCTAAATTATGCTTATTTGTAGTTTGTATCGTATTTATATGCTGCCCAACTATTACATGGACCAATTATATCCAGTCTGTCCGAGCTGGTACTAGTTCACTTATAAATCTTCTGAATCAAACTTAATCTCCCTTCCATGGACCAACTTTGCCATTCCCATCCCGCACCCATATATTCGCCACCAAGAACCACCACTCCTATAACTTCAACGTTTCTCAGTTGTTTTGTAATCTTTAGATTTTACGGATGTTTTGGGTATTCATACCTAAACTTTGTTGCTAATTGCTTGACAGGATATATTGATCATTCTGCTAGAGTGATGCATGTGATTACATGGAATCGGTCATTTAGAGGGTTACCTAATGTTGATGATGGGAAGGATGACTTTTAGTTAGAAGAGCATATAACTCATGCCACGGTGCTGGATAAGTTGCTAGCCTGGGAGAAGCTATATGATGAAGTGAAGGTATATTGCAGTATTTCCTTTTGCTTTGTTTTTACACACTTTGTCCTGAAAAAATGCTGTACCCAATGCAGTTCCATTTTACATGAACTGATTATTAATTTTTTACTTAATTATATATTTTGATTTTACAGAGACCTTTAACCCCTTAAGATGACTGAAGTTCTCAAAATGACCAGTGATATAATACAATCCTTGGCACATTCATTTTGGAAGAATGGCTCCAGCTGTTATATTGTATTTCTATTGTTGTTTTTGTGTGTGTGCAACTTGCTAAATTTATGGGCCTTCACATGTATGCTTGAGCATTTCTTAAGTATAAGTAATGGAGATTTTCTTTGAGTTGATAAGAATTGGTGCACGTAGATAATCTTCTAGTTATTACTTCTAAAAAATAAAAAATAAAAACTTCTAGTTATCTCAGCTTGCTTGTCAATTTGTCATGAAGTTGGTGATGTGATTTAGGGGGATGATGCACAATTTGAGTCAAACAGATACATAGGTTGGGAATCCAAGGTAAGATTTGGCTGAAACATCAATTTATTATTTTAATTATCTCAAAAAAACTCTCACCAAAGAAATTAGTAGCAACTTTGTCAAATTTAGGCCAAACTCACAACGACGCCATCACCAATGATTCTATCTAGTAGGACCACTATTTGCAACATTACTGGAATGCATGTGTAAATGTTATGAAGAATTTTTTTTTTTTTTTTGAAAAAAGAACCCAAACTAAATGGTGCTGAAACTTTACTAGTAGATTTTTATTATTGGCATATGTATGGCCTTGTTATTTAATATTTTTATTTTTACCATCTACAACTTATGCAACCTTCTATCCTTGATTTTGAGGGCTTGAGTGTCTAGTTGCTAATCTTCAGGCTTTGATGTTACAACTTTGAAAGTTTGAATCTGGATGCATATAGATTTCTTGTCTTAGTTATGTGTTTCTTGTCAATGAAAATGGGGAAGAGTGGGATGTTACCACCAGGGGCAGAGGGGAGAATTTGATAAATACTTGCTATTTGTTGCAATCCATAGTTGCCCATTTTGAAAAGGATGCTGTAAAAAGTGGAGAGGAGAAGTAGGACCAGTCCAAACTTGATCTAGGCCCTTAAATATGTTACTCTATCCTTTCTACTGTTTTTGCTAAGATATTGATCGAAGGAGAGGAGTCGATGAGGCCCAAGCCCACTCCAAAGAAGTTTTTTGGTTCACAGGGTAACCCTGTGAGCCTGAGGGTAGTATACTTTTTCTCCTAATTGAAATAAAATGACTTTACAGAAAAATACTCAAAAAGAGAAAAAAGAAAAAAAGAAAAACAATGATTCTGCAGACAAATGCTACATTATTGATGTGCTTTGATTAGATTATATGTATATGTTAATTCTTAACTCTCCAACCTTTTGTTTGGTTGATATAGAACAGTTCGCTTGTGTTCAGTAAATATAATATCTTTGTCGATATTAACTTATGCATATATCTTTATGCAAATTTTTTTGTTCACTAAAAGTGTTGCTTCTGTAGTGCATTTATTTATAATTTTATTACAAAGTAATCATATACATTACTTATAAACTGTCTTCTTTGGGGTTGAATGCTGCTGGATAGGCAGGTGAGCTTATGAAATTTGAATACCAGAAGAAGGTTGCTTCACTAAACAGGCATAAGAAACAAGGTACCAACTCTGAAGCATTGGAGAAAGCAAAGGCTGCAGTGAGTCATCTTCATACAAGATACATTGATGACATGCAATCCTTGGATTCAACAGATGAGTTGGAAAAATATGAGTTGGAACAAGATAAGTACTCAAAGAAGAGGGGGCCAGATGAGAGAGGTGTACGTGTTTAAGGCTCCGTTTGGGAGTTCATAAGGGAATGGAATGATCATAAGAGAATGGAAAGGAATGGAATGGAATGAAATGTATTTAAGTAACGGAAAAGAATGGAATGGAATGGAATTAAGTAATATTAATTGAATGTTTTAAAATAAAGGAATGGAAATGAATGAAAATGAATGAAATGTAAGTAATCTTGTTTGGGAGTAACATGGAGGGAATGGAATAAAATCATTTTATGACAATATTACTCTTAGACCCCTATTTTAAAATAAAGAGTTGAATATATAGGTGGTATTTTGGGAGTTTTAGTAAAAAAATAATTAAATCTAATTTCATTCCCTCCCATTCCTCCAAATTTTGAAGGAAATGAAAATTTGAGATTTTAAGGGAATAGAGAGGAATGAGTATTCCCTCCTACCCATTCTATTTCCTCCTAATTAGACTCCCAAACAAGGAAATGAGCTTTCCATTCCCTCCATTAAAACTCTCAAACAAAGGAAGGGTAGAATATTCTAAAATTATTCTTTTCATTCATTTTCATTCCATTTTATTCCCTCCTCCCAAACGAGGCCTGAGGAGAAGACTCTGCCTAACGCTGTTAACATTAGAGTTAACAAGTGTTTGACACTTGTCCCTATTTGCAGCAGTTGCTGCAAACATGTTTGGAGGAAATCTATGTCCTTATTTGCTCCAATTTGTAGGCTCTAGGGACTGCTGAAATGGTTGCTAATATAGGTGCGGTTTGGATTCCACGTTTCCTGCGTCGCATTTTTTTTTTTTTTTTCAGCCGTGAATGTTGACTTTTCCCGTGAACAGTGTACCTGTGCACTGTTCACGAGACTCACAAACATCAATTTTCAGCAACTTTTTCATTAAAAATGGGTCCTACGGTACTATTCACACATTTAAAAATTATTTTACTACTGTGTTTTCAATTTTCAGTTTTTAGATTTCAGCTGTATCCAAACGGACCTATAGTGTTGGGAAATCCTGGGACAATTGATCATGCACCCTTTGCCATGAAGAGGACAGGAGTAAAAGTTTTTAATTACATTGAGATATGAACTATTAAATCTGATTTTATTTTGGTTGATCTTTGTAGTCTTAGAGATCTGGGTTTTATCTTATTTAAGTCCTTGCCTAAGGCCAATGTATAACTTATTGCTTTTGAATTTTCTGTTTTAACGGTTTATGTCAAGTTTTTTCTATCAAGAAATGCAAATTGTGATGTTGACCCTATAAGATTATAACATTTTTTACTTAACTAAGTAGTTTAAATACAAATGAAAGAGTGAAAATATATTTACATAAAATGGAAAAGAATTTATTTACATGTGCATCTCATACACACCTATGTTGCTATATAGGACTTGAAACCACTTGATTCTATTTTTAAAATATGGATACAATTTTTCCCCCTTATTGGGTCTCACTCTATGTCTTCAATTGAAATAATACATATATGATGTTGAACTTCGTTGAGTAAAGGAATAAAGTGGAATGGATTGAGTGAAATCTTTTGATAATTTTTATTATTATTTATTTTCAAAATATTATAAAAATAAAAATAAAAATGTTATTTTTCCAACTTATGCATGAAATGGAATTAGGAACGTTGGTTTTTTAGTTTATGTCAAGTATATCTGACTTGCCAGTCGAACGATGGTACAATAAGACGATCTCTCTCTCTCTTTCTCTCAAGAAACAGACTTTCATTTGTTAACGGGCTTGGAAGGTAGATAGTGAAGTTACAAGCGTTGCTCTATGATTCGAACCATTAAGAAAAAAATAGCGTCACTATGCCATGCTGTTTAATATCAATTGGGTCTTAGAATTTGTATTTGCGTCAAACTAGTATCTTTTTTTGACCTGGGTGAGTAATATAAATTGATGTGGTATTAAATTTAATCATAAGTTTTACAATTTTATATTAAATTAATAAAATATTTAAATAAAAAATTCACATAAATTGTGACTAATACTCCACCATAGTAGTTTTTACTTTTTTGAAGTTAATGGGTAGAAACTGCAAAGTGGATGTTTGGGAGAAGGGGACATTTCATTCAAGGAACTCGAGTGTACAGGACTCAAGTACTTAGAAAGTATAGTACTCGAGTATGGTGCATTCGATTTCTATACTTATTACCCACACCTACTTACTGGCATCAACCATCCCAATTAATTATAATGAACTAACGTAACTCAAGTGTACAAAACTAGAGTACGTAGGAAGTACAATACTCGAGCCTGGTGAACTTGAGTTCTATACTTATTACCCACACCAACTTACTGGCGGCAACCATCCCAATTAATGCATAATGAATGGTACTCAAGACTAGTTGGCAACCATCCCAATTACTATGCGTCATATCTGACAAACACCCTGAGATACAAGCTATCTTCAGAGACACTATTGGGACTATTTGCAGCCTCCCATGATAGAACATCATTACTGCCTTCGTCATCTACGTAGTAACGTACACACTAAATGGAACAATGAAACTTTAAAGAATCTAGTATGGAAGGCAGAAAGTGAAACTTTAAAGAATCTAGTATGGAAGGCAGAAAGTGCTACCCAAGAGCGAAAGTTCAATGCCACCTTCGATTTAATTGAAAATGTCAACCAGGATGCGCACCAATATCTTAAGGATGTGTCCAAACACAAATGGGCTCTAGCTTTTGACAAGGGTTACCATTATGGGGCGATGACCACAAACGTCTCCGAGTGCTTCAATGGTGTTCTAAGCAGTGCTCACAGCCTGCCCATTACGGCAATGGTAAAATACACGTGGTTCAAACTAAATGTTTACTTCGATGATCATTGCAATAAGAGCATAGCGCAGTTGAATTCCAAGAAAAAAATGGTGTAAATATGCCTTAGATATCTTCATGAGAAATAAGAAGAAGGTAGAGCATCACAGGGTGACGAGATTGAGTGTGCAACAACAATCATATCAAGTAGATACACCATATAGCCCAGGGACTGTTGGTGGGGGGGGGGGGGATCACATATATGGAGTTAATCTACTGTAGAGAACTTGCACATGTCGGAAATGGAAATTGTACAAGATATCATGTTCACATGTCATTGTAGATTGTATTAGGTATCGACACAATGCAAAGCAGTACATTGACTCATACTATAGTGTGAATGCATTGTTTCACAGCTATGCCCCTGTTTTCCCTGCATTGAAAGATAATACCGGATCCTAAAGAAACTCGAAGGGTCGTCCCTAACCCTCGATTGATCCAAGAGAAAGGTCACCCTGTCTCAACACGAATTAGGAATGAGATGGAAGATGGCAGGAAATGGCCGAGAACCACACCATGGAAGGAGGGGGGGAGGAGAATGTAATGCGGGTTGTGCGACCAAGAAGGCAATAACCGAAGAACATGCCCTAAGCGGAATAAGGTACCAATGAGTGGTGGTCTCACGAACTAAGTTCACTAAGTTTGAACCGTGGCATCCTTCTAAATGCAACTTGAAACAAATTGCATGATATATGCCATTAGATCAAAATGCATGCACTTTGCACCTGAACTTACAGGTTCATAGAGTCAAAATTTATGCATTAATATTACTTGGCATGTAGATCAAACAACTGGATCATAAGTCAATGATCTATTTTGTTAAATATATTTACCATAAGCGTATATTCAAAGAGATGGATTGCTATCATGTGTAGTCATTTAGAATTGATATTGCTTTCATTCCTGTAAGAATTTAAGTACATGTTCATAATTTACCTATCAGAATAAAAGTAGCATTGCAATAATCTTGTTCTGACAGTACAGATGAAAAAAAGTAGCATTGCAATAATTTGCCTATCAGAATAAAAGTAGCATTGCAATATGTCTTCCAACAAGAAGTGACTGTTTTATCAACATTTGAAACTATGTGAAGTCTGGGGTTTCTTAGGATGTTATTATGCGGCTTTCTCTTCATTTTCCTTTTTCAATCTGATGTCTGTACTGACAGAAACTTTGTCACATTCTGCAGCCTGAGCTTGTACAGCGTATTGTGAAAGATATGCTGAAGATCAATGCTGGTGCAACAGCTGAGAATGTTGATATCCTTTTATATTATGTACTTTTACATAATTGAGTTTCTAGATTCACAAGTATTTTTAAGTAACACATACAACTTTACTAGTAGGGAAGTAGTCTTAACTATGAACGTTGGTTTAAAATCCAGCAGCTGATTGGGGTAGTATTTGCAGTAATGGCTGCTAGTTTGATTTGAATCCTAAGATATATGGAAAGTGGAATTGAGTAATATACCACAATTGGAAGTATGTTATGATGATTTGATATCTTTGTTTTCAAACGTCTAATTCAATATGTCACTAAACTGAGTGTGTTAGGTCAAGGCACTTGGTACAAGTACATTGTTTCACAGAAAAGCATAATGGTATTAGTTAAAGTTTTCCTTCTTGTGAATGATGGAATCAGTCATGTGCCATGACGTAACACACTTGGATTGGTAGCTGTTGCGATGTGAAGATTTGCATACCATGTTTTTATATGTTGATAATGCCTTGACTGAATTGTGCACATGCTGAAATTGCTGAGCAAGAGGAAGATGGAGATGGAAGTGTTCGTAATGCAAGCAAAAAACCTGTGCCTGCACCTCTGACAAAGGCTAATGCTCTAGAGACTGGAACAAATGTTGGGGAGCTTGACAGAAGTGACTCCGACGAATCAGACGACTCAATTTGACTCTAAGACGGTTTTAGAATTTAAAATATGTTTACAGGAGTAACAAGAGTTTGTATCTTGCAATTTGGCTGTTTAGTTTGAATATTTTGTTGAAAATATCTGATGTAATATGGTGGTAAATTAAGAGCACTACCCGAGTCTGCTTGTACTTTTTGTTTTCTTAATTATTGCAATCAGCAATTCCTTAAGTAAGAAATCAGGATTTTAGAATGCTGATCTGGCTTGTCCAACAAATTTGCAATCCTACAAGTGTGAGGTCAGACGTATGGACTAGAACTCCCAATTGTCACCAATCTCTGAAGAATCAATTAAGTGATGAGCAAAACAGTTTTGGAGAAAACTATCTATTTTGATGTCTAGAACTCCCAATTCTCAGAGCCAAGTATTTCCCTAAGACCCTAACACTTCACTCTTGGAGTCTGGTAGGATTGCTTACGGGAGGGTCTACAAGAATACTTGTAGAGTTAAATTGCCTTGTAGATTTTACAGTATAAGATTTCCCATGCCTATCAGAGAAGAACAAGTGATGGACATCTGAAATTATAAGAGAATGTCCATGTATTCTGCAGTGAAGAAGGCACTTGATCACCTTTTCATTCATTTTGATACCTGAGCACATGTTTCATTTAAGAGTCAGAACAATAAATCAAACACTTTACTGAGAAAAAGGGCCATTACCCTTGGTGCCAATGGAGATGTTCTGCAAGTCAAATAAATTCAAGTGTTGTAAAATTCAAGTACTCACGTTTGGGGAACTCGGGTACTGTCTATGTAAAATTACACAGTACTCGTGTCCACCAAACTCGAGTATGAGTCCGGATCCTACGCCTGCGATACCCGAGCCATACACGCGTTTAGGGAGCTCAGGTACTATGTATTACACTAACACAGTACTCGAGTTCACGAAACTTTAATTCAAGGCACACAATACTCGAGTTTGAGAAGTTCGAGTACCAGGTGGCATTTTTTAATGCCCAAAATCCAACTCAACCAGCGCCACAGTGGCATGCTCACTAGGAACTCAAGTTTACTAAACTCGAGTACCATTTAGAGGCCAAAATGGCCAAATGGCCATAAAATACTAACTATATAGTTAGTAGTTCTAGTTACTAAACTATATTATTTACTAGCATTTCGAGTTTGTGAGACTCGATTTTGGCCAATAAATCGAGTCTCAAATGCTCGATTTTCATGGTCTGATCACATCCTATGTGGCATATTTTTCCACGTGGCAATCACATGAAAATCGAGTCTCTGGGACTCGATTTATATCCCTTATAAACAGAAGAGACCACAGCCAAAACATATCAGATCAAAGAAGAAGCCAGAAAAAAAAAAAAAAAAAAAAAAAAAAAAAGAGGAAGAAGAACCCAAGCAACGCGACGATGCGCGACCCAGGCCAGGCAGCGCGCACCGTGCGTGATCCACGCCAGCAGTCACTACATCCTCCGGCGACAATGGCGGAGGTCAAGGTGTCACGCGGTCAAGTTCAGAACCTCCTTGTTTTGGAGCACCAGAGCGATCTAAAGTGGCTGCCAGACCCGGTTTGGCGTGAAAGATCGTGACTTTGCCGATTTCGGTGATTTCCGGTAGTCTAAGTTTGGTTTCCGGCGCGATCTAGGCCACATGCTACCGACCCAGGCAGCGCGCGATCTATCTGGGTTCTTTTTTTTTTTTCCTGGGTTCTCTGATATGTTTTGGTTTTTTTTTCCTTAGTTCTCTGAGACTCTAGATTCTTTCATTTTTCTTTTTGTGTATTTCAGATTGTACGAGACTTGAGACTTAAATTTTTTTTAAATTTTTTTGGTTTGTAAATCGAGTTTTAGAGGCTCGATTTCTAAGTAGAAAATTACTGTCACATCAGACCATGGAAATCGAGCATTTAAGACTCGATTTATTGGCCAAAATCGAGTCTCACAAAATCAAAATGCTAGTAAATAATATAGTTTAGTAACTAGAACTACTAATTATATAGTTACTATTTTATGGTCATTTGGCCATTTTGGCCCCATTTAGAACTTGAGTTTGGGAAACTTGAGTACTAAAAAGTGGTAAATTGCTAATTAGTTTCGAAACAATGTTAGATTGCTACAAATTTTGCCAAAATGTGGTATTTGGCTATTTTCACCAGTTTTTTGAACTAAATTGTCACGATTTATGTGCAAAAGTCGTATATGTACTATTTGTGTGATTGAGTGAGTGAAATAGACGTTGCTCTACTATTAAATGCATGTAGTCGTCTTAAATTCAATGCTAAAGAGTGAAGACTACTAAAAGATCCTCCTCTTTGCTACTTTATGTTGTGAAAGATTTGGATGGAAAGGAATTAGCAAACCCATGATCCGGGCCAATTAGAACCAAGTAAGATAGCAAAAGATATCAGAAAGTTCTCACAACTACAAAGTGGGTTGGGAAGTGGCCAAGGTTAGAAGTTCACTGCTGGATGTGTGGAGTTGCCTACCCCTGGCCCCAGGTCTAGTCAAGGTAAATTTTGATGCTGCAGTAAGGACTGGAGTCTAACTTTGGCAGCTGTGTGTAAAAATCACAATTTGTGAACTTGCTAAGGCGGTTTTGTTTGAAGTCCGGTGTTCAAAGGAAGAGGGTTACACTGACTTAATCTTGGAAGGTGATGCTAGTAATGTGCTTGATCCTATAAGCTGCTTTACGTCCACCCCTCGTTGCTCTATAGTATTAATCATTGATGATACTAAGATTTAATTTTGTGTTCCTTTATGTTTTGGCGATCTAGTCTTGTTATTAGAGAAGCCAACTCTTTTGCTCATGTTGATGTCAGTAGTTGGGCTTTCTGTTGTAAGCTTAAGAAAGGACTCCCCCATCTCCCGAATTCCAAATTCTCTGTTTCTTTTTTTTTCGGATTAGGAAGATAAAAGCTCCATCCCTTGTGGTTTGTTTTGGTTAATAATATGACTTTATTATAAACATAAAAATAAACCCGAGCTCTTTTTGGGTGTTTTATTTATTTTTTATTTTTAATAAAACGTATTTTCGGCTTTCTTCGCCTCTAGAACATGGGTAGGGAGAATGGAGATAGGGATGGCACCAAAACAATTACAAAAGGGAGCCCAATCAGCTAAAGAATGAGCTAAAACGTTTGCAAATCTAATTATATGGGAAAAAGAATAGTAGACAGAAGATGTCACCAATTATAATATTAGGGATGGACTAGTGAAGAGATTCATAATGGAATTAATAACATTAAGACAGTCTCCCTCAAAAATAATACTATAGTTCAAACCAGTAAAAAGAGCACTGGTGACAGCAAAATAGACTCACTTTAGCTTCAGCCCAAAGAGAATCACCATGACCATTAATCAATCCAAGCATGAGTGATTTGAATCCAAATCGGGTGAAATAGAAAAATCACAGCCTTGAAAGTATGATGAGAATGACACATGGAAAAGTCTTATAATAAGGAGCTCGCTCCACTTACTCGTTGGTCCCTCCATCACACTATAGAATCTTGAATTGTTGGGTGTTAGAGCAAATTCCAAGAGTGATATTTTTAATTCAAAAATTGAAGAAAGAAGAATCTACTAGAGAGAGATTATAACTTTAATTTAACCATCGTGTACAAGATGTAATCACCACTACATGGAAAAGATCCCAGCATCGGGAAATATTAATCTACTTTGCTTAGTGGTACGTCCATTTAAGATTCATCCACGCCAGTATTACTTTTCGAGTAATCATTTCTTTTAAAGTGAGGGGGAAAAAAACATTGTTTTTGTCTTGGGCATTAGGGTCTTAGGAAAGAAAAAATCAGAAAAGAGAGGACCAATAATACATTGAACATAAGAGATATGTGGTTCATCTTTTGACCTACATTATCAACGAATATGATGCAAAAGAACTAGCATATAATTGTTGTATAATCTTTTTCTTATTACCTAACAGTCTTTTATGATCGATACTCTCAACCAAAAAAAAAAAAAAATGCAACCCGAATTTGAACACAAATCCCATTTATTTATATCTAAGTTGTTGAGAATTATGGATACAATTACACCTTTTATTCTTTTAAATCTTACAAATTCACTCTACTTTCCCTCTTGGATTTATTACAATTTACCCATACATCTTGGGTCAAGGTTTAAAATTTTATACTTTACCTACATGAAGTCATATCTTTAATATTTTTTTAATCCCTGTTAGGACATATGTGTTTCTCATGTTATAGAACATATGTCATGATTTTATGTAATTGGCTTATCCTTTAACAAAACGCGCTTTACTTGTATTTGGGTAAACTTAGGATGTGTAAAACTACTTCAAGAAACCACGTTTCAAGATCTAGTGTTGAAGCCTTCAAGTCTGTTCAAGAAATCAAGCAAGGAGTGCAAAATCATTAAAGCTCGACAGCTGGTCGATACCTGCTCGACACCTCCTATCTGTCGAGGTTTACGAATTTCAGATTTCAACTCTGATTTTCTTGGGATCCATGAATTTGTCTATGAGTCTTCTTTTCTCCTAACTCTAGAC
Source organism: Quercus parvula (assembly GCA_030820535.1). Lineage (NCBI taxonomy): Eukaryota > Viridiplantae > Streptophyta > Magnoliopsida > Fagales > Fagaceae > Quercus > Quercus parvula. The sequence goes on along the minus strand of JAUAME010000011.1, from coordinate 20,040,256 downwards.
ATATAAAATGATTGTTTTAAGAGCCGTCAAACGGTACACAAATTGCACAAGCACTAAGCAAACTCTGTTCAAGCAAATTGTGACCGGAAACAAAGTTCTTGACCTAATTCATCTCTTTCTTGGAGAAGTTGCTGTGTATTTGCACCATAGGGTTTTGTGACCAAGCATCTTCCTGATCTTCATCGTGTGGATGAACTGAAGAACTTTGTAGCCAACAATCTTTTCAGATTGGTGATTGAAGTCGCATACTGGGATCCGCGCAATTGGTTAGTCACATACTTGGGAGTCATGCATCAGAAAGGGGAACTGTCAGAACAAGTCCGATTGGGTATTGGGGTAAGGGTTCAACTATAGGTTGGTAAGGTACTTAGGATTCCTTGCTTGTAACCGCTGCTTGTGATAATAGTAGAGTTTCGGGAGTGGTGACCTGAAAATCATCTGGTGGGGTTTTTGCCATCAGGTTTTTCCCCATTCATAAACAAATCACCGTGTCTTTTAATTTTCGCTGCAATTTTAGTTTATTAGTGATTTGTTTGTGCTACCACGCGTTTGCATGATAAATTGATTAATTAATAACTTGGCTAATTAATTAATTAATTTCTATCACAATGGGTCATTCAGTTTGTGGTCTATCAAGTGGTATCAGAGCATGCACACTTTGATTAGGGTTTAATCTTTGCTATGTTGATCCATTGACCCCTGTTGTCATGGATAGAGGACAGTCATTAATTATATCTCCTTTATTTAATGGCACTAACTATGTATACTGGAAAGTACACATGAGAGCTTTCTTACAGTCTTTAGATGAGAAAGTGTGACAAGCTGTAGAGATTGGCTGAACCAAGCCAAAGGAAGCGCTGGCCGATTAGGATGAAGCAAAGATCAAGGCGGCTAACTTCAACAGCAAAGCATTGAATGCATTATTCAGTGCAGTCACTAATGAGGAGTGTAAGAAGATATCCTCCACAAAAACTGCACAGGAAGCATGGACCATCCTCCAGACAACCTATGAGGGTACAAAGGTTGTCAAGGATTCAAAGCTTCAGAGGCTCACTACAAGCTTTGAAGAAATAAAGATGGAGGAGGATGAGTCGTTTGATGAGTTTTATGTCAAGCTCAAGGACATAGTAAACTCAGCCTTCAATCTTGGGAAAACCATTCCTGAACCCAAGATTGTAAGGAAAGTGCTCAGATCTCTACCTGAGAGATTTCATGCCAAGATCACGGTAATAGAGGAATCAAAGGATATTGATAAGATTCCTTTGACTGAGCTGGTTAGAAACTTGCAGACCTATGAGTTAGGATTGACAAGGATTGGCAAGATGGGTAAAGGCAAGAGCATGGCACTGAAGGTCAAGAGCAGTGACACAGATGAGTCTTCCGATGATGAAGATTCTAAGATGAAGTCCTACATTACAAGGCAGTTCAAGAAGTTTATGAAGAATGCCAACGGAAGGAACTTCGACAAGGACCACAGACAATCCAGTTCTTCTCAGTTTAAAGGGTAAGACAAAGGGATGAAGGATGCTAAGGAAGGTGTGAAGGAAAATCTGGTTTTGTATCCCATACAAAACTCATAGCGGAAGCAACATTCATGGATCTTTTTCATTCATGATTGATAACATGCACTATGTGATTTTGAGAATTTGAGAACAAGATAGCGTACCTTGGTGCGATGAAATTCAAAACAAAAGATTAGAAGTTCTTGGGAACACTTTTAATTTTCACTCCAATTCCACTTTACGCCCAAGAAGTGTGGTCTCTCAATCAGTTTCTAAGGGAGAATAATCGAGTGGTTTCACTCGCACATACACACCACTTCACAATGATGATTCTCTTAAAATAAATTTCTGTATGTTTCTCCCTTTTATAACTAACTGATTATCTAATTGGGCCGGCCTATTGGGCCTTTCCAATTGGGCTTTAATGTGTGGCTTGGAGTGGGACCAAAAGGGACCAATAAGACACTAGCTCCAATGGGCCTTAGGCTTTTCTGTCAACTCTTGACAAGTCCAAAGTTACCATTAATTATATTTAATACCACTATATAAATATAATTGCACTCTAGGTCTTATTTATAAATTATATCCCAAGACTTTATTATACATGCAACCCCTTCAAAAAATATTCGTAGTAATACAAAGTCATGAATGTAGACTGCCACTTTGAAAATTACTACATCTTAATCCTTGAGTACCCAGTTTAATCCTTAAAGTTATTCATCATATATTTATGAAATCCAATTTCATAAATATATACTTTAGTAATTTCTTACTAAAGTGGTTAGGCCTAACTCTCTGAATAACCAAACCCATTGAACTTATCTCAAGGGAATATTTTATATCTCCGTTAAGAGACTATGAATTCCATCTTGAGAATATATGTTCCATCAACACTAAATGTGGTTGCCCAACATACTGAGGTTTTGATCGTGCCTTTAGATCTCACTCCTGATATATCAAAGCAACCTACACCTCATGATCAGGTCCATTATTCTCTCAGGATTAAGAGTTCATGCAAATAGGAGTCGTGAGATTTATTATTCATTTGACAGTCGTTAGGAGAATAATAAATCTCACAGCGGTCCAGTTCAATATGTCTTAACTCTTAAAACATATCAACATATCAACTAGAAGTCTCCACTTCCATGATCAAGACAAATCATCTTAGTTGATATGTTATAGTCTTCGCAGATGAAATGCCCAATTTCATCACCGATTACGAACCAAAATTATGAGTTTACAAAGAACTTGTGATCTATATCTTCTGTGACTAAATCACATAAATCACATACTATACATCTCATGGACTATATGATAATGTCCAAACATTCATGTTACCATTATTTTAGATAATAATAATAAAGAAACTTTATTAATCACAACATTAAGTCATACATAATGTCATACATAATAACATACATAGTATTACACAATAGGATTTAAGGGCACTAATCCTAACAATCTCCCACTTGCCCTAAAGACTATTGTGTACTAATCTAACTCTCATTCCCTCCAAATGTGACTCGAAGGTCCTTTGAGGCAAGGCTTTGGTAAAGGGATCTGCTAGATTATTTGCACTTTCAATTTTTGCTACCACCACATCTCCACGAGCAATAATATCTCTAATGATGTGATACTTTCTCTCAATGTGCTTTCCTTTCTTGTGATTCCTTGGATCTTTTGATTGTGCAACTGCTCCACTATTGTCGCAAAACAAAGTAATGGGAACTTGCTCAATTCTCACTACACCAAGGTCAGAAAGGAATTTCTTGAGCCATACAGCTTCTTTTGCTGCTTCGCAAGCAGCAACATATTCTGCTTCCATGGTGAAGTCCGCAATACAAGATTGCTTGACACTCCTCCATGTTATGGCTCCACCTCCCAAGGTGAAAACACATCCTGATGTGGACTTTCTGAAATATAGATCTGATTGAAAATCTGAATCTGTATAACCAATGGAAATCAAATCCTCACACTGGTAAACAAGCATATAATCTCTCGTTCTCCGAAGATACTTGAGAATATGCTTTACAACTTGCCAATGTTTTGGTCTTGGATTTCATTGATATCGACTGACCATGCCAACTGAATAACAAATATCTGGTCTAGTACAAAGCATGGCATACATGAGACTTCCCACTACAGAAGCATAAGGAACTTGTCTTATCATATCTACTTCCTCTTAAGTCTTAGGCCTTTGGTCATCAGACAGAGGAACTCCATGTCTGAAAGGAAGTAAACCTTTCTTGGAGTTTTGCATGCTAAACCGTTCTAGAACCTTATCTATATATCCAGCTTGTGATAAGCCTAACATCTTATTCTTGCGATCTCGCCAAAGCTTGATCCCTAGAATAAAATTAGCCTCACCCAAGTCCTTCATATCAAATTGGCTTGACAACCAAGCCTTTACTGATGACATTACCCCTACATCATTTCCAATGAGTAGAATATCATCAACATAAAGCACTAGGAACATTACTACTTTATCTTGATGTCTTTTGTACACACATGGTTCATCAAGATTTTGTTCAAAACCAAATGACTTGATTGCTTGATCAAATCTGATGTTCCATGACCTAGATGCTTGCTTAGGTCCATAAATGGACCTTTTCAACTTGCATACCATATGCTCTTGGTTCTTTGCTATGAAACCTTCCGGTTGCAACATATAGATTTCTTCTTCAAGATTGCCATTAAGAAATGCAGTCTTGACATCCATTTGCCAAATCTCATAATCATAATAAGCAGCAATGGATAAGAGAATTCTGATAGATTTAAGCATGGCTACTGGCGAAAAAGTTTCATCATAGTCAATACCTTCTTTTTGTGTATATCCTTTCGCCACTAGCCTTGCTTTAAAGGTTTCAACATTTCCATCTACCCCTCTCTTCCTCTTGTAAACCCATTTGCAACCAACAGGTTTAATGCCGTTAGGTGCCTTTACAAGATCCCAAACTTGATTGGAATACATAGAATCTAATTCAGATTTCATAGCTTTGATCCAATGATGTGCATCTATATCATTCATTGCCTCCTCATAAGTGTAGGGATCCGATTCAGCCTCTTCTGGGATAGCTTCATAAGTTTCTCCCAAACCTATAAATCTTATAGGAGGCCGAACAATTCTCCCACTACGACGAGGCACCTGTGTACTAGTCATCTCATGAGTAATATCTTGTGGTGTATCTAATATAGCCACATCATCCCTAGTTTCATCCATTGGTTGTTCATTTACAGGTTCATTCATTTCAGCCAAAACAACTTTATTTCTAGGATCAAAATTATTCACATAATCATCCTCCAAAAATTTGGCATGTGTGCTAACAAACACTTTGTTATCTTTATGATTATAGAATAAATAACCCTTTGTTTCCTTTGAATACCCTAAAAACATGCATACTTCGGTTTTAGCTTCCAACTTATCAGACTTCCTTTTCAACACATGTGCCGGACATCCCCAAATGTGGAGGTATCTCATACTAGGCTTGCGCCCACTCCATAATTCCTTAGGTGTGTTGGGAACAAATTTTGATGGAACTAAATTCAAAATGTGCATTGCAGTTTTTAGTGCATAACCCCAAAAAGAAACTGGTAAAGTTGAGTAACTCATCATGGACCTAACCATTTCCAAAAGAGTCCTATTCCTTCTTTCTGCTACACCATTTTGTTAGGGAGTTCTAGGTGCAGTCAATTGGGATACAATCCCATTTTGAGTTAAGTAATCCTTGAAATCCCCAAAAAGGTATTCGCCACCACGATCAGATCGAATGACCTTTATGCGTTTACCTAATTGATTCTCAACTTCAGCCCTAAACTCTTTGAACTTTTCAAAGGCTTCGGACTTCCGTCTCATTAGGTACACATAACCATATCTCGAGTAATCATCGGTAAAAGCGATGAAGTACTCATAACCTCCTTTTGCTTGGGTTGACCTAGGACCACATACATCCGTATAAACTAATTCAAGCAATTCTTGGGCTCTTCTACCTTTTGCATTAAAAGGTTGTTTGGTCATTTTACCTTCCAATCAAGATTCACAAACTGGAAATTCATCAAAGTCCAATGGCTCTAAGAGTCCATCTTTGATCAGTCTTTGAATTCTATTTGGATTAATATGACCCAAACGCAAGTGCCAAAGATATGCTTCATTAGTAGAAGGAAACTTTCTCTTTAATGATTTTACATGAGTGTTATGATCTAATTCAGAATTATATAATTCATGCTTATCAGGAGTTAAAATATAAAGACCATCCACAATATTGCCAGAACAGATGAACACTTTATCCTTCTTTATTACAACATTGTCTTTTAGGATAACATAATATCCATGTTTACCTAAATAAGTTGCAGAAATTAAATTCCTATAAACATTAGGTACATACAAACAGTCTTCCAATATTAAAACTCTAGATTCAAAACATAAATTACACACTCCAATAGCTACAACTGGAATCTTGCTCCCATCAGCCAAGGTAAGAAACATTTCTCCTTCATTCAGCTTTCTGGTCTCCTGAAACCCCTGCAAAGAATTGCAGATATGATTAGTACAACCTGAATCCATACACCAGGAATCTGTGGGATTCTATACTAAACATGTTTCAAGAAGGAATGTATTTTTCATACCTTTATTCTTGGCAGCCTTAAATATTGGACAATTCCTCTTCCAATGTCCTTTCTCACCACAATGGAAACACTTTCCTTTGGTTTTCTTTCCTTTGTTGGCAACTCCTAAGGCAACATGTTTACCATCTTGCTTGGCGAAGTTCTTCTTCTTCTTCTTCTTACCCTTGCCTTTCGACTTAGGTTAAGAAGTAGAAGCTTCCGCCATATTGGCATCAACACTAGAAGTACCAAGGATGCCTTCCGCCGCTACCAACTCATTCATTAATTCAGACAAAGAATAAATCTTTTTGTTCATATTATAGTTAAGTCTGAATTCCTTGAATGATTCTGGTAGTGACTGGAGTATCATATCCACTTGGGATTCTCCATCAATATCGGCACCTAAAACTTCCAATGTATTCAGATTAGAGATCATCCGAAGACAATGCTCCCTCACTGAAGTACCTTCAACCATTTTGGTGTTATAAATCTGCCTCATAGTTTCTTGCCTTGCAGAACGGCCTTGCTCACCAAACATCTCCTTCAGACTTAGCATTATGTCCGAAGCTAATTCTACATCCTGCATTTGATGCTATAGAACATTTGAAATGGATGCTAGGATGTAGCACTTGGCCATCTCATTAGATTTCTGCCAACGATCATATCGCTGTTTTTCCTCAAGAGGAGCATCTAATGATGGAAAGCTAGGACATGGTTGAGTAAGCACATATTTGTGCTCTTCAGCAATAAGAACAATATCCAAATTTCTTTTCCAGTCGACATAATTGGATCCAGTCAGTTTGTTTTGATTAAGAATAGCAACAAGTGGGCTAAATGATGCCATGATTTTAAATCTGAAAATAACAAACATGAATATAATAAGTAAACTGGACATTATCAATTTAGCATATAAGTATATAATATGGAACCTCATAAAACCATAAAATAATATATGCAACGACAAACCAATCCATGTCTATAATTCCTTGGTAGCAAGTTTATTATAAACACATTAATTGATTGAGAACTATTCTCATTATTAGTGCTATCATGATAACTCTTATCATACACTAATAATATGCCGTATTACCTTTAGCCTCTAAGTAATAATGACATAGCTCCTTTGGGAGGTTAACATTACACTTAGTCTAGTGTACACCATTATCTAGAATCATGTGTAGCCACATTTCATCTCCCTTATAATGTTTAAACTTGTAGTACCATGGAACAAAACACCCTCCTTTGGGATCGCGAGGCATGTACGCCAAGACGAGATGCTTGTCCACACTACTTTAAACAGGTTAGTTCAATCTTGTAGTACTTTGAAGTTAACACCCTCCTTTGGGATCGCAAGGCATATACGCCAAGACGAGGTGCTTACCCCACACTACTATGAATTGATAATGGAGGCCGTGAGATCCAACCCTTGTATCTCTCTCCCACTAGATATTTTAAATTAAAGGTTTTTATGATCAAGAACCATATTAATGCTAGAAACCTTGAAAACATAATCTTAATCCCATTAGGAATAAATTTCATAACCCTAGCATTAATATATATATATATATATATATATAATGTAATATAAACCCATATTACATTACAAATCCATATTACATTATAACTAATATAATATATGGATTATTACATGTAATATATGATTATTACATTATATATAATATACGGATTCAATATAAAATATAGAACTTGAATCCTTAATGCATGCGAATCAATATATATCATATATATTCAACTTAGCATGAGAGTTATGTTAATTGACTTTCAATAACTACCCTTGAGAGTAGTTATTGTCAACGGACAATAACTACCATTGAGAGTAGTTATTGTCAATGAACAATAACTACCATTGTGAGTAGTTATTGTCAACGGACAATAACTACCATCTTTTAGTGGCCGTATCTTAATGGCCTATCATGTTTACAAAAACAACTTCAATAAACCCGTTCACATGAAGTGTAGATGGTGTCCTCTTAGAACCATGCAAAAGAATATATCGCATATATTGATCAATGCACAAAGGGTTCATGGAACAATAACTTTATGCAGAAATTTGAAAACACAAAGATAACGGTTTTCTTAAATTCCAAAACTCAATCACATGTTATACAAACATGATATGAAAACCTAGCTCTGATACCAATTGAAGGAAAATCTGGTTTTGTATCCCATACAAAACTCATAGCGGAAGCAACATTCATGGATCTTTTTCATTCATGATTGATAACATGCACTATGTGATTTTGAGAATTTGAGAACAAGATAGCGTACCTTGGTGCGGTGAAATTCAAAACAAAAGATTAGAAGTTCTTTGGAACACTTTTAATCTTCACTCCAATTCCACTTTACGCCCAAGAAGTGTGGTCTCTCAATCAGTTTCTAAGGGAGAATAATCGAGTGGTTTCACTCGCACATACACACCACTTCACAATGATGATTCTCTTAAAATAAATTTCTGTATGTTTCTCCCTTTTATAACTAACTGATTATCTAATTGGGCCGGCCTATTAGGCCTTTCCAATTGGGCTTTAATGTGTGGCTTGGAGTGGGACCAAAAGGGACCAATAAGACACTAGCTCCAATGGGCCTTGGGCTTTTCTGTCAACTCTTGACAAGTCCAAAGTTACCATTAATTATATTTAATACCACTATATAAATATAATTGCACTCTAGGTCTTATTTATAAATTATATCCCAAGACTTTATTATACACGCAACCCCTTCAAAAAATATTCGTAGTAATACAAAGTCATGAATGTAGACTGCCACTTTGAAAATTACATCTTAATCCTTGAGTACCCGGTTTAATCCTTAAAGTTATTCATCATATATTTATGAAATCCAATTTCATAAATATATACTTTAGTAATTTCTTACTAAAGTGGTTAGGCCTAACTCTCTGAATAACCAAACCCATTGAACTTATCTCAAGGGAATATTTTATATCTCCGTTAAGAGACTATGAATTCCATCTTGAGAATATATGTTCCATCAACACTAAATGTGGTTGCCCAACATACTGAGGTTTTGATCGTGCCTTTAGATCTCACTCCTGATATATCAAAGCAACCTACACCTCATGATCAGGTCCATTATTCTCTCAGGATTAAGAGTTCATGCAAATAGGAGTCGTGAGATTTATTATTCACTTGACAGTCGTTAGGAGAATAATAAATCTCACAGCGGTCCAGTTCAATATGTCTTAACTCTTAAAACATATCAACATATCAACTAGAAGTCTCCACTTCCATGATCAAGACAAATCATCTTAGTTGATATGTTATAGTCTTCGCAGATGAAATGCCCAATTTCATCACCGACTACGAACCAAAATTATGAGTTTACAAAGAACTTGTGATCTATATCTTCTGTGACTAAATCACATAAATCACATACTATGCATCTCATGGACTATATGATAATGTCCAAACATTCATGTTACCATTATTTTAGATAATAATAATAAAGAAACTTTATTAATCACAACATTAAGTCATACATAATAACATACATAGTATCACACAATAGGATTTAAGGGCACTAATCCTAACAAGGTGGTCAGTACACTGTTCCCGCAAGACCTAAGTGTTTTGGATGTCAAGGCTTCGGGCACATGAAACATGAGTGTCCTACGTATCTCAAGAGTATTGGGAAGAGTAAGGCACTTGCTGCTACCTTGAGCGACATTGAGCCTGAGGAAGATTTCGACAATGAGGATGACGGAATCTTGAATGCCTTCACTGCCACTGTCAATCCTACTGATGGGATTGTTGAAGATGTGGATGAAGAAGAAGAATTGGTGGAGTCCAAATTTGAGAAGATTGATGATCAAGATGATATCCATACAGCCTATGAGAAATTGTACAAAGTTTCTGAAAAACATGAGAAACTTTATAGGTTGGCCACCAAGAAACTCAGTGATGTGGAACTTGACAGTAAAGAATTATCCACAAAGTTTGATGAGGCTAATCAAACTATTGGAGCACTGAGATTTGAGAACAATTTATTGGCTGAAAAGACCAAGAAGCTTGAGGCGGAGCTGTTTCAAGTCAGAGCTCAATTGGAGAGGACTTCAAGCGCTAAACTAGACGAGATGCTCAGCATTCAGAAATCTGCTTCAGATCGTACAGGTTTAGGGTATGGTATTTCTTCCTCTAATACTGCTTCTACTAGTACTACTGTTTTTGTTCCTCCTGCTAAAAATACTGAAATTGAGAACGTTGATGTTAAAATTAGTCAAGCTAGTGAGAACTTAGATAAGGGTAAATCTATCTTAGGAGCACCCCCTAAACTAGATAAGAAAGAAGCTAAAAATCCTAAAGCTAAACAGGCTAACTCTTAAAAGCCTAAACAAAAGAAGCAGCATCTCTATCATCATTGTGGAGCTGCTGGTCATACTCGACCAAATTGCTATAAGTGTTTAGCCACTCAACAGAGCAACGGCATGATAGCTTCTAGAAGCCAAAATCAGCTTCAATCATCTCTCGCTCCTCTCGGTGATCTTCTCAAGGCCCTCATGTTCCTTTCGAACTTAAACGGTTTCAATTCTTCCCCCTCACCACCTATTCAAGGTTTTAGTCAAATGAAAGGTTCTTCCAAGGTGTGGAAGAAAAAGGACTCCGAGTGATTTTATCACTTTCTTCTATCTACTTGTTTTTGCTTGTTGCATTACTTGTGTGTTTTGTTTTCATTTTTGAGTCAAGCTAGTTTTATGCTTTGTTTTGTTTAACATGTTTTTGTTTGTTTATTTTCAGTTTTTTTTTTTTTTTTTTGGTCTATTTTGTTTATTATATAAAAATTTTAAAAAAAATTGAAAAAAAATCAGAAAAATACAAAAACAGTGTGTGTTTTGTATACATTGGTACTTGTGTACCTTGAATGGCCATTGAAATAAAGTTTTCTAAAACTTTGTATCTTTTGTAACTTAGATGAACATCTCTACGCACAACTAAGCAAGTGAGCTTTGTGGCTCTTATTTGTGATGAGTAAGATTGAGTTGTCTCTTATACATAACACTCATATCACTCTTTTTAACGGAAAAGACTAAAAAATCCTGAGAGAAAGACATTAATAACCATCTCACCACTGTTTCCCGCCAATCATGGATGACATCTGTATGCTTTGGCATAGCAAAAGTGTGATGTCAATGACATTTGTGTGCTTAGGCATAGAAAAATTGGAATGTCAAATATCATTGGGTATTTCTTTTCTCTCTCTAATAAGCTCATGTATGATATACTTAAAAGAAAAATATGCAAAGAAAAATCAAAAACAAAAAGATCAAAAAATGCTTTTAAATATGATTGCAAGTGTGTATTCTAGGAGATGTGGGAGTTATAGGATGTACCTTGAAAGTGATAGTCTGCATCAAGCAGTTTTGATTGTGTGTGAGTTAAAATGATTTTCTCATATCTCAAATCGTCATATCATGTATACACTTATGCAATCTTGCGATGTTTTTCACACACAACACGCAATATTCTTTGCTATTCTTGATACATGTGCAGATATAATGTGATTTGGCCATCACAAGTTTTACATGTGGTAATGTATGCTCACTAAACTGTCATGACTTATTTTTGAAATATAAAATTGGTTAGACTTGTTTAGTGTGTGTATGTGTTTTGGAGATCGTTGTGCTCAAATTTTTTTTGGATTGAGAGATTTTTTTAGAGATTTTTGTGTTGATTGGATCATTGGTTGAGTTGTATGTTGGATTGCATTCATATCTATGTTTTTCACATCTCGAAAAACTGTTTTGAAAAGCTGTCTTGACACCTCCTCGACACCTCCTCGATACCTTGCTATTTGTCGAGCTTCTCAAGCATTTTTTTTTAAACGCAATCACAACACCTCCTCGATACCTAGTGGATCAATCGAGAAAGCTCTTGCATCCTCGATAGCTTCCTCTACACCTCAGCTATCGAAGACCAGATTCTCGACACCTACCTCAACAGCTTCCTCGATACCTCCCGTTACCTCAGCTGTCGAGCATTACTGAAGCTTCTATATATTTCTCAATCGCAATTCTTCTCTCATTTCTTCGATCTCTCTCGATCTGTCCGCGACTGTTCCTCTCCCAAACACTCTCTTTTTCACTCCAAACCTCTTCCTCAAGGATTCTTCAAGCTTTTTCAAGTTTCTCCTTACTTGGTAAGCTCCTAATCCTTTCTCATTCATGCATTTCATGATTTAAACCCTAGGTTTTGGGATTTTTGAAAAATTTTGGAGTTTTTCAAAATTGATGAGCTTTCATCGAAATTTTGGGATGGGTTTTCACTTAAATATGTTTAAAACCTCATACATTGCATCACATTAGCATTATAATGATATTGTCATGCATTTAGATGTGTGCTATATGTTTGTGTGCTGATAGGTTTGGATTGGGCTGAACCGATGATGCATTTTCTTTTGCATGTCACATGTTCATGCATTTCCCATGCATACGTACTTCTTTTCAATATACTTGATATATTTGAAACTACTTGGGACTTTTCTGATTGTCATTCTTTCTCTCCCTCTTTTTTAGTTTACGTTAGATGTGTCTATGGCACCTAAGCGTAAATCCACTCCAGCCCGAAACCCTCTTTGTTCTGGTGCTTCTTCATCTTCTGATCCTTCTCCTTCTACTATTCGGTTCCGTGATGATGATGCCTTTAAGGCATTCTCAGAGAACTTTTCTAGACGAAGCATTCATTCGGAACGCCAAGTCATACTGTCAGACTTTGCCGACACCGACCTTCCCTCTATCATTCACAGTAGGGGATAGGAGTCACTGTGTGACGTCCCGGTCACATGTCCTCTCGTGCTGATCCAAGAGTTTTACTCCAACATGCACAGGATAGATCGTTCATTACCTCTCTTTTTCACTTGCGTCCGAGGTATGCACATCCCTGTCACACCGCAGCTGGTTACGAATGTGCTTCATGTCCCTAGGATAGAGTTTCCTAACTATCCCAGCTGTGAGCGTCTAAGGATAGTGTCCAAGGATGAGCTCATGTCTTCTTTTTGTGAGCGCCCTACTGCTTGGGGTGAGCATCTTTTTACACCATGTCGATCTTTTGCTAAAGGTCCTAGGTTCATGAACATGGTGATGACTTTTGTTTTACATCCTCTTTCTCATTATAACTCCATCACAAAGCCTCGTGCTCGATTTTTGCTATCTCTTCTTAAGCATCTCACTATAGATTTTCCCTCTCACTTCATTCTGTCTATCATAGATGTTCATTTGGATTCGGCGTCCCGTGATAAGCTCATCTTTCCTTCCGCTATCACGAGGATTCTACGCCATTTTTCGATTCCTTTTCCCTCATCCAACCATTTTTCCATCATGTGTGCCATAGACTACACTACTGTAAACATAGCGAGGCCCAGTTTCGGTCGCTACAGACGGATTCAGCAACACCCTCCTCTCGTTCTGCTCCATCCCGATCTACTCCATCTATATCCATTCCTTCCTCTTCCAGTGATGTGTCCTTGGGAGACGTCTTGGCGTAGCTGCAGCGCATGGATGCTCGCCTGGATGCACTCTCTACGTGTTGACACCCCATTTTGCAACCTGCATTTAACCTCACATGGAGGGTAAAAGGGTAATTTTGCCTTGGGAATATGCATCTTGATTCTGGCCATTAGATCCTTAATCTCATTTCACCAAAATGATCTTGATATCGTAACGATCAAATCGACTGGTCATAAGCCCTAATCAGACCACCAGATTGAAAGTTATCATCAAATCAAGTTTTAATGGCTGAGATGCGCTATCACAAATTGAGTCCGATTATATGTGATTATGAACAATTGATTTCAATTGGTTATAAGTGTAATCAATTTGAAATCAATGATGTGTCATAATTTGATTGGTTAGGACTACATTTTATGGTGAGGTTGCATACACCTAATTAATTAGATAGTTAAACATTAATTATTCAATGAGTAATTTGTGCAATTATCTTTTAATTAGAGTAAATTTAGAACCAATTAAGTCTGAAATGGGAGTGATTGAAGCCATTTAATGTTAATTGAGAGCTAATTTGGGACCTATTAATGTTAATTGTGCTGAAACCATTTTCAAACAAATGACCTCTTCTCACCATTTCATCCATATCTCTCAAAATATTTTGAATTTGTGAATGAGGTTAATTTTCCCAGAAACTAGACATCCGGGGCTTCAATTTGAGCACAAGAATGAGATAATTCTGATCAGAATTGAGTCAGATATGATTTTTCAAAGTTAGCTCTACAAGCTGTTACAGCAGTTGCGGGAAAACCGAACTTGGCTTGCTCCTCACTCCCACCAATCTTTCCATTTAATGCACCAGATTTCCCCCAAGGCTAAAATGAGGACTAGGTTCATGATTCTTTGTCAACCCTCATTAAATGGCCTTTCATTCATATTTTCTCCATCACTACTATATAAATCCCCCTCTCCTTCATTCCAAGACACAAAAACCCCATCTCTTCTCCTCTCTTGAGTTCTAGTGAAGTTGAGTAGTCTTGTCATATCTTGGTCTTCCTGAGACTCAAGGTATTGAGTGAGACTCACTCTTCCTCTCCTAACTCTTCTTTTCCTCCACCCTTAGGACCTCTACCAAGAGTTTCCTCCTCCACCGTATGGATCTTGCATGAAGGTATAATCCCTTTCCCTAACTTGTTTGGTGTTGCCATGATGAGAGTTTAAGATTAAAGCATGATAATAATCATTTAAATTCCTTTGAATATATTTGAATGTTCTTAGTTGTTCTTCACATGTTCTTGATTGTTCATCACATGTTCATGCATATCACTAGTTTTGATCTTAAATCCACATCAAAAATATGAAAAACATGTTTATTTAATAATTCTTTCAAATTCTTGAATCTAGGATATCACCATCCACACACATTCGCTAGAGTTTATTTTTCAATCCAAATGTCATGATTAAGGAATTGAATTAGGGTTTATCACAAGCACACACATTAAATTTAACATGCAAATTGATTGATAACATATTGGATGATGTGATATGAATGTTGGCCACCATAGTCTAGAAGACCGGTTTCACCGGGCAAGGTGGGTGCCTAACACCTTCCCACCTTGTAACATAGCCTCCGAACTTAGATCAAGGGTTAATAGATCAAATGCTTATCCATGTAATTTTCAATTTCTAGATTGTAACTAGGAAACAAAGCCATGTACTTTATCTTAGATTGTATCTAGGACCAAAGCCATGTAATTTTCCTATGATCAATGTAAATTAAATTTCAAATTAATAAAATGAGGAATTTTTCAATTATGGTTTTCTTGTTTTTCCAATAATTAAATAAGTGGCGACTCCATTGTAAAACCCCTAATCTAAGGGGGAAAATATAACTAGTCGAACCTCCATTTTGAGAGGCAATAACACGACTCCACCCATTCACGTGGGTTTGGCCTAACATCCTATAAAAAACGGGGGCCGGGGGCGCGGTCTCTCACACTACGGAGTTGTATCAGGTGAATGTTTGTGTGGGTCGTATTGCACGATGGCTGGCGGCTGGGCAGCTTTGCACCTGAGCCTACTCCTTCACCACCTCATCCTATTGCTTCTGATTCCGATGCTGAGGATGGTGATGATGATGATGATGGTGACCATTTATAGACATACATTGTACTTATTTTCTCTTATATATTGTTGATGTATGTTTTTCTTTCACCTACCCTTTCATGTGTTGTTTCTTTTCTCTCTTTATACACATGCTTCTTATTTATTTGTATGCAATCTATTATTTCTGTTTCACACAAAGATGCCTTGATGAGTTTTGTTTAAAATGTTTCAGAAATACAGGTTGTCAAAGTCTACTTGCCATAAACTCTCTTCTTGCAAAGTTTTTCAAGAGTTTGTGTTATGATAGATTTTATTGTATTCAACAAGTGAATATGAGTTAAGTGACTTATGACTTCTCTCATATGTTCATTTGTTAGTTGTGGTTTTGTCACGAATTGCCAAAGGGGGAGATTGTTAGAACATATGTGTTTCTCATGTTATAGAACATATGTCATGATTTTATGTAATTAGCTTATCCTTTGACAAAACACATTTTACTTGTATTTGGGTAGACTTAGAATGTGTAAAACTACTTCAAGAAACCACGTTTCAAGATCTAGTGTTGAAGCATTCAAATTTGTTCAAGAAATCAAGCAAGGAGTGCAAAATCATTAAAGCTCGACAGTTGGTCGATACCTGCTCGACACCTCCTATCTGTCGAGGTTTACGAATTTTAGATTTCAACTCTGATTTTCTTAGGATCCGTGAATCTGTCTATAGGCCTTCTTTTCTCCTAACCCTAGACATATAAAATGATTATTTTAAGAGCCGTCAAACGGTACACAAGTTGCACAAGCATTGAGCAAACTATGTTCAAGCAAATTATGACCGGAGACAAAGTTCTTGACCCAGTTCATCTCTTTCTTGGAGAAGTTGCTGTGTATTTGCACCATAAGGTTTTGTGATCAAGCATCTTCCTGATCTTCATCATGTGGATGAACTGAAGAACTTTGCAACCAACAATCTTTTCAGATTGGTGATTAAATTCGCGTACTGGGATCCGAGCAATTGGTTAGTCACGTACTTGGGAGTCGTGCATCAGAAAGGGGAACTGTCACTACAGAACAAGTCCGATTGGGTATTGGGGTAAGGGTTCAACTGTAGGTTGGTAAGGTACTTGGGATTCCTTGCTTGTAACCGCTTGTTGTGATAATAGTGGAGTTTCGGGAGTGGTGACCTGAAAATCACCCAATAGGGTTTTTGCCGTTAGGTTTTTCCCCATTCGTAAACAAATCACCGTGTCTTTTAATTTCTGCTGCAATTTTAGTTTATTGGTGATTTGTTTGTGCTACCACGGGTTTGCATGATAAATTGATTAATTAATAACTTGGCTAATTAATTAATTAATTTCTATCACAATGGGTCATTCAGTTTGTGGCCTATCATCATCTATTGGCTTTATTTTTTATCATGTTTCTTTACCATCTTTAGTCTTTATTACTTAGATCAGGCCTCTAATCAGTATCTTACTGGCTTTCTTTTCTTAACAAGCATCTATATCATCTTCAAGAAAATTTTCTCAAACCACACCTCCAATTAGTAGCCTCCGCGAATTGATCTACAATGTGCTCCACATTCAAGCCTCAATAATTATGCACATTTAGCCTGTATTCAAGGAGTAATTCTTAGGTACTCTTGGAGCACATGGAATGGTACTCCCTTATCTCACATTTATGGTGGAGTCCACTCATTAAATTCATTGTGGGGTCCACCATGAATGTGAGAGGAGGGAGCACCATTTCTCTGTACTCTGGGAGTACCTACAAATTTTTCGTATTCAAGATTGTCATCTTTAATTCAATTAATTTTGTCTAGAGTAGTCCACTCCATATCCAATCTGGTTAAACTCAAGTTTTCTTCAAGTTTCTACCTTAAGTTCAAGGTGGGATGTTTAAAATATCATGTTCCTAGCCCTAGTAAAGGGCCAAGCCTTTTATATAACTTTAGTCTAAATTCATTGTATCTAATCTTGCTTGGAGTGCAAACAAAGTAATCTTAATATTACTTAGAATGCAAGTAAATTAATCATAATCCTACTTTGTAGTTCAAATATGATAACTCTAGTTTATTTATTATTGGTGTAGGATTAGTCTTTTATAAAATCCTTCAATGGGTTTATTTTAACAAATATAGATTATAGCAATCAAAAGCTTTCCCTTGTGAATGAAAGCCTCTCAAGCTAAACCATGTTAATTTCATGTATTCTCTCTGCCTTTTTCCTATCTTTGTATTCTATTTTCTCTTCTTCATATTTTATCATATACCTTCTCATTATATCATAACTATATCTAACCTCTTTTGATATGTTTGATAGTTTTTAGACCCCTTAAAAACACAATTGGATTAACCTAGGTAATTAGCCAAGTTGTTACTTAGTCCAAATTCCAAATCTAGGTTATCACAATCAAACAATCATATCGTGCAAAGCAACGAAAAGATAAATAACACAATGATATGATCACTCAGGAAACTAAACCGGTAAAAACCTAGAGAGGATTGAACCTAGCTATCCTTAAGGTAAACTTGAATCCACTATCTTGAAAGAATCGAAGTTCATACAATAAGACTTACAAGCCCCCACGCTCAACTTCTTATTGCTACCCACTAGTAGAACTTACTAACACGACTACGTGTAAGCTCCGAATCCACGGACTCCTTCTTTCTTGGATTCACCACCAGATACAAGCACCCATGCTTGTGTTTCTTTAGGCTTCAATGGCAACAACTGAATTGATCATCAAGGTGTAGAAAACTTCTCCTCCTTGAAGACCCTAAGCTTGTGTGAAGGAAAGCTCCTCAAGGATCTCACAAGAGATTCACACAAACAGCAATATGAGCAACACTAAAACATGGCTAGGGTTTGCCTTTTATACCTAGGGCAAATTAGAAAACCCTAAACGTTTTAAATAAAATAGGGCTGAGTTGGAATTCTACAGAAAAAACATTCAGACCCGATTTTCGATTGATCGAGCCTAAGCTTCGATCGATTGAAATAGGCTGAATTGCTTTTTTAAATCTTGCAACAACTTATTCCAACTTTACATAAACGAATCAACTTTGAGCAAGTCTAAACACAACTAAACACATTGTTTTGATCATGGTTTGCCAACAATACAAATTAGAGTTCTAAATACATAAAAACCTAAGTCTTTAGAACCTAACAATGTTATAAAAGTTATGTTAGAAGGTAAAGTGTGCATTTTCATAGTTTAGGGGGTAAGTGTAAAAGAGAGTATAGTTTAGGGGGTAAGTGTGCATTTTTATAGTTTAGTGGGGTAAGTGTAAAAATTGTATGGTTTACAGGAGTAATGTGTAATTTCTCTAAAACTTAAATTATACCAAATCTAATAAAAAGAGAACTTGAATATATAGACATTTAAAAAAATAAAAAATAAAAATAAAAATAAAAATAAAAACCTTGCAAATACATAAAGTTTTACAATTTTCTTTTACTAAAAAAATGAAAAGGCAAAAATGGACTAATGAGAGAGAAAGTAAAAGCTAAAATGCTAATTTGCGCGAATACAAATACGAGGGTACGTCATTCCTTGAAAAATAAGGGTATGATATGTCTAGGTTACGATAATTAATATATATATATATATATATATATATATATATATATATTTTAAATATCTTTGGACATAATTTATGTTTATTTTACATTTTAAAATTAAGTAACAACAATAAAATGGTTGAAAATATATCTAAAACTATAATTTTATTTATTTCCATTTAATAAAGAGATGGGTTTAAGTTACACCTGATGTAACTTCACAAGAGTTACATTCTTTTTTAGATCATTGATTTATATTAGATCTAAGAGTGAAAAATAAATAAAAATAAAAATCTCATAGTCATGTATTTATTGTTCCCTAGAAATGCGTAGCACATTATCAGCGAGTGGTCAACAACATCAAAAAAGTAGATTGACAAGAAATGCGCAATGAACTCAACTTCTTGTTTATATAATAGTTCTCCTTCCCATCCAGTTGTATGCATTCCCATTTCCCAATATATTTTAAGATGGTTTTGCTTTCGGTCAATGGAGTCCTATCCTTCCAAAATGAACCATGGTACATAAAGTAATGAGAAAAAAGACGATAGGGCTGATTCAGAAACCCATATCAAAATACAAAGAGATCATTGCAACCCTCCCAAGCAAGGAAGTCAATTCCATACCGTATCAGTCGGTATATACCATATAGATAACCCCCTTGTTTCGTACTAGAAAAAATACTGGCCATATCGGCTATGTACCAGCGAAATCCGGCTGTTTCAGCCAGTAAATGGATACCGGGCCGAAACACGAAAAATCTCATTTGTAAGAAAAGAAAACAAAGAAGAAGGAGAAAAGGAAGAAGACGACGACGAAACAGGGGTGGTGTCGTGAAGCAACTGCTTCTTCTTCTTCTTCTTCTTCTTCTTTCCTTTTTTTCTTCTTCTTCTCTGTCGGTCTATCTGTCTCCCTCTCTTCTTCTTCTTTTTGTTGAACCTTTTTTTCTTCTTCTTCTCTGTCAGTCTGTTCGTCTCCCACTCCTTTTTTTTTCGCTGAACCTTTTTTTCTTCTTCTTCTCTGTCGGTCTGTCTGTCTCCCTCTCTTCTTCTTCTTTTGCTGAACTTTGTTATGTATGGTCTGGTTTCTCACTTTCTCTTTCTTTGTTTTGTATTTGTTTTTGAAGTTTCCTAAGCTCTGCACATGACTCAATACACTGACACTAGCTGCCAAGCATTGGAAATATTGAAAGCTTTTAATTTTTGAATAAAACATGAGCTCTCCATCACTTCTTTTCAGCTTTGGCCTTTAAGCCCAAATGATGTGACATAATTTACGTGTATTGCCATATTGCTACGGTATTGCAACAAATTTATATTTAGAACAATAATATTACAAAATTTTAAACAATTTTTGTCATAATTTGCCGTGTGAGGAGTTGTGAGTGATGAAAATATGAACCCATATACACTCACAATTTTTTTCACCCCTCACAACTTATCATATAAGGAGTTGTGGTAAAAGTTAATAACTCCATAAAAAAATATAAAAAGTTGCCAATGTGATATATTGAGTTATTAGAAATATAACTTTGTATATTGTATAAAATAGTAAAAAATAGTGGTAAATACGAAACAGTACACCGGTATTAACCGATATCCGAAATATATCGTACCGCTGGCCAAACTGATACAGCCTCCAGTACGGTATTGACTTCCTTACTCCCAAGAAGTAATAGACTTAATTGGATAGTTGATCTCTACCAGTATGAAGGTTTTTGGTTCCCTTTATGACCATTGGAAGGACTCTTGTTAGCTCAAGACTATTTCAAGCTTCAGCCCAACGATGTGATTCTGAGTAGCCTTCCAAAATCTGGCACAACTTGACTTAAGGCTCTTGAGTTTTTCCATTGTTGAGGGTGAAAATACATAGAAGATAGAACACAAGACCATGTGAGACAGGGAGAGAAGATGAAGATGATGATGGAGAGCAGAGAGTTAATGTTGTTTTTTATTTTTCTATTTTAATAAGAAGAATTAATGACTTAGTTACTAATTTCTAGGGAACAATAAATACATGACTGTGAGTGTTTTTTTCACCCTTAGATCTAATATAAATCAATAGTCCAAAAAAGGTGTAACTCTTGTGAAGTTATACCAATTGTAACTTGAACCCATCTCTTTAATAAATAAATAAATTACCGGATAATAATATCATTCCTCAAAAAAATGCTATAGAAGAAAATATATTTTTAGAAAAATGCTATAGTGTTTTTTTTTTTTTTAAATGCTATAGATTAAATGCACTGTTTCTAGGGAAAATTACATTTTACCCCCTAAGCTATACCCCATTTTACACTTAACCCTCCTAAACTATTACTTGTATAATACTTGCCCTCCTAAACTATGAGAATGCATACTTACCCCCTCCCCCTAAACTATTACGCTTGTAACTCTTTGCACCACATCCCATGAATAATTGTTTAGGAAAGTAAATGTGTATTCTCATTGTTAAGGGGAGTGAGTGTAAATGGGGTATAGTTTAGGGGGGGTAAAGTGTGCATTCTCATAGTTTAGGGAGGTAAGTGTAAAAGGGGTATAGTTTAGGGGGTAAAGTGTAATTGCCCCTTGTTTCTACTATTTAATAATAAATAATAAAGTAAAAGATAGTTAAGACTTGGTCATATGGCCTAATAGATAGATGGGGATAAGACAGGTTTGAAAGTTAATTTAAGTTCATAACTTATCAAAATCATGTGGGGGAGGCGGATAAAACAAAAATGTTGAAACCTAAGGTGATACGTATTAGGTACTGTTAGTTTTTAGACCCCTTAAAACACAATTGGATTAACCTAGGAAATTAGCCAAGTTGTTACTTAGTCAAATTAATTAAATCTAGGTTAACACAATCAAACAATCATATAATGTAAAACAGCGAAAATATAAAAGACACAAGATATGATCACCTAGGAAACCAAACCGGTAAAAACCTGGGGAGGATTTAACCTAGCTATCCTCAAGGTAAACTTGAATCCACTATCTTGAAAGAATCGAAGTTCATACAATAAGACTTACAAGCTCCCACGCTCGACTTCTTATTACTACCCACCAATAGAACTTACTGACACGACCACGTGCAAGCTCCGAATACACGGACTCCTTCTTTCTTAGATTCTCCACCAAATACAAGCACACCGCTTGTGTTTCTTTAAGCTTCAATGGCAGCAACTGAAATGATCATCAAGGTGTAGAAATCTTCTTCTCCTTGAAAAACCCTAAGTTTATGTGAAGGAAAGCTCCTCAAAAATCTCACAAGAGATTCACACAAACCGCAATATGAGCAACACTAAAACGTGGCTAGGGTTTCCCTTATATACCTAGCGTAAAATAGAAACCCAAAACCTTTTAAAACACTTAGGGCTGAGTTGGAAATTCTGCTTAAAAAATGTCAGACCCGATTTTCGATTGATTGAGCCTAAGCTTCGATCGATTGAAATGGGATGAAATAGTTTTTTAATTCTTGCAGTAGTTTAATCCAACTTTACAACAAAGAACCAACTTTGAGCAATTCTAAAAAAACTTAAATACATTGTTTTGATCATGGTTTGCCAACAATACAAATTAGAGTTCTAAATACATAAAAACCTAAGTCTTTAGAACCTAACAAACTCCCCCTTTGGCAATCCGTGACAAAACACAACTTAATAGCTCAAAGTTTACAAATAAAAACCCTTTACAAAATAATGCTCATAAAACACAAATTCAATCCTAACTACTATCCATCAGTTGCAAGAGTAGACAGCAGCTTAATTGAATCAACCTGTATATTTCCTGAAACACTTAAACAAAATGCATAACCGCATGTGTGGAAAAAAATACAAGCAAATAAAATAAAATCTTAATTTCAAACAACACACAATAAAGACATATATCAATGAAGAGCTCATAAACATAAATCAATAAACAGTTTGAAACAAGAAACAACAAAATATACTTCCCCTAACATGAATAACCCAATCAAGGTAAAACAAATGTGGCAAGAGCTAAAAAGGTAAAGTACAAAGTGAAGCACCTAAATACAATCTAAACAACTCCACAAGCTCCAACCAATAAACTCTCCCCCTGAAAACAAAAACAAGTACAAGTGCCAAAAACTACTCAAATGTACTCCCCCTTTTTGTGACAGAATGCCAAAGGGTAATCAAAAACCATCATCAAAAGGAGGTGGCGATGAAGAACTCCGAAACCATGCTAAATCTGCTCGCAAACCACGAATCTCATCAAGAACGTCCACCAAAATCTGTCCTTGAGCCGCCTAAACAGTCAAGACATGATCCAACGTACGTCGAATGTCTGAATCATCCGAAGTAGTCGGTGGAGGAACGTCAGCAACAGCACCACCACCACCAGAAGTCTCAGCAGCAACAGCACCTGTAGAAGAGGGAGGAGGGGGAACACTACTAGAAGATGCACCTCGAAGACCCGAAGGGTCAGCTCTCAAGTAAGCAGCCCTCTGTCTAAGAAAGGTAGCACCTAGTGGACCAACAACATGAACAGGCTCACCAGCAGGAAAATCAGCAAGACCAAGGAACAACAGAATCCTATGAATGAAAATAGGATGAATAAGTGCATGCCCTATGGCAGAACTCCTATAAACTTCGATCAAAGAACGAAAAAACAAGTGAGGAAAGCTGATAGATGCACCAGACATGAAAGCGTATAAAAACACACATCGCTCAAGAGGGATGGTGTGAAGATGAGAAATAAGCCACAAGGAATGACACGCAACTCTAAGAAACAAGTAAGCAGTCTCAGATAGCGCAGAAGACATGATCCGAGGATCAGAACCCCACTGGATAGATGATCTAGTGATGTGTGACATGACAACATCTATAGGAGGAGACTTATCATAGGGATAGACAGGATCGGTGACGACCGGAACCCCAAGAGCCTCAGCCACTACCCTAGGAGTAATGGTGAACTCAACACCTCGTATCCAACTCCGAACAAGGGTGTTGGAATCATAGACGTGACAACAGAGGTTAGAGAAGAACTCTCTAATCAAGGCGGTCGGGGGTGGATGGTCTATCTCTAAGAGAGACAACCAACCTCTAGACTCAAGATTAGCCCTAATGGCTAGATTAACCTCATCTAAGATCATAGAACGCTCAGCCCAAATTTTACGCTTACTGTTCAGTTTCTCAAAAGCCTCACGACAACGCTCGTTCTTAAACAGCTGAACCTAAAGGGAGACACAAAAGGGGTAGAAGGAACCCTATTAGCTCTAGTCTTCCTACGCATGGTGCTAGAATAAGGACCAAGAGCACACAGCAAAAAGAGAGAAGAAACAAAACAAAACCAAGGGCAGACTGCAAGTTAGCACAAAAAAAATATAGAACAAAAAACTATATGATGCATGAACAAATTAAATGACATGATGCATGTGCTAAAGCAGTGAATTAAGTCCAAATTAAGTTCAAATCCACAAAATTGGCTTAAGCATAGAGCTTCTAACTAAAACCCAAAAAAAAAAATGAAAACCACTTGCAAGTTTTTTAAAGAAATTGACCAATGAATCATCACACAAGTTAGAAAATAGTTTAGAGTGATCAATTACATTGAATTAACAAGCCAATTTCATCAATTTTAACCCAATTGAAAAAAATCCCTAAATCGGATTCAAAACAAACCCTAGAATTTTCAATTGTTCACAAAACCCCAAATTGATCAAATTAACCAACATATATCATGAATATATCAAATATAGAAGCAAAACCCAAAGATCAATTTCAGAAAAAGAGGATTGATTCAACAAAAATCCCAAATTTGAAAAGTTCTGAAAATTCCCTTAAAATGCATGAGTTTATGCATGAAATCATGAAAATAAAAACAAAAGGAGGGGTATAAAGGTCTTACCGGCCTTGTGAAAGAAAAACCTTGCAAAAATTTGAGAGAAAAACGACAAAAAATCTTCAGTGGAGCCTTGCCAAGTCGGAGAGAGAGAGAAAAGTTTGAAAAAGTTTTGAAAAAGTGTTTGAATCAGTCAAAACACTGTTTTAAAAAAAACTTGAATCACGATGTTCGATTGATCAAAAAATAGGTTCGATCAAACGAACCAGGAAGAGGCTCACTTATTTTTTAAACAGGATTTCAATTGATCGAAAATCAGATTGGATCAATCGAAATTCTGGAAAAACAGCTTTTTAGAAAAAATAACCTGATTTTTGAAAACTTACCTCAAAGCATTGAATATAAGAAATAAAAATGTATGAGTATGAGATGGAATGCTTTTTCAAAACACAAGTTTTAAACCCAATTTTTCCAAAATTTAGATTTTAAACAATCTCCCCCTTTTTTTTTTAAAGCAACATATCAGCTTTGCATAAAACTCAAAGTATTTTTCAAACTTGGTTGGTCAGACCATAAACACATACAATTATATGTACAATGTTTAGCAAAGAGTAACTTGTATTGTGTGTGCAACTAGCAAAAACTTGAGATACATGTGAGGTGATATGTGAATAGCAATCAACCACAAAGTCTACAAAATTCATCACATAGAATTCAAAAGAGACTATCACCTAAAGAGTTACATCATATAACTCCCACATCTCCTAGAACATAAGCTTGCAATCATGTAAGTTTCTTGAATTTTGCCTCATAATATACACACCAATTTTAATTAAGTGATTTGGCATTAAGTCTAATAGTACACACCAATTTTAAGCATTTATCAATTAAACCGACGCTTCACCTTATGTTCTTTTTGTGCATGTGCTACTCTTTCTCGAGCACAAAATCTTATGATATGTACTAAGGTGTTCATGATTAGCTAATGCACAGTGGTGAGATGGTTATTTATGCATTTCTCAAAAGGATCAAGTCCGACAGTCAAACAACATGTGACTTCAAGATTAAGACAAAATGATAAACACCATAAACATCTTTCCCACACAACATGCACTACAAAGCTTTAACTAGTCAAGTGCAATAAATAAGCTCATCAAAGCTAAACAAAGTACAATAGACATGTCATGTGAAAATAAATTGACCAACCTTGTTTTCAAAAACAAAGAGAATAGTGCAAGAACACAATGTGCTTCCTTTTTCCTTCCTTTCTTCCCTTTTTTTTATTTTTTTTATTTTATATATATAGAATAAAAAACACCTAGAATGAAATGCATGAATGTAATGTAATGCAACTCCTAGAGACAAAAGAGAAAAACACAAAAACCAAAGAACAAAGAACAATGGTCACAAAGGAAAAGCAATGAAGCATAAGGACCATGTTAGAAAGACTCAGTTAGTTTGAGTTTTTTGCATCCAAAACTTTTTAGATGCACCACGAGCATTGGAGTTTGTATTCACATTAGAGTGATTTCCAACTCCAAGATTGGAATAAAGGTTGAGCGCCTTTACCAATTCACCAATAAGTGTTATAAGATCTTGTGCTTGTGGCACTGGCACTTTTGGTTTGTTTGCTCTCTTAGCAGCTTGTAACTTGTAACAATTAGGACGAATGTGTCCAGACTTCCCACAAAAATGACACACCCAAGCAGGCTTACCATGCATCTTGTCCTTAGAAATGGTAGACTCCTTAAGTTTAGACTCTTTCAGATTAACCCTAATCTTCCTAGATGGTGAAACTTCTATGGGTTTGACAACCTCACTCACAGGGGGTTTGACAGTTTCACTCACAGCCTCACTCACAGAAGGTTTAGAAGAAGATGAAGGAACAAAGTGTGTGGAATGCGGAGCAGACACAGAGATGCTTTCAACAAAACCTAATCCAGATTTGTCAGAATGAGACTTTTGAACACCCAACAGTTGATCAAGTTTAGAACTAGCAGATCTAGCAACAAATAAATCAAGTTCCAAAGATTTAACTTTATCAAGCAATAACATATTCTCAATTTTCACATTGTTCAAAAGTTCATTAGCATCAAACAGTTTAACAAGCAAATTCTTCTTATCAAGCTCAAGAGATTCAATTTTCTTCAGGCCAAGTTCAACATTCATAACATTCTTTGTAGCTACTTTGCAAAGTTTATTGTAGGCCTCTTGAATATCTGCATCCTCAGAGAGTTCCCCATCAGAAGGGTTCTCTTCAGCAGATATGCTTTCATTCACTACAGCAGTAGCTGTGAAAGCAATGAAGTTTTCATCCTCGTCACATTCTGACTCATCATCAAAAACTTCATCATCAAAAACTTCACCATCACTAAGGGTTACAGCCATAGTCTTACCCTTAGACTTCAAGTAAGTAGGACACTCATATTTCATGTGACCATACCCTTGACATCCAAAACACTGAGGACCCATAGAATTATTAGAAGATTGACCTACTTTTTCTCTAGGTTTGTCATTATTGTTCACCTTAGTGGGATCATTCTTCCTAAAATTTCTAGGTTCAGCAGTGTTCACACCTCTTGCCTTTCTATTGTTATTCCTAAGAAAATTTCTAAAGTTCTTGGCAAGGTAAGCAATTTCTGTAGCAGAGAGCTCATCATCAAATCCACCAACCTCAACATCATCAACTGACTTAAGAGCCATTGATTTGGATTTGCTAGTCTTGGGTAGGTCCAACTCATAAGATTGAAGTGATCCTACAAGTTCATCAACAGGGATGGAATCCACATCCTTGCTCTCAGTTATGGCAGTCACCTTGGGTCTAAAATTCTCAGTTAAGGATCTAAGAATCTTCCTAACAATTTTAGGTTGATCATAGATTTCACCCAAGTTATAAGCAGAATTAACAATATCATTCAGTTTAGCATAGAATTCATCAAAAGATTCATCATCAGACATCTTAATGCTTTCAAATTTAGAAGTTAATTGTTGCAATTTGTTGATTTTGATAGCATTTGTGCCTTCATGCACAGTCTGAAGGATATTCCAAGCAGTATGAGTAACATCAACATTAGAGATTCTCTTAAATTCCTCGATAGAAACAGCGTTAAAGATAGCATTCATAGCCTTGCTATTGAACGCAGCTGTTTCTTTTTGAGAAGTTTGCCACCCACTAACAGGAGTAGTGGGCTTCTCCTATCCGTATTCAACAGAGTTCCAGACTCTTATCAATGGATTTCAGGAATGCTTTCATCCTTACTTTCCAATAAGCATAATTATTCCCATCAAAGTGAGGAGGAATAACTAGAGAGTGTCTGTATTCCATGACAACAAGGGTCAAGGATCAGCTCAAAGATCAAAGGATCAACAACAAGAGAGCTACCCGCTCTGATACCACTTGTTAGTTTTTAGACCCCTTAAAACACAATTGGATTAACCTAGGAAATTAGTCAAGTTGTTACTTAGTCAAATTAATTAAATCTAGGTTAACACAATCAAACAATCATATAAGGTAAAGCAGCGGAAATATAAAAGACACAAGATATGATCACCTAGAAAACCAAACCGGTAAAAGCCTGGGGAGGATTTAACCTAGCTATCCTCAAGGTAAACTTGAATCCACTATCTTGAAAGAATCGAAGTTCATACAATAAGACTTACAAGCCCCAACGCTCGACTTCTTATTGCCACCCACCAGTAGAACTTACTGATACAACCACGTGCAAACTCCGAATCCACAGACTCCTTCTTTCTTGAATTCTCCACTAAATACAAGCACACCGCTTGTGTTTCTTTAAGCTTCAATGGCAGCAACTGGAATAATCATCAAGGTGTAGAAATCTTCTTCTCCTTGAAAAACCCTAAGTTTATGTGAAGGAAAGCTCCTCAAAGATCTCACAAGAGATTCACACAAACTGCAATATGGGCAATACTAAAACGTGGCTAGGGTTTCCCTTATATACCTAGAGTAAAATAGAAACCCAAAACCTTTTAAAACACTTAGGGCTGAGTTGGAAATTCTGCTTAAAAAACTTCAGACCCGATTTTCGATTGATCGAGCCTAAGTTTCGATCGATCGAAATGGGCTGAAACAGTTTTTTAATTCCTGCAGTAATTTAATCCAACTTTACAACAAAGAACCAACTTTGAGCAATTCTAAAACAACTTAAATACATTGTTTTGATTATGGTTTGCCAACAATACAAATTAGAGTTCTAAATATATAAAAACCTAAGTCTTTAGAACCTAACAGGTACTTTTGTAAACTTATTATTGTAAAATTATATGAATATAACATTACTCTACTTTTGTTGAACTCAAATTCTTGAGATTTTCAAATCAAGGTGTTCAATAACTCTATGTGTGGTAGACAAAATAGGCTAGTTTAAAAATAATTTTATATATAATTTTTTTTTTTGCAAGTTTAATTTTTCTCTCTTTTTTGTAAGTCAAGAATACCCTAAGTTGCATGTGACACCGCCACTAAATCCAAATAGAAAAATCAATAGTGCTCATTTTTTAAACTATAGGAACGAATAACATTCATTTGGTAAACTTTAGAGGCCAGTATTTTGGCATTTAGGAAATCAACCACAAATTTGCCGAGGAACTTTTGACCTGATTTTATAACCTTTTTCCCCTGTTTTATGACACTATTTTACTACATTCAAAATTTTAGTATTTTTTCCTCCTTTCGATGTACTACCATAGGACCCGTGCTTTGTTTACCTTTTCTTCTTGAATATTTTGGGCAAATTACTCCATTGTCTATTGTTTTTGTAGGGACAATTTTGTATACTGCCAATAATAGTCTTCGTAAAACTCCCTAGTTTGAGTTTAAGAAATAATATGAAGTTATGAGCCATATATCTTTCTCCTTTCCATATATTCATCCATCGTTTTAATATTTCTGGATCCATTTTTACCTATTATATTCATATAACCATCACTTTTTCCAAATCCCAAGTGTTGTTGATATCTATATTTAAAATAATATATATCAAACGAAAGCACAATCAGCTTTAAAACCCTACTTCATGAAACAAAGAGTTTACTAATTCAAATCTCCAAGTCTTCCATTCTTTGGGAACCATAACTTATTTATCAAAATATATATATATATATATAGTTTTTAAATAATAGTATCTCATTGTTTTAAAATGTATCATATTCAATTCACGCATGTACAATTACACCAGCATATAAAAGAAGGTTCAAGCCCACTTAACCCACTGATGGTGCATACAATCCCACCTTTTTTGAAGGCACGTCTCTCTCTCTCTCTCTCTTTTGCAAAGGCAAAAGAGAAGCATTCCAACTTATCCAAATAATAAGCCTAATATTGGTGGTGTTTGCTAGCGTCTAATAAGAAATGCAGAAGTTGGCTCCATCTGATGTGGATTGCAAATCTAACGGCGACATAAAAACACACTACTTTTTTCTTTCTACGTGCCCTTACAGAGAGATATCCACTTGGATACTTCTGAGCGTGCCAACAGGAACAACTCTTTTGGGTCCCACAAACCCAACACGTGTCACAGGTCACTCACTATGGAAGTGGAGGAAAACATTTATCTATCCAACGTGACCAGTTACTATGAAAAGAGGGCAAACATGCTGATGCCGAAATTGGAGAAAGAAGAAATTAGCCTCAAAGAGTGGCCTTTGGCTTTTAAGAAAGAGCACCCGAGTCCTCGTCATAAGGCAAGGTTTTATAGTATCCACTAATTAACTGTTACCCTTTTTTTTTTTTTTATGAGCAAAGTGAGTAACTTTCACTGGGTTAAGTTAGGCCTGTAACATAATTACAACAACGATTGCTAACATTTGTTTAGTATAAAGGAGAGAGAAGAAACTCAAAGCTCTTTTGGACCTTTTACAGCCTCTTTGGGAAACTTATGGGTGGTCAAAGCAGGAATATTAATTGGAGTAGTCTGTTTGGTTATCAACTGGTCGAATTTCTGGCTCTAGTTCACTCCTTGGAAGGAAGTTGAGGGATTCCCTAATATGCCATTGCATGTTCATATTTGCCATTTGGCCACGCTTTTCTCTTCAACTTTCTAAGAGCATTATAGTTGGGGATGACATAAAGTTGTATTTTACCATCTAAAATTTTGTTTTATTTATTATACCAACTCACTTTACAATACACCCTACATCCCAGTTTTTATTTTTACATACAACTTATTAAAATAATATAATTACAAAATAAAATAATATTAAATAAAAAATATGTTTCTCTTCTCTTTCCTCCGCTACCAACCAAAACCACCACCATTCACTCAACAAACCACCACCATAGACCACCACAATTCACCAAGCATACCACCACAAACCATCATATTCAACCAGTAAACCCAAAAATAATCCATACTAAACACCAGCACCTCCATCAACAATACCAACAAAACCCACCAGCACCTCCATCAACAAAACCCACCATGTGAGGTTATCAAAAAAAAAAAAAAAAACCACCATGTGAGTGAGAAAAATTAGAGAAGAAACAAATGAGAGAGTGGGAACAGAGTCAGAGATTGAATAAAGAGAGGAGGAAGACAAAGATAAAAAGTAAGAGAAAGAGAGAGAAGATAATATTATTTTATTCATAAATACTAACTACAGAAGGTTCTAAATACCCGGATGGGGGGGGGGGGGGGGGGTTAAGGCTTCAATTGGTAAAATAGCAATTGGGGGTTTTTACTTTTTACACTCCAATGCTAATGCTCTAAAAATT
Organism: Quercus parvula; assembly: GCA_030820535.1. Classification (NCBI taxonomy): domain Eukaryota; kingdom Viridiplantae; phylum Streptophyta; class Magnoliopsida; order Fagales; family Fagaceae; genus Quercus; species Quercus parvula. The sequence goes on along the minus strand of JAUAME010000011.1, from coordinate 20,008,494 downwards.
CTTTTAAAATAAGTAGTGTTTACTTTTTGAGTATGTGTACGGTATAAAATAATCTACGTGCAACAAGTTTAACTCTTTTAAAATTAACAAAGAAGAAAGTAAAAAGGCACATTGTTATTTTACACTTGTTGACATACGCTAGTTTACACAATGTCCAAATTTTACAAAACCGGATATTCACATTTTGTCGGCAACTAGGAAGTATAGACATTCTATTTAGGTGTTGTACCTGTGTGGTTCACACTTTACTCTGAGTGTATATGATAATAATTAGTACGCATTAAGTAGCGTACAAAAATTTAGTCCTTGAGTATAAATATCAAGCACATCTAAACTCTGACGCAAAGTACCAGTGCCAGCCATTCAAAGCAAATCAACATGCTGCTCAAAATTGGCAAATTCTAAACAGATTAAGTGTGAGTTTGGATTGTGGTTCTCAGCTGTATTTGGCATTTTTTTTGGGTCCGTAATATTCATAGGACCACCAAATTCAGTAAAATACGCATACTCATGTATTTTTGGATCTCATAGCATTATTCACACCTTTAAAAATTATTTTGCTACAGTATTTTCAACAATAAATTTTTAATTTTTAGCAAATAAGCGATATCCAAATATACCCTAAACTGCTAAGAAGAATACCAAGATTGACTTTTCCCTAGAAATAAATCAAAACAAATTAAATTAATAAGTAAGTTTGAATAGTACATGCTACTGCCATGGCATTTATAGACAAATAATGATATATCACTTTGCCAAAAATAGTAACCAAACATATCTCCAGACTAAGCTTGGTTAAGGTATTAATAATTGTTTCGCCATTGATGCTTCGGTCATGACAACTGACGACAACGAGAGGGAGATTGTTCTTGTCTAACCATCATTTCCTAAGGATTTTGACAAAGTTGCTTATCCATTGTCTCATGAAACTAAAATACTAAATATACGGAATATACCACCACTAAATATAACAAAATATTGAAGAGACAAGGTAAAAGTTTGGTTGTTCTTGGTTTCCCACGTTGGAGGAATCGGTCAATATGGGACAATGATCCTCGTTTACATTGTTGTCACTTGTCACAATCTGAATTGTACGTACTGTGAATCAATTTTTTAGTTTATTGTAATGTGTGTTGTATCATAGGATACACAAATACTTCATTAAATTTATAAAAATAGGAAAAATTTTGGCATTTGTCCTTTTTAAAAAAACAATCCAGCATTTTGCCCTCTTTCCGAAACTAATTAGGGAAATGCCCCTCTTTTGAAACTCGATTTTCTCAAAATCGAGTTAAGCCCTATAGTGACGTTTTTAAGGAGCCTATAGTGGCGTTTTAAGAACCTATAGTGGCGTTTTATAACTTGATCTTCATGAAGTCGAATTATAGGTAAAAAAAAGAAAAAAAAATTGCATGTAACTCGACTTCAAGGAGATCGAGTTACAAAACGCAACTATAGGTCCTTAAAACGTCACTATAGGCTCCTTAAAACGCCACTATAGGGCTCCAGAAAAATTTTTTTTTTTTTTATAACTCGATTTTGAGAAAATCGAGTTTAAAAAAAAAAAACATTTCCCTAATTAGTTTAGGAAATTTGGTAAAATGCTGGATTTTTTTTTTTTTTAAAGGGGCATTTGCCCATTTTCTCCATAAAAATCGTATAGATATACATAAATAAAAAGAATATTTATTACAAATTTAGAACATATTCAACTAATCATTTGTTCAATAATATTTAACAAAGTTAAATATGATAGGCCAAAAATGGATTGACCCCTTTGGCAAATAAATTAATTAATTATCCAAGTTAATTACTTAAGTCAATTTAACATGCAATAGCGTGGTAGCACAAACAAATCACCAATTAAGTTAAATGCAACGGAAATTAAATTTGATACTGGCGATTTGTTTACGAATGGAGAAAACCACAGAGACAAAAACTCCACCGGGTGAATTTAAGGTCACCACTCCTGATAATCCACTGTTATCAATAACAAGCAGTTACAAGTAAAATGAATCTCAGTACCTAATACCAATCTACAGTTGAACCCTTACTCCAATACTCAATTGGACTTGTATTGTAGCAGCAATCTCTCCATTCAATGCACGAATCCCAATACATGATTAACCAATTATGCACGGATCCCAGTACTTGACTAACACACCAATTTGAGGAAGATGTTTGCTGTAAAATTCTTCAATTCATCCAACAATGAAGATCAGGAAGCTCATTTGCCACAAAACCCTTAGCGTAAAGACGCAGTAGTTTCTACAGAGAATATGATGAACTAGGACAATTTCTGTCTCCGATCACACAATGCATGTAACAACAATTGCAACCACGCTATGACGACCATTAAAATAATCCTTATATATATGTCTAGGGTTGCGAGAAAAGAAACCCTACACAAATACTCAAGGATATGAGTTTAATCAAATCTAAAATTTCTGATTTCGTAATTCTCGACAGATACAAGCTTTAATAAGCAGCACATTCTTCACTTGTTTCTTGGTCAGATTTGCATGGCTTCAATACTAAACATGAACACTTGTTTTTTGAAGTACCAAACTCATCCTAAATCTACCCAATTACAAGTAAAGTGCGTTTTGTCAAAAGATTAGCTAATTAGATAAATATGTCCCTAACAACAAACTAAATAAACCAAATTAAAACATATTAATAACTGTTAGGACCATATGAGAACTCAAGTAGGCTAAAACAACAACCAGAAATTTGAAGATTTGAGATTATAAGTGCAACTCCTACCCACGGAAGAAGGCAATCTAAGAGCACCATCGAGTACGAAGGCTTGTTTTCAACTCTGATTCTCCTTCGAGGGGTATTAGGACTTAGGAAGGCTAAAGACAGTTTTAAAGCCCTTTTTCACCAAGGAAGTCAATACCGTACCGTACCGGCCGATACGGCTGGTATATACCATACCGATTAGTGCACTGATACAAGTACACCCCCTATTTCGTACCAGAAAAAATACCGGCCGCTTACCGACCGTACCAGCAAATTCCAGCTGTTTCAGCCGGTAAATGGATACCGGACCGAAACATAATTCTGTCATTTTTTGGGTTCACAATCACAAGGGAATTGGTTTCCAAAACAAAGCTAATACCCAAAAGAACACTGAAACTGAAAAATCCAAAGATTTGTGAACTTACCCAACCGAGAATTGCCCAGAGCAGGCCGAGCAGTGGCCAGAGACGCTGAAAAAACCTCTTTGGAGCTGCCGCCTGAAAACAATTTCTTTCTAGGTTTAGGGAGTGGCCGAAGGCAGCTCAGAAAGCTTTTTCACTCTGAGTAGTGAAATGGGGTCCTTTGAGATTTCAGCAGCGACGCCGTTTTGGCCAAGCTTTGGGATCTTCAGTGATGGTTATTTGATTTCGGGGCTATGATTTTGAAGATCTGGCTGAGCCATTGTGAGGACTGTAGAGAAGGATCGGTTGAGAAATGGGTATTTGCAAAAGCTGAGTTTTAGGGAGTGAGCAAAATATGGGTTAGGTTTTTCCTTTTTTTTTTTTTTTTTTTGAGATAGGGTTGGGTTTAAATACAGATGGGTTTGTTAGGGGGTTAGGGTGGGATTTTGGGGGGTGAGTTTCTCTCAGTCAGGTTAGGGTGGTTTTTTTTTTTTTTTTTTTTTTTTGAGAAGAAGAAGAAGAAGAAGAAGAAGAAGAAGAGGGATTTTGGGATTTTGAGGGTTCCGTTTTTTTAAATTAACTTTTTTTTAGAAAATAAATATTAAAATAAAATTTTAAATTTAAATTTAAATGAGTGGTATTTCCAAGGTTGTGTGGGTGTGTGTGTGTATATATATTAATTACATAAAATAGCGGTAAATCCGAAATGGTACACCGGTTTTAACTGGTACCTGAAATATATCGTACCGCTGTTCAAACCGATACAGCCTCTGGTACGGTATTGACTTCCTTGCTTTTCACACTTAAAAGCTTCATTTAGCGATTGTCAGGCTGAAAACCAGCATTATAAACTTTAAGTGCCGATCCGCCCTTGAACCTTATATACCTTCAAAATTGCACCACAACTTCCTTAGGACTAGAAACACGTGTAAATTTAGCACATGCATGTTTGTTAGGATTAGTTAGGAGTATCTTTAACATATGTTTAAGTATGTTGTTACTTATCTTTAGCATGTGTGAGAAAGGCCAACCAATAGACATGTGTGGCAAATAGAATTAAAGCATGAGTTTTATAAACAGATCCATGTAATCCCTTATTGGTTATGTGAAATAATAAACTTGTTGCCTAGACTTGTGATTAGTCTTGCTTGGAAGTAAAAATTGTCTCAAAGTACTTCCGAACGTGCATTTAAAAATTTTAGGGTACATTAGTGCATGGTCTAGAGTTTCTTTCTTCTTAATTAAAGTAAAATAATTAGAAAGAAGAGAAGCCTAGAAATTATTGATTTGGAAAATGATAGTTTTTGAAGCATTTAAATCAAAAGATTATTCTCCTAAAGAAGCATAGTAAAAAACAAAGTTTTAATACCCATGGGTTTACCCAAATGTACCGTGGAACGTGGGACAATGATTGCCACACGTGAGTCTCCTTTTTTGTTTCTCAAAAAAAAAAAAAAAAACAACTTTCAAATTTGAATATAAATTGCTAAATAGTTATTAAAAAAAATTGATTGCTTAATAAAGATAAAATTCTTCTAAAATAATGATAATCACACTTTAATGATAAAGTCAAATGCATTTGAAATTTGAATTCAAAAGTTCATTTAGGAACAGACAAAGCATTAAAGATAATAAAACCTTTCCTGAAACACTCTAGAGTTTGAAATTTGGAATAGTTGACATCATCTCAAGTTAAGGGAAGACATTAATGGGTCATCTCAAGACTAATTTAGGAAGATATCTAAGATTTAATGAGGAAAACTTTTTAATTTGAAATCTTTTAAATAAGACTTAAAATTAAAATTTGAATCAAAGCAATCAGTGAGGTAAATTGCTTGATTAATACTTATATTTTGATTTTTGTTCATATGTTTGTTTGGCCCTCATATGCTTGCTTGCCTTAATATTTGGATGATTTACTTTCTTTAATTGCTTTGTTTATTTTATAGCTTTATTGCATGATTTCCTTTCATTGTTAGTTCAATTAGGGTTTAGGATTGAAAATGTGTGATTTGAAGGGTCAACGTAGTAAAATCCATTTAAGTATAATTCAGTGATATGAGTGAAGGCTAGTCATGACTGTCTTAGGTGCTGGACACCTGTACCCTAACTCTAGATTCTGTCTAGGCCAGTTAGACCTTTGCAAATGGTGTTCAATGTTGGTTCTTAGACCTACAACCAGGTGACAACTCTCTTTCTCTGTTCTAACCTTGAGTTAGTGGTGTGCTCTCAAAGTTATGTTTAGGATAGACCCATACCAGTCCTAATCCTGCTTCACTACAGTCCATTAACTTGGAAACCCCTATTGAAACCGATGGGAGCTATATCCAAGGTGCTTACAACCTCGCCTAACTATTATATTTCCACACACTCACTCTCTCTCTCTCTCTCTCTCCTCCTCCTCCTCCTCCTCCTCCTCCTCCTCCTCCTCCTTTTTTTTAAGTTAAAGGCACCATCGCCCCATTCAAGGAAGAGAATTCAATCGTTCCTCACTCTCATTTACTAGTTTATCCCTAATTCTAGAAATTATCAATTCTAGGCTTTGCTTCATGCACTTTCATTCTTAAATTTCTTTCAATCTTGTAAAAAGCTAATTTTCTTATTGGAGTTCTTATTAAGTTTTGGAATTTTTGTATTTTTAACGCATTCCCTATAGTTGATTGACCTTGGGTTTGGCAATGGTCATTTTTGTATTCTTCTCTACTTCTCTTGTGTTTGACTCATTCAGTGTTTGACTCATTCATTGATTTTAAGTGTTTTTTACAATTTTTTCTAGGAGGAATCCCCATCGCACTAAATTGAACCTCAAATTGTGCATACTTTTATAGATATGAGAGAGAGAGAGAGAGAGAGAGGATTAAGTTATTTATGAGTAGTACTAGGGATGGCCATGGGTAGGGTATGGATCGGGTATACCCATACCCTACCCGAAATGTTTACCCATGGATACCCGGATATCAATACCCATTATTATTCATATCCAATTCTTGCCTGGATTTATTATCCATGGATATCCATACCCTACCCAAAACCCATTTAATTTTTTCTTTTTAAAATCCAAAAACATTTTAATTTAAAAACTACCCAATAACTTCATCTTAAAAAAGAAAAAACTAATGAATAACTTTGAAATCAGAAGTATATTTTTTTTAGATAGAGATCAGAGCGAAGATTTCTTCGACAAGCTCTTGTACCTCTCCGGCGGCAAAAAATTGAGCAGATCTTGATAGTTCGCAAGCAACTTTGCCTCCCACACCAAGTCCGACAACGCAGCGCCGTGAAACACGCGATTCAGCCTCGCAAGGTTGCAAATCTCCGACAGAGTCAGGTAGAGAAACACGCAAGCCACGCAACTCTCCGGTATGTCCCCTAGACCCAGACCCAAATCCAAACCCAACGACCCATCCGCCAAGTTCGACAGCGACGCCCCCATTGACTCTCAATCTCTCTTACTCTGTCTCTAACTGTGAGCGTACAAGTGAAAAACCGTATTTCAAGTCATGGTTTTTAGAAGTAAAGACAGACCAAGGTTTTGTACAGAGAGAAAGTTCAAATCCAAGGATTAGAAAGAGATTTCGAGGTTGAGAGAGTTGGTTCGAAGATGGAGAAGACCACCAATCGGAGTGATGAGTTCAAGGCACTGGGCCATGGAGGCTTGGGTGAGAGAAACAGAGAGAGTAACGGTGAGGATGGAGGCTCAGGTGAGAGAGAGTGTGTGGGAGTGAAAAATAGAGTTAGGGTTTTTTTTTTTTTTTTTTTTTTTTTTTTTATATATACGGGTCGGGTATGGATAATATCCATACCCTACCCGAACTATTCGGGTAATATCCATACCCTACCCAATTAGGTTCTACCCATGAAGAACCGGGTATTACCCAAAACATTTGGATCGGATAGGGTAGGATATCCATTACCCAATGGGTATGGCCATCCCTAAATAGTACCTCAATAAGTGTATTTTGGTACTATTCACAAATAAATTTTGTGGACAAATTGTTGAGCATGATGTAATACAAATATATCTCGCCCCTTTTTTATCACCTTCAACATCTCTCTCTCTCTCTCTCTCTCTCTCTCTCTCTCTCTCTCTCCTTCATGGACAAGCTCCTCCTTGAACTCGTTCACCACCTTTTGCTTCTGCCATCACTAGTAGTGGCTTTCAAATTTGTCTTCCCTTCTCTTTCTGTTACATCTGATTCCCTCTTTTTGAACATCAATGGCAAAGCTCCATTTGGCATGTGTTCAATTGTATATGGTATTGACTCTCTTGATTGATATTCTCATTTTTCTTATCATAAACTAGTCTCTATTCTTTAGAATACTTGAGCCTCAACCCAACCCATCAACCTACTTAGGGATGGCAATAGGGCATTGCGAGTCCGAATGATGGGGTCTTCGCCCCCACCCCATATGGTTTTGTTTTACCCCATTCTCGACTCACCCCGCATGACAGGGAAAATTTTCTTGCCTCATCCCCGCCCCTTGGGGCCTCGCGAAGCCCCACCCCACCCCGTAAAACTCTACTTCTTGTTAATTTGCCCACAACTATTACAATTGTTTTTAATAAAACCTCTTCCATTAGTAAAAATATACTTGAAATTACAAATAAATTTATCTCATAAATCAAACTAATTTTTAGCAAAAATTGAATAATATTATTAAAGTATTTAACAAGACAATATCACAACAAAAACAAAAATCTCATAATACAAAATCAATGATTCAATAGCGTATAAATTTGTTTATAATAAAGACAAAAGAAAATGTTTAAATTGGTACCTTATTTCCAACCTTGCTAGAGAAAAAAAAAAGAGGTTGAAAACCTAATTGGGGTTTAAATAGTAGGGTTTTAGGGTATAAAAAATTTACAATTTAACCTTTATCAATGCAGGGGGTGAGGCGGGGATGGGGCAGGGATGGGGCGAAGCGGGGCGGGTTGGGTCTAAAAAGTCTTAACCCATCCCCGCCCTGCCCCGTGGTGCAGGGTTAAAATCTCACCTCATCCCTGCCCCACCACCTTTGCGAGGTGGGGAAAACCCGCATAGGGCAAAGCAAGGAGGGGTGGGTCAAGCAGGGTGGGGCAAAATTGCCATCCTTGTCCACTTGACCATGAAAGAAAAATGTTATAAAAGGTTAAAAATTATGTTTAGTTAAGTGAAAGAAGTCAATGGTGTTTACCCATGGAATATTAACTATCAATCTATTAGGGTTGAATGTAGTCTTTGAGATAAAAGAAGGTTTAAAGCATGAGGTTAGCATTCCATATTTAGTGCTTTTAGCATTCTCCACACTGGTCTACCTCCCACCATGGGGACAATCCCATGGATTGTTATACCAGAGTTATTCCTAATCAAGCCAAGCAACGTTAAGTGTGGAATCACAATTGTCTCTAACTACATTGAAAATTTTTTGGTGGCCCTCACATTCTCGTGATTGAAGAATATTGGACATAAGCCTTGTTTTCCATTTTTTTTCTATTTTAATTCCTTTCTTTTATTCTTTTTTTTTTTTTTTTTTTTTTTTGCTATAGATTTTTACCATAATACACTATGGTTACAAATATTTTTAACATTTTGCTTAATAATGTAAGTTGCTTTGAAATCATTGGTTTATAAGAAACAACAATAATTGAGAATCATGATGATAATGCATGAGCTTGGCAATGTACATTATTTGATGATTTCCTACATTTACCTTCCTGTCATATCTTCAATCTACATGTTTAATTTTGTAATACTTGGTGCACTTATTGGTAAGAATCACAACAAAAAATGCGGGTTATAGCCGCGTTTTAAAAATGCAACTATAGCTCCTAAAAACATGGCTATAGGTCCATTTGGTCTATAGCCGCGTTTTCCATAGCCGCATTTTTAGGCGTGGCCTATAAACTATAACTATAAGTCCAACAGGTCTATAGCCGTGTTTTTTCAAAAGCAGCTATAAGCTGATCAAACGCAGCTATAGACCTATCGAACCTATAGCCGCATTTATTAAACACGGATATAGGACATATTTTAGCCACAATTTTAAAACGCGACTATAAGTCTTATTTCAACCGCATTTTTTAAACGTGGCTAAAAAAAACGCGACTATAGCCCACGTGTTTTGTAGTGAATACAAGCCAATTAAGTACTTTTTTTTCCCTTTAATTTTTACAATGTTGCTAAAATTTAGTTTATATCCATCGCAAGGTTAACATTCTATGTGTTGAACAACTTTTGCATTAAATTTTTGTTTTATTTCATCTATATAAACTTGCTACTTTCCGTTGGCATTCTAGGAACTGCATTTTTTTCAAATGCCAACACAGTAGTATTGCAATGCTATGCCAAGCAACCTAAAGTATAGTAAAGAAATGTTGTTCTATATATGCCGCATAGTATACCACAAAAGTCACCTCTAACCAATTAATTTCTTTCTCAATTTAATTCGAAACTTCATTTTGATAGTCATTTTGATATAATTTCAGCCATAAGTTCAAATTCAATAATTGATGCTTACTCACCATACAATGTCATTATGGGAAGATCATGGTTGCAACAAATGAAGGTTGCCCCTTCCTACCAACCATCTTGCGGTCGAGTATCGTGGTGCTTATAGTTATGTTTTGAATTTTATTGTTGTGTTTATGTCTAACGATAAACATATTTTCAATTCCAAATTAGTTGCTCTCAACTCTACTTTATTTAATGTTTTTCTCTCATATAAGGGGGGGGGGGGGGGGGGAGTTTAAGAATCAAAATTTAGTATGGAAATTAATACTATTTACCTTTCCTTTTTAATGTTTATGGTATTGTTATTTTATTTAAATATTATCTCTAGAAAAAATAAGTCTAACCGCAATATACCTATAACCCTTTTAGAGTTTTTTGATGATACATTACGTGGTAAGAACAATAGTTATAATATAATGTAAGGGAAGATTAATTTTGCCAATTATGTTTAATACTCGTTTTAGTAGCTACAATTATAAGACAGAAATGAAAGTAATTAGATTCAATCATGACATTCCTAAATTCTAATAATCTAATAGAAATTTAAGAGATTCTTAATAATTATTTAATTTAAAAAATATTGGAGGAATTTGTCCAATTGTTTTATGGGGAGACCGAAAATTGCTTAGAACTTGAAATTTTTGAAACTTAAGCATCTCTTTATATATATATATATATATACACACACACACACATACTAGCCTCATCACACGCGCTTCGCGTGTGCGGTGAGACTTTTTTTTAGCAAAAAAAAAAAAAACTTATGTTTTTATTTTATATATATAATTTTGATATTGAGAATCTAATTTATAAGTGAATAAAACAATTTGAAAATCAACAAGAGAGTGACCCTGTTTTTTAGGCAATGTCTTAGTAGGAGTTAGATCTGTATTTTTACCAGATTGTCTTTTAGTTTTGTCTCTACTTAAATATTGGGGTGTAGGGGCATTTTTGAACCAGAAAAATGAGGATCCCAAACATGTTAATCTTACAATCTTAAGCAAAACTTTATTCATCAGATTCTATGTGGCTATGGAGCATTGGAATTCCATCGGATTTTTATTTGTATGATATGATCATTGTGAATACTTCAACTCAAAACCCTACCCTTTTCATCATCTTTTCCTGTTTGTGCGATTGATTCTCGAGTTATTCGGGGAATTGATCAGTTTCTACAAAAGCTTTGGAGCGGTGAAATGCTTTTGATTCGAAGATGAAGTTGAAGAAAAGGAGAGCATTGGAAGTGGTCATTGTTTTTCTTTCACCAAATTCAAAACTGTTATTCGGTTTTTGCTTATTTATATAAATATATATGCTTTTATGATCAATTTTGTTTTTTGTTTTCTGGGAAATTTTTAATTTTTGTTTTGTGTATGTTTTTGCTGTGATATTGGAAGTACAATGAGTATGTTTGTATTGGGGTTTTGGCGAATTTGATTGGTTTGTGGTGCTTTGGGACTGATTTAGATGGATTAAAGATTTGTTCTTTTATTGGTTTTTTATGGCCATGCCTTGTTTGGTTGCTGAGAAAGTCCAGGAAAGAGTTTAGAACTTTGAAACTGATGTCTTTTTTTTATTTTATTTTTTTATTTTGAAGTTTGATTTATTGTTGGGGTGTGTGAGTTTGAAAATGTTCAATTTATTGCTAGGTACAGCTTGGTGCATGTGAACAACGAGGCATGTAGATTTTTAGCTGGGGACAAGTCCACCCCACAACTAACATGGTAGTTAATTGAAAACATAAAGAAAGAATAAAAAAAAATATTTAAATGAAGTGGTAAAATAATAGAACCTTTGATGTTGGGTGTATTGTAAAGTGAGATGTTAAAATGAATAAAGTAACTTTTTTAGATGCTAAATGCTATATTTTATAACATTCTTGATGAGAATGCTCTTATGTTATTTTATAAATCTAAAAAAATAATATATATATATATATATATATTATTAGAAAAAAGAAATATGATTTATATATACTATTGTATTGATATTATTAGCATGCTAAGTGAGTAATTAAGAGCAATTACACTTCAAAATGCTATTATATATATATATATATATATATATATATATATATTAACGCTGCACTAGTACACTTAACAATAATACATTATCATCTCCTATTTTAACATACTATTTACTGCAGGGTCGTAAAATTGAAGCAGCGGCACTATGCTAGTACACTTAACAATAAATTATCATCCCCTATTTCATCATACTATTTACTGCAGGGTCGTGAAATCGAAGCAGAGGCACATCGCTATTACACTTAACAATACATTATCATCTCCTATTTTAACATACTATTTATAGCTGGGTCGTGGAATTGAAGCAAAGGAAAGATTAGGTCTTATATATATATATATATATATATATATATATATATATATATATATATATATATATATATATATATATATATATATATATATATGTATGTATATATTTGACTTTTAAAAAACATGATTAACTCAAATACTGATAGAATTATTTTTTGTAGTTTCTTGTTTATATTTTAAAAAATAATATATGTTTGTGAATACAGAATTAGAGGACAAAATGGGCTTTTTCCCTTTTCGGGCAAATTAATTAGCCTTTTGCTCTTCTTCCCAAACTAAATAGGAAAATGCCCCTCTTTTGAAAATCGAGTTTCTCAAAATCGAGTTTAAAAAAAAAAAAAATTCTGGAACCCTATAGTGACGTTTTTAAGGACCTATAGTGACATTTTACGAACCTATAGTGACGTTTTATAACTTGATATCCATAAAATCCTATAACTCGATTTCATGGATATCAAGTTACAAAACGCCACATCGAGTTATAGGCAATAAAATTGCCTATAACTCGATTTCATGGATATCAAGTTACAAAACACCACTATAGGTCTTTATAAACGTCACTATAGGTCCTTAAAAACGTCACTAGGGTTTAAATCGATTTTGAAAAACTCGATTTTCAAAAGAGGAGTATTTCCCTATTTAGTTTCGGAAGAAGGGCAAAAGGCTAATTAATTTGCCCGAAAAGGGCAAAAGCCCATTTTGTCCCAGAATTAGACTGCATCTTTTTTTACTAATGTTTTTTTTTTTTTTTTTTCTATTCAGGATTCATGAACACAAACCACCAAGTCACTAAAGCCAAATGATGATATCAACTTTTCTTCTATAATAGAGGATATGCTAAGGAAGTTGTCAAACTTTAAGTTGGGGGAAAAAACAACGTTTTAATGGTAAAAAAAAATTCATAGTTGACTATATTATCATGGCTGCCTCAAGAACACTTTATTGTTGTGTTTATGTCTAAAGATAAACTTATAGTCAACTCCAAATTCATTTTTCTCAACTTTATTTCTTACAATTTTATTCTTTCATATGAGAAAGGGGTAGGGTTGTAAATGAACCAAGCCAATCATGAACAACTCGGGCTCAATTCGATAAAAAATTTGTTCATGTTTGTTTGTTTATAAATAAGCCAAACTTGAGCCTTAGTTTTAGACTCATTTAATAAACAAGCCAAGCCCAAGTAAAACAATTTGTTCACGAACAAGCTCGTGAGTTATTAGGCTTGATACACAACAATTCAAGCATAGACTCATTTATAAGTTTATTATATGTGTTAGCTAAATATACTCATTACACATATCTTAATAATAACATGGCCAACATGAGACCACTACCTATATTACCTTAATTTTTTTCTTCCCTTTAAATTGATAAAGAACCACTTTAGACTATAATTACATTTAAAAATAAATAAATAATAAAGTAGACCACATATGATTCTTCCCTATCAATCATCTAAAGTAAAGTTATAAAACATGTTAGTATTTTCCCATTCATAATAGTTACAAACAGGTATTTTTCTAGTCCTTCACCATCTAAAGCGAATGTAAAAATTGTATTTTATACAATTGCTGAAACTATAAATAATGAATGGCGAATGAATGAATTTAATTATGTAAATTATTAATTTGAATAATAGATGTATAATAAAATGAGTATACTATTTTCTTTTTCTTTTTTCTTAATTTTAGAGATTTAAGCATTTAATAATGTAATTTTTTTAGATCTCAAGCTCAAAAACTTGACTTGAGCTCGAGTTTGAGCTTGATATTGAGTTTGAATTTGGCTTGACTAATTAATCAAGCCAAACTCAAGCTTTTTGGCTTTCCCATGAGTTCAAACTCAAACACTATTTATAGGTTTGTCACAAGCTCAAGCCAAACTCGAACTTTTGATTTTTCCTGACAAGCCAAGTTTAAACATGCACTACTTGATAAATCTCAACTTGTTTACAGCCCTAGAAAGGGGAAAGTTTAAGAATCAAAATTTAGTATGGAAATACTATTTACCTCAAAAAAAATTCTCATGTTTATGTTTATACTTATGTTTATGTTATTATTATTTTTTTAAAATTTTGTCCTCAGAAAAATAGTTCTAATCACAATATACCTATAACATTTTTAAATTTTTTTTATCTATACTCTATATAAAAAAAGGACAATTGAGGTGCTTGTTTGACAAAACGACTGCTCAAATGTTAAAACGACAACAAAAAGTTTGAAGCGCAGCAAACAAAATTTAGAAGTCCAGCAAATTCTTTAGAAAACATCCACATTTGGTTGAAATTACTAAATTGGTCCTACTTTCATTTGTGAGCCAAATAAAAATGTGCCCTTTTTAGTTTTTTTGTTGTCATGTTAAAAGTGCTGGCTGGCAGACATGTTTTAGTATATTTACGTTTTTATCCTTTAAGACTTTAATTGAGAGGAGTGAAAAGGTGTGGGTAGTTTTGTCATTTTCGCTCTACTTATCTTGTCTTATCTCTTTACTTGAGGTGTTTGATATCCAACCACTTTACTGATACACACAAACTGAAGCAAGATGGTAAGGGAGAGAAATAGTGAGAGATAAGAACAAAACAAAACAAAACAAAAAAAAAGGGGTCAGCCATGACCCATCAGTCAACTACTTCCATCACAGGAGAGAAAAAGAGAAGAGACAAGAAAAAGAAGAAGGTTGGAGAGAAAGAAAGATGGAGATTTTGTTTTGGTTTACCTCATTATTTTTTTTTTTTTTTTTTTTTTATGAAAGTATATTTATCTCATTTAGATGTAACTTCTGCACATGGGTTCATATTGCATATGATTTATTACTTTCTTGCTTGCTGGTTTCTTTTTTCTCTTTTTTTTTAAGAAAGTCTTGGCGGTTTGTTTTAACAAAGATGGAGATGTTTTGGTTTAGCTTATTCATTTTATCTCCTTTTTTATATATATTTTATGAAATTATATTTATTTCATTTAGATGTAGCTTCTCCAAATGGGTTAATCTTGCATGTGGATTATTATTTTCTTTCTTGCTGGTTTTTTTTTTTTTTTTTTTAAGAAAGTCTTGCTGATTTGTTTTAATTTGTTATATGTAGTCATGTTCCTTTTTCTGGTAAACATATATGTAGTCATGTTGAAATTACTGTGTTGCTGCTAAAAAGAAGTGGACCCCTTCTTGGTATTTTTGTCGTCAGTTCTAGAGATTTCTCGTTGCCTTTTTTTTTTTTTTTTTTTTTTTGATATATGTGAGCTGACAAACAAAACGTTGGAGGTTTTTATTATTTTTCTGCTGACACATTTCATTCAAATTATTTTGTTGCTTGTAGCTTCATTTATTACCTAGAGAAGTGCAGATTCTTTGGAACTCTAAACAACATCAACATTTGGTTGAGATTACTTAATTGCCCCTACCTTCATTTGTTATCTAAATAAAAATGGGCACTTTCGGGAATCCTACTGTGTTCGGGGCCATGTTAGGCCCAACACTAACTAATGACCGAGGGGGTTCAACAAAGGGATGGGGCAAATTAAGGTCGGTAGCCGATCACAGTTAGTGCCTTTGGGAAACCCACTGCCGAACACTATTCGACGTCTAGAACAAGTTTCAAGAGAATCTTCAGAAAACATGATTTATCTAGGGACTAGGGGTGAAAATAGGATTACATGGGAACCAGTAAAAAGTAATGATTTGAGGCCCACTAAGGGGAGGTTATATAAGGGACTGAGGGCAGACAAATGGGGCTAGCTAGTTCTTCTAGGAAGTTAGATAAAGAGAGAAAGAGAAAAGAAATAAGGGAGAGTGCAAACATGAAGGGGAAGGGAAAACAAAGAGAGCAAGAAAGCTAGAAGTGAGGTCTAAGGGGAAGAGGGTGTTGGGCTAAAAACCTTAGGGATGCTTGATTTTTGGGTTGTCAACGTTATGTTTGAGGCACAACTTGTAGGATTGTGAGGAAACCCACCAACAAATAAATTAGGAGCCCAAATCCACTATGTCGCGTAGTAACGTTAATAGGTTTAGGTCACCACAATTGGCGACGTTTGTGGGAATCCTACTCATCTTGAAGCTTCACACTAGTTTGATATTGTCTAACTATGGAGAACTCACATGTTGGAAAGGGTTCTGCTGGAGGGAATCATTCAAGGGCCCCCTCAAGTGGTCGTAGAAGGCTAGAAAGGGAGCATAGAAGGGAGCAACAACACATGCAAGATGGGCACGAGACAAAGGTAGACTCTAACGAGGGATCTTCACAGGGGGAACGAACTGTATCTTATATCCCCGAGCAATCTCATCACAGTGATCGGGTGCGAGAATTGGGGAATCTACGGAAGCAAGTTAATGATTTGGAAATTGAGCTGAGAGGCTGACACCATAGAAGAGATCGGGAGGATTCATCTGACAATCCCAACTACATTGCCAATAAGTCATCTTGAGGTAGTGGTTTGTGTCAGTCAAAAGACAAATCTCGTGAAACTATAGGGCGTTATCAAGAGTCTCCCCATCGTGAAAGGCACGGACACCATAATGCTGCTATGGATGCAATGAGCCGAGCATTGAGGAGAGCTGCCCGATCACTATTCTCTGATGAGATTGAGTGTACGGAAATGCCGAGATGGTTCACACGACCACCATTCACCATCTATGATGGAAAAACCGATCCAGTGGAGTATGTAAGTCACTATATACAAATGATGTCACTCTATTCTCATAACGATGGGTTGATGTGTAAGGTGTTCCCCTCCAGCCTTAGGCCAACAGCAATGAGATGGTTTAACGGTTTAAGAAAGGGGTCTATCCGAAACTTTGAGGAGTTGATGCAAGTGTTCAGAGCCCGATTTATAACGTGCAGTAAAGTTCCTCAACCGATAGGTGCTTTGTTATCCATGAGGATGAGAAGTGGCGAAACCTTTCAATCTTATACCAACAGGTATTGGGAGCTATACAATGTGATAGGAGAGGGAAATGAGCAAGTAGCAGCCAGCACCTTCTGACTGGGTCTCCCTGAGGAGTCAGAGTTGAGAGATTCTTTGACCATGCGGCCTCTTGAGGGCATGCATCAGCTTATAAGAAGGATCAAAGAGTATAAAAGATAAGAGGACGATCGATTACAGGGCAAAGGCAATGCCCCGACCACTTCGCAATATCGTAAAAAGTATCGTCCTGAGAAGTTCCAGCAGAGAACTAGGAGAGAGCCAAGGGCCCCTAGGGAGGGCTTAGCACAGCGTGCTGAAGGAGTTAATGCGACGTTCAAAGAACCCGTCCATAAGATCCTTGAATGCATTAAGAACAAGCCTTATTTTTGATGGCCAGGTAAGATAGGTGGGGACTCAACGAGGAGGAATCAGAGCTTGTATTGCACTTATCATAGAGAAAAATGTCACACCACCAAGCAGTGTCGTGTGTTGAAAGATCATTTGGAGAAGCTAGTAAAGGCTAGGCATCTCAAGGAGTTTTTGGTTGGCCAAGAAGGATTAAACGTAGGCCAAGGATCAAGAAGCTAAAATGAACATACCCTTCCCCCTCCCTTAGGATTTATTGAGGTTATCCATACAACCTCTCGGGGAGTAAGCTTGAATAGTCGGAAGGGAATATTGAGTGTAGTGACTCCACCTGAGATTGATGTTATGGACTGACCTGAGAAGAGATCTAGGAGGACCTCAATCTCGATCACTTTTAGTGAAGCAGACTTGGAAGGAATGTCTCAGCCACATGGTGACGCTTTAGTGGTGACTTATCGTGGTCAATGCCTTCTCACCCTACACGGCAATTTTAGGGCACCCTTGGATCCATGCCATAGGGGCGATACCATCAACACTACACTAGAAGGTTAAATTCCCATGGGGTCGCAGTAGTCCAAGCTGATCAAAAAGTAGCAAAGCAGTGCTTAATCGCAGCAATAAACCACGAAATTAAGCAGAGGACCAAGCTAATCAGGAGCCATTATAGCAATTACCAATAACCGAGGGCTTAACGGGGGTAGACAGCACAGAAAAGTTGGTTCAAATACCAATTATGCCGTATTCCGACATGTATTTCTAGATAGGAAAAAGTTTGTCAGAAGAAAACCAAATGGAAATTTTGTTATTGTTGGTACAAAATTTGGACGTGTTCGCATGAAGTCCGTACGAAGTGGCCGAGGTTGACCCAACTTTTATCATGCATAAGTTAAATGTAGACCTTCTGGTTCCACCAAAGAAACAAAGACCAAGGAGGTCTGTTAGGACATATGTGATTCACTTGTTAGGAACATATGTCACTATTTTATGTAATTGGCTATTTCTTTGACAAAAAGTACTTTACTTGTATTTGGGTAGATCTTGGATGTGTTTAATACTTCAAGAAATTGTGTTTCAAGATCAAGTGTTAAAACCATGCGAGTCTGTCCAAGAAACAAGCTGAAGAAGTGCCTGTCATTAAAACTCGACAGCTAGCATCTGTCGAGCTTAATAAGCTATTCCAGCCTCATGGCTCGACAGCTGCTCAACAGATAGGCATCTATCGATGTTTATGAAAAACAGATTTTCAATTCTGTTTTGACTTTAATCCGTGATTATGTGCTTGGACTTTCTTTTCTCACAACCCTAGACTTATAAAACGATTATTTTAAGGGCCTTCAAAGTGGACACAAGTTGCACAAGTATTGAGCAAAGTTTGTTCAAGCAAATTGTGACCAGAGACAGAATTTGCCCTAGTTCATCGTTCTTGTGTAGAAGTTGCTGTGTTTGTGCACCGTAGGGTTTTGTGACCAAGCATCTTCTGGATCTTCATTGTGGATGAACTGAAGAACTTTGTAGCCAACAACCTTCTCTAGTTAAGTTGCGTACTAGGATCCACGCAATTGGTTAGTCAAGTATTAGGAGCCGTGCATCAAAAGGAGAAATTGTCACTACAGAACAAGTCCAATTAGGTATTGGGGTAAGGGTTCAACTGTAGGTTGGTATAAGATATTGGGATTCCTTTACTTGTAACCGCATGTTGTGATAATAGTATAATTTCGGGAATGGTGACCTTAAAATCACCCGGTGGGGTTTTTGCCATGTTGGTTTTCCCCATTCATAAACAAATCACAGTGTTAATTTATTTTCCGCTACACTTAGTTTAATTGGTGATTTATTTGTGCTACCACGTAGTTGCATGTTAATTTGATTAATTAATAAACTTGTCTAATTAATCAATTAATTCATCGTAAAGGGTCAATTCATTTTTGGCCTATCAAGGTCCGCGAAACCTTATGTGGGGGCAGTGAAGGAGGAGGTGGAGAAATTAAAATAGTTGTGGGTGATAAAGGAAGTGTTCTTCCCCAAATGGCTAACTAACACAATGGTGGTGAAAAAGAAGAATGGTAAGTGGAGAGTTTGCGTTGACTTCACCGACCTAAACCGAGCATGCCCAAAGGACCCATTTCTAGTGCCGAAGATAGATCAGTTGGTGGATGCTACAGTCAGACACCAGAGGATGAGCTTTTTAGACACCTTTCAAGGAGAAAAACTTCTTTTATCACACCCGAGGGAAATTGCCATTACATAGTGATGCCTTTCGGGCTGAAGAAGGCGGGGGCTACGTATCAACGGATGGTCACTCGCATGTTCAAGGATTTGATTGGTAAAACGGTGAAGGTTTACATTGATGACATGGTGGTGAAGACTAAAGAGAGTGTGTGGCATGCCCATGACCTGGTTGAGGTCTTTAATATATTGAGGCAACATAAGTTACACCTTAATGTTGAGAAATGTGCTTTCGAAGTGGGATCAAGCAAGTTCTTGGGTTATATGATAACCACACGAGGCATAGAGGTGAACCCCGACCAAATAATGGCTATTCAATAGCTACACCCGCCCAACAACCCTAAAGCATGATTTTGAAACCAGGGCCATTCAATGAACCGTAAAAGGAAAAGGTTCAAGATTTTTGAGGTTGGACTGGGGTCGAACTGAGGTTGAACCGTGATAACGTCATAATTAATTTAATAATTATTTAAAATATAAATAAATATATATTAAATTAGTAAAAATTGAAAATTTAACTAATAATAAAGATAAATAATTATATACATATATATATATATATATATATAAATTTTTTGTTAGAGCTCTTAAGTCATGGCAATGCTCATTTGAGTACCCAATAATTTTTATTTTTATTTTATGAGACCCAATAAAATGGTTAAGAGATAAATTAATCTATCTACCCATGGCCAAGCCCATTTGACAATCCAAACAATTTTTTTTTTATGCCCAAGCCCATTTGAATAGTCCACCATTTATGATTTTTTTTTTTTTTTTTTTTAAACTATAGGATGTCCGCCCATTTAAAAATGGTTAAATACAAAAGCTAGAAGTGTTTGACAATAAAGCATTGGTGGTTGACAGTAAAGCAAATGTTGGTGGTTGACAATAAAGCAAGCAGTAAAAAAGAGGACTCCATTTACCAAAAAAGAAGAAGACTCCAAAGGGAAAATGAAGAAAAGGCATCGTCAAAAACATAGAGAGAGTGCAAGCGAGACAGAGAAGAAGAATAGGAAGATGGCGGTGCGATCTCAAGTCTGATAGCATCTCACGGAGGTTGAAGCTTCAGCCTTTAACAATGGCTGTAAGCATGTAAGTACCAAAAAATTTAAAAAAATAAATAAATAAATAAAAGGTTTTAACGGTCTGATTGTGAGAAAAGTTTACGGTTTTGAAACCCAAGAGGTTCAACCGCGGTTGGCATGGTTCACTAACTTTCTTGCATAGGCTGGTTCTTGACGTTTAAAGAACCGTCTTGATAAACGGTTCTAGGTTAACTCGGTTGGACCATACGATTCGGTTTGGGTTTCACAACCTTGCCCTAAAGAAGTCCAAAAGCTAACTGGTATGATTGCCACCCTAAATAAGTTTGTATCAAGATCGGCAAACAGATGTAGACCGTTCTATCAATTATTGAAGAAGTGGAAGGGTTTTCAATGGACAAAAGAATGTGACTTAGCATTTAAAGACTTAAAGTCTTACCTAGCTAGCCCACCCATTTTGTCTCGACCTGAGCCCGAGGAGGATTTGTACATGTATTTGGCAATCTCCGACCATGCCATCAATTCGGTGCTAATTAGGTAGCAGGAAGGGATCTAGAGGCCAGTATATTATCTCAGCAAAACGTTACGGGATGCAGAGACTCGGTATTTGCCATTGGAGAAAATGGCACTGGCCTTCGTACATGTTACGAGGAAGTTACCGCATTATTTTCAAGCTCATATAGTATGGGTATTGACTGAGTGCCCTTTGCAATCACTATTAAGGAGGTCGAATTTCATTGGGAGGATAGCGAAATGGGGAACAAGATTGGGAACATAACAAGCCGAGAAATTCCATTAAGGGCCAGGTGCTGGCGGACTTTCTAGCTGAATTCACTCCTTCTTTAGGGATCTCTGTAGGGATATGCCAAGTCATGGTTAGACAATGGAGAGTGTATGTGGATGGTGCATCTAACGCAAGGGGGTCGAGGATTGGGATAGTGATGGTGTCGCCCGAGGGTGTGAGATTGGAAAAGTCACTCAAGTTGGGTTTTCAGGCTTCGAATAATGAAGCCGAATATGAAGCCCTCATTGCTGGACTACGGGCAATACAAAAGCTTGGAGGTGAGGAGGTGGAGGTGTTCTCAGATTCAAGATTGGTGGTGAGTCAAATAGATGGGAGCTTTGAGGCAAAGGACCAACGCATGTCATAGTATTTAAAGTTGTTTGGGTCTCTACGAGCAAAATTCCAGAAAGTTAGTGTAATCAAAGTGCCAAGAAGTCAGAATAGTCATGCCGATTCCTTAGCCACGCTAGCATCCTCTTCAGATGATTTTATTCCTCGAATGATTCTTGTGGAATTATTGGAGCAACCAAGCATTGAGCAGCAGACCATGATAGCAGTTACGTCAAAAGAGGAGCCAAGTTGGTTAGACCCTTATGTAGCGTTTTTATCCAACAGGTCTTTGCTGATGGATGACAATGAGGCAGAAAAGGTACAGAGCACATCGGCTCGTTTTTGGTTGTCCAAGGATAAAAATTTGTATCGATGTTCGTTTAGAGGTCCATACTTATTGTGCTTTCATCGGAGCAAAACCATCAAGTTGCTAGTCGAGCTTCACGAAGGGATATGTGGAGGGCACTCAGGGAGAAGATCACTTGCCCACCAAGCTATGACTCAAGGATTTTGTTGGCCAAATATGCAACGAGAAGTAGCTGATTCTGGTGGCTGAATATGTGATTAGTGCCAAAGACATGCACCTATCTTGCACCAATTTGGGGGAAATCTAAACCCAATCATTAGTCCTTGGCCCTTCACTCAATGGGGGCTAGATATAATCGGACCATTCCCTCGTGCATCGGGGAATAAGAGATATGTAGTGGTATCAACGGACTATTTTACCAAGTGGGTGGAAGCTGAGGCCTTGGCAAATATTAGGGACGTGGATATGAAGAAATTTGTATGGAAAAAAATCATTACAAGGTTCAGAGTTCCCCAAGCACTAGTATCTGATAATGGACTTCAGTTTGATAGTAAGATTTCCCGAGAGTATTGTGGTAGTCTCAAGATAACCAACAGGTACTCATCACCTGCATATCCTCAAAGCAACGAGCAAGCCGAAGCAACAAACAAGACAATCATTAATGGTTATAAGAAGAGATTGGTAGGTGCAAAAGGAAATTGGGTCGAAGAGCTGCTGAACTTTTTGTGGGCCTATCAGACAACTCCTAGAAGATCAAAGGGTGAAACACCCTTCTCCATGACTTACGGCACGGAGGCGGTCATACCGATAGAGGTCGGTTTGTCTAGTATGAGGATTGCCGACTTTACACGAAGCAATAATGACGAGTATATGATAGGACATCTGGACGCCCTAGAAAAGCAAAAAGAAATGGTATATGTTCAGCTTGCTGACTATCAGCAAAAGTTGGCTCAGGGATATAACAAGAAGGTGAGGCCTTGGGAGTTCATGGCAAGGGACCTTGTTTTGCGAAAGGGTTGGGAGTATGAAAGATCATAATGTTGTTAAACTGGTGTTAAATTGGGAAGGACCCTACCAAGTAACAGCAACGGCCGGAGCAGGAGCTTATTACTTAGAAGACATGGAAGAAAGACCCCTGCCCTTCCCATGGAATGTTTGTAATCTGAAAAAGTACTACCCATGAGTGTCATGCAGAATGTGGAGTGTATGTCTGAAATTGTAGATTAACTTGAACAATGAAAGTAGAAGAAATTTAGTTATCTTGTGTTTTGTAGATTACAAGTAAAAAAAAAAAGCATATATACATATACTTAGCAAAATATTCCTAAGGATAGAAACTTGGCCTCGGTCTAACTCCAGTCACTGACCAAATGGAAACCTTAACAAATTTTCCTAAGGACAGAATCCTGGCCTCAGCCTGACTTCGATCACCGACCCGGTGGAAACCTTAACGAATTTTTCTAAGGACAGAATCCTGACCTCGTGGAAACCTTAACAAATTTTTCTAAGGACAGAATCCTGACCTCGTGGAAACCTTAACGAATTTTTCTAAGGACAGAATCCTGACCTCGTGGAAACCTTAACAAATTTTTCTAAGGACAGAATCCTGACCTCGTGGAAACCTTAACGAATTTTTCTTATGACAAAATCCTGACCAAGTGGAAACCTTAACGAATTTTTCTTATGACAAAATCTTGGCCTCAGCCTGACTCTTGTCACCGACCAGATGGAAACCTTAGCAAATTTTTCTAATGACAAAATCCTAAAATCGGCATGACTCCAATCACAGACCAGGTGGAAACCTTAATAAAGTGTTATAAGGAAGGAAACCTCAATAAATTGTTATAAGGAAGGAAACCTCAATAAATTTTCTAAGTTCACGAAATTGGTCATAGCATAAGATCTGGTAGTTGATCACATAGCAACTGTAATAAACCTATCCCCAATAAGAAGGGCAAGTTCTTGGCTAAAATCACCGATAAGAAAAAGAAAGAAAATCTATGGCAAATTAGTTGCTTGGTCGAGGAACATGAGTACATTTTCTGTGTTACCAAACGTCAACACTTAAGGAAAATAAATCATTAACATCAAAATATTCCCGTGTTACCGAACATTAACACTTAAGGAAATTAAATCATCAATGTTAACACATTTCACGCAATCATGCTATAATAAAGTAAGTTAAAGAATTTTACTAAGGGGACTTAAAATCATCGGCTTTAAAAAAACTTAAAGAAGTTCAATACACAGATACTGACTTAGTCAGTTAAGTACACAAAGTGTTGGCCAAAATATGACCAATAAAAAAGAAAAGAAGAAAGAAATACAACTAGTAGTAATAACACATAATAGAAATGGATCAAAAGAATCAGGCGCTTGGGTTGTCAGGAACAATTGGGCCTGTCATAGGAGCTTCACTGGTAATTGGAGGGTCAGAGCCGATGGCAAGCTGAGTAACGTCCCGTATCGTTGAAGTAGTGGCAGTTGTCGGGTTTTCTTCATCAAGCATCACCATGTGGGAGTCAATCTGTTGAGACAACTCCCTCGTCTCGGGCTCTTGATACCCTCCTCCTCCTCACTGCTATCCTCATCTTGCTCTGGAGCCTCGGTCTTAGCCTCAGGGTCCTCAAGTAGCGAAATCTAGTCAGCACTCCCGAGTAGGGAGGTTTCAGGAAGACCGATAGCATTATCGCGGCCATCCAACCCTATATGAACCCGAACTTTCGGCGTCCCTGAAACCTTTGTTATAATAGGTTTGCTTACAAGTCTTCACCATACTCTTCAAGTTGGTGAGCTCCTTGTCATGAGCAGAAACAAGGCTTGCCGTCTCTACGAGCTTAAGTTTGGTCTCGCCAAGCTTTCCCTGAAAAACTTTAGCTTTCTATTTGGCCAACTCCAGTACCTTCTCAGCTGTGGTTGCCCGTCTCTCCATCACATTCAGCCCCAATGTCTTTTCCTTCAAGCTCGCCTCGGCTACCTGCTTGAGGGCCTTCTCTTTGTCCGCCTCCTCCATTACCCCTTTTAGCCAACCTTCCACAACATAGGTCAATTAGGTGGCCTAAGACAATAACAGAATAAGACAGGGTCAGTATATCCCTAGTACTAACACTTATAAAAGTAAAAAAGGAGGGTAAAAAAATGAGCAAACAAAACAATAAAAGTTCAAAGAAATAAAAGCTCACTACTATGATGTGCTACTTTAGCTTAAGGATGAGGTCCTCATCCTGGAAGCCCGAGTAGTGCTCCAGGTCGGCGAGCAGCAATAGGGCATTGCCAAGGTTATCGAACACCTGCCCCCCAAGGTCGCTCCTCCATGTCCGAACGTACAAATCAGAGGATAAGACCTTAGGAAGAAGCAGAGGCCACTTAAGAACCAATTATGACCAGCTGACGCACGGGTCGTGTCTCTTGAGGGGTCCTACCAATCAGTTGAGTTCCTGCCCAACCAGAGACTGGGGTAAGGAGCTGGGCAGCAAAAGGAGCACTGGTCTCAGTTGCGGCACCATCGGCACCCTTCCGTCACTTCCTTCATTGTTGGGAAGCAGGAGGGGTTGTCTGTTGAGAGATAGACTGAGGGGTAGCTTGGCTCCCGACAGGCTGCGCAACTAGGAACCAATGATCCAAAGCCATGGAACATTTTTGAACCATCCTTACAGTCAATGGCGAAGCCAGGGTTTTAGTTTAGGGGGGGCAAGATCAAAAGACAATAATAACAAAATAACCTAAAATTATTAATTGATATTAATAATAAAATTATAAACAAACAATAATTGTCATACAAAGCCTATTAAAATTAAAAAATTTTAAAATAAATAAACAATGGTAAAACATCTAATTCATAGTTATTAACAATCAATCATCAAAGTAAGAGATTAATCTATATACATAAAGTTTAGAGATCTAATTTGATTCCGTAAAATAAATTGAGAAAATAAATTTC
This sequence comes from Quercus parvula, assembly GCA_030820535.1. Taxonomy (NCBI): domain Eukaryota; kingdom Viridiplantae; phylum Streptophyta; class Magnoliopsida; order Fagales; family Fagaceae; genus Quercus; species Quercus parvula. Next base: position 19,982,624 of record JAUAME010000011.1, on the reverse strand, counting down.
AACTTTACTCTATTCTTTTAAGTATGGTAGAAACTCAAATTTTGAAACTATGAAGATGCAAAAGATGAAGGAGAAAAAAGCAATGGACATTTTAATGCTTTAGTACCATACAAGACATTATTATGTGTAATTAGAGATGTGTAATTAGAGCTCCACGGGTAGAACTTCAAACGAGAAAAGAAGGAAATTTAGGTAAGTGAAAAAACAAAAAAGATAAAAAGAGTTAATATTGGTCAAAAGTGTAAATAGCTTTAACAAGTTTAGTTTGGTGGCATTTATTGTGTTAGATTGTTTAAAGTGGGAGGAGTTGTTTTCGTAGCACCACAAAATCTCACAATATTTTTACAATAAATTGATGTATTAGTACATCATTGGTTAGAATAAAATAAAATAAATTATTTTGAGATTCATCTCAACAAAAAACAAGAGTATTGTGAAAATATTGTGAGATTTTTTTGTGTCTTTAGACTTTCTCAATTGGAAGTTTTGTTATTTTATTATTTATTTCATGTGATGTTTGTATAGTTTGTTTAGGAAAACTATTTCCTTATTTTTCTATTCTATGCCAGAAGCTAACACACTTTACATAAGCATATATATAATAGACTTTTTAGGAGGAGTCAGGGGGGGGCAAGTGCCCCCCCTTTGGCTCCACCCCTGCCTACAGTCAAGTTTGCTGGAATAGGCTCTTCGATAACTGGGTCTTCGACAACCGGGTCCTCAATAACTTGGTCCTCAGCAATAGGGCCTTCAGCTACAGGGTCTTCTAAAATGGGGGCTTCCACTGGGATATGTACTGCTCGACCCTGGAAAACGTTATCTCGTGAACCGTCTCGTACGGGTTCAAGAGAATCTTGCCTAACTAATCTGGGCCCCAGGTGTCTCGCCTCACTAGTAGTAAGTCTTTTTGGCAAAAATCCTTGCAACCGAATGTCAAGATATGACAAAAGTGGGCTGCCAACTATCAAAGCGCTCGAGGAGTCTTGGTAGCTCGTGTAAGAAGGAACGCAGCCCAAGATCAAATGAGAAGCTCTTAATTGCCCGTCATAATGCACGAATATTTCTGAGCGCAGGACGAAATTGAGCTCCCGAGCTCGTACTACGCTTATATCCAATTGGAATTTCTTGGAAACTATAGTCAAGAGCAAGGAATGGGTTAACGAGACATCCAAAAACATATATAAAAAATAAAATAATAATATATGCCAAAAAAAAGGGAAAGAATAGCACAATATGGGCATGTCAAGGAGTCGAAAAAAGAAGATACTGACCTATCTAGCGAGGAGAGGTCAAGCTGGTCAGCTCGACATTCAGCCAATTCCCGCTCACTCTCACAAATTCCCCTGCTGAGTTCCTATCAAAGTCGAGGAGGCAAGATATCAACCTAACCATTGTGTTTCAAGTCTGAAGGTAATACCCATGCTTCAGGCTCCCCATAATGGAATATAGGAAGTTAATGTCATGGTGGGTAATGCTGAGGCCATATAATCAGTTAAGACACCCCACACAATTGACTACCCTATAAAAGTTGGGCAAACATTGGTCAGGGCTAAGTCCATAAAAACTAAGAGTCTTAAGCAATAAGGGATCTATAGGGAACCTAACTCCACCCTCAAGTATCGACATTAAAGGGAAAAATACTACATGAGTCAGCCTTTGGTCTTCTATGTCTCCCTCGTGACATTACTCCCTCATGACAGTATAATATGTTAATGTCACGAGGGATATTAGACCTAACCTTGAAGGACTCTACGTCTGCACTAGTTTTCAAAAGATAAGAAAATCCCATTTTTCTAAGCCTAACTGAGTTATTAGGAGAAAGATAAAGGGAAGAAGACTAACTGAGTGACTTCTTGGTGATGAGGATGGTCTTGGAGGGAGATTAAGGGCTCAAGAATGAGAGAGGAGCGAGATTTTGAACTTAGAAAAAACTAAAGAAAAGAAAAATGTAAATTGTGTTGGTATTTATAAGAATGAGGGTCATTTATTATAACTGCCAAAAATCAATCAATGCATACCATCATGTCTCTTCATGCATGCCTCGATCATCGAAGCGTCAGGCCATCTTGACCGTCCGATATCCCAGATGCTGCCACGTACACATAAGGAATGAGCTATCATGTCTGTTGCATTAATTGATCGACCGTTGGTCTTCCCAAGGCATAACCATCATTTTTGAAAGAAAATAAAGAATTCACCGACCACTGGACAGGAGAACCCCGATCCCATCTCCACCTCATGAAAATGGGATCATGGGGGACTATTGTAGGGGCTTAGGCCCAAGTGACCCAGAACGGCCCATGTAACCAAGGCCCAACACTATTGGGCTAGGATCAGTCCACTGATAAATGTGCTAAGGTCTAATTATAACATTCACGGAATCCTACTGTGTTCGGGGCCATGTTAGGCCCAGCGCTAACTAATGACCGAAAGGGTTCAACAAGGGGATATGGCAAATTAAGGTCGATAGCCGATCATAGTTAGTGCCTTTGGGACACCCACTACCGAACACTATTTAGCGTCTAGAACAAGTTTCAAGAGAATCTTCAGAAGACATGATTTATCTGGGGATTAGGGGTGAAAGTGGGAACTAGTAAAAAGTAATGATTTGAGTCCCACTAAGAGGAGGCTATATAAGGGATTGAGGGTAGACAAATAAGGTTAGCTGGTTCTTCTAGGAAGTTAGAAAAAGAGAGAGAGAGAGAGAGAGAAGAAATAAGGGAGAGTGCAAACATAAAAGGGGGGGGGGGGGGGGGGGGGGGAGAACAAAGAGAGCAAGAAAGCTAGAAGCGAGGTCTAAGGGGAAGAGGATATTGGGCTAAAAACCTTAAGGATGCTTGATTGTTGGGTTGTCAAGGCTATGTTTGAGGCACAACCTGTAGGATTATGAGGAAACCCACCAATAAATAAATTGGGAGCCCAAATCCACTGTGACGCATTGTAACGTTAGCAAGTTTGGGTCACCATATATTATATGTTTAATTTTTTTTAAATAAATGAATAATAATATGTCGAAGATAAAACAATATTTTAATCTCACTAAGTTGAAGGTAGTATTTAATTCAATTATTTTTTCAAATTTTCTTATTAAAGTTATAGATTCTATCTTCTTATAGATGTTTGTGTTAGATGATTTCTATATATAATCTGTTGTTCAAATTAAGAATTCTTCATCATATCTTACTCTTTAAAGGTATTATTAGCTATATAGATGGTACTTTTGGCTTATGAGACAAGATTAACAAAACGTTATTTTCATCTAATTATATCTAAACGATATTGCAACGTCATGATGGATAAGTTGGTCTTATTTTACTATATAATCTAAGTAATCATGTGTTTTATGAATTTGAAGAGTTATATATTGCGGAATTTATTCATATGTTCATATGATGAAAAAAATTTGTTTTTTCATTTTATTTTATTTTATTTTTCCACTTTATGATATATGATTTATTTATTGTGAGAAAGAAAGAGATGTCGATCTATGTTTTGGAGAAAAATATACCTATCAGAGTTAATTCGCATACATATTTATAGTAGACATGGTCTATAAGTTTGTATAATAGTTCTCACACTATAAAATGAAAGATAAATTTTTTATTGCATTGTGTTTTCATACATATCCTACTATATATAATATCCGACTACAAAATATATTATGTTACACTACAAAAAAAACTTCTGATTTAAAACATTATTTCAAATAACACATAATGACGTTAAAAAATATACAATCTAATATATTAATTCAATAATAATAATAATAATTGAACATATGGAGGATGTGGTTGAATTTAAATGTTGAATAAAATAATATGAGAAGAAAAAAAGTAAAAATAAAAGATATAAAAATAAACACCAAATTAATTATCTCTAAATAAATACCAAATTATCCAAATTATGCTATGTAATATAATAATATTACATTCTTATATACTGTCTTTAATTCTTTATAATGCAATATGATAAAATTAACAATCAAAGTGAACCCAAAAAAAAAAAAAAAACAACTTAAAACACAATGAAATCGCATCAATCTAAAGTAGAGTTCTAAAAAAACATAAAAATTTATCAACCTAAAGCAAAGATCCAAAAAAATAAAATAAAATAGAATTAAAAAAAATCCACCAAAAATTGAGAGAGAAAGAGAGAGAAAAATTATGCATATAATGCAAGAGAGAATGTCAAATTTATACTAAAAGGATGATAATAAGAAGAAACAAAATAAAGGAAGATAAAGGGAAAGATAAAGAGTGATATTAAGATAGAGGGTAGTAGGGAGATGAAAATGTAAAGGAAATGAAAAAGATTGGAGAAAGTGTAAATGTTAAAAAAATAAGTACAAATTTTATTTTTTTGAATTTAAATAAAAATAAATAAAAACAACTTAAAACACAATTAAATCGCATCAACCTAGAGTAGAGTTCTAAAAAACACAAAAATATTTATCAACCAAAAGCTGAGATGCAAAAAAAAAAAAAAAAAATCCACCAAAAAATGAGAAAGAGAGAGAAAAATTATGCATATGATGGAAGAGAGAATGTTAAATTTATACTAAACGGATGATAATAAGAAGAAACAAAATAAAAGAAGATAAAGGGAAAGATGAAGAGTGATATTTAGATAAAGGGTAGTGCGGAAATAAAAATGTAAAAGGAAGGAGAAAGGTTGGAGAAAGTGTAAATGTTAAAAAAAATTAGTACAATTTTATTTATTTGAATTTAAATAGAATATTATATGATTAATTTTTTAAAATAAAAAATAAGAGAAAATATAAATAATACCAAATTACCCAAATCATGTTATGTAATAGAATAATATATATTTTATTCTTATATATTATCTTTAATTTTTTATAATGCAATAGGATAACATTTAACAATAAAAAAGAACCCAAAAAAAAAAACTTAAAACACAAAACTAAATCACATCAACCCAAAGTAGAGGAAAAATAAAAAACTACTCCAAAAAATATTGAGAGAGAGAGAGAAATAACATTTTATGGGGGAAATTTATGCAAAAAATGAAAAAGAGAATGACAAATTTATAGTAAGATAGTGTGAATATGAAGAGACAAAATTAAAGAAAATGAAAGGAAAGATGAATAGTAATATTAAGGTTTAGGGTAGTGGGGAGATGAAAATGAAAGGGAGGGAAAGATGAAGAGACAAAATAAAGAAAGATGAATAGTGATATTAAGGTTGAGAGTAGTGAGGAGATGAAAATGTAAGGGAGAGAAAGATAAAGAGACAAAATAAAGGAAGACGCAGAGAAAGATGAATAGTGATGTTAAGGTTGAGGGTAGTGAAGAAATGAAAAAATAAGAGAAAGAGAAAGGTTTGAGAAAGCGTAATTATTTTAAAAAATAAGTAAATGTTAAAAAATATTATAAGAAAATGTGAAAAAAAAAATGATAATGACGTGGAAACTAATGTGGCTCAACTGGAACGCAGTAATAATAAATGTTACGCTTCAGCTTTTAAATGTATATAGGTAAAGATTAGGTATTGATATTGATATATTGATTAGAACCTTTATTTTTACTTTTTTTTTAGTCCCTAGGGGATGAACGGTGGTTAACAATTACCGATTTAAAAAGTTAGTTTCTGATTCGAAATGGTGGAGACGTACGTAGAGTAATTTCTTCAAAACTATGAAGAAGATCAATGCAATTTCTCTTATTCTTTTCTTTACAATATTGCCGACGGTTCTTGCTTTCCATAAGATCTTTTGGACAGTTCACCAAAAACAATCACAGGGACAAACTTGACCTTTTGTTCTCAATGCAAAATAACTATTTGAAAGTTCAATCTTTTTTTTTTTTTTTTTTAATTATGGTGGATGGAAGCCTAACCATCCCTGGTTGCTACATTTCTCATAAATAAACTAGTGACATTTTTTATATTTTCTTTTTGCTGGAGGTGCAAGACTGTGATCGACACAATTGAATATAGGAGAGAGGTGAAACAGCTTTAATCTGGATTTATCAAGAAGAAAGTATCCTGTGGAAAAAGTACAACACGGGCAACCACTATTGGATTACTGGCCGGCATAAAATGTTTCTTCTTTTTCTTTTTTCTTTTTTCTTTTTTCTTTTTTGTAGATTTCATTCTTCAAGCTGATTAGCTGTATAAGTTCATCTTACTCTGTGTCTGATGACAATGATTCCAATAATGTGTGTTTTATAAAATCGGCATCACATGATCTGCTCAGCCAACACTAGAACCAACCAAGACAAGGACCGTGCAGCACTGCAGCTTAGAAAGAAGGAGGTGCATATAACCTAACTGTTGTGGTCCTATATATACACATATCCACACTCATAATAATAACAATAATAATAATAATAATAATATATTGTTAAAATATCAACTTGGTTAAATTGTAGGCCTAAAGGTCTAGAGGTCTTAAGTACATTATTACCATTTGCACAGCCTTGTAAACCAGTTTAGGTGTGCCTTCACACACACACTTCAAAAGATTTATGGTCAAAATAGTTAGTACATAAATTTTATTGATTATGAGACCTAACCATTAAAGTTTTATGACCTTTGAATGGATATAATCAAAGTAGTAAGTGAAACTAAAAAAGAATAATGGTCATGTCACAAAAGTAGTCCAGCTGAGTTAAAAGACCTAGCTAACCATTTTATTCTAACGTTGACGCCAAATATTGGCCAGCTTCTTTTGGAGTCCAAAAACTAGAAAACGGTATAAGCCGTAATAAATAAGTTCCAATGGGTAAGAAAAAAAAAAGGCTAAGAATCTAAGATGGATAGCCAGATGTTAACCACTCTATTCTCTATCCATCCACAGCAAATGGCCGGCTTCATGACTCAATAGGAGCTCAAAATCATAGCGGGGAGGCATGCACTGTATTAATTTCTAAATTCCGAGGTCTAGTTGACTTGTGCTCTCTTATTATCACAAATTTAAAACTATCCTTTTGCGGTCAACTATTGATTGAGCTGCCTAGTACTTCATCATTAGGTGAACCCGTCAACGCATGCAATATGATCAGTAGGTAACAGAGAATTGATTATTTCTAATAAATAATAATGACATTGCTAGTCAAGCAAAATTAACATAATCGAATTTATGCCGATCGAATTAATTGTTCTTACTCCTCCAGTCTACACTTCTCAAATCATTATTTTAATTTTTATGAATCTTTCTGGGTGCTATTTTTTTTTTCTTACCCCACAAAGCTGTTCATCAGCCCAACTGAAAAATATATTTTTCCTAGAGCTTCACTGTCATTCTTACTTAAGCTAGTAGCTAATCCTAAGTCCCCTCAAATTATGAGTTAAAAGTATAACTAAGTGGGTTTATTTTCTCTTCTCTTCTCAAAAAAAAAAAAAAAAAAAAGAAGAAGTGGGTTTATCTTCATTGGTTTATATTGTTTAAAAAATAAGTGATATAAATATATAATGGACAATTATTGGTTTATACTATACTATCAATGTAAACAAACGTGTACAACATTATACTCTTGTATACAACATTGTACAATGTACACATTTATTTAGTCTATAATGTAAGTTTTATACTAATATTATAATGTAAATTAATAATTTTTCAAATATATTATACATAAAATAAAATAAAAACTTTAAAAAATTGTATGTAAACTAATGATAAAAATAAGTTAGGATTTTAAAATTAAAACAAAGACTCCTACACCCATGGAAGGCTGAAGTCAAAATAAATAAGATTTAAGTGGTATCAAAAGCTGTAAGCTACTAAAAATTAAGGTTGAGCACCGAAAAAAATGATAGTACTTGTTAAATAAATAAATGAAGAACATGAAAAATCACTACTTCTTCCTACCCATTCAATGAGTTAAAGGCCAACCCAGAACATGTACAACTAGTGCGAATTAGAAACCCGAGAAACATATTAGAGGACCACTGAGCATCTCCAAAAGTTGAATTGCAATATTATTTCTATATCTGAGAGCCACGTACCTAAAGAAAATAAAGTTTCTAAATTGGTTAACCACTTGTAAATGTAAGAGGGTGAGGCACAGTTTTGTTACCAAATATAGACTGCAGGCGGTTATAGAAATCGCCCTTTTGGGTCACTATTTAAAAAAATATGGAAACAAAAGAGACCCCAAGAAAGGGACCACTTTGAGAAGTGAAAATTTTATATGATTAAGAAAACCGAAGAATGTGCGTGTGCCTGTGCCTGTGAGAGAGAGAGAGAGAGAGAGAGAGTGAGAGTTTATATTTTATATATATAGTACATGATACCAAGGAACTTGCATGAAAGTTAAAGCTTATTGGACAAGTGCGTGTTGTTCCATTACACTTAGTACGCATTTATCGGCCGTCTCTCTCTCTCTCTCTCTCTCTCTCTCTCTCCCTCTTTTTAAAGCATTGAAATTGTACAGACATGGCTCCTACCAAATGGGGTTTCTTTGTTTGAGCGGATGATTCAAAGTTGCTTCTTTGTACTAAGAGAAGTGAGTGAAACTGAACACTCTTTTTTTCTCCCTTGCCGTACAGTTTTTGTGCTTGGTCTTTTAAGGAATATCCGAACCTTGACTTTGTAACTCTTTTACTTTCTCTTATCATTTCTATGCTTCACTGTGACGTGTGGTTTTGTGCTGACGTAATCCTTTGTGAAGCTCTAATCTGGGTTCTTCTTTCTTTCTTGTTTATCTATCTAATTGTTTTTGTTCTTTTATCAATTCGGTTCTTCTGTGTATTCTTTTTCCTTTGTACTTGATTTTTCCCTGGAATTTTGGTTTCTGTTCATGGAAAGTTTATGGCCTTTTTTATTTTTTTTTTCCTTTTTGAAATAGTATTCATTTTCATAGTCATGTAATTAAGTTTTGATTGATACATGGATATTTCTAATAATTCTTTACTATTGTTGTTTTTTTTAATTTTCTTCTGTTCAATTCCCTCTTTTGGGATGTTCCTATGGACAGGACTGTATATGAGATTAATTAAATGTGTTGGATAGCATTATAGTGTAGTTAATTCCTAGAAGAACTTTGTTTTACATGTTTGTTCATACTTTGTTGATATTTATGTTGAATTCGTAGTTAGCAAGACTAAGCTGTGAATTTTGGTTGAATTGCAGATAGTAGAGTGAACATTCTAAGTACGGTTAATCTCAGAACCCCTTTTGCAACCATTTTGGAGGACATAGATGGCTACTCAAGCTGTGTATTTCAAAGAACATGAAGGAATTGTCCACAATCCTATGGGGCAGGTGCCATCGTCTTGGTGGGGTTCCTTTGCTTCTAAATCGGGTTATGGGGAATCCTGTGGCCAATTGAAGTCTTTTTCCATGGACCTGCCAAGTGGTGGAGACCAACTGATTGCCAACAAACAAGCAGGGAGGGGTACTGAACATGGAAAAGAAAGAGGGAATACAACTCAATTCACTATCTTTCCTGGTAATCTCTTGATTTGGGGCCTGCCATTTTGGTACGATCCGGTTTCTTGGGTTTGTTAAATTTAGTTACTCATGTTTTGATACAAGCTTGCAACCATACCATAAATGATTTGGTTGTATTCTTCATCATCATCTACAAGACTACAACACAATTATCACCAAGAATGGTAAGCAGTACCTTACCATCACAAAGATGGCCACTTTTTTTCTTTAAATTGATGGACATTCTTGATTGAAAACTATATGTTTCTGGAACCAGATGGCAGTGCCTTGTACTAGCCTATAAGGGAGTAGTAATAGTAATAGCTCTGCACACTTACGCTGCTTATGGAAACTGGTTGTCCATCATCCCTTTCTGTTTGCATATGTTCATTAACTTCATGAACTAATTCGAGAATCTTAGACACCTGATGGCAAGATCGCAATGTAATTGTGAGCTAGTGAATTTTATGGTGAAGATAGTTTGTGGCCCAATTGATATGCTGCTCTTTCATGATTATATAGAAATAGAAAAAAACAAAAATATAAGAGTAAACTAATATTCTTGAATGCCTAAGTGTAACTGCTTCTTATTGAATTTTACTACATTAGTTTAAAAACTTTTAACATAGCTGTTAGAGTGGATTATTATTGTCCTAAATCCTGATCTCTAACAATTTACTTTGGCATAACAAAATGTTGTATTTTGTATGGATACGGATTTCCAACTTTATTGGCTTGGTACCAATTTTTTTCTTAACATAAAGGAGATGTAAATATAAAATATTTCAATTTATAAAACCATTTGGGCATGATTTGGTCTCAAAAACTACTATTTTTCATAGAAAATTGTTCATTTGGTAACTCTGAGGCAAATTTCAGTGATGTCTATGATTGGTAGAGGAAAGTTTTGGGATTGCAGTGTCCAACCACCTTCTCATATATAGAGAGAGAAAGTAGTATTCAAAAGCTGGACTATGACCATCCTGTTGCACAGGTAGTAATGGAAAATTATGACCATCTTTTTTGTGATTGATAATATGATCTCTCTCAGGTAACACTACGCTAACAAAATTCCATGGTTTTTTAATATACTTTTGGTTGCTACTTATTTTGATTATTGATCATAATGGATAGCACTGCAATTCTGCAAACAAGTTCCCGTATCTAATTTATACAAACAGTAGTTTAACTTCATATTGAAATTTTTTCTATATGAGGGACTGCAATTTGATTGTTGTTAACCAACCAAGAGGTTTCTTATACAGATAATTGCAAAAGTTCAGGGGATGGGCAAAAACCTCAGGCAACCATTTCTCTCCAATCATCTCTGTCAGAATATCGAGGTCGCTTTGAGCTAGGATTTAGTCAGCCTATGGTAAATTTTTTCTTTCACATTACACTTATTTGTCATAATATTCTAATTTAGTTCATTGTCACTGAGTGGTAACTTACAGCTAATTGTTTCTGGACTAAATCTGTAGATCTATGCAAAGTATCCTTACGTTGACCAATGTTATGGAGTCTTCCCAAATTGTGGACCTCAAATTTCGGTTTGTTTCTCTTCATTTCTCCTATCTAATCAATTGTTGAGAGTTAAATTTCTTGCCATTTTTGAGATTTATTTCTCCTAGCTAACCAAAATTATGCCTGGTTATTTGAGGAATTACAGTTCATCCTCACCTTTATAAATCAAATGTTATCCTTGGCAAAACAATTGCATTAAGGGTCTGGTTTGTGACATAATAGGAAAGTGAAAGAGGAAAAAGTCACATATAACATAAGAAATAAGGAAAGAAGCAATCTATATCCTTATTAATGTTTATGTATTCTTTCAAGCACATTTTCCGGTGTGTGGTAGTGCCACCTGCGACCAGTGTACACAGGCACTTAGAGAAATAAAGACGATATATTCTTTGCAACAGAATTCCTCTGTTTGAGTCATGTTTTATTCTTGATAAAAAATAAATCAATTAAAAAGTGCCAAAATTATGCTATTTCTTATTGATGATCCACTACAACTGTTAGTGTAGCAGTATTTACTGATTCACATTCCTATCTGTTCACAATGACTAGGGCCGTGTTATGCTGCTGCCTATGAACATGGCAACCGATGATGGACCTATATATGTTAATGCTAAGCAGTACCATGGGATTATCAGGCGCCGGCAGTCCCGTGCAAAGGCCGTAATGGAGAATAAATTGACAAGAGCTCGTAAAGTATGACACCTTGATTTCTATCTCAATGTTTTACTCTCTTTTTTTCTATAAGAAATATTCATGTATTGTGATCAATGTGAAGATTAAATGTTGTGGTAGGATTGGTTGAACAGGACTCATCTTTCATTCCTTCCATGCCCACTTTGACTCATCTTTCATTCCTTCCATGCCCACTTTGCAAGTCTCTGTGCCTTATATTTTGGCCTAGCATGAAAGCACCCCTAACAGAAGTTTTTGTAGCCTCCAGTCAAAAGTAACAACTTAATTTTGACCATCTCAGCTATGAAGCTATCAAGTTCTCTGTGGGCAACAAATCAGATTTATTACGACAATCTAAAGAAAATTTGGTTGGCCTATAGAAATTTCTTAAATGGAATATATTTATTGAAAGCTCGAATAAGTGCGAAAACATAAGAGCTGTTTAGACCCCAAAAAAGAATTACGGGTCAGTTGATTTTACTCTAACTTAACTAAGTACGGAATAAAATAAATACGAGCGGATAAATAATATAACTACTCTAAGCCATATTCATCAAATCACATCAGTAAAATGAAAATTAAAAGAGTAGGGAAGAAGAATGCAAACACAAGATAACACACCGATGTGTTGTCGAAAAGGAAACCGAAGAACTCCGCAAAAAACATCTCCACCGCCTTCCAAGCGATAAATCGATCCACTAGAAAGTAAGTTGGAGTACACGAATAATAAAAGACCCTCCAAGCCTAATCTACCCCATGTACTCGAGCCCTCCAAGCTTCTGCTACCAACTAACTTTACCAAGTCTTGCCTTCTCTAACTCTCTGAATCACACAATTCAACCCGATTGCATCCACCAAACAAATGGCTTCTTCCAATGCTTCCCAGCAACACCAAAACCTCACTTTACACTCAAAATGGGTGTGGTAAATATTTGGGCTATCAACCTCTTAAGGATTTGGATATGGAGAGGTAGGAGTTGAGGAAAACCACAATGGATTGTATAGAGGATTATGGGTATAATAATCTCTAACTCTCAAAGGTTATGGCTAGGGTTTTCTCTCAGAAAGTACTCCTTTCAGTATGTGGGTAATGTGGGTATATATAGTGTGGATAACTCACGAGAAGGCCTTACCCGCGAGACACTCACAAAAATCAGTTGTCACCATCTGTCATGACTTTTCGCATTCCAATCATGTGTTGGGCACATGCTTCACTTCGCAGGAAGGCTACTCACAAGCTACCCGTGAAAACTTCTTTGGTCTTCAATTGCTTTGAGTTTTCAAACTCTCTCTCACACACAACCTTTACAATGAAATCACACAAATAATACAGGATACATAAGATTGAACATAATTACAATCAAATTTGACACAGAATTAAAGCCAATACAAAATAGTTGTAAATCACAACTTTACATTTATTGTTACTTTTTGCAAATTATGGTTTAAAATCTAAGCTTTCATTCCATGTTCAAAAATCTTAAGTTGTAGTAGATTGATAGTTTTTCTAAAGTTCTGAGATTTCATTCTAATTGATACCAACATGCTCATTCTCTCCTGATGAAAACAAATCTTTCTTTACATGAAAATGCTGATATGGTTTTAACCAGTAGTCAAAGTTGTAATACTTAGGTTTTGTGTTTGTTTTACAGCCATATATGCATGAATCACGTCATCTCCATGCAATGCGCCGACCAAGGGGATGTGGTGGCCGTTTCTTGAACACAAAGAATACGAACAAAGAAAAAAGTGGAACTGAAGTGATCAAAACTGGAGATGGACAACTCTCTCAGGGCACTCGTTCTCAGAGTTCTGAAGTCGTTCAATCTGATAGCGGTACCTTTAACTCATCAAAGGATGCCAAAGGCAGTGGTTCAAATATATCAGAGGTCACTAGTATGTTCTCTAGGGGAGATCTTGATCGCTTTCAAATCAACCATCTCATGCCCCCAGCCCACCCTTTTGCAGATCTGATCGATGGTGGGCGTGGCCTTGTTATGCCTAAGTGGGTTACAGCACCAGATAACTGCTGTAACCTCACAGTCTGAAGTAGCAAGGTATCAGGTGGGGTTGGTTTTAAGTAGATAAATCCCCATCCCGCAACCAGATGGAGAAGCTTTGTTGTGATCCTGGCGATTGCAACTGGTTTCTTTTGGAAGGCTATACTATCCTTCTTAATAAGTGGTTGCGCCGAAGGCAAATCATTCTTGGCTCAGCTACGAAAGGTTAGACTCTTTTTATTCCTTGCCCTTGCTGGCTTAAGGGGGTTAAAGATTCTGACGCCTTAACGTAGCTACTAGTGGAGTAGGCTAAAAAAGTCTGTTCACGTAATTAAATAAGAGTGTTAATGTATGGATATGAATCTGTGACTTAGAGATACTGGAGTGTGATGTGGCTGATGTTAAAAATGCAGTATGTCTATGTACCTGACTGATGGAGTGATGTATTGTAGAACTTGGTGCTTGTGTTGTTATCTTAAACTATATATGGAACCACAATGCATTACCCTAGAACTTGGTGGTGCTTGTGTTATTAAATCATACATATTGTAGCAAGAGCTTCTTGATTCACACCGTGGCGAATTGCAATGTGCCATATTTTGATATTACACAACAGAAGGTTGCCACTTTCATTGAAGTTGAAGATTGACCTTTTGTTTTTTTAGTAAAATTAATGATTGAAGGGTTCCTTCATATTTGCATGCTGAGAATTACGTTGTGATTTGTCAGCAGCCAAACTACAGAGGAGCTAGACCTATGGTTTATAATTTGACATAATGAGATAGAGAAACCTTCTGTCCCTCGCTTGAACTGTGTTCCTATGCCATATTTTCCAAGTCTTACTTAAATTTATCTATTTTCTTTTCTGATGTATAGGATCAGTTGTTATATTGTGTGAGCCACTTAATTTTCTTTCCTTTACAACTTTAATGAATAATGACTGTTTGACATTCCCATATGAAAACCTCAGAAAAACACAAAGCCAAACCTTATTCTTAATTTGGCTGAAAGAAATTATTTTTAGCTTAGGCTTTCATCAGAACTAAAGACACCCCCACAGGAAAGTAATATTACCCACTTGGCTTCATAATCTTTCTTTTTAACTAATAACCAAAGTTGTTGTTTTCATGGTCTTTCTTTTCAAATAACCAAAGGTAAATAACAACAATGCAGTTAATGTGTACATAAACAAATATGAAAAGAGAGGTAGGTAGTTTGTCATGTTCTTTGCTTGGGAGTTAGAATGTGGCTATAAAGAACTAGCTATTCATTTAAGAACACTGATAGTGGCAAAACAAAAGAAGAAACAAATAGCAAAGTAACATGAGGAATTGCTGCTCTTTGGCTTATCAAGATTCATCGTCTTAGGAAAAGTTCGTGTTAGAGTAGTGAACAAGCTAGGATCTGGTATGATCATGACTGTCAATCACACGATAATGATCTCGGTTATGTTGCTGTTCCAGATGGGTTGGAGGTGGAATGGAAATTCTCTGTGAATATTTGGGGTACCACATTGTTTTACTGTGACGTGCAATGGGATAACTCAAATTGGCATCATTTTGTTGCTTATTCATATGAATGGTACTCTAACCGTTGCCAGACTGAATGTAGTTGGTTGATTTCGAAGGATGGCCAATTATTTGTATATAACCAAGAATTTGGAAACTGGGATTTGATGCCATTTCAAGATTAGGCCATGGTATAGCCTGAAATACTTGCTTACTCCACCATTCATAGTAAGAAAGCTCATCAGACTAGTCTAGCTGAAAGTCACAGTAAAGTAACCAAAATTGTGATACCAATAACACTACAAAGTATTCATCAATAAAATCTCAAGTTCTTTTTAATATACTATATCTGAAGCTAATTATTTCTTGAACACATTGTAGATTATTAACTCTTTCTTCACTATTTTTCGCCATTTTTAAGTTTTCAACTCCTTTTTTTTCACCTTTTTTTTTTTTTTTTTTGGTTGTAAAAGCTACCGAAAATTACAGGATACCAAACAGCCATGACAATGATTGTTTCATTAGTCTCTTCCATGAATGATATTCCTAAAAGTTACTAAATATTAGGCAAGAACAACTGCTACAACGGTTTCTTTTTGTTGTCCTTGCTAGGGACAATTTAGAATATACAATTAAAACAATTATGCAAAAAAATACCAGTCGTACTATGAAACTAGTATACAAAGGTAAATAAATTAATCAATGGTGCAATACTAAGTCGCAGTCGAAGGATCCAGGTCAGTTTTTATGTCGGGTGGGCTAACTATATTATTGTTTGAATAAAAATGACGTTTAATAAAAAGTTTCATTATCGTCATGAAATCTTGTATCATCACATCGATCAAAATCAAAGTAGCAATCAGCAATTGTAGCAATATAACCCATCACACAAAAAAAAAGGGTTGAAACGTGTTTGATTGGGACCCACACGTTTCACCAGCATGCTCAGTGCCACCCATATTAATATATATATATATATAGAGAGAGAGAGAGAGAGAGAGAGGAATAGGATTGAATTCCCATATCATAGTCATCATCAAGGCTTGACCCATGACTTTTTGCAGATAGGTACTGTTCACCAGTAATGATTGACAGTCCAATGCCACTTCAAACCTAATAGAATTTTTTTTTTATTATTGGGATAATTTAATGAAAAGTTTGTTCCTTAAGAACATACGCATCCGGGGTGTAAAACACCTCCAGTTACTATTTTAATCACTGAGAATCTAAAAATATTCTCCAATTCGGTGTGCAAATTTTAAAAATTTTAGAACCCATTAACAGTAAATACTTATATTTAGAGCATTAGAGCATTCTTATCAAGGTGAGTAAAATTTGTAGCATATACCACCTCAGAACTCAAAATTTTAGCTTTTAACAACTCATTTTACAATTCATCCAACATCAAAGATTCTATATTTTTTACAATTTCATTTAAATATTCTTTTTTTATTCTTCAACTATATTTCTTTCTCTCTCTTCCTCTCTGTCACTCTCAACCCAGCAAACTTGACAATCTCAAAGCAGCAAACCCATACCCACCCCATCCGCCACCACCGGAAAAAAAAACCAACCACCCATACCCACCTATCTATCCAACAAACTCACACTCTTACATCTCAACCCAGCAAACCCATATCCATCCCAGCCACCACCACTACCAAAAAAAAAAAGGCCCAGCCACTACCTTCCTCTTCCAAATCACAAATCAACCACCATCACAATCACAAAACCCAAATCAGTGAGAAGAAAGAAAAAAAACAGAGAGGCAAACCCATCATGCCAGCGAGCAAAACACACACACAAACCCACCACAGCAAACCTCCACAAAAGCAAACCTATCACGCCGATCCACTGCACCATGACCCACTACGACCCAGACCCACAACCTAGAGACCCATGATGTTCACAATCCGAAGTCACAAACCCACGATCCAAAGATCCACGCCCACGCCGATCACAATCCGAAATCACAAACCCATAACCTAGAGACCCACGCCCACGCCCACGCCGATCACAAACCCACAACCAGACCTACGTCAATCACAATTCGAAATCACAAATTTACAACCCATAAAATCAAATCACCCCGCCGTCAAGCTCTACCTCCATATCGACGGCAACACTCCGAAGGCATTTGGGCTTTGAGGTTCCTGACTGACGAACCTTAGAGGGAAGGAGCTCAAATCGTGAACCCGAGAGAAACAGAGAAGCTACGGGAAAAAGGAAGAGGAAAGTGAGAGAAGAGAGAGAAGAAAGAGGGGAAAAATAAAAAAAACAAATACACGCACAGTTACCGTTGGAATTAAAAAAAAAAAAATTTGGTTTAGGATTTGTGCTACAGTGAGGTTGTATTAATACAATCTCACAGTAGCAGTATCTCAAAATTTTTGAGATTTGAAATGTTTGATGGAGTTGGTTTTTGGGTGTATTGGTGCTAAAATTTAGCATATGGCACTTTTAGCATCCTTAATGGGAATGCTCTTAGCAGCTGGGGATACAAAAAAATTCTATTTTACATCCTCAAAAACCTACTTTATCTATTTTACCATCTCATTTTACAACTCCTTCAACATTTCAGTTTCTATTTTTACATCCAACTGATTAAAATAATATAAACTACATCATCATATAATATAAAAAATTATGTTCTCTCTTCTCTTCCAAAACTCAGCCATCACAAACACCACCAAAACTCAACCACCAACCCCAATTTGTTACCACCGAAATTACCCCAAAAAAATTGTCACCACCAACATTACCCAAAAATAATGCCACCACCATTACTGAAAATCCAAACCACCACCATCAAAACTCAACCCCCACCACCACAACCACTGCAACTCACCACCACAAAAAAGGACTCACCATCACCATCCACCACAAACATATCACTCACAATCAGGCGACCACTCCCAACCTAGCCACCGATTTCATCCAAGCCCAGCCAGCCACCACTAAGCCTAGCCACCACTCCTAACCCACCTACCCAAAATCAAAACCCACCCACCACCCCCACACACCCTAACAACCACCAAAAAAAAAAAAAAAAAGCAACCCCAAAGACAAATGCCAAAACCACCGATCAACAACCACCACCACTGGGACCCATCACCAACACCACCTACATGCAGTCAGCAAACCTAGATTAAAAATTTTAAATTTAAATTTAAATTTATAAAAAATAAAAAAATAAAAAAAAAGATTATAGATCAGGTGAGAGGAAGAGAGTAGAGACCCGATATGGAGCCACCCACATCGATGATCTGAAACCACCCAAAGAGGCTTCACCGTCAACCATGAGAGGAAGAGAGCAAAGAGTGTGAAAAAAAAAAAAAAAAAGAGAGAGAGGTCAGAGGAATCTGAAGTAAGAGGTAGAGAGAGAAAAGATTAAAAAAGTATTTAATCTTTGCATCCTCATGAACAATGAGGTTGCATTTATGCAACCTCACTGTAGCTAAGATGGGAAAATTTTTGGGTTTGCATACCCGGATGTTGAATGAATTTAAAGGTTTAGATTGCAAAATAACAACTAGGGGGTGTTTACACCCCCCCCCCCCCAATTGCTAGTGCTCTTAGAACCTACTGTTAACGAGATTGTAAACCGAAATAATATTCATTTTTTCTTTTCTTTCTCTCTCTCTCTCTCTCTCTCTCTCTCTCTAACCCTCTCAACTCTCTTCTCTCTCAACTCTCTTCTTTCTAAAACTCTCCTCTCTCAACTCTCTACTTGCTCAATGCTTGTGGGTTTTGTGTGGATTTTTCTTTGATTTTTTTGTGGGTTCCTGTGTATATGGTATTGTCGTGGTTGTGGAGTGTTGCTGTGGTGGTAAGGTGGAAGGCGTGGGTTTGTGGATCGGCATGGTGGAGGTCTGACTTTGCTTTTTGTAGATCGACGATTGAGTATGCTTTGGGTAGATCGGCGGCCATGGGTTTTTGTGTGTTAGAGGTGGTGGTGTGTGTGTATCGATGGTGGGGACTAGGGTTGCTAGGTTTTTTTTTTTTTTTTTTTTTTTTTTTTGGTGATTGCTGTAAGGTGTGTACGATGGTAAGGTGGTGAATGACTGAACTGATCTTTCTAGTGGTTGCTGGAGAGAGGAAAGAATGAGATGGGAGAAGAGAGAAGAGAGAGAAATTAGTTTTTTATTTTATATTATTTTATTAAGTAGTTGTACATAACACCACTAAGGCATGGGAGAATGCATATATGGTTAAATCTAAACCTTACACATGGAACAGTTGTGAGAGGAGGAACAGAAAGTGTTGGCTAAGGGATCTTGTTCTTGGTTCGTGCTAAAGGCTTGATTGCCTTGGAAAGGAAGTAAGATATGCACCTAACATGATACTCAAGCACTCATAAAAAAGGGAAATAGTGACTTTCTGAGGTCAGCAGCTATAAGGAAACCCCTTATTGGTTGAGTGCATGTTGGACCAATTCAACGACACGTGTATTATTCATAGTACTCATGATGTCCCTCTCAATGTCCAAGGGTTGTTCCTTGAGCAATGGCAAAGTCACCTACGCACAGGTCCCAGTGCCATGTTGGCGCAATTCCTATCTTCTAGTTAGCAGATAACCTCACAGCTATGAAAAAGTCCAAGATAAGAAAATGATGACTTGACACCTGTCCTTGTACTCAGCCATATTCCTCAGATTATAAGAGAGATATGTAGCTATATTTTTAGGGTAAGAACTCAAATAGATATTGGCAGAAAAGAGTAAAAAGTTGATAAGATAGGAAGGAAAACATCCTTATTGTACAAGATTGACCTCTTTTCACACATAATACAGTCTGAGAAGAGCAAGAACATTTTATTCTTACTCACACCGTGGTTTTTCACCCCTTTATAGGGTTTTCCACATACATCCCATGTCTTTCTATTTTCTTATTATCACTTTCTTCCTTTCTTTCGAGTGTCATGTTAAAACTAGCATCTTTTCAAGCTTTTTCATGTAAATGTACTATTAAATAACTTATTCTACTCACTCATATAAGTCCAAATCTAACTTACACATACAGTAGTTTATATTATTTTATTAGGTTGTATGTACAAATAAAAATTGGTATGTAGGGTGGGTTGTAAAATGAGTTGGTAAAATAAATAAAGTAGGTTTTTAGAGTGTAAAATATAACCTTTTTTGGCCACCCGAATGCGAATACTCTAACCCTCAATCCAATCCTATTAGGTTGAAAAAAAAAAAAAAAAAAAAAAAAAAACCCTTAACATAGTATGCTTTTAGGACATCTAATAGTTTCCAACATCTAGATTTTCTTAAATTTAATACCTAACAACTTGGATTTTGGAGAATATAATTATGCACACGTTTCGTTTGATAAAAAAATAAATAAATAAAATCTGTCCAAAGGTAAGATCTTTATGTTTGGTTTATGAATAACTATATGAATTATTTAATCTTTCAAAAATATTATTTTATTTTTAAATTTAATGTCATGCTTACCAGTTATCACCCATCAATTTTAGGTGATGTCCTCAAAATAAATAAAAAGAAAAATTCTAAAGTATAAACAATAAATTGTACCTCTAACTTTAACCTATTTTCATTTTTTATCCCTATAATTTTACTGTTTTTTCCATTTCATCCGTTAACTTATTAATTAAGTTTTTAATGTATGTAATCCTTCCATCCACAAAACTATGTCATTAAGAGTTTGTTTGGCATCAATTTCAGCTTTCAACTTTTATGTAAGATATAAGTATATTTTAGCATGCTTTCAGCAAAAGGTTCTCAGCAAAAAGTTAGATATGTTGTTCTCAAACAGACACTAAACACTATAAAATGGCTTATTTTTGTTATTTTTTTAGAATTCATATTTATAAAAAATTATGAAGAAAAAAATTATTAAATTTATTATTAAAAATATAATACATTACTATTTAAAATAAAAATCAACCACCTTATTTTATTTATTTCCTCTCTCTCTCTCTCTCTGTGGATAGAGCTATTCTACCAAGGGGACCCCCCCCCCCTCCCCAACCACTCACCACACTCCCATAATGTTTTTATAAAAAAAAAAAATTTATATATATAATATAATTTGAAACTATGGATCTCGAAAATTATATTTGGTCCCCCAAAATTAAATGTTAGCCCAAACAAATAAAATAGTCAGTTGACCATCTAAGGCACATTTGTGATTGGTATGACACTTTGGTTTTTTGGGATCCAAAGTTAAAATTTTAGCATTTTGAGATTTGAGTACTACCATATTGTTTTACTTCCCCTAAAGAATTGTTTGGGTGTTTTGTCTTTGATTTTTTTATTTGTATTTGTTAACACTAATTAATTATTTAGTTAGAAAAAATTTGGACATATAAATTAGATAATAAATATGATTGTCAACCTTCACGGTTTATGCTATGCACTCCATGAATTGAATGTTCGCTTCTTAAAGATACAACTTGTTTACTGCTACCATAATATCTCTTTAATAAGTCCTTTGGAATTCATAGGCATAATGCATTTGGAAAAATTGCACTTTTTTTAATCATTTAGGAAATAGTTCTAATTTTCTTAGTAAGTTAATGAGGACCTATCATTTTTACATCTGAGGTCTTGATGTCATTCATCTTGTTACATCCACTAAAGTGCTTATCAAAAAAATTCTATTAAAAAAAAAAGAATAAAATGCTTTACTTACCACAATGATAACATTTTTCAGACGCACACAACATAGGAAAAGTTTTTTTTTTTTTTTTTTTTGGGTTGGTAAACAAGTTTTATCTGCAAGATTTTACTTATCATGAAAAACTAGAAAATGGAATTTAATAGTTATGAGCATAATGTAGTTCAGGATTCAAACTTAAAAAAAAAAAAAAATCAATTTTTTTTTTTGAATTGTGCCAATAATTATTAAAAACCAGAAATTAAATAGCTTATCAATTTGTTTATAAAGTGATTGTACTTATAAAGTGATTAATATAGACACACACTTATTCTTCTAGTGTTTATTACAAATTACAAAATGACAACTTCTACCTTCAAATTTGGAGGAATCCCTTCAAATTTGGAGGAATCTCTTCCAACCCATTACATGACGATTTTTAAGACTATTCATATGTATTATTTAAACAAGTCACATGACTCATTAAAGCAATCACCTAACTAAAATCACTCATGAATGGTTTCTTTAATTGCCACATAATGGATTGGAGGAAGATAGTACTAGTATTGGTATGGAGCTAAACTTTTTCCATTTCAAAATGATCATTTTCCATTATAAATATTTTCAAAACTAACAAAATGAAAGATTATTTTATAACGGACTCCTTGATTTTGTATATTCGAAAGAGAAATTGTTGTGAAATTTATTACAAAATCAATAACAGATGATTTTTGGAATTTTTTTTTAAAAAAAATGTTGAATTTCAATTTAATAGATTATAAATGATTGAGTTGAAATGTATTAAAATAATTATTTTATATCTTTTAATTTTTTATATTTTATTAAAACTGAATAGATGCTAGTTTAATTTTTTATATATTAATTTAGTTTTGAATAATAATATATTTCTTATTCTTAAAAGGTCAATTTTCTTTAGTTCATTTAGCCTTTTATTGATAAAATTATGGCTCTGTTCCTGTCTTTCTCCATCCTCTCTTTACCAATTCATGGCAACAACTTTGCCAAAAATATTATTCCTAAAAAATACAGGAATGCTCGGAAATATTATTCCCAAAACCCTAAAGCAAATGACTAGTAACTACCATTAAGACCAGGGGTGGAACTGGAATTTTAAGAATAGGGGGAGCCATGATAATAATAAATATAAAAAAATGAACGAATTTAAAAGTGTCATACAAGAAATATGCAGAATTGTTTTTGGGGAGGGGGGGGGGGGGGTTGCCAAGGGGCGCAATCATGTATCTTTTTTGTAAATTTTAGGTAAATTTAGGGGTAAAAATCTAATATTTGAGAAGTTTAGAGGGGGCAACAATATATCTTTTGAAAATTTTAGCTAAATATAGCAGTAAAAATCTAATATTTGAGAATTTTGGACCTTCTATGTGGTTCCGCCCTTAATTAAGACCCATGGGCTAACAATTGACTAGATTATAACACCAAACACAACAAATATATGATGTGCCACTAGACCACCTAGTGATCAATCACACTTTATGTAATTTGGATTTTGAACACGTAAAGGAAAAATTTGAACATTTTTTTAAATGTGACAAATATGAATCTAAACTCATTAGCCTACCAATGGTGGAAACACAACAAAAACTAAGTGCTTATTTTGTCATTCTATTCATTTGTCATGATTTTATCAATAAATATTGTGATCCAAGTATTACTCAATTAGGAGTTATGATGACACATGTTGCTCTTTAATTGTTATCATTACCTTGGTCATGGCCCATAATGGGTGTTAGTAGACTCCGTACTACTATCATGGGCATAATGGGAGTTACTCTATCATGCCAAGAATCTCGGCCTTATTCTATGTTGAGTTACTCTAATTGGAGGGTTTGTCTTCTCTCTATGAATTCCAAAGAACCGAGTATTTTCATATAGGTAGACAAAGGAATAGGTCAACACATTTGTTAGCATAACATGCTTTTGGTTGTTAATTTATTAACCTAGATTGAAGAATCCTTACTTCTTAGAGCAAGCTCTTCTCTAAGATGTAACCATTGTTTTTCCATCTGAATAAGTTTATAATTTTCTTATTAAAATTTTAATATTTTAAAAAAAAAATTAAAAAAAATAAAAAATAAAAAAAAAAAACTCAAAAGGTTATGTGTTACACAATTAATAGTTTACGCATAAAACATATCACAAAAGAGTAAAGTATTATACTCAATACCTTTATGTGACGTTTTTATATTTTTCTCAATGTTTTAACTTTTAAGATAATTAAAAGTAAAATAAAGGACAAGGATATATTGGTAAGCACCAAGCAGCAAACAAAATGGAATGGATCACAGCAAACAAGTTATCATTACTTACTGGACTGTACTAGAAAAACTCTGGAGACACTTCATTCCAATTTTCCCAGCCCAGCCCAGCTTCTTCAACAGTTCAACACCACCCACCAAAACACACACAAATTTCCAAGACCAAACCAACCTTATCCATGATTTCATTCCATTTGGTTTTCCTGTGTGTCAAATTCCAAGCCCTTCTTTCATTCTTTCCCTAATGCCTTTCGACATGGAAATAGCTTAGCTTCGTTCCCATACATATGAAAAAGTAAGTATCTTTTACAATAATGTCAGCCTCATCCCTCTTCTCCATGGCTGCTGCTACAACCACAGCTTCCTCCTCAGTCTGCAACAACCTCTCTTTCCCTCACTCTCCCATCCCCACTCACACTCACACGCACTTCCCATCAAAACCCAAACCTCTACAACCCCTTAACCTCAAAACCCACCTCTACAATTTCCCTCCTTTACCTCTCATCTCTCTGCCACACTTTCACCGTGCTGTGGCTTCATTCGACGACTTAGAAACCGAAAAGGAGAGCCAAAGCACAGAACAACAAGACCCAGAAGCAGAATTCAGTGAAAATCAAGAAGAAGAAGAAGAAGAAGGAGAGGAAGAAGAAGGAGAGCAGCAAAAGGTATTTGGGTCTAATGAAGAAAGGAGGTTGTACGTGGGGAATTTGCCATATTCTATGACTTCTGCTCAATTGGCTGAGATTTTTGAACAGGCTGGACATGTGGTTTCTGTCGAGGTTGGTGATTCTCTCAATCTTCTTGTTTCACTTTCAGTTATTATTTTCTCCAATGTGATCTTAGGATGTTTGTTGGCTGTGTTGGGTTTCATTTAGGTTGTATACGATCGAGTTACGGACAGGAGTAGAGGGTTCGCGTTTGTTTCAATGGGAAGTGTTGAAGAAGCTAAAGAAGCAATTCGCATGTTTGATGGCTCTGTAAGTAGTAACATTTATTTTAACTTAATGAAAGATTATTAAGTTTTAATTCCATTGGGTTACAAATTTATTATTACAAACTGGCCCACATTTAGCATTACTCTTTTCCTAAAGCTAGTAGGTTAATAGAGTTTTTGCATTTGTTTGTAGTGTAACTATAACATTGATAGCAGTAGAACCTTGTTAAAGCAAAAGGTTGCTCAGTTTGTTTGAACTACTAGCAAGCATAGTAGAATTACTTGGATTTATAGTAATGTGGTTACCATACCAGGATAGAGGCTTTCTTTTCTTTTTCCTTTTTTTAAGAAACAATAGAGGCCTTCTGTGTTGCCTTTAGTTGTAGCATAGGGATCATGGAAAATTAGCCACAAATTATCATTTCTCTGCTTTGCTAATAGAACCATGGATGGTCAATAGAATTCTACCTTTGTCATTAAATGGCTTCAACATAGACCCAGTGGTTCTTTCTTAAATTTATTTCTTGTCCAATCATGCTTGTGACACACCTACAGGCTGTAGAATAAGTCACCTTGTTCTCAGTGAAAGCAGTCCAAATTGGATGGCTTTTTTTTTTTTTTTTGGAAAACAACCATGTTTAATTGAAATGGCAACCTGAGCACATATAAACTCAATAGAGCCTCAATCAACTGTAGCAATAACGTTTTTCGCGTTTAAGTTGTTTGTGTGTGTGTGTGTGTGTGTGTGTGGAGTTGGCAGATGAAAAAAAGTATACCAATATATGAAAGTCAGCAAATATTTGCATATGAAAAAAAACAAAGGATTAACTTAAAATTGTTTGTGTATGTGTGTGTGTGGGGATGGCTGGGTAATACATTTCCAATTTCAACATGAACTTTAAAGTAAAAACTGTCAAAATAATTTACAGAAGCTTACAAAAGCTAAGAACACATAAAGAGCGGAGAAAGTTAATGTTGTTCTTAATGATTCTGATGGTTTGACAGCAAGTTGGAGGCCGAATTGTTAAGGTGAACTTCCCAGAAGTGCCAAAGGGAGGTGAAAGGGAAGTAATGGGGCCAAAGATGTGGGGCAGCAACAGGGGCTATATAGACAGCCCTCACAAGATCAATGCTGGAAACCTTGGTTGGGGCCTCACTTCCCAGGGTCTAAGAGATGCTTTTGCAGATCAGCGAGGCCTATTGAGTGCCAAAGTCATTTATCAGAGAGACACAGGAAGATCTCGTGGTTTTGGGTTTGTCTCTTTTGAAACAGCCGAGGATGCAGAATCTGCATTGAGTTCCATGAACGGAGTGGTAAGATAAGCTTGGCTACTGAATTTACAAAAGCGAATCGTTCTAATGATTAATCAATAATAACCTGTTTTTTATGTAATTGTGGAATTAGGAGGTTGAAGGGCGGCCTTTACGATTAAATATGGCTGCACAAAGGGCTCAGTCTGCTTCTCCACCAGTGGTGGAAAGAAATGTGGAGAACAATCTTGACAGCAGCGATTTGCTTTCTAGCATCAGCAGCTGAGGGAAATATGTCAGAGTGGGTGCTTGGATATGCTTTTGGATAAGTACTGCAAGTAGTGCACCCCTTCTGCTTCCAGAACCTTACTCTTTATAGTCTCCAAGTCTTCCTCCGTGAACAAATTTGAGTATTGAAATAAAGAGGGTAGAAGGAAAAGTTTGTGGTAGCAGTCCTTTGTGGTGAGATTATAATTCCAGGTTGTACAGTGTTGTATGAGAATTTAAACACTGAGTAAACTTCCTCGGCAAAAAGTCATTCTTCCCCCTTGTCCATAAGGCTCCAAATTGTAACTATGGCTGAGTTATTCGCAATGTACTAAAGCTGAACAGCCTAAACTGTCCTTCTCAAAAGTGGAATTATTGAATAATCCATTGATGAATATAATTGGAAAATAGTTTACGACAAGCCCTAGTTGCTTACCCAAAAAACCCCCCTAATTTGTTGTTATTCTAGAATCTGGATTGATGATGCAAGTTCATGTATGTTGCAAACTTTCCTAACTACAAATCCTTGATTCAACAGGTACATATCACTATAACTAGAAGCACCAAATTTTTCAGTGAGGAAAAACCCATCCTCCTAAGTAAATAGTCTTTCTACGAAACATATTCTTGAGTTAAACTAACAGGCTAAAGTGGTCAATGTCCGAAAGTTTCAGAGAGATCTTTTCCATTATATAAACCAGGGATTCCCATCTACTTTATAATCATCCTTAACGAATCAAAGACATTCCCACTCTTTAGAATTTATTTTATGCATAGATTGCAATTAGGATATAGCCAAATCTCTACTTTGAAGCAACTTTTATCTCCCTTCTGTATATTGCTGCTCTTCTATATTATAAATTATAACACAGTAGACATCAGAAAATCACAAAACTCATTCACAGGTGGAGATAATAATATGAAAACCTGGGTCAAGCACAGATATCTTGTTCACAAGAACAATGGTCATGAGCACTTTGCACTGCGACCATTACAATTTCAGAATATATCAAACCTTTTGAACAGTATGGTAGACAATGAAAAGATTGAAAGCTTCGGTATTCCGAATTCCAAAACTCAAGGTAATTAGCAAATAGTATACAAATTTAGGCTTAACTCTCAAGACAAATCCCCATTCAAGAAATTCCTTTCCAATATTCAGAATATTACCGGAGAGTCTGAGACTTGTTGCTTTCTCAGTAGAGTGGAGGACTAGAGAACTGACCAGTCTTTGTCATGAAGAAATACGATCTCAGCATAGTCTCCTAATACCCTAAGAAGTTGCTTCACTTATTAGAATCATCACCACCAGCAAGGATAGCATCTGCCGCAGAATCCAAGTCATGAGGAAAGAAAACCCTGCACAACAAGATAGTCTCATAAAGTGAAACAATGAATGTCTGCACTGGAAAACAAAATAAACCATGTCAATAAAGCAATTCTGGTGGCAAACAGAAAATATCACCCTCAGGTTACTCTTAACATGAATTATTTAGTTGGAATTAATATTTATTAAAATTATACAGACACACACACATATATATAAAAATATTTATAAATAAATAAATAAAAGGGCATTCCAAGCAAAGAGAATTATTGATTAAAGTAACTGTACAATCTGATATTCCCAAAAAAGAGAATCATTGATCAGCTATAAGCCTATAATGGTAAAATTGGTAAAATATCCACATCTAAGTAATAAGCAGTTTATCATTCTGTAAGAGTCCAAGATCTAGATTAACAGAATTACCTGCATGTGTTGTGGTACAACGTCCTGCTGAACTGATCAAAATCCAGGACCCCTTTACAACCAGCTACCACCTCCAGAACTTGCCTAAAAAAATTAATTAACAATTAAAAAATTACTTTTCTTTTTCTTTTTCATTTTTTGATAATTAAAAAAAATTAATTACTTTTCTTTTTCTATAGGAACAAAGCTTTATTGATCATTTTAATTTTTTTTTTCCCTTGAAAAATGTCATTTATTAACTCTATATGACATCTATCCATAAAAAAATTCAATAAGTAATATAATTTATCTGAAAAGAAATGACATTAAACAGGTTATGACAAAGCACTAGGAAAAATAAAATCACTAACCGAACTAAACAGGGTTCATTGCGGCCTTTCACAAGGCACTCCTGATCATACTTTTCTTTTTTCTTAGAGGGCCAGACAGATTTTACAAAACTAATCCCAGCATGAGTATTCTTGATTTCACAATATGGAGAATCTGTCTCGATCATCATTCTCTCCATAGGAATGCCCCTCACAACCTCAAGATTCTCAGTTGTCTTCAGAGAGCAACCATTTACTCCTGTTCAGTACCAAAAACTGAGTAATAGTTATGACATTGACCAGGACATATAACCAGTGATAGATTCAAAACAAAATCCAATGTGTGAAACTTTGGGGGATCCCTTGGTTTGTGGGGGGGGGTGGTGAGGGTAAGGGATCAACAAGTTTCCAAAAATGCATAAATATAAATTTGAAGTGTTATTTCAGACACAGGGAAGAAGCAGATTTTATATCCGTAAACTGTTCTGTAAGCAACATACAAAATATATGTTGGAAAAAAGGTATCGTTTCTTCAACCCAGCAAAATACTAGCTTAGATTCAATGCCTGACTAACGAGTAGATGGATGTTGATTTGGTCAAGCCTGGTCAGCATTTCAGATGCCAAACTCTTGTCCCCCTCAATGCTCTGTAAACATATCTATTTAAGGATTTTTTTTTTTTTTTTTTTTTTTTGTCAACAACCTTCCAGTTTTCCAATTCACAGTTCTCCTCAAACCTAATTTTCTCTTTCACAAATTGTTAATTGAGAGGTTTGAAGCCCCTAGACAATAATCGCAGACATAATAAATTAGTTTATCTCATTCTCAAAACACCCCACACATTTGTCTAGCTTCTTATCTTAAAAATAAATAAATAAAAAAGAACGAAAAGAGAACTTTCGAACTGGGCACTTACATCTGAAGACTGATAATAAAAAATAAATAAATATATAAAAACCAGAACAACATTAATGAATTCCTCTAGAAAGATTTATGCATGACAGCTCACCTGATGAAATTTGCAATTAGCAGAATAAAATCCACCATTTAGTGTGGTTTCTAGAGAAGACAAAACCTAAGATGAGACTCGTACAGTTCCTTACATGACCACCTATTATAACAGATATTATGTAATTGCGTTCACTACAAAGATATTGAAAAGCTGGTAAACAGATACACTTTCACCTATATACATATCACTGAATGAAAGAAGCTTATCACGATCTTCTGCACTACCGGTAAATGAGTGGGTGACTCCAGCACTAAACCTGTGAAACAAGCAGAAGAAATGCAATCAAGCCTATGAACATCAGCATAACAAGATGCCATTAAAAAAATGCAACCAAAACCTGATGTGGGATACACTAGGAGATTTTTGTTTTAATTTAATATTATTTATTTTTGTAAGTTAGTTGTATTTTTTTGTTTTAGGTCCTGGTGTTTTATTAGGCTATTAGTGTTTTAATATTTGGAAGTAAGGTTATTATTGTAATAAGGCAATTAGGGTTTCCTACGCCAATTAGAATTAAGGCTTATTTTTCCATATACAAGCAAACTATTGTACTCCTTTTGGAGATGATTAATATTCCAATGAATGAAAAAAAATGGCCTTTTGGTTTACTTGGACTGGTGTTGACTCTAGTCCCACCCTAGGTGCTGACTGACTCCTAGTGGTTTTCCCCAATTGGTGCTGACTCCAAGCTAGGCTTAGGTGCTGACTCCAAGCTAGGCTTAGGTGCTGACTACTAGGTCATATCCATTTATTTGCTTATCTTTCAATTTTACTGTTTAATTGTTCTGGTTGTCCTGCATCAAAACCCTTCAAAGCTTATGTACCTTAATGGTGCAAATAGGATTATAACAAGCTAAAACTAGTAACAATCTTAAACCAGCACATTTTGATTTATGGGGTTCAGAAATTGCACCTGAACTTATTTTTCTCTAGAATTTCACAGAAATCTTCAGCAGCTGCACGCATATGAAGAAACATGGGCAGCTTTGTAGTATATGCCAATTCGAATTGCTTCTCAAAATACCTAGCTTTCACAATGCAGAAAATTTAAGCAAAATAATTATTCGATAGGAGCATTGAAAACTTTTAACCCCAAAAAAAAAAAGGAATAAAAGGGAGACAAATAACTATCTTACTTCTTTTGAATCTCTGCCGGGCAGAAGTGAAGCCTGTCATAGTCCAATCCACATTCACCAATTGCGACCACCTAATTCAACATTAAAAATAATATATAAGTTGCAAGAACATAAAACAACTATCATCTAATTGAAGATTATCCACACATCATATTGCAAACTTCTGCACCTACATAAGCTGCATATGAATTGACAATTGAATGTATGACAGAGGTCATACATAGTTGATATTTTTATAATTAAAAAAATAAAAATAAATAAAAGAAGAAGAAGAAGAAGACAGTAGAACGTCATTCTTTTGCATGCAATTATCTTACCAAATAGCCATGCCCCAAGAACAATTAACACCTAAACTTCCATAATGCAATCAGGAGCACGAGAGAAGGATTTACTTTGATTGTCCATCAAAGCCTAAGTTTCTTAGAGGGAAACAAAGGAAAAGCCTCTTCCTAGGTGCTTAAGCAAACCCTAAGTTTTTACAAACTTTTGAGCCAAAGGCTAAATTTTTTTTTTTTTTTATTGAAAATAAAAGTCAAGCTGTTACCTCAGATCCCTTTTTTATATGAGTAATAAAGAAACTTTTATTAATATAAAGAAGCGTAAAATGATAAGGCTATCCAAAAAATTACAATGGTAAGCTTAAGTGATCCACACTTATGCTTTGTTTAGCAGGGAGGATAGACAAGTGAGAAAAAATAAAATGTAGAAGGATGGATAAATTAAAATAATAATAATTATTATAAAAAAAATTCAGTGAAGAGATTAATATTTTCCAGTATGTTTCAGTGTTTGGTGGGATGGATAGAAAAATGGAGAAAACAAAGCATTTTGTATTAAATTCCTATTTTATCCTTGTATTGAATTGTTTTTAATAGATGAGGGATAATATTGTCGAACCTGTAAGATACTTTCTTTCCTATTTTCCTTCCATTTCCAGAAGTTTAAAATTGTGGGCCTAAATAAAAAATAAATAAATAATCATCTCGCTTTTTTTTCTTTCCTTCCACTTTTGTACTTTCCAAACAAGAGAGACTATCAATACATCTTACATTTTTCTCTTCCCCCTTATTTATCCTCTTATTTTTCCACCCTACCAAATACACTCTTAAGCAAAATAACCAATCTCTCCACACCCTCACAACACCTAGGATAAAAGAGGAGTCACATTCAACGTGATGCCTATTTTTATGCCTTCCATTCAACCCTTTCCAGCAACAATAGGCATCAATCACCTTCTGTGGCATCACCCAGGCACCCCAAAGACTGAGAAATAGAGGACCAAAAATTATGAGCAACAAAACAATGAAGCAAAGGATGATACACAGATTCGCAACTGGCCTTGCACATATAACACCAACTGAGCAGTGATGTATTCCTTTTAATAACAATGTTACTGCCCACACAAAAAAGCCACTTTCTTAGGCACATTATAAATCCAAGTGCCTTTCAATAGAAAAAGCTTTCTACTAGCATCTATCAAACGTTCATAATAAGAACATACGCTAAATTCACAATTTCTATTTGGAAGTCATCCCATATAGTTAGTGCCTCTAGAAAGTGCAAAAGTGAGTTTAAAGTAATAACAAATCCATTAGTATATCCACCCTTTCCATCTCCTAGTCATGAAAACTATGAATAGATCTCATATTCTGATAGCGAGGCCCATGCTCACCTCTAACACTCACCATACAAGACATAGAAGCATCCTTATTCTTTCTCAGCAATCAAATACAGATCTGGATACATCTCCTTGATAACCCAATCACCACACATTATGTCATAATTTAATCCCCTTACTATACCTTACCTTCAAAAAAAAACAAAGTAGATAATTTCTTCCAACCAGCTTTGATTCCCTTTTATAGGCTACACTCGTGAGGCTTTCAGATAACTTCCAACATCCACTTATTTTTTTATAGGTATGTTTGAGATAAGTAAATACTAGGTGGCACACAGTATTTCAATCTAAGGGGTGAAATTTAAATTTTCTATCTCCCCCAACCCACAAAAATTTTCCATTGAATCTTGATGCAGGACAAAGGGAACAAAACATTTTAGATTTGGAAATCCTGGGTCAGGTCTGGTAGTTCCTGGATAGCTTGATTTTGAGGAATTAGGGATAGGGTTTGGTGGGAAGAATGTTGAAAGATGGTAAGGAATATAGGGATTCTAATGGCGAATATTGTAGAATTTGGGGATGAAACAAAGAGGAAAAACTAAGGTTTGGGTTTCTGTTCCAGGGCTGTGAATAGTGTTTTAGCTCTTTATGGGATATTTGGGGCTATTTGATGGATAGCTGTTTCAAGTTTTGAGTTTACAATTTTATGGTTTAAAAGGTTACAAATCATTGTGTGCTTGCTAGGCTTCAAGTTGTTGGAAGTTTAAGGGCAAAAAAGAAAAGGAACAAATTCTAGGCTTCACACCTGGGATTTCCTTGGCATCACACCTCGGAGAAGGTTGTGTCACACAAACCTCAAATACAGATTCATAGCTTCTAAAAATTTAGAAAACTTATTTCCAATATCTAGTGGAACTTGGATTTCTTGACCCCTAATAAGGGTTGGACTCCTTGGCCTTTTACTAGTGAGGCCAAACTAAACAACTAAACTCAAATAATACCTAAACAAGACCCAATGGACTACTAGAAGGGTCCATTCCCCACAGACCAAAAAAAAAAAAAAATTTACCGCTACCACGGACACTTTAAATTAAATGTAAGTGTAAGAAATTTGATCATAACTATTTAATGCCCAAAAACATAATAAAATAAAACTCCTAATCTACTAGCTTAGTATCGTCCAACATGTTCCATATTAATGCTGGAGTAGCATCTAACATGTGCCAGATTTAAGGATGGTGGGATCGCATATGGTCTCTTTTATAGTCACACATGTTCTTTTTCATGGTCGCAAACAGTCTCTTTTATAGTCACACATGTAACATGTTCTTTTTCATGGTCAATCCATCTATTTACAAGAATAAAAAAAAAAAAAAAAACCCAAAAATCCTAGAAACAATTAATCATGACCACTAATTTAGACTAATCCTAACCATGCATAATACAAATAAACCAAATATAACTCAAACCTTAAATAAACTAGGTTACTATAGTACCACATGAATAGCATCTGTCAATGGTGCCACTACATAACACATACTTTTTTTCCCATCTTTGTCTAGTGTCATTTCTCCCCAAGTTGGACAAAACCCATCCTCTAGTTTGGCTTTAATCTTCCACAATTTATTGTAACCCCAAACAATGCCTTCCATTCTTTCTATGATATACCACCATAAATAATTTACTCCATCGTGTAGCACAACTTTATTTCTCTTTATTTTACTTTGTGGCAGTTTGTGATAAAAGAAAAATAAGCATAACCATCATTGAATTCCACGCAGCTCTCTTCCAAAATATGGATCACTACCATCTTTGCTTCTTTACAATTTTTTTGAATTAACTCCCTTGTCATAAAATCTTCCCAATTTTGATCATACATAACATTTTCCATATAATGCAAACAAGGCACATCATACAATACCATCATCGCGAGATGACAAACCATCAAATTGTCCCAATTTTTTATCATGTGGACTTTCATCAAACATAAACATGTGCATGAAACCTTCCATGTCCTAAAGATGTTTAAGACTTGCATCAAATACATCACTCTCTTGAATGGTTTCTTTAACATGGAATAAAGTATGCACCTTCACCAAATTGTCATAGTTAAAGTAGTCATAGTAGATCGGTGGAGAACCTTAGAACAAACTCCAATTTATAATTATCTTCCATTCTGCCTGGTGCTGCATATTATAATAGTACAACATCCTAAGCGGAGCCTACTTTCTCCTAATTCATAATCTTAATCCTTGAGACCATCTTCGAGTATATTTCAAACTTATTTCAAAATCTATATAGAAAAGCTTCCAATTCATCAAGCCACTTAGGTAACTAGTTCAATCTTTTTCAACTTTTACAATCTTCTTTATTACAAAGTAATGGATTGTCTTTAGCTATGATCTATGTTGCACGGACATGGAAATGAACACACGGGGATATGGCAATTTTTGAAAAATAAGGACACGACACGGCGGGTACACAGCGGTTAAATAATTAATTAAATTTTATATTTAGGCATATTTTTTAATATTTTTAGACATAAAATATATTTATGTTTAGAATTTAAATTATGTAAGAACTACAAATAAGTAAACTAACACTCAAAATAGTACAATAATACACATAAAATGTTTAGAGTACAAACCATAAAAGGATAACAAGTTCAACATCAAACTAAAAACATAAAAGGATAACAAGTTTTAAACTTTCAAGATTATCACAGAAGAAAAACATCATCGTCATCAACATAGTCATCATTCTCAGCAAGACTTGTCTCCATCTCTGGCTCATCTAGTGTGAGATGAGCAATCTCAAGCAACCCAGGTCCTCCAAATGATTCATCCCAAGTATCTCCACCAATGTCCCACTTTTTAGAGTCTCCTTTAGTGTACTCTACCCTCCTCCTTGAAGGAAGTCGAAAATTAGAATAAACAAACACTAAATCTTCAGCACGTTTAGGAGTAATTCTATTCCTCCTCATACAATGGATGAAGCCATATGTACTCCAATTCCTCTTAGCACATGATGATAAGCAAAGCTGTCCAAGAAGCTTTAGAGCTAAAGTTTGAAGCATTGGTAAACTGGACCCATAATTTGACCACCAAAGCATTGGATCGAAGATCTACCTATCATCCATGTTTTCATCATCATAAGCCCTAATTCCTAAGAACAAACCAAACTCCATAGTAACATTCTTCCTATCATCAAGATCAGGAAAGAATCTTTTGAGGCACTTGTTTCTCTCCGCAGAAATTTCTAGGTTGCACGGACACACCATAGTAACATTCCTCCTAGGTTGCACGGACACGCCATTTTTGGCGTCGTGTCGGTGTCGGACACCGGAACAAGTACGACTCACCGGATTTTGGTGTCCGACGAGTGTCTTTTTTTTTCTTTTTTTTCGCTTCTTCGACATGGCTCCGACACGTCCAACACGCCAGCAGTGAAAAAAAAAAAAAAAAATCACAGATTTTGACAGATGGACTTACCAATACCATTGATTTTGTGATATACCTTAAAACAAAAAAGCAAGTTTAGAGCCTGAGAAGTCATTAGACTGAC
Source organism: Quercus parvula (assembly GCA_030820535.1). Lineage (NCBI taxonomy): Eukaryota > Viridiplantae > Streptophyta > Magnoliopsida > Fagales > Fagaceae > Quercus > Quercus parvula. Next base: position 19,946,761 of record JAUAME010000011.1, on the reverse strand, counting down.
CTCTGCCCACATCTCAAGTTCTCAATCCACCCTCCCTCTGACCTCTGCCCACTGCTGCTACCCTCTGTCCCTCGCCGGAGCTAGATCAGGCCGATTGGCGAGCTCCATAGACGTCGACGCAATGCCCTATCCCTTCCGATCTCTCTCTCTCTCTCGGCATGGACAACAGGTCCGACCTCTTCTCTAGTTCTCTTCTCTCTCTGTTTTTTTTTTTTTTCTTTTAGATATTAATTTTGGTGAATGGGTCATGGGTGTACTGTTACTCACTTATTTATATAAGTTATAACGCATTTATTTATTTATTTATTTTTTTTAATCCTACTCTCACAGTCTCACTGTCCTAGTGTCACTATTATTGTGTTTCTTTACTCAGCCTTTTGTTTTGCCTCATAAATTATAATGTTTATTATGAATTTGGTGATTTTTGTTTTTGTGTGTCCTGCTATAGTTTTATTTATTTATTAAAGTTAAATATTGTAGGTGATTTTACTAAAATGAATACTGAAAGTGAAAAATGAGCTGAGTCAGTTGCTCCTCCATGGAAATATGTTACTAAGTTAGAAAAAGCAAGTGTTGGTAGTGGGAATGTTACTTTCAGATGTAACTATTGTGAAAAAACTTTCAAGGGGTCTTATTCAAGGGTGAAGGCACACTTTTTAAAACTGTCTTATTTTGGAATACAACCATGTGCCAAGGTTGAAGATGAGTATCAAGATGAAATGCATAAATTAGAAGATGCGTATGAGGAATCTTCGCGTAGATTGAAGAAGCCTAAGCTAGTGTCTTTACCAACTGATTCTCCTACTAGTCCTAATTTGGGTCCTACTGAGAGTAGTACAGCTACAAATCATCCATCTTTTCAAAAAAAAAAAGGATTGGGAATTCTCCTTTGGAGAAGACTTTTAACAATCAATATCAAGAGCAATTAGATTCTCTTATTGCTAAGACATTTTATTCTGTTGGTTTACCCTTTCGCTTTGCTAAGAACCCGTATTGGATTGAGATGATCAAATTTGCAATTAATAATAATTTAGTGGGCTATATTCCTCCGGGTTACAATAAATTAAAAACAACTTTATTGCAAAAAGAGAGGACACATATTGAGAAGTTGTTGAAGTTAATTAAAGACACTTGGAAAAAAAAGAGTTTAAGCATTGTAAGTGATGGGTGGACAGACGTACAAAAAAGGCCACTTATCAATTTTATGGCTACATCAGAGAAATAGCCACTTTTTATCAAATCCATTGATGGTACCAAAGAGTACAAAGACAAGCATTTCATTTCTGAGTTGTTTCTAAAGGTCATTGGTGAGGTTGGGCATCAACATGTTGTCCAAATTATTACTGATAATGCATCTATTATGAAGGCTGTAGGATCTATTATTGAAGCTGAATATCCTCATGTATTTTGGTCACCTTGTGTTGTGCATATAATGAATGTAATTGGATTGCACAAGTTTCAAATGAGGCAACTTTCATTCTTATTTTCATCACAAATCATTCTATGAGATTAGCAATTTTTAATTCATATTCCCCTTTGAAGTTACTTGCTGTTGTTGAAACACGATTTGCTTCAATAATCATCATGCTTAAAAGATTGTTTCAAGTAAAACAACATCTTCGAAATATGATTATTAGAGAGGAATGGATTTCATATAGAGAAGATGATGTAGGAAAAGCTTGAACTGTGAGGGATTATGTTTTGAATGATTTGTGGTGGGACAAGATTGCATATATTCTAAGATTCATAGGACCTATTTATGAGATGTTTCGAGTGGCTGACACAGATGCACCTATTATCCATAAGGTGTATGAAATGTGGGATTCCATGATAGAGAATGTGAAGAAAGAAATATACCGGCATGAAGGCAAGGAAGACTATGAGGAGTCTCCATTCTATGATGTGGTACACAATATACTCATTGAATGGTGGACTAAAAATTGCACACCACTTCGTTGCCTAGCCCACTCCTTGAATCCGAAGTAATTTTTCTATCTCTTTAATCTTTTTGTTTATATTCTTTAGGCATTTCTAAACAAATAAACTAAACTCATTAGTTGTATTTATTTATTTACTTTTAACTAGGTATTATACTAATCAATGGATTGAGGAAGTCAGAGGCCGTGTTGCGCCACATAAGGATGCTGAAATTTCTGCGGAGAGAAACAAGTGCCTCAAAAGATTCTTTCCTGATCTTGATGATAGGAAGAATGTATTATGGAGTTTGGTTTGTTCTCAGGAATTAGGGCTTATGATGATGATAACATGGATGATAGGTGGATCTTCGATCCAATGCTTTGATGGTCAAATTATGGGTCCAGTTTACCAATGCTTCAAACTTTAGCTCTAAAGCTTCTTGGACAGCCTTGCTCATCATCATGTGCTGAGAGAAATTGGAGTACATATGACTTCATCCATTGTATGAGGAGGAATAGAATTACTCCTAAACGTGCTGAAGATTTAGTGTTTGTTCATTCTAATCTTCGACTTCTTTCAAGGAGGAGGGTAGAGTACACTAAAGGAGACTCTAAGAAGTGGGACATTGGTGGAGATACTTAGATGAACCATTTGGAGGACCTGGGTTGCTTGAGATTGCTCATCTCACACTAGATGAGCCAGAGATGGAGACAAGTCTTGTTGAGAATGATGACTATATTGATGACGATGATGTTTTTCTTCTGTGATAATCTTGAAAGTTTAAAACTTGTTATCCTTTTATGTTTTTAGTTTGATGTTGAACTTGTTATCCTTTTATGGTTTGTACTCTAAACATTTTATGTGTATTATTGTACTACTTTGGGTGTTAGTTTACTTATCTGTAGTTCTTACATAATTTAAATTCTAGACATAAACGTATTTTATGTCTAAAAATATTAAAAAATATGCCTAAATATAAAATTTAATTAATTATTTAACTGTCGTGTCCCCGCCGTGTCGTGTCTTTATTTTTCAAAAATTGCCATATCCCCATGTCCGTGTCCATGCAACATATGATAAAAGTCAAATCGTTATAATAATCTCATAATCTTCTATTTATATGAAGACAAAGCCCTGAAAATCATTGAAACAATCTATCACAAACCTTATTCAAACTAATCCTATCCATACATAATAAAAATATAACAAAATACCAAAATACTCTTAAATAACCTAAAATAAAACCAGGTTGCTACAGAAACACATGAATAGTACTCGTGAAGAACCAAACTGCTCTAATAACCCATGAAATTTTTTAAGATTACTTCCTACATCATTTCAACTTCTCCAATAACCCGTGAAATGGTTTGGTCATGTTCAAAGGAGAGTGATTAATGCACCAACAGGAAAGAGTGAGTTGATTCAAGTTGAGGGAACAAAAAAAAGGTAAAGGAATACTAAATATAATATAAGGAGAAGTAGTAAAAAATGATGTATCAATTAAAGAAGTAATAGAGAGTATGACTTCAGAAAGAATAAAATGGTGGAAAAGAATACACATGGCTAACCCCAACTAATCTGTTGAGGATCCATAGTGAACCCCAAAAAATTGAGACTAAGACTTGGTTGTTGTTGTTGTTGTTGTTCATATCTACATAAGATGCAATTGAAGTACCATTTGTGCCATTAATATCCATATCTCAACAAAACATATCCAACAAAGTGCTTTATAAAGAAGAAACACAAAAAGTTTATAACATAAATCATTTAAAACTTTAACATATTCATACATACAGATACTTGATGAGGAACTTCAAGTATATATCGTAAATGATCTGTCACGAGCCTTGCAGCTCAGTGACATTGTCTACTTTCCTTAGGAGGAGAACCACGGTTTAAATCCCCTCTCCTTGTTGTAACTATCAAATTATCAAAAAAAATTGCATATCATCTATACTTGAAGTTTCTGATAAAAACAGTAAGACATACCTTCCCCTTCTCAATCCCCTCTTTGGCCAATGACAAAAGAGCCTGAAAATGTTTTTCTGGATCCCCATTTTCTTCAAACTCCTAAACAAAACACAATATCTCACAATGACAAACTTTGATTACCAAACTATGCCATTAAACTCATAATTGGTATCCGTGGTGAAAAAAAAATTAAGTCACAACTTCAAGGAACAATAATCAACCTTGCATCTTGTTGGGTGCACACCAACCGTACAAAAGAGCCTTCCTGTGACAAACAATGAACCATCAAATTGGTGAAAACCCCATTTTGAGAAACATATATAAAGTGTTCATAGCCAAAAACAAGAAAATGAGAGGTCTATATATAAATATTGTTAACAAACCATCCGTTTCTGCAATAGCAAGAGCTTCCTTTGATTCTTCAAGTGACCCACCAGTCACCTACACCACAAACAAACCATATTGAACACTACAATAAACCCAATTGAACTCATAACTAGTCTTTCTGAATTTGCTAATTGGCAATCTAAATTTCCCCAATTTCAGAAACTAAAGAAAACTAGTAGGCAAAGAAAAGAAACATAAACAATAACAATTGAAATCTTTGAACCCCATGTTTTATGGCCCAAATTCCAATGGTTTTCCCAACTTCACTAAGCCCATCAAATACTTAGGAACCAAATTATTGACGAAGTTAAAACAAATTGTGCACCAAATAATGCAAAAGGCAATGTCTTATAAGACTTACGATGATTCGGTCGACGCCGGCACTCCAAGCCCTGCTCAAAACCGCGGCTATATCCGATACGTGGCATTGCTTGCCATTGTAGATCCCTTTGAACATGCCATCTGTTGTTTGAAACTCGAAATTCATATTTGATTTAAGGAATATACTAAAGAAAATTAAAGTTTGAAACGTGTTTGACGAAATGCCTGACTGACCTGTGAAGTTAACGGCTATATCTGTTTTCAATTAGAGCGAGTCGAAGAACGCAGAGAGAATGAGAAATGATTAGTTGGAGCTTGATGAGAGAATGGCTGATTATCGTATTGCATTACAAAAAGTGGGAGGGGAAGTTGAAGAGTTACTTGCCTATCATTCGCACTTTCGCCATTGCTGAGCTCAAAAAGAGTTGGAAGAGTGGGCTGTTATTTTAAGCCACCTTTTTCAATTTTTAAATAACATTACAAAATTTTTATATATTTTTCATCCATATGTATTTTTTTTAAATACAAACAGACCCTAACAACTTCGGGTTCGCACAGACGTAATATGTTTTCTCCCGTACGGAGTTTCACATGCATAGGTCATGTATATACCCTTAAATTAGGCTAAATTATAATTTTTATCTTATATCAAAAAACAATGACCCATTAAAAAAAATGAGGTGATACAGTTAACTAGGGGTGTCCACGGGTCGGTCCGGGTCGGGTTTGTGCCCAACCTGAGACCGACCCGATAGAATCGGGTTGAGAAAATCCTGATCCGCCACCGACCAGCGAGGGATTCGGATCGGCGCGGTCGGTTTTGCGTCGGAAACACGGTCGGTTCGGTCGGAACCGTTCACGGTGAAAAATCCAGTCAAAATAGTTGATTTTAGGCGAAAAAACGCCAAATCCGGCGGAGATCTAACCGGATGCGGTGAGATCTTGCTAGATCCGGTGAGATTTCACTAGATTTGGACGAAATATCACTAGATCTACTTGATAAGTCGCCAAAATATGAAAATTTGTTGCTAGAATCTGGAAATTTGAAGTCGGAATCTGGAAAATCTCGCCGGAATCTGGAAATTTTTGCTGGAAATTCTTAGCACATCGGTCGGATCGGGTTTTTCGGATTTTGGAGAGGAAAACCGAGACCGACCCGCCGGAGTCGGTTTTTGAAACAAATGACCCACCGCCGACCGGTGACTTAATCGGGTCGGCCGGTTTTCGGGTCGGATCCGGTCGGAATCTTCGGGTGGGTCGGATCTTCGGATTGGATGGACAGCCCTACAGTTAACAATATTTTCATAATAAATCATAAATAGTAAGTTGTTATTGATTCTAATTTGAATTCACATCCTAAATTACTTTTTTGTCTATCTATAACAATAAATAACAAAATGCCCCCTATAATTTGTTGTGAAAGTGTTGTAAAAATATTATAGACATAACATTTATCTTTAAAAAAAAAACCATAAATTACCTAGTAATTTTTATCTTTTTTAGTTCAAATAATAGCCTATTAGTATTATAGTAATTATTGATAAAATATCTATTATTTATACATAAAATATATTTATATTTTAATTATTTTGATATAATACCCCAAAAAAAAAAATCCATCAAATAAATGTATATAAGGGATGTCCAAGCAACCGATGGAACCGACCCACGCGCCCCAACCGACTAGATCTGACTCGATGCTTGTGATGGTCAACGGTGGGTCACCACCCTCAAAAACCAATTATGGTATGTCAATTGGCAGGTCGTTGCATGAAAACTTGATTCTAACTAGCCCGACCAATTTTCACCATCAGAAGTCATCGTTCTCCATCGAAATAAGGCTTTCTGCAATCAGATTTGGTCCATATCTTATGAGATCTGGAAAGATCGCATATAGATCTCAACATATTTGACATGGTCTCACAAAATCCGATAAGTTTCAACCATATATGCTATTTCTCGACTCTGATCGATACACAAAGAGACCCAAGTCACCCAAACCGACTCTTCTTCTTGGTTGATCGAGTCAAGTCTGAGTTGGGCACAAACTTGACCCAATCCAACTCGTGGATAACCATAAGTGTATATGTTTTTAAGTTATATTCATCCTTTTAATATTCTTCAAACATTTTAGTTTTTTTTTTTTTAATTTGTCAAATGAGTTAGAAATTACCAAGTTAGAGTATATTAGCAGTTTTAAAATTTATGAACACATTTACAAATTTACTTAATTATATATAATTTAAATCATAAAAATCACTTTACCTACTTAATCATATACAAGTCAAATATTATAAAAATTAAATGAAAACATTTAAGTCTTCCATCACATTTTTTATGTTAGCACCATTAAACATTACGTGACCAACTGGTTTAAATAAAATTTATAAATCAAACAAATACCTCGTTAGGTTCTTGTAGGGATACTGTTATACTAGCTAATTCAAAGTGCATGTTAGCATTTAATTATAAACTAGCTTTTTGCTTATTTTATGTATTATTTGTGAGTCTCACCTACTTTTTTTTTCTTTTTTCTTTTTTTAGTTTTATTTCGAATAATTTAAGTTTCATTTTTTCAGAAACAAGCTAACTTTTAATTTTGTTTTATTTTTTATTTTTTTGTCTTGCATTGAACAAATAAGTTGCCAAAAATATGAATTTATGAAATGGACACTCGATATGTAGTTTTTTATTATCAAGTAAGTGTTTTAGGTTCAAAGTATATTACTTCCTAAAAAAAAGGTTTCAAGTATATTAACATTATGTTAAAAGAGTAATCATCAAAAAATGAATTTATAAATTTCAAATGTTAAAGCAGATCCTTGTTGGCCTTTCACTTTCTATCCACACACGCCCCAAAAAATAAATTTAAGTGTTTTTAATAATGATAAAATTTAGCTATAAAATCAGTTGTGGCTTAAGGGTATAATCTTACTTAATATATTTTTATTAAAGGTGAATTTTACCAAATCCATCATTAAATTACATTTTTTTCTTATATCATCTATGATTGCAAAATTTATAGAAAATTAAAGATTAATAACTATGTTATTAATAAATTATTTAAATTGCAACTGTGATGATAAATTAGCCAAATAGGAATATTGGGCCGTGGGCCTTGTCCGAGGATGTAGGATAACTCAAGGAGGGTTGAACATTAAGATAAGCTTGTATAGTAAAGGGACAAGGACAATGGCAAATAATGACGAACAAAGGTTGTCTTCCGAGAATCCAAACTTCCACAAGAAACGTTGTGAGGGGATCGGAGCCTAGTTGCCTATAAAATACCGTGTAAGAGGGAACCATACTTTTATGGATAAGTTTTAGATAAAAGAGTCCACAATGAACCAGGAAATATCTGATAAGAAAGCTGCTACCATCACATTAAATATTTTGCACCTAACCAACTGACCGCATTTATGTGAAAATAATGTCTGAACAGTGATGTTAAGTCTTACAGCTATATACAAAGGTTCCATGAGGGCTCTAATGGGACAAGCATATAGAAGACCACTAATACAATCAACAGATGGAAGGCTAAGATTGAAAGTGAGTAAGACTATATAAAGAAAAGACCCCATGAGAATTATGGTATGTAATTACTGAGAAAGAAAATCAAACAAGAGAGAGAGAGAGAGAAAACATCTTGTACTTAAAGAAGTTTAAGTGAATATAAGAACACTTGACCGAGGAACATTTCCCTTTAAACTGTGTTTTCTTTTTTATTTTTGGCGTGAGTCCAATATTTTGTGACCCATATATGATTTGCTAAGTTTTACCTATAAGATCCACTTTCTAACAAATATATTGTTTGGGGCTCGTTGGGCCATCACTCATTTCTAGTGAGAGGAGGGTCCAAAACTAGTCCTTACAACAATTTTTTGTAATTTAAAATTATGCATAAAAATATAAGTTTATAGATCATATAGTAAATAATATCCAATTAACACAAAATTTGACATATATATTAAAAGCATTAAGAACATTTTCAAAATATATAATAATATTTATTTTATTGAATAAATTTGTAACATAATTTTGTAACTAAACTATATCATTTACAAAAATAAATAAACGACATTAATTATCCTTAAAAAAAATAATAAATAAAGAAAAGGAAAATACCAAACACGCCCTAGGGTTTCCCAAACCAAGCAGAAAATCCAGTTTTTATAAGCCCCCACCGCCATGTCTGTCTCTCAGTCGCGTTGTCTCTCGTTTTCCATTCTCTTGCTCCTTCTTTTGGCCTCATAAACAACTCTAAACCCCTTTTCTCCGTGAGCTCAGAATGCCACTTTCGAAGTTAACGCTCGCTATATGTGCTTTGTCTGAACCTCTTTTCACATTATATCTCTGTCTGTATCTGTCCTAGCTAGGTTGAACAATAAACATTGAGGTATATTAATATTAAGCGACCTTTGTCTTTCTTTTTAAGGTTAATTTTTTCGCGTATGAATATTTGTTTTAGGACTTGTAGATTTTATGTTTTTGTTTTTATTGAATTTTGTTTCCCTGATTTGGGCATCAGTGATGAGTAGATTCCATTGTTATCCTTGCACTTTGATTGCCTGTGAAGAAAATTATGGGGAAAGTTCTATCTGAGATGCTCTATTCTTTTTGTTTTGTTTCTGCTTTTATACTTATATTTTAGTTCTTATTTCTGTTTTTATGGGTTTTGCATATTTTGCATTACTTGAATGGATCACTGATGATTGTAAAAATCTGCGTTATCTTTCTGCAATTTCCGTAAAGGGGTTGAAGATAATCATAATTTACTGAGATCCTCTGTGCATTACTTAACTGCATTTTTACACATCTTAATGCATTCATAGTGCTTGTAGAATAACTATAGTTTAAATTTGTATCAAGCTTGTAAAGTTTTTGAAGCCCCCTTAAATTTTGCCGCGCATATGTTTGTTTGTGATAGTTATTTCTATTGAGTTGCAAGTTAGGGTGTGGGCGATTCGCTGATACTTTGGCATTGTGGTTATTGTAAGTTAATCAATTTCTGGGGTGTGTTTAAAACTTGTTAAATAAGCGCATCTCCGTTTAATTGATTCACTGTTGTGAGATAAAACGCTTGGCAATCATTTTTATTTTCATTTGCTCTAAACTTGCTTCTTTGCTGAACTGTTCTTGGTGTATATAGATGGTTTTTCCTCTGTTTACCTTTGTTAAATTTAATAATACATTTAGTGAATGTCAAATCTTTATTGATATAAGTTTCACCCATCTGTTCTTCTCTCAAAATTACATGCAGTGCATCATTGTTCAAACTTTGTAAATATCGCTTTATGGTTGTGCTTTTAGTAACAGCACAAGCACGAAAGCATCTTGGCTGATTTCTTAAGAATTAACTGTCAAGAAAGTAGTTAGAACAATCTGTAAAGTCTAGAGTGGCTAAGCCACCATATTACCCTGCTATCATGAATATGAGCTCCTATGCATTTGTAAAGGGATCTTTTGATTGAAATTTTCTAAACCTTTCAGTTTTACACTGGGTTTCCAATAGTCATCTTGAAGAGGTTTCTCTTTATTCTTTCTCTCAAGCAACTCAATCCCAACCCATTTCCTTTCAAAGTTCCTTGGCTATTTCCCACCACATCACAGGACAAACATGATGTGTTAACATTTGTCTGTCTTCATCTCAAGTACTAGTTACTTCTAGGCTGCAGCAAATATGTCTACTTTTTATATATAAAGTCACGAAATTAAGTTTCTATCTCAACCTTGTTGTGGTGGTTGCGAGACTGAATTTCAGTGTATGCACTCTGCATTATATCTCTACATTTTATATGAAATGAGTTGAAGTTAGATTTTAATGAAATCCATCACGGACTTGAGTGGTAAGTCATTTTTATTGCCAATCTTCTCATTAGAAGATGAAAAAATGACCTGGAGATATGGATCTCCATATTTGTAATAGCAATGTAAAAAGAAATATTTGAATAATTTCTTCCATATAAAATGAAAGACATTTTGGGGAAATGTTCAGTGTTGTACTTTCTAGACTGACTTAATTGCGTTGGATCTATATCCCTCAAATATGTGAAAAGATATGAAGCCCATCATATATTGGCCTGATATCTTGCACTTTCTCTAACCTTTATTTGGTTGCAACTAATGTTAGTTCTTATTTTAATTGTGTGACACATAATCAGCTGAAGAATCATTGTCTGCAAATTCAATCAGTGGGGTGAGGATTGATTCATATCAGAGACTTACTTACCTTTGTATTTTGTATATTTTTCTTATTTATAATATTTTGTAAGGCATTTGTTAAATTGTTGTTTTTTCAAGCTCAGCCATCGGCACAAATGTATCATTATTGGATCAATGATGTTTAGAAACTGCGTTATCTATCTGTAATTTCCTAAATGGAATTGAAGATAATAATAACATTCTGAGATCCAGTGATTTTAAAAATAATATTTTGTTTTTGTCATTGCTATTTTTCTTCTACAAATTCTTTTTCCCTGGTTTGATTTGTTTTTAAAGAGTTTTGAAGGTACTGACTGATCAAAAAAAAAAGAGTTTTGAAGGTACTTGTTATATACTTGTATTTTGCAAATGTCAGAATATCATTATCTAGAACCATATCAGATGGAGCAGTTTGTATTAGTATCAGTTTTACTTTTATCACATGGAAGTTGCTTAAACATCTAATAAAGCATTTTAACACTTTTAGTGGCTTGATGATCTTTTGTGGCTTTTATTTCTGTTTCATAGCAGTTCCACAGATATGGTTACCTGGTGTACTTTTTAGGTTTTCCAAACAATTTTGTAGGTAGCTTCATTTATTTCTTCCAATGTATTCTGGTGTAAAGATGGGGTTGACTGTAATTCTGTAAAGACTATTTCTCTCTCTCTCTCTCTCTCTCTCTCTCTCTCTCTCTTCATATCCCTGAGTTTGAACTTGGAAGAGGGTTCCCTTGAAAGAAAGATTCATGAGTTTGAAGAAAAGTTTTTTAGTTGAAATGCTGCAACTGTTAACCCGTAAAGTGTTCATTTTTTAATAGTGCTAACCTCTATAAGATATGAATGGAAATTGCGCCGTTCAAGTTGCTTGACTGGTGTTTTTTAATTACATTATCTTATTCTGATTCGTTTCTCTACATCAACTACTTGTGCTTGCAACAACCTGTTGTTTTTGGACCACCAGGATTGAGCTTTACATGTGCCATTATAAAAAAGACTTGGGACTCTGAAACAATGTCAGAGTGTGACCAAGGCCATTGGTGTCACGTGAACTTTTCAATTAAAATACGTATAAAGCTCATGTTTGATTCTGTATGGCTTCATGTTTTTGAAGCACCATGTGCTGGTTCTGATACTAGGTTTTCCAGGCTGTATTTTTTTTCTGAGCTTTTGTATCTTGAGTTTTACTCCACATGTGCTTCTTCACATGCAAGAGCATCGATATCAATTTGGTAAGTGCACCTGCAGGTTCTGCACATGCTAGCTTCTTGTAATTAATATAATACTAGTAATATATATAAGTTAAGTGGGGCCTTTGTTCTTTTTTGCTGCCTTGAGATTTTCATTCTCGGTATTTTATATTGTCTGATTTTTTTTTTTTTTTATATGAAGAAGTTAGCAGATGCCTGGGCCCGTTTGGTAGATGTGTTTAAAAACTGAAAATTGTTGTTTGGAAATACTCACCAAACACCCCCCTAACATCCTTTTTAAAAAAAAAACATTTTAAGAAATTTATTATTGAAAAAAAAAAACAATTAATGTTTTTATCAGTTTTTTTTTTCTCATAAAAGTGATTCAAAACTTTTTAAAAATAGTTTATAACAATTGTCTCAAGAGCATCTATTAATATGAACTTTTATTTTATTTATGAGAATTCAGAAAGATTCAGATCTGAATCTTGGTGGTTAGATTAATGATGAGATAAAGTGTGTAATGGTTGTTCAGAGTGACTCAATTTCTGTTTGGATATCAATGAAAAACAAATTTTATTTTTATTCGGCTTATTTTTACTACAATTTATGAGTCTTATTGCATTTTTTGGTACTATTCATGGGTTTTACTATATTATTTCAGTTAATTTTTACTTTTATTTACAGTACTTTCAGTAATAAGTTTTTAGTTTCAGCAAAATAAGCGACTCTCAGTACAATAACATGAATCTATAACTACAAACTAAACAGATGATGTACACAAAAAATTATACAAATTCCTCTATGAACTTGGAAGGTCCATAAAGAGGCTCTCATACAAGAACTAGCAGTTCGATCTAACATTTCTCATTTATAATTGAAGAAGAATAATTTATTTACAATACTTTCAATAATAAGTTTTTAGTTTCAGCAAAATAAGTGATATCTAAACAGACTCTCAATACAATAACATGAATCTATAGCTACAAACTAAACAGATGATGTACACAAAAAATTATACAAATTCCTCTATGAACTTGGAAGGTTCATAAAGAGACTCTCATACAAGAACTAGCAGTTCAATCTAACATTTCTCATTTATAATTGAAGAGGGATAATTTATTTACAGTACTTTCAGTAATAAGTTTTTAGTTTCAGCAAAATAAGCGACTCTCAGTACAATAACATGAATCTATAACTACAAACTAAACAGATGATGTACACAAAAAATTATACAAATTCCTCTATGAACTTGGAAGGTCCATAAAGAGGCTCTCATACAAGAACTAGCAGTTCGATCTAACATTTCTCATTTATAATTGAAGAAGAATAATTTATTTACAATACTTTCAATAATAAGTTTTTAGTTTCAGCAAAATAAGTGATATCTAAACAGACTCTCAATACAATAACATGAATCTATAGCTACAAACTAAACAGATGATGTACACAAAAAATTATACAAATTCCTCTATGAACTTGGAAGGTTCATAAAGAGACTCTCATACAAGAACTAGCAGTTCAATCTAACATTTCTCATTTATAATTGAAGAGGGATAATTTATTTACAGTACTTTCAGTAATAAGTTTTTAGTTTCAGCAAAATAAGCGATATCTAAATAGACTCTCAATATAATAACATGAATCTATAGCTACAAACTAAACAGATGATGTACACAACAAATTATACAAATTCCTCTATGAACTTGAAAGGTCCATAAAGAGTTCTCTCATACAAGAACTAGCAGTTCAATCTAACATTTCTCATTTATAAATAAGGTTTTTATTTTTACTTTTTTCAAAGATATAAAATGATTTTTTTTTTTGAGTAAAAATATAAAATGATTTAAAACTTATGACGCCTTATTTCATAATTATTACTACTACTATTTACCGCTTGTTTAATATAGAATGAGCTTCTTTTCGGTGTAGATTAGGTTGTCTATGGGTTGGGGTTAACGTGGCAATCGAACTAGTCGTGCCCGGTCTAAAATTACCCAACTTGTTGCCAATGGTGGGTACAGTACACGGATCACAACCACCGCGATGTGGAAGTTCCAACAATTGGATTGATCAAAATTGCCTCAAAATTCGTGGAGTCAATGCATTATGGTAGAGTTGACATGTCTGATGGTGACTCGCTAGCTCTAGTCTAGATTTTGCCAAATGTGATGGATAACTGGCTAGATTTATGAAAAACAGCAACACGCAACAAATAACGGTTGCTCAACGTGAAGGGAGAAGGAGAAAAATAACAATACTTTCGAATGGGTTTGTCAGAGTTGGATTTCAGATGAGGAAACCCATCACTCTACCTGATATTATTGAGTTTGTGTAGAAGAGATCTGTTGTGGACCAAAATTGTGATTGAGTATGAGTTTGGATTCAAATTCAAAAGCGAGCTTATTTTACTATTCAACTTATTTTTACTACTATTTATAAGTTTCATTGCATTTTTTTGTACTATTTATAGGTTTTACTATACTATTTTAGCTAACTTTTATCTTTATATATATTACTTTTATCAAAAAAATTTCAATTTTAACAAAATAAGCAAATCTCAAATTGGATGATGTTTAATGAGTTGTGCTAGAACCACAAAAAATGACATAATTTTGTACCACAATTCGTCACGTGGTGAATTGTGATTTGTGAAAAAAGAAGCGTCTGTGGGCCATGTGGAGACACCTTTACCAATTACAACTTGCCACATGGCGAGTTGTGGCACAAAGTTGTGTAATTTTCGGTGGTCCCAGCAATTTCCATGTTTAATCAAGTTTCCTCTAACACTAAAAGGCTGTTTGGTTTTCAAAAAGTCCTCACTTATTACTCATCATTCAATTTTCATCATTAATCATTTATCACTTAAAATACCCCAACTCTCTAAAGGTGGCACGTTTGGCACACTATTTTTTATATTTTATGTGGGACCCATACCTGAGCACCATGTCATAAGTTCTGTTAGTCTACCCGCCTCACCTTCACTCTTTAGTCACCATTGCCCTGTTACTCTCCCAAAACACAAACTTGAACCCAGCTAAGATAGAAAACGATCGGACCTGCGACGCTGATCTCCACTGTCATCAGGATCGCTTAATCTCCTTCGACGTGTAGCGGCGACGCTGATCTCCCACCTTCTCAACCTAGTGGCGTCAATGAAGTGTGAAGAAACACGACCCATTTCCATGTTTTATCAGTGTTAATTTTTCAAAACCCCAAGGCTTGATTTTTCATAGATCCCTTAAGTTTTATCAGTGAAATTTGTAAATATTTTTTGTGGGTATTGTTTTGTTTGAAAAGTTTGTTTCTTGATTTTATTTTTATGGGTCTAAGATTGAGATGATGGTGCCGATGGTGGAAATGGAGAAGAAAAATAGCAATACCCACACACAAACATCCTACCAGGTCATGGCTCTCTCTGTCTCTGTCTCTGTCTCTTTTTCTCTTTGCTTTGGTTGTTCTACTTGTGGAAACTGTTTAAACTTCGAAAAGGATTTGTAAAAAAGAAAATATAACACCAAAAATATTATGTGATGAAAGGCGAAAAGGAATAGAAAAAAAATGAAAAAAAGAAAGAAAGAAAGAAAGAACTGATGACTTGCTTGCAGCGAAGAACAGAGAAAGAAGAGAGACAAAAAGAAAGAAAAGTGGAGAAGAAATAAAAAATAAAAAAGAAAGAAATAAAGAAAAGAGGAGAGTGATTTGGTTCACCCATGTGGAGCGAGCCATCAAAAGACGCGCCTAGTGTGACTTTGCTCTGATCGTGGGTCCTAGCCATGTGTGTTTATTTACCAAAATGCCATGGAAACCCAGTTTTGATAACTTGAAAACACCTAAAATGTGTTTTTAGTTTCCATAACTCATCACTTAAAAATCAGAAAATTAAGTAATAGAAACAAAAACTAATAACAAATCCAAACAAACCCTTCAGCCATGGGATCCACCAGTTTTGAGTTATGGGTGATGAAAACAGAGTAATGGGTGATGGAAAACAACAAATCCAAATAGCCCCTAAGTAGTTTTCTATATTGTCCGAGTATGGGTTGGATAACCCCAGTATAAACAGTGTTCAATCCAAGACCTTTGCATTACATATTTTATTACTAAGGTTATGATTGGTTACAGAAGACTGGGATGATAGAAAAAGTTTGAAACTTGAAAGGATAGAAAATGGGAGGATAAAAATTATGTGCATTTTCCATCATGTGAGTTTGGTAGAGCGAATGAATAAGTGAAATGATAAATAATAAATTTCTATTATACCCTCATTATTAACCCTATGTTTGGTTAGGGTGATTTGAGCGAGAATAGAAAATAGGGAGGGGAAAATATGAGGATTTTAGGTAGGAGGGTTGTTTAGTTGAGGGAAAAGAGGATGAGATTTTGGTGGGGAAAAGAGAATGTTTTCTCCCTAGGCCTACCAAAGAAAAAAAAGATGTCATCCCCCCTCTGTCTTCCCTCCGTTGTATGTGTGCTAGTATTGTTGTTATGTGTTTTTTTTCCTCTTATAAACTATTTAAAATTTTGTTTTATGGAATAGAGACACGAGTAAATTTATATAAATTATATTATTTATTCTCGATTTTTTTCTTAATAAAAAAAGAGTTTTCTATCAATCCATTTTTTCATACTCTCAACCAAACACACGAGAGAAAACTAATTTTTTTTATCTCACTACTTTTCTATCATCTCACAATTTTTCCACCTCTAATCAAGCAAAATATTATATAAAAATGAAAAAGTGGAGGGGTGGGGATTGTTTTGTATTTTTCTTTGCAATGCCATTTTATTTTCTCTTTTCCCCTTATTTTGGAGGGAAAATAAATGGTGAATATTGGTGAAAATTATACCCAACTCATTTTCTTTTCTCCCTCTTTTTATTCTAACCAAACACATCACAATTTTCTCTCATTTTTCCTTTCCCTATCTTCCATTCTCTTACTTTTCATCATAACCAAACATAATGCAAATGACCTCCCAAAACTCCTTTTTAGCTAGAGGTACCAAATGTTACATGAATTTTTTTTTTTTTTTTGGGAACCAAATGTTACACGATTAAGTGTCCATAATCACACTACAACAATGTTATGTTTTGTTTATAAGTAATGCTAGAAATATAACAAAAGTTGATTACTATAAGAAAATACACAGTAGCCTATCATCTCATAAATGAGTTTGCTGTAATAAAGAAATTTAAATTTTTTTAATACTAATTTAAAAATATTATGAAACTGTTATGAATTTTGTTTTAAATGGTAACATTATGAGTTGGCCCCACCTATTTTTTAATTTCAATAACAGTACTAGTTTCCTTTTTGACTAATGACTTTTTTTTTAAATTTCAAATTTTCAATTGAAAGAAAAGAAAAAGCCGCCAGCTCTGTATTACGAGGCTCCCTCTGTCCTTTTCCCCAACTCAACAAACATATTAATGAAACCCTATGCCCCATCTCAATCCAGCTGTCTCTCACAAAATTCAAATTTCAAAAATTGTTAGTAAAACTAAAACGTAAAAAAAAAAAAAACCATCCAGCTCCAGCTCAGTCCGACCGTTACTTTCAACTCCGTTTAAGATTCCACACAAATCATTTCCTTTTCTCGC
Organism: Quercus parvula; assembly: GCA_030820535.1. Lineage (NCBI taxonomy): Eukaryota > Viridiplantae > Streptophyta > Magnoliopsida > Fagales > Fagaceae > Quercus > Quercus parvula. The sequence continues at coordinate 19,929,175 of JAUAME010000011.1, read as the reverse complement.
TCCCGCTTCTCATTCAAACCCAAAATAAAAAAATAAAAAACAAATAAAAATAAAAAAAGAAAGAAAATAATTGAGCCGGTAGAGACGTAGACTACACTTTCTATAAAGACCCTTCTTCTCCGTCCCCACACTTCCATCCATTTCTCACAAAAAAAACACTCTCTCACTCTCTCTCTCTGCTTTTTTTCTCTTATTCGAGGAAAACTTTTTACCAAGAATTTGAATTCCAAAGAAAAGAGAAAATGCGTGAGATTCTTCACATCCAAGGTGGGCAATGTGGGAACCAGATCGGAGCAAAGTTCTGGGAAGTGGTGTGTGCCGAACACGGCATAGATCCAACCGGGAAGTACCAGGGAGACTCAGATCTACAGCTCGAGAGAATCAACGTTTACTACAATGAAGCAAGCTGCGGTCGTTATGTTCCTCGTGCTGTTCTCATGGATCTGGAACCTGGTACCATGGACAGCATCAGATCTGGTACCTACGGCCAGATCTTCAGGCCCGACAACTTCGTTTTCGGCCAATCTGGCGCTGGAAACAACTGGGCTAAAGGCCATTACACTGAAGGAGCTGAACTCATCGATTCGGTTCTCGATGTGGTTCGTAAAGAAGCTGAGAACTGTGATTGCTTGCAAGGTCTGGCTTTTGTTTCTCTGTGTTTTTTTTTTAAGAATATACAGTTTTGGTTGTGTTTGGTTTGTGATTTTGGGTTCTGGGTTTTGCAGGGTTTCAAGTGTGTCACTCACTAGGAGGAGGAACTGGGTCTGGAATGGGTACCCTTTTGATCTCAAAGATCAGAGAGGAATACCCAGATCGGATGATGCTTACTTTCTCGGTTTTTCCATCTCCAAAGGTGTCAGACACTGTTGTTGAGCCTTACAATGCAACCTTGTCTGTTCACCAACTCGTTGAGAACGCTGATGAGTGTATGGTTCTTGATAATGAAGCTCTATACGACATTTGCTTCCGCACACTCAAGCTCACTACCCCAAGCTGTAAGATCTGATACCCCCAATTGCTAATTACCATTTTCTAATTAAAAATTTGTGTGTAACTGGTATTAGGATGTCTGCATTTGAAATGGATCAATTTGATTAGATTGAATATTACAAATCTAATGGTAGATCTAGTGTCTCCTCATTTAAAATGTTGAACAACATAGCACTTTGTACACACTGTCAAATCTAAGAAATACAATATTAATGGTGGAATGGACTCTTTGCATTTCAAGTGAAATGGAGATGATCCCCTTTTGTGTGAGGGTTAAGTGATTAAATTCACCAATTTCTATCAGTTTAAGCTTTTGGAATCAATTTATAGTTCAACATGTTACTTGAGTAGGTGGTCCTGAGTTTGAATCATGTTTCTACTCTACTAGATCCTACTTATTAAGGAACATTCCACTTAGAAAAGTTTTAAGATTTCATTGGTTGATTAAGCTTCTGGGATGATTAGTAATTTATTATGAATTAGGTTACTGAGTATGATTTTTTTGGGTTGGTGCAGTTGGAGATCTGAACCATTTGATATCTGCAACAATGTCTGGAGTGACATGCTGTTTGAGATTCCCTGGGCAGCTTAACTCTGACCTTAGAAAGCTTGCTGTGAATCTAATCCCCTTCCCCAGGCTCCACTTTTTTATGGTGGGTTTTGCTCCTTTAACCTCTAGAGGTTCCCAGCAGTACAGAGCACTTACTGTCCCAGAGCTCACCCAGCAAATGTGGGATGCAAAGAACATGATGTGTGCTGCTGACCCACGACATGGCCGCTATCTCACTGCCTCAGCTATGTTCCGTGGCAAAATGAGCACCAAGGAGGTGGATGAGCAAATGATCAATGTGCAGAACAAGAACTCTTCTTACTTTGTGGAATGGATTCCCAACAACGTTAAATCCACTGTTTGTGATATCCCACCAACAGGCTTGAAAATGGCCTCCACTTTTATTGGTAACTCAACCTCTATCCAGGAAATGTTCCGTCGTGTGAGCGAGCAGTTCACTGCTATGTTCAGGAGAAAGGCTTTCTTGCATTGGTATACAGGGGAAGGTATGGATGAGATGGAATTCACTGAGGCTGAGAGTAACATGAACGATCTGGTTTCTGAGTACCAGCAATACCAGGATGCCACTGCTGATGAGGATGAGTACGAGGAGGAGGAAGAGGAGGAAGTTGATGGCATGTAATGTGATGTTGGTGTACTTGGTATTGAATTGATGTATGGAGTTTTTCATTGTGGGAGAGTATTGAATGAATGCATAAATGCCTGCACTCCTGCTTGCCTGTCTCTTGCAAATAGTTGTGTGGATTGTTCCTGTTCCAGTAGCTGTAGCTTAATCTTTTTAGCATTACTCAATCTCAAGTTTGTTTCTGGTTTGTTATGTACTTGGGGAGTAGGGAATGGGGTAAAGGGAACAAGGACCCATTATATATGTTTATATGAGATTTTAAGTTGAGGGCTCATTTTCTTTTGTCAATGTTTAAGTCTGCTCTTTTGTTCCCCGCTGATTTCTATCATGATACATGGCATATTGCTTGAATCATGCATATGTTTTTGCATACTAGTAGGTATAACTTCAACTTGGTAGTAGTACATAGAGGAAAAACGTCAAGTTTTTGATAACCAAGTCGAGTTAATTATTGCTAATGCCTAAAAATTATAGATGTTAAGGGAAATTCTGTTATGTTTGTAGTAGACAAGTTCGTAATAGCTTCAATAAAAACTAAGTTATACCTTCAATAATTTTATGTTAGGCCATTGCAGTAAGCCAAAACCTGCACATCATCAATAAATTTGGATGTCACAGCTAGACTTGTACTATTTCAATTTTGCTAGACAAGATTTTTACTTGCAGTGTCTCCTGGCTCTTGTACACTAAAATACGATAGTGAAAACTAGTAAATTAATGAGGAAGAAGTGCCTCTTGGCTATTCAACCCACAACACCACCAAACCCACTACCCAAACTCAATCACCACCACTACCATAGCACCACCACCATAGCCACCAAACCCATGACTCAAAATCAACCACCTCCAAGACAGCCTTGGCCCACATCTATATCAAACATAAACCCATATGAACATACACATAAGAAAACCCAAATCAGAACACATAAATTTCACCAACCACACTGCCAACAAAAACCCAAAAAACACCAACAGGAAACTCACAAACCCACCAAACCTAGCAACCCAAAACACCAATGCTCCACATTTTGACCTTATTGGTCTCTACATTTTGACCTTATTCTCATTTTAGTCCGTGCTTTTTAATTTTACCACATTTAGGGTCTGTTTGGATATAATTTATTTTTGCTGAAAACTGAAAACACTGTTACCTCCACGACAGCCTTGGCCCACATCTATATCAAACATAAACCCATATGAACATACACATAAGAAAACCCAAATCAGAACACATAAATTTCACCAACCACACTGCCAACAAAAACCCAAAAAACACCAACAGGAAACTCACAAACCCACCAAACCTAGCAACCCAAAACACCAATGCTCCACATTTTGACCTTATTGGTCTCTACACTGTTACCTCCACGACAGCCTTGGCCCACATCTATATCAAACATAAACCCATATGAACATACACATAAGAAAACCCAAATCAGAACACATAAATTTCACCAACCACACTGCCAACAAAAACCCAAAAAACACCAACAGGAAACTCACAAACCCACCAAACCTAGCAACCCAAAACACCAATGCTCCACATTTTGACCTTATTGGTCTCTACATTTTGACCTTATTCTCATTTTAGTCCGTGCTTTTTAATTTTACCACATTTAGGGTCTGTTTGGATATAATTTATTTTTGCTGAAAACTGAAAACACTGTTACCTCCACGACAGCCTTGGCCCACATCTATATCAAACATAAACCCATATGAACATACACATAAGAAAACCCAAATCAGAACACATAAATTTCACCAACCACACTGCCAACAAAAACCCAAAAAACACCAACAGGAAACTCACAAACCCACCAAACCTAGCAACCCAAAACACCAATGCTCCACATTTTGACCTTATTGGTCTCTACATTTTGACCTTATTCTCATTTTAGTCCGTGCTTTTTAATTTTACCACATTTAGGGTCTGTTTGGATATAATTTATTTTTGCTGAAAACTGAAAACACTGTAGCAAAATAATTTTTAAATATGTGAATAGTGCAATGAGACACACTTTTAATGAAAAAATGGCTGAAAAGTGCGTGAATAGTACAAAACAGTGCGTGAACAGTAATCACACTGTGTGAACAGTAACTTCTGTCCCCTAGCTGAAACGCGTGCAGAGGAAAAAAAAAAAAAAAAAAAGCTAAAACGCGTCTCTCCCAAAACGTAGCCACTATAATCTCTATCCAAACCGCACCTTAGTCCCTAAAATCAAAAGGTGATATCGTTTTGGTCCTTACATTTTTTAATTTCGTTCTCTCTTTTACTCATTGTTGTTCACCAACCATTTTTGTTTGTTGTGAACACCTCCTCGAAGCTACTTACTACCCTGCTAGCTGTTTGGCCTCCACTACACCTAGGCATGCCTAGTTTTTTCTCTCTCTTCCACTACCCGTCCCACAACAAATTCTTATCCATTTGATTCTGCCATGAGTCTTTCTCTCTCTCTTTCCTACGGGTACAACTTTGGGTCTCTCTTTACCTATCTTTCTGGCATGCATCAAGTGGTCCCAACCATCTACTACTTGTTTTGGGTAAAGATGCCTTCACAGCTAAGCACCTCCCAAAAGAGGCCTTGACTGGATACCAGAAATAGGCCCTTTTCCCCCCTCCACCAAACCACACCCTTTGCAAGTCTCTTGAAAGTGGCCGACCTCTTTTACATTGGCTGAGTACAGGTTGGTGGCGCTACGGCCATAGTTTTGGGTAAAGATGCCTTTATAGCTAAGCACCTCCCAAAAGAGGCCTTGAGTGGATACCAGAAATAGGCCATTTTCCCCCCTCCACCAAACCACACCCTTTGTAAGTCTCTTGAAAGTGGCTGACCTCTTTTACATTGGCTGAGTACAGGTTGGTGGCGCTACGGCCATAGTGTGGTTGTCTTATTACTTCATGCTTTTGTTTTCTTCCTCTCCCATGTTGTTTCTACCGTTGCTACTTAGCTTTGGCTCGTTCTGCTCCTCTATTAAGTCTGAATCTCCTTCACCCATATTTGTCACTTTTGAAGAACGGTATGGACTTATTAGGCTTGCCCCATTTTGCCTCTTCTTGGGCCTATGGATTTTGCTGCCTATGTTGATTTCTACTAGGCTGGCCCATTGGGCTTTCTTTCTTTGGGCCCATTCCCTTTTTTTTTCCTGAAGGGGACCATCCATCAGTGGCAGGCCCTTTCATATGGCCGATGGGCCAACGTGTTCCACTCCCCATTCTTCATGGGTATCCCTTCTCTTTGGGCTTTTATAGCCCACTGTTCCTGCCATTACTTTCTAATCTTTTCTTTCTTTCATTTTTGCTTGTTACTGGGTTTTTTCTATCATTGGGCGTCTCTTGTCAAAAATGGGCATCAACAAAAATTATTAGGGATTTCTATGTGAATTGAAGATTGATTTTAAGGTTTAATCTTTGAAGATAGGTTTAATCTCAACCTGTTTTTAATTAAAAAATGTTTGATTTTTTTTAAAAAAAATTTTCATAATAATTTTTAAATATGGGCCTTTATACCTGCTAAACCTCTTTTAGATTAATCTTTTTTTTTTTTTTTTTTTTTTTTTTTTTTTTTTTAAATTTAGAAAAAGCGTAGGGATTTAAAAAAAAAGAAAGAAAGAAAGGAAAAATGCAGGTTTTCACGCCTGGGAAGCCTTACTCTTGATTATAACAAGAAGCTTTGGTCTCAATTTTAAAAAAACTGTTAATATTAATCCTAGAAATGAATCTCTGCACCTAAGAAGTTTTAATCCTATTTTAGAAAAATCTGGGTGGATTTTTTTTTTTTTTTTGGGTGGAAAAATGTAGGTCATCATAGTCCCAATTTTAACTAATGTTAAATTTTTAGATTAATCCTAGAAATAGTTATATGCCCCTAAGGAGCCTTGGTCCTATTTTTAGTAAAATCTAGTGGGTTGTGTATTAATTTATTACTAGTATGTAGCCCCGTGCTATCGCATGGGAATTGATATATTATTAATCATGAGTTTATTCATGTTTAAAAGGCTTAGTTAAGTCTAAATTCATATTATTAACCAGAAAATTTCATTAACAAAACTTAGCAATATATATATTTTACATAGAAAGATGAACCTTGGTGACAATGTTTATCCAAAAGATTCATTCACGCTTTTGAATCTTCAATCTCTATTGGTGATTGAAATTTTCGCAGCTTAAAAAATTTAAAAAAAAAACCTCAGAGTTGTACTCATTTTGTAGTTTTACGATGGGTCATTTTGTAACATGATGGGCATTTGTATGAAGAAAAAACCTCTGAAGTTCCATGGCTGATAAAAGAAATTCTCTCCAATCTCTTTTTATAGAGAGATGGGTTTGTGCGTGTTTTTATACATCCTTCATAGTTGTATTATCACGAAGCAGGTCTAATGGATTTAGATTGGTACTACCGATTCCCAAAGCATGAGTGTTTAATGTGTTATTAATTTCATCTCATTGGCTTCTGCACATAACTGCAAAATTAAAAATAATTAGATTGTACACGTGTATAGTAAAATTGGACTCCAATTTCATATTCTAATTGAACAATTGGAATGATAATATATGATAGTAACAACAATAGGAAAATTCAAATAAAATTTCGAATTAAATTGTAACAATCTGAATAAAAAATTCCAGTAGAACGACAGGGTGGAGTGATCCACTCCAAGAAGGCGACCAAACTTGCGTAAATATAGAATAATAAATCTCTCTTCGGAAAATTTACATTGTTCATAACCTTTACCTTCACTGAAAATTTTAAAAACATAGTGACTCACATCTGTCATCCAGACATCTACAGCCGGGTCCTCTCCAATTCGCGTGAGATTCCATTGATCACTAAGTTCCTTTGCAGCCTGCAAAAAGTATCATCCATCGGTCCACATCAGTGCTTTCTTCATTGTTATAGGTGCCAAACCTGAACAAAAAGCGAAATATAAGGATAGTGAATTTTAGGCATAATGTGCATCTAATCACATATTAGCAATTTATAACAAACGTAAAGATGCAAACTTTGTAAGTGAATAGTAAACAAAACTCAGTGTCAAAACCAAGAAGAAAGCACTTTAATCCGAAACTCAGTGCAAATGTAAAGATGCAAACTTTGTAAGCAATTTATAACAAAGATGCAAACTCTGGCTTTGCTATCTTTTTGGAAATTATGCAATGTACCCAAACCAAGTTCTTATCACCGATATTAATTTCTTTGGTTTTCACGTTTGACTGCAAAATCAAGAAAAAACTTAATTAGCACAGTAACTCACTTGACTCGATACATAGAAGTGGTTTTAATGAGAATGAGCCCACATACATTTAGCCACATGATGAGTTCTTATCACCGATATTAATCTCTTTGGTTTTCACGTTTGACTGCAAAATCAAGAAAAAACTCAATTAGCACAGTAACTCACTTGACCCGATACATAGAAGTGGTTTTAATGAGAATGAGCCCACATACATTTAGCCACATGATGCAAAATTCAACTTCAATTTCAGATTCTAGACACATGGCACAAAATTAGAGTCCTAATTTGGAATTCAATTTCACACTCTCTCTGCTTCATCTATTATTATATATATAGATTATTATTGTTATTATTATTTTGAACTATTATTATATATATAGATTATTATTGTTGTTATTATTTTGAAATAAAACAAGTGGATATGAATTTTGAATGTTGTAGACACACTATGAGATGCTAGTAAGTCTAGCTACAACAATTTTGGCATCTTGATTTTGATTTAACAAATCTTAAAGTTTATAGCTTAATTCTATAAATTAGTTTTTGCACTAGGGGAGCTTTGTCCCTATATTTTGAACAATCTGATTTGTTATCTTGAATGATTCTTTTATGTTAGATTTTTATTTCGTATGCATACGTGCTTACTAATTGTTGGTATTCCATACTTGCTATTTTGTAGGATTTCTACTCATAGAGGTGGAGGTGGTCGCAAGGGTTGGCGTCGTCCAACTCTAGAGGAGTTAGGCAAGGCGCCCTATATTGAGGTTATTCCTCCTATTGATGAGGATGATGAGGTTATGGGTTTTGAGGAGTACACTCATTGGGTTGGTAAGGAGATTGGTGTTGAGTCTGGAGGTGATGTTGTTCTTGAGCGGCGCACCTATCCTCATATTGATGCCAAAGCTACTAGAACCTTAAGAGGAAGAAGGGTTTCTTGAAGAGGATCTTCTTCCGGAAAATCTAGCAAGGGCAGCAAAATTAGGGTACCATTATCTGCCAATTGGTCCCACAACTTCGTGGTTACCAAGCGGACTTCAAGTTCTTGACACTCCTCTTTTGAGGAACTTGGCTACACAACCGTCAATTCATGTTCGCTGTAGTGAGGTATTAGCATTTCCCTTCATGTTGCATCATTTCTTACATTCTCTTGCTTTTGTTCTGGTTGTATTTTGTGATATACTCTCATGCCTTGGATAATAATGGTCTTTCATTATGTAGGATCAACCAAGAACCACTTTTGGGTGGGGTGGGTGGATCAAATTTTGCCGTAAGATGAGTGGTGCATTGCTTGAGTATCATGCTTTCTTGGTCAGCCTTGGTTTTGGTCATTTCTTGAGTATCCCTTTTATTGCTCTTAGACATAGCCTGGTTGGGGCTTGGTTCGAGAGGTTCTTTTTACAGGCAGGAACATTTTCCATCTATGCACTTGTGAGGTGGCCCCCGCGTATCCCGATTGGAGTGTTATCCTTGGCATCCCGTTGGGGGTCATCCAATTCCTACTGACCCTATTACTGTAGAAGAGGCGATGATTTTCTTGGGTATCTTAGAGAGATCATATTATTTTTTTGGGATGACTAAGATATGCATAAAGGTCGCCGCACTGAGAGGGAGTTTAAAGTTGGATAAGCCGTCAAGTGAGGCTATTCGTCGATAATTTTTGTTGTACTTTCTTGGGGCTTATTTCCTTGGGGATAACAAGACTTTCATCCCTTTACATTTGGTCTCATTGGTCAGGGATATGTCTATTCTTAAGGATATTGATTGGGGGAGTTTGACTTTTTCCTACTACAACTGGGGATTATGTCGATATGCTAGCTAGAGTACGAGTAACTTTACAAGCTTTTGGCAGTTCATAGTCTACTAGGTGTTTGAGCATTTTTCCCACTATGAGGCTAGATAGGAAGGTAATAGAGGAGAACGATAGCCAAATATTCCCCCGATCTCGATGTTGGGACATTGAACGATTGAAAAGGTGACGATACGCACTGTCGGAGTATCGCACAGAAATTGATTGCCTTCGAGATGAGGATATTGAGATTCTACCATATGATGAGGAATTGATGGGTATGAGTATCGTGGAAAGGGCTGTTACTCTTACACGGCTACGGGTTTGGCTTTGCGGTTCCGATTCATGGGAGCTTTTTTTAGGAGAGAGGACTCTTCGATAGCTTGGTAAAATAGTAGTAGTTCCTCACGACCCTTCGATTGAATTGTCTTTAGAGGCGGTCAAGCCTAGTGGCCCATATGTAGAGGGGTTGGATGCTACTCGATTTATTCATCCTGATCATGATTATAGTGAGTGGTTTTGTCAAAACTTGGTGGGTCCTTTAGTTGGTGAGAACCTTGTTACAAGTAGGAGAGTGCTTGCTGGTATTACCCTTGATCATTTTCAATTTGGGCAAGGCTTTTGACTGAGTTAGCTCAAGTTCAGGCAAATTTGAGGGATACTCAAGCCGAGTTGGCTTAGGTTGAGGCTCAGTTATTGGAGAAAGATGCTTATGGGCAAACTGAGCTTAAGTCTAGGATAGCTCGTCTTTGAGATGAGTTTGAATTAGAGTGTCGTGAGAAAGATTAGGCCTAGGAGTTATGTTTTAATGTTTACAGCTCATATTTTGACACTCGGAGTTGAGTTGTTGTGGGAGCTTATCATGGTGTCCATCTTAGTTATGTTGCCATCCCGATTAAACTGATCATTCCTCCAGATCAACCTTCTTCTTTAGATGCCTACGTGATTTTAATAGGGACAACTTATTATTAGCACCATCCTCCACACACTCAGGCTTTAGTTGCATTATCAACCCTTCCCATAGCTCTAAGATATTGTAAAATTGAGAGAGCTTTCTGAATCTGAGATTTTATTGCTGAGAAAATTAATTAGATAGCATCATAAATAATTACACTAAGCTCTGCTATATATATACAATTACCAGAGCATTAAGTTGAAGCCAAAACAAGCTAGCTAGCTAATTTCTAAACACACCAATAAGTGACTGACATCTATACAAGTAGTAACAAACTAACAAACTAATCATGTGCTTAAACTCTCCAACCCATGTCTTGTATCTTCTTGATTTAAATGGAATGATACCGTTTCCTTTAATTTCTTTTTCTTGTCATTTATCAAAACACTGTAGTTATTATTCTTTACTAACTTCACTTTTCCTTTGTTAAACGACATAGTCCCTTGCTCTTGGTTATCTTGAATCTTCACACTCCCCCCTCAAGTCCTTAACTAATTGTTCTGAGACTTGAACTGATGTGGAAGTAGAGCTAAAAGGAACATTCAAACTTGGTGCAAAGATATCTACTAAACCCAGGCTATTTACCAATTTGGAAAAGGTAGGTAAACCCAAGGCTTTAGTGAATATATCTGCTACTTGTAAATTGATTGAAACGTGGAATGTCTTGATCACACCTTCCACAATTTTGTCTCACACTAGGTGGCAATACACCTTTATATGCTTTGTCCTTTCATGGAATATTGGATTAGTTGCAATATGTAATGCAACTTGATTATCATAGAAAGGCAATGCACTTTGAGGATGATGAACTTTCAAATCCTTGAGCAATTGAAGAACCCATACAACCTCATAAGTGGTTGTTACCATTGCCCTATACTCTGCTTCTGCTGATGACCTTAACACAATGCTTTGTTTCTTGAATCTCCAAAAGATTAGGGAATCACCTAAATACACACTATAGCCTGTTAAAGATCTTCTAGTATCTGGGCATCCTTCCCAATCAGCATCATAGTAAGCCTTAACATGCAATTCTGAGTTCTTTGAAAAGAAAATCCCTTTACCAAGTGAGCCTTTGATGTATTGCAAGACTCTACAAGCTGCCAACGTATGTGGTTCCCTTGGTTCAACTAAGAATTGACTCAATCTATGCACTTCATAGGTAATATCTGGCCTAGTCAGTGTTAGATAAAGCAATCTTCCAATAAGCCTTCTATATTTACTAGGATCAGGTATCAGCTTGCCTTCACTCTTGGACAGATGCAAATTTTGTTCCATAGGTGTCTTCACTAGCCTACAACCAAATTGACCTATGTCTTTCAGAATTTCAAGGGTAGACTTCCTTTGATTTAAGGTAATGTCATTCTCATTTCTTGCCACTTCAAGGCCTAGAAAGTAGCTCAAAGAACCCAGATCTTTCAAACCAAATTTCTTGTCTAAAACTTCTTTCAATTTAGCAATGCAACTATGGTCATTGCCTGTAAGCAAAATATCATCAACATAGACCAATGAAATGGTAAAAAATGACCCTCTTGTATAAGTGAAAAGAGAGTAATCAGCCTTGGATTGTACAAATCCAAAATTCAAGACTGTGTATGAGAATTTAGCAAATCACTGCCTGGAAGCTTATTTCAGACCATATAGACTCTTATTGAGCTCACAAACCGTGGAACCATTCCTTGAAACACCATTACAGCCACTGCTACTGCCTGAAACACTCTCCCCCTTGTTGTGAAAACTAGGTGGAAGAGACATGTACACCTCTTCATCCAAGTCACCATGGAGGAAGGCATTATTCACATCCATTTGATGAAGTTTCCACCCTTTCACAACAGCTAAGGACAAAACAATCCTTACTGAAACAAATTTTGCCACAGGACTGAAAGTGTCTGTGTAATCAAGACCCTCCCTTTGATTATACACCTTTGCAACCAATCTTGCTTTATATCTCTCAATAGAACCATCAAAGTGATATTTGATCCTATAAACCCATTTACACCCTATGAGGATCTTTCCTAGAGGTAAAGAGGTAATAGACCAGGGATTATTGAGTTCTAAGGCTGCAATTTCATTGTCCATTGTAGCTCTCCAATCTGGAGATTGAACAACTTGGTTAAAAGATGTAGGTTCTAAAGGAGTAGCTTGTACAGCTAGAACATAGTTTTTATAAGCTTTATGGAGATGAGAATAGGTAAGGTAATCTGAAATGCCATAAGGAGAACTTGAGATTGGTTTAAAGGTGACAGCGCAGCAAGCATAATCTTGTAGGTATGAGGGTGGTTTATGTGGTCTACTGGACTTTCTTGTGGGTTGTGGTGGTGGAGAAGGAGGCTTAGAAATAGGTAGAGGAACTAAGGCACACTCAACAGAAACATCAATACCATCAGAATCATGTAATGGTGAATTATGTGATGAGGGGACACTATCTGGGATAGGTGAAGAATCAACAGTATTTAAAGATTCAGAATTAGGAATGTATGGAAGAGTAGCATCATAATTAGGAATGGAATGAGGAAAAACAAAAGTGTCCAGTTTAGACAAAGGAGAAATTGAAGCAAAAAGAAAGACGGACTCATAGAAAAAAAATATCTCTGTAAACAAAAATAGTATTTGTTTCCAACTCCAAAACTTTGTAACCTTTGATACCAAAAGGGTAACTAAGGAAGACATACTTCTTGGCTCTAGGAGCAAAATTATTTCTATTGTGGGAAAGTGTTGAAATGAAGCACAAACACCCAAAAGTTCTAAGATGATCATATGATAGTAATTTGTTGAAAAAAAGTTCATAAGGACTCTTGTTATTAAGAATTTTGGAAGGCAACCTGTTTATAAGATAAACATTTGTCAAAATACAATCCCCCCATAAAGACAACGGCAAAGAGGATTGAAATTTTAGGGCTCTAGTCACATTTAAGATGAGTTGATGCTTCCTTTCAACAATAGCATTTTGTTGAGGAGTATCAACACAGGTTAACTAATGAAGAATGCCCTTAGTTTTTTTAAAAATCTTTCATTATGAACTTAGTTCCATTATCTCTCCTAACACATCTAATTTTGGAATCAAATTGTGTCTCAACCATGGCTGAAAATTGTTGAATCAAAACAGATGTTTCAACTTTGGATTTTCAATAAGTAAACCCAAGTATATTTTGAAAAATCATCCACAATAGTAAGAAAGAACCTAAAACCTTCAGTGGTAGGGGTGGAGAAAGGCCCCCATAGATCACAATGAATGAGCTGAAAAGGAAATTTAGAAACATGAAGACTAGAAGCAAATGACAATCTCTTTTGCTTATAAAAATGACATACATCACAACACTGTATTTTATTAATATGTACATCGGGTACCACATTATTCAACAAACTTAACTTGGCATGAGAAGGATGACCTAGACTAAAATGCCACAAGTTGGAGTTATTACAAAATTGTGAATCAAAAGAAGTAGCTAAAATAGAATGAGGTTTGGTTGAAAGAGTGTGCTATTGCAACAAGTAGAGACCTCTTGATTCCTTACCTAGACCAATTGTGTTCCAATGAACAAGGTCCTAGATGAAACAATAGGAAACAAGAAAAACAAGACAGCAGAAGATAGTCTTAGTCAATTGAGTAACAGAAATGAGATTAAAAGTAAATGAAGGTACATATAAAACTCCATGCAAATTCAATGTTTCTGAGAGTTGTACAGTGCCTATATGAGTAACTAAGGCTTGTTTTCCATTTGGTAAGGATACGAAAGTGTTTATGGTGGAAGTAATAGTGGTTAAGAGAGACATTGAGTGTACCATATGGTTTGTGGCACTAGTATCTATAATCCACTCAGAGGTGTTACTTGCATGTCTGTCAACTATGTGGGCAGAAAAAATAGAGTGTGTTAAGGAAGGAGGTGACCAAAAAGGATTACTTGAAAAATTGTTGACAAAGTTGGCTTGGGCAGTAGGAGAGCTCATCACAGAAGCTACTTGATGTCTAGAAATATCCTTGTAATTCTAAGAAGTGAGGAAAGAAAGCAGCTGCTCACATCGAGTTTGTGAGAAGGGGCATTGAGGTGCACCGTATTGTGGCTATGGCACAGTAAACTATGATTGAGTCTATGGATGTTGTGAACCATGAAATTGTGGGGAGTATTGCATCATCTCAGTAGAATTAGCAAGATTAAGGGCTGGTTGAGAAACAAAGTTTCCAAAATTCCCAAAGCAGACATTGGTAAGAGGGCAATTTCCAAAAGATCCATTGCTGGACACTTGATTTCTTGAGAGCTTTCCTTTTAGCTTATAACCTAGTGGGTAGCCATAAAGTTTATAGCATTTATCAGCTATATGGCCTGTAAAACCACAGTCTGTCCAAACAGGTCTCTCCTTCTTCGTATTCCCCACCTTTTCCTCCTTAATAAACATAATTTCCCCCTTGATAATTCTGATTTTCACCACCTTGATAGCTTTGATGGCCCTGATTTCCCTCAGAATTGGGATGAGTCACATACAAAGTTGTTCGTTCAAAAATCACTTTAGTAATCTAACCTATTTGTCTATGCTTTTACTCTTTTATAATCAAAGAATACACCTTGCTTATGTTTGGAAGAGGCTTAGTTATCAAGATTTGAGTTCTAACATGTCCATAGCTATCATTTAGCCCCATGAGAAAATGAAAAACATGATCTTTAAGTTGTGCATCTGATTGAGATTGTTAAGAACCACAAATACAAGTGCAAGTGTAGATAGAAAAAGATTGATAATTTACAAGCTTATCCCATAGAATCTTGAATCTTGTAAAGTAAGAACTCACCGAAAGTTGCCCTTATGAAAGCCTAGAAATCTCCTTTTGCACCTCAAAGAATCTTGGAGCATTTCCTTGTGAGAATCTATCTCGCATGTCAATCCAAAGATCCCTTGTAGTGTTGATGTACATCACACTTGCTGCAATGTCTTTGCTTAAGGAATTGGTCAACCATGAGAGAATGGATGTATTTGCCCTATTCCAAGCATCTAACAATGGTGATGAGAGATCAGGCATTGGAAATGATCCATTCACAAAACCAAACTTGTTTCTACCACTCAAGGATAGAAAGATAGCTCTTGCCCAAGTTGAGTAATTCTCAGGACCAAGCAAAGGTTGAGAAACCAATATAATGCTTGGATTATCAACTGATGGAAGAAAGTAAGGGCTTTTGGGATTAGTATCATCCATTAATGAAGAACTAAAAGCAGGTTGTGTAGTTTGAGCAAGAATTTCAGAACTGGAAGAAATGTTGGAAGCCATTGATGAGCTTTAGAGTTTGATAACATGTAAAATTGAGAGAGCTTTCTGAATTTGAGATTTTATTGCGAAGAAAATGAATTAGAAAGCATCAAAAATAATAACACTAAGCTCTACTATATATATACAATTACCAGAGCATTAAGTTGGAGCCAAAACAAGGGTTTTTTTTTTTTTTTTTATATATTTTATTTTAAATAACTATAAAACCTAAACTATATTATAAGTTAGGCAACATTTCAAACAAATTTCCAATCTAACAATTCGAGTTCAAAGGACTCGATTTCCTAGTAGCTGAGGTGGACAAAGTAAGAAACCGAGTTCAATGAACTCGGTTTCTTACTTTATAAATCAAGTCCAATGGACTCGATTTACTAGTCTCATCCCACTGCATCAACAGTTTCTGGTCACGTGGGTACTGAGCTGGAAATCGAGCCTACTGGACTCGATTTCTATGAATGGTCCCTAGCCCTCCACATGTTGCTGTGGGTCCTAGCTAGGACCTGTTTTTCCTCCCTGTTCGTCTCTTCACTCACTATACTCACCACTTTCCTACTCCGTCTCTTCACTACTTTCTCAGTATACTTACTACTTTCCTAAGCTATCTCACACAACACTCATCTCACACAACATCTCAGGTATCTTCATACAATATTGTGATTATTTGCTAGTTTTTTTAAAGAAAAATTTAGAACATATTAGGAAAAGTTATGTTATTTTTTTTTTTTTTGGTTAGTGTAAATATTGTGATTAATTTATTTATTGTAGTGATTAGTTTATTTGTTAGTATATTGTGATTATTTGCTAGTTTTTTTTTTTTTTTTTTGAAATTAATATTATGATTAATTATAAAAAGTGTAATCACCTTCATAGTATGACTCATGTTATGTCCAAAAAACTAGTCATATCTTGAAATTGGCTTTGTTTAGTCCTTTTATTTTGATAGCTTGCATTTAATCATGACAAGTGAAGCTATTTGAGTTTTAACATTAGTGCTCAATTGAATGATGAACTTGATTACTTACCGCCAAACCAATGTCTGAATATTTGGACACATTTATATAAGATCATGAATCTACTTAAGAAAAAATATCTATAATGACTAGTAATATTATGATTAATTATTGGGAATATTTAGTACTAAATATTGTGATTAAATTCAACATATTGGGATTTTTTTTTTGTTAGTGTAAATATTGTGATTAAATTATTTGCTAAGTTAAAAAAAAAAAAATTAATATTGTGATTATTGGGAATATTTAGTACCAAATATTGTGATTAATTATGTTATTACAACATATGAGAATCTTTGTGTAGGGTCACAGATTGTAGCCCACACCTTGATGGAAACAGGGAATGGGCCCAATGAGCCCAATACAATAAATTTGTAAGAGAGTGGGTTGAAGAATTGGGCCAACGGATTTTTGCGACAGTTATTGGGGGTAGGGTACTTGGCCGAGGAGGCTAAAACGCACGAATAAGCTAAGATTTTAGGTCCGAGGGGTAAGGTTAAGGCAGTTTTGATTGGTTCTGATCAAGTCCGAGGGGTATGAACTTAGACAAGATGCTTTCTTTTAGGTTATTTCCTTCTAAATGCTACAGTAGCGATTTCTCAATGTTCTTCCCGTTCTTTTCTCTCTCTTTTTCTTTTTTTTCCCCCCCTTCTTTATGAAGGGTTTGTTCCATTATATAGTCCTTCACTGCTCGATCCCATCGTCCACTTGTCTGTCATCTAGCACGGTACTTGAGTTTCCCCTCCTTTTTCTCCAGCTTTCTGATTTTCTGGAGATAAAGGAGACTTTCCACACTGTTCAGGGGTCTTCTCCACATAAATGCGGCCAGGAAATCAGCTGCAACGCATTTAATGCGGTGGTAGCAGCCTTTCCTTGAGATATTTCTGGATCCTTATCCCTTCTATACACGTCGGTAGTCTGTCTTTTATTTTGGGACTCGCTGGAAAGTGGATTAGAGGAGAGCCGAAGCTCCTCTCTCCAATAGACGTCACATCCGAGAAGGGTATTCCTCTCGGACCAACCTCCTCGGACACTTACGCGCCCCACTGTCACCTACAACAGGCCTCAACGATTTCTCCCCCTCGGGCGTGCTTTTAATGAAACGGTGTTCCTGGGCCTCGATCACGGGCCTTGGTTTTACTCCCCCACAATAGCCCCTCAAAATTCTAACTTTTCTTTCTGATCCGAGGAGGAAAATTAGGATTTTGATATATAAATGTAATTACGATGTAGTCCTTTATTGTAGTTAAATTTAGGCGCGTGTAAGGGCCATTTCTGCCATTTCGCAAGGGCTTCTGACGCTTGGGAACTCGCACAATCATCATTGAATGCTTGGAAATCCGTTTCAACCAGGTATCCTACGGTGGAATGCGAATCCTACGGTCCAGATTGCCATTTCAATATTTGGGCGGGATTGTGGCTTTTCCCTTTCCCATTTCCCACTATAAAAGCTTCCAGGCATTACTTTCGGTTCCTTATTAGAGCTTACAACTTCCGTGTTCGTATCCAGGCGCCTACCAATCCGTCACAAGAAAGAGAGAGCTTGATTCCGGCGATCAGAGAAGCAATCCGCGTTCATCCTTTCGTAAGATTCGCACTCCGACTACCATTATATCCTCGGCTAACCTTCTCGGCTAACCATAGCACCTTATAGAGACTAACCATGGGTAGATTCGAGCGTTTAGTGAACACTCCGGCCAAAGTAGAGCTGTTCAAGGAGAAATATCATATTCCCCAGGAGGTGATGGTGCGCCATTGCACCACAGAGGGGGTGGAGTTCGAACGGAAAAGAGGAGAGGTGGTCATCCCTATGATTGCCTTTATAGAAGGGGGAATGACCGTCCCCATGGGTAGGATCACACGGGACTACCTTCGCGCCCATAGGTTGTGCCCCCATCAGTGTGCCCCCAACTTTTTTAGAGTATTAGGGTCAATCGACGCCTTGGACCGGCACCTGAGGCTAGGACTGACGTGGCACGACGTCGCCCACCTATACGAAGGCCATATTGAGTCCCGGGCGGGTTTTTACCTTAAGTCCCGTAACAATGTGGTGAAACTGGTGTCCTGCCTTCCCAAGTCAAATAAGGGGATGAAGGACGACTACTTAATCCTGTCGGGGCCTTGGAGCGACGGCTTAGCTTGCCCAACCAAGGCCGGGACACCAGGTGGAGCACTTTAGACCTAGGATTTCTAACTTTAGCACTAGGGATTGTTCCGTATCCTTTGTTCATTTATTTAGTTATTTTATGCGAGTATAGCTTATTGCACGTTTTTTTTTTTTATAGCCGAGGCTTAGTAACGTGGTTTATTTCTTTGCTAGACAAATTCCTTACCAACCCGAAGCTGAGCCTAATCAACGTCCCAGCATTGAATTACTTGCTGAGGTCAGAGATCTTTGTGAACGAAGACGGGCAGTTAAGAGCGGTCCACCTCATTTTGGACTTTGAGCCAATTTCTCGGTCTTTTTTAGACGTCGGCAACTCTATCCGAGCGGGAGACTATCGCTTGGCCCGCATCGACGTGTCTCGGCCAAACTTCCTTGCCGACTACGATCTTCCTCCAGTCGACCACCCCATTCCACAGGGGATCCCCCTTGCCGTCGAACCACTACGCGAAGTAGCGCTTGGTGGGGCCGTACTCCGAGAGGTAACAGCTTCCTCCTCCTCTCTTGAACTTGAGATTGACGAGTTCAGATTCGAAGAAGAAAGAGTACACATATCGGAGGCCGAGGAAGGGGAGGACGAGCAGTCAAGCGTGCACCCTCCGGATCGGGTGATTACTTACATTGCCGATTCAACTGACGAGGAGGAAGACATGGCCCCCCGGACCGAGACGTCTTTGAAAGAGCTGATGAGGGGCAGGAATAAGGGGCCGCCCTCTCAAGATAAAGGCAAGTCCGTACAGGCTGCACACCCTCCTCCTCCTCCGCCCCAAGTTCCTGCTGATCTTGGTCTCAAACCGAATCCAGATTTAAGAAGGAAGAGGCCAATGGAGCCTGCCGAGGAGGGCGGGTTAGGCCCATCAAGGGGCAATAAACAGGCCAGGCCTGCACCAGAGCGAAGGAGCAGGAGGTCCCACTCCGTGGAGAGCCACGAGGAGAGACCTGCGGCCCGAGTTCGTCAGCCGCCACAAACTTGGTCACCCGAGTTGGAGGTCGATGGCGGCCCCATTAGGATGGACGCCTCTCTTCGGCATTTTAGAGGTGGCCATGCAGGTCGTCTGGCCGACGCTCTGCTACAACCCCTCCTCCTTCCCTCGGACATGGCGGCGTACAGGAGCATTGACTATCCTGATCTGGTCCTTTCGATGAAAAGGGACTTGGCCATGGTAAGTTGGTTATATATATATATAAAAAAAAATCTTATTTATGTGATATTATTATTTTTTTTTTTTTTAGGTTTAAGACGTTTCTTCTTTTTGCTTAATAGGTCGCGCAACAGGTGTACGTGGCCGACGAATGGGCAAAGCGCTTTCGCGATGAGACGAGGGCTGCTCACCAGGCCCGAGATGCTGCGGAGGACGACTTGAGCATGCTTAGAACCCAGCAGAAGCAGTTGGCCGAGCAAGTGAAGAAGGCTAACCAAGATAAGGCCAGCGCTGAGGCTGGTAGGAATAATATAGAGAAGCAGGCGGAGACTATTCGCGGTGAGCTGCACCTCTGCCAGATCAATTTAGAGACGGAGAGGCAGATGGTGATAGGTCTGCGTGAAGAGCTCCGTCAGGCCAAGGAAGCTGCGCAGCTACAGAAAGAAGCAGCCGAGGCTGAGAGACAAGCTTCTTATGCTCTGGGGGTGGAGGAGACTCAGAGCAGATTAACTGAGGAGTTTGCCTCCGTTGCCAGGGACTACTGCGACGTCACTTGGGGAAAAGCCCTTGACGCCGCTGGGGTTCCTGCTGACTCTACTCTTAGGAGGCCTGAGAGCGTGTATTATGATCCTGAAATCCAACCGCTCTCAGGTTCCGATTCTCCTCCCCCAGAGCAGCCAGCCCCAGTGTCTGAAGCTCCTATGATCAACCAAGATCTTCCAGCTTCTGAGGAAATCCCAACAGCCCCACTTCAAGAGTCTGGTCAGGGGGAAAGCGCTGAGGCCTCCCAGGGTAATGCTTTGGATGCTGCCCCTTCGCAATCCAAACAAGTAGCCGACCGCCAAGACCACCAAGACTTCAAGACCAAGGCCTAGGACATTTATGTTAACGTTTTCTTTTTGTTTTCTATACTTATTATTTTAAGGATTTGTACTTTGTTTCAGTCATTAATGAAAGTGTACTCTTTTCGTTTTACGTATCATAGCAAGTAGTAGTAAATCTCTTTGCTGTCATTGCGTTTTTTTTTTTTTTTTTTTGAACTTGTGTTAAACGAACGCCTAACTTGACTAAGAAGACCTGGAAATTGACAAACTAGCTAAACACAACTAAGTGGGAAATCTGAGACATTCGTTTGTCCATATTTGAACGTTAAAAATAGAGATGAGACTTAAATGAGAACACCTCACGGAACAATTTGGACGTTAACTAACCCAAATCATCTAGTCCGAGGACTAGTGAATGATCGGATTTAAGTTTAAACATTTCACAGAACGGTGAGGGTGTTAACTAACCCAAATCATCCGGTCCGAGGACTCGTGCATGATTGGATTTAAGTTTAAACACTTCAAAGAGCAGTGAGGGTGTTAACTAACCCAAATCATCCGGTCCGAGGACTCATGCATGATTGGATTTAAGTTTAAACACGTCACACAACGAGGGTGTTAACTAACCCAAACCATCCGGCCCGAGGACTCATGCATGATTGGATTTAAGTTTAAACACTTCAAAGAGCAGTGAGGGTGTTAACTAACCCAAATCATCCGGTCCGAGGACTCATGCATGATTGGATTTAAGTTTAAACACTTCAAAGAGCAGTGAGAGTGTTAACTAACCCAAATCATCCGGTCCGAGGACTCATGCATGATTGGATTTAAGTTTAAACACGTCACACAACGAGGGTGTTAACTAACCCAAATCATCCGGTCCGAGGACTCATGCATGATTGGATTTAAGTTTAAACACTTCAAAGAGCAGTGAGGGTGTTAACTAACCCAAATCATCCGGTCCGAGGACTCATGCATGATTGGATTTAAGTTTAAACACGTCACAGAATGTCGAGAGGTATGGAAGGAGGTATATATATTGAATATAAAGGACAAATTTTGATCAAACATAAGTTTATTAATAATAATACCTTTTCAAATTATTGACATTCCAAGGGCGAGGTATTACAAGTCCATCCAAGTCCTCCAAGTAATATGCTCCAATGCCTGCGTTGGAGGTGATGCAGTATGGTCCTTCCCAGTTTGGCCCTAGTTTTCCCCAAGCCGGATTCTTTGCTGAACCCACGACTTTTCGCAGTACCAGGTCACCTGGGACCAAAGGCCTTGCCTTGACATGGGCATCATAACCTTGCCTCAGCTTTTGTTGGTAATGGGCCAATTGGACCATTGCGTTTTCCCTTTTCTCGTCGATCAAGTTCAGATCTCTCGCCAAGTTTTCATCGTTGTCCTTTGGATTGAATGAACTTGTTCTCATCGTTGGGAATCCAGTCTCCGAGGGGATAACTGCTTCAACTCCATAGGTCATTGAGAAGGGGGTCTCTCCGGTGGACCTCCGAGGCGTGGTCCTATATGTCCAAAGTACATGTGGGAGTTCCTCCACCCATCTGCCTTTCGCTTCATCCAGTCTTTTCTTCAATCCGCTGAGTATGACTTTATTTACAGCTTCAGCCTGCCCATTCCCTTGGGGGTAAGTCGGAGTAGAATATCTGTTAGTGATGCCCAATTCTCCACAGTAGTCTCTAAACATTTTACTGTCAAACTGGAGTCCGTTATCTGTGATGAGTACATGTGGGACACCGAATCGAGTAACAATGTTCCTCCAGACAAATCTTTTTGCATCCACATCTCGGATATTAGCCAGGGGCTCTGCTTCAACCCATTTGGTAAAATAGTCAGTACCAACTATCATATACTTTTTATTTCCCACAGCCTTAGGAAATGGTCCGACGATGTCTAAGCCCCACTGAGAAAATGGCCATGGGCTAGATATCGGATTGAGGATTCCTCCGGGCTGGTGTATACCTGGTGCATATCGTTGACACTGATCGCACTTTTTGACGTACTCCAAAGCTTCTCTCTGCATATTCGGCCACCAGTAACCCTGAGTAATGGCCCTATGTGCCAAGGATCTGCCTCCAGTATGACTTCCACAGATTCCCTCATGCATCTCCTCTAAGAGTGATTCCGTTTGATCGGGATGGACACAGAGCAGGTAAGGTCCAGAGAAGGAACGCCTGTATAGCTTATCATCCTGCGACAGCCAATAGCTTGAAGCCTTTTTTCTTACTTTGTCGGCCTCCATTTTCTCTTTGGGTAGAATATCATCCTTCAAGAACTGGACGATGGGATCCATCCAGCTCGGCCCCATTCTTACTTGGTTGATCCGTACTATGTTTGCTATTATCGAGGGTCGGTGTAGGTCCTCAATAAGGATTAGGCGGGGCAAGTTTTGTGCCGAGGAAGTTGCAAGAGTGGCTAAGGAGTCCGCATGCGTATTGCCGCTTCTTGGGACATGCAACAAGCTGAAAGATTCGAACTCCATTTGTAAGGCTTTCACTCGGCTGAGATAGCCTCGCATTCTCTCATCCTTGGCTTCAAATTCACCCTTGACTTGACCCACTATTAGCCTTGAATCCGAGAAAAGGTTAATGGACTTTCCTCCCATCTTTAGGACCATGGCCATTCCTTCTAGTAAGGCTTCGTATTCTGCTTCGTTATTCGTGGCAGGAAAGTTTAACCTTAACGACTTTTCAACGGTGATCATCTCTGAAGATGTCAATACTAGCCCAATGCCCGCTCCTTTTTGGTTTGATGCTCCGTCTACATGCACTTCCCATGTCGGAGGGGGACATTTGGTGATGCCAAAGGCCAATTTTACATCTCTTCCCTCTGATGCTAGCTGGCTCTCTGTCTTTGGTTCGGTGAATTCTGCCACCAGGTCGGCCAGTACCTGGCCTTTAACCGAGGTGCGAGGCATGTACTTAATATCGAAAGCTCCCAGAATTGTGCCCCACTTGGCTATCCTTCCCGTATAATCTGCACTTTTAAGTACGGCCTTTAATGGGAGTTGAGTAAGAACAATCACCGTGTGCGCCTGGAAATAATGAGGTAACTTGCGTGTGCCAAGCACCACCGCTAGTATGGCCTTTTCCAGCGGAAGGTAGCGTACCTCTGCCTCATGCAGTGATTTACTCACGTAGTACACTGGCCGTTGCACGCCATCATCAACTCTTATTAGCACTAAGCTTACTGCATGGGAGGCCACTGCAATGTAAGCAAAAAGGACCTCGTCCGGCTCAGGGCTTGACATGACTGGAGGCCGAGCAAGATAGTCTTTAAGTTGTCGGAAAGCCACGTCACATTCCGCCGACCATTCGAAGCCTTTCCACTTGTTGATCAGCAGGAAAAAAGGTCGGCACCTGTCCGCCGATCGAGATATAAATCTGTTCAGCGCGGCAGTCATTCCAGTTAGTTTTTGCACTTCCTTCGGATTCCGAGGAGCTCGCATATTGATGATGGCCTTAATTTGGTCGGGGTTAACTTCAATTCCTCTATGAGTGACCATATAACCCAAGAACTTGCCTGATCCGACACCAAACGAACATTTGGCGGCATTCAAACGTAGTTTATGACCTCTGAGAATTTCGAAGACAGCTCGAAGATCTTCAAGGTGTTCAGATGTTCTTTTGCTTTTCACCACCATGTCGTCTATGTAAATTTCCATATTTTTCCCCAATAACGACTCAAACATCCTTGTCATCATTCTCTGATAAGTGGAACCCGCGTTCTTCAAGCCGAAAGGCATCACCTTGTAGTGGTAGTTCCCTACTGGCGTGACAAAAGCAGTTTTTTCCTGATCGTCCAATGCCAAAGGTATCTGATGATAACCTTGGAAAGCGTCCAAGAAACTCATCCGAGGATGGCCGACTGTGGCATCTACCAGCTGATCAATTTTGGGCATGGGGAATGGATCTTTAGGGCAGGCTTTATTTAGATCTGTGTAATCAACGCATACTCGCCACTTTCCGGTCTTTTTCTTGACCACCACCGTATTGGCCAGCCACTCAGGATAGAACACCTCCTTAATAGCCCCTGCCTTTTTTAGCCTCAACACTTCCTGTCGGACCGCTTCTGCATGCTCTTTAGACGGCCGACGAGGGAGTTGCTTCCTGGGAATTATTGCTGGGCTAACATTCAGATGGTGGCAAATGAAGTCTGGGTCTACCCCCGGAGCCTCATAAGCATTCCACGCGAAGACGTCTATGTTCCGCTTGAGGAACTCTACCAATTCCTCCTTCTCTGACTGGGGTAGTCGAGATCCGACTTGAAAGAATTTTTCAGGGTCATCCCCTATCATGATCTTTACAAGATCCTCACATTTCGCATCCTCGAATAACCCTTCTTCGGACAACACTGGGGGCTTTGATTGCTATAGCTCCTCTTTTCGAGCCCCAGATTCTGCTTTAGGCTCATGTTGGATAGCTGCTATCATGCATTGCCGTGCCACGGTTTGATCACCCAATATCTCTGCTATCTTGTCCCCGGAGGGATACTTGATCTTCTGATGCAGGGTGGAAGAGACTGCTCCTAAGGCATGAAGCCAAGGCCTTGCAACAATCGCCGTGTAGGGAGAGTAGGCGTCGACTACTATAAAATCGACCTCCACCATATCCGTTCCGGCTTGCACCGGCAGTCTGATCTGTCCCATCGGAATTATAGTCCTTCCCTCAAAACTCACCAATGGGGAAGTATAGGGCGTCAGGTCTTCGGCTCTTAGATTCAGCCCCTTAAAGAGGTCGGGGTACATGATCTCGGCTGCGCTGCCCTGGTCCACCATTACCCTCTTTACATCATAGCCTCCGATACGGAGGGTAATTACTAGGGCGTCATCGTGAGGTTGGACAGTTCCAATCTTATCTTCGTCAGAGAATCCCATGACCAAGGGTCGACTTAATTTAGCTCTCTTTGACTCGTGAGTGTCATCCTCGGGATACAGACGAGCCACTGACATCACCCTGGAAGGGCATGACCCTGTTCTACCAGGCGCCGCAAAAATAACATTAATAATTCCGAGAGGAGGTCCTGGAGGATTCCCCCTCTCTGACCGAGTATCTGTAAGAGTACCCAAACTATTGGAGTGGTGCAGCAACTGCTTTAGTCTACCCTCCCGAACAAGCTGGTCAAGGTGATCCCATAAACTTCTGCAGTCTTCAGTGGTATGCCCATGGTCTCTATGATATTGGCAATAAAGATTTCGGTTTCTCTTCTCGGGGTTCCCCATCATCTTATTGGGCCACTTGAAGAAAGGCTCGTTTTTTATCTTCTCTATGACCTGGTGCACGGGCTCTCGGAATACAGCTCCAACTACTTGGCTATTGCTGGACGCTTGCTGCTCGGCATAATCCCTTCTTGGCCGGTTGTTATTGTACCTGTCTGGCCTGAATTCCCTCCTTTCTTGGGGGACGAGCTTGGTTTTTCCTTTTCCTTGCTGTTGCTGCTGCTGATCATCCTCTATCCTCTTATACTTGTCCACTCTGTCCATTAATTGTTGCAAGTTGGTAACCGGTTTCCCAGTCAGGGATTTCCTCAGACCGTGTTCAGAGGGAAGGCCAACCTTGAAGGTCCTGACAGCAACCTCCTCAAAGTCCCCATCAATCTCATTAAACACTTCCCAATACCTCTCGGCATATGACCTTACAGTCTCTCCTTCCCTCATTGTCATTGACAGCAACGAATCAAGGGGTTGGGGAGCTCTGCTGCATGCGATAAACCGGGAGCAGAATGATTGAGTGAGCTTTTTAAAGGAACCGATGGAATTGGTCTTTAATCCGTCAAACCACCTCATCGGCATCGGTCCTAGGCTTGAAGGAAACACTCTGCACAGCAAAGCTTCGTCCTGAGAGTAAACCGCCATCTTCTGTCTGAACTGGCTCACATGTTCTACAGGATCGGTGCGTCCATTGTACATAGAGAACGTAGGCTGATGGAAGCGTCTGGGAAGCCTTGCCCTTTCTATTCCCCGCGTAAAGGGAGACTTAGAAATTTGGGTCAGGGCCTTCTTCATTTGCTTAGCCCCCGCTCCCTTCCTGGACGGGCTTTTTCTCCTCCTTTTGTGAGAGCATTCCTCTTCATAGGAGTAAGATTCACTGGGAGGAGTTTCTGATGAGTTCCTGTAACCATCCTCCTCTTCATCGGCGGAGGAGGTATCAGAATTCGAAGGGATATGACTTCGTTGTGCTCGACGAAGCTTCTTTTTCAAATCATCTATTTCCTGTTGCAAGTCTTGTTCATCAGCGTGCTCCTGCGCCAGATGGCTCTTTCGTCGATAACCACTTCTCCTCACATGGGTCGTCCGTGAACTACCTTCACGTTGATTATCTACGTGGTTTTCTTGTTCGAAATTGGGAAGTTCGTCTGGTTGCCTGACATTTACTGATTCTGCGTGAGGCGGACTGGCCTGTTGTGGTCCTGAACCAGCCATAACTGTTGCAAATTTCTACTGACGCTAATTCTTCCCACAGACGGCGCCAATTGTAGGGTCACAGATTGTAGCCCACACCTTGATGGAAACAGGGAATGGGCCCAATGAGCCCAATACAATAAATTTGTAAGAGAGTGGGTTGAAGAATTGGGCCAACGGATTTTTGCGACAGTTATTGGGGGTAGGGTACTTGGCCGAGGAGGCTAAAACGCACGAATAAGCTAAGATTTTAGGTCCGAGGGGTAAGGTTAAGGCAGTTTTGATTGGTTCTGATCAAGTCCGAGGGGTATGAACTTAGACAAGATGCTTTCTTTTAGGTTATTTCCTTCTAAATGCTACAGTAGCGATTTCTCAATGTTCTTCCCGTTCTTTTCTCTCTCTTTTTCTTTTTTTTCCCCCCCTTCTTTATGAAGGGTTTGTTCCATTATATAGTCCTTCACTGCTCGATCCCATCGTCCACTTGTCTGTCATCTAGCACGGTACTTGAGTTTCCCCTCCTTTTTCTCCAGCTTTCTGATTTTCTGGGGATAAAGGAGACTTTCCACACTGTTCAGGGGTCTTCTCCACATAAATGCGGCCAGGAAATCAGCTGCAACGCATTTAATGCGGTGGTAGCAGCCTTTCCTTGAGATATTTCTGGATCCTTATCCCTTCTATACACGTCGGTAGTCTGTCTTTTATTTTGGGACTCGCTGGAAAGTGGATTAGAGGAGAGCCGAAGCTCCTCTCTCCAATAGACGTCACATCCGAGAAGGGTATTCCTCTCGGACCAACCTCCTCGGACACTTACGCGCCCCACTGTCACCTACAACAGGCCTCAACGATTTCTCCCCCTCGGGCGTGCTTTTAATGAAACGGTGTTCCTGGGCCTCGATCACGGGCCTTGGTTTTACTCCCCCACACTTTGTTTTGTTTTGTTTGTTAGTGTAAATATTGTGATAATATGCTAAGTTTTTAAAAAAAATTACTATTGTGATTAATTATTGGGAACATTTAGTACTAAATATTGTGATCAATTGTTAGAAATATTTAGTACTTTTAGGTCTTTATCATGGATATGAAATGGATTATGAGTTTGATACCTAAGATAGTATTTGTAGTCTTTTTACCATAAATTATTTCAAGATATATTTGTTTAAGATTTGTAACAGAGATTTCTATGGATAACTGGTTGGTATATAATATTTTTGTTCATCATAACTTATTTGAATGGGTTTCGAAAGTCATGCCCCTAGAATGATTTGGAATTTTAAAAGAATACGAAATTGGTAATGACTATTTTTGTATGTGACCTGAGGTGAGTTTATGCAAATTTGGTTGAGGTTAGTATTGTTAGCATTTTATACGCAAAGTTTTGTGATTGATGTTGATTGAGCGTTATAAATTTGTCACTAACACCATTGCACTTGATGCTCTATAGGTTGACAATGGTCCATATAAATATATACTACGATGGACCCCTTAGCAATGCCAACCCTTATGATGGATTCTCATTTCAAGGTCCGGGTATCTAGTGCGACTATATGATGATATGCCGTAAGCTAAAGACCCTGAATGATTTGAAAGTAAAAATTACGGAAGAGTTGCAAGTGAACCCTGCTTTGCATCACATACATATTACTTTCCATTCTCCACATGAAGTCCTCAATCAATGCATTAATTACAGACATATGGCGATAACAGAGGACAAACATGTGAAATTCATGATTAGTAAGATGCAGAAATGGGAAAAAATAGCAAATTTTGAGTTGTAAGTCACTTTGGAGCCGTGTGCGGAAGTCGGTGTAGAGGAAATTGTACAAACAACTACATCTTTACAGTTTACAGTTCTAGATGATTGATGCGCCACAATGTGAGGCTATACACCCCCTTTTTAAGAGACACCAACAATAATTGAGAGCGAACTGATGTGCATGAAATATATACAATAAAGTACCATCAGATTTGCATAGTTAGCCTTATTTTTATATTATTTTGTGACTAATTATATATTATATTTGTTTTGTGGAAAATAAAGGCTATTCACAATGGAGAAGCTGAACAAGTCACAAGTTGAATGCTAGGTGGGTCAGGCCAATTATAAAGCCAACTCAAGAGAAAGAGCTTGCCATGAAGTAAAGATTCAGCCCAAAGAAGTAGAGCATCCAGCCCAGGCGTGAATTCAAGAAGAAGCCCAAGATGCAATTCAACATGGATGAAGTTTGCTAGGAAAGAAACTACAATCAAGCACAGGTGTCACAATAGAAAACAAGTCAACGTGGTGGGCCTTGGAAATCAATCACTAATTGAATTGTTGTTGTGGGCCTCCGTATTACTTCACCAAAGCATGTACCTAAAGTCTTGGTGCGTGGCTTGAAATGAAATCCTTGTTCTACTTGTATTAGAGAATAGTGTGCGGCTATTTTTTTCATATATAAGCCTCTAGGTTAGATTGTTTAAGGGCGGCTAGGACTGGAGCGCAGGAGCAGCACGTAGTTTCTTTTATGGCTTTTCTCTAGCGTTGGGACTATTTCTTTCTCTATTTTATTTGTCTAGTTAAATGTTTAGTATTTTATTTTTATGTTTTCTTTCAATTACCATGAGTAGCTAAATTTATAATTAGGGTTGAGGATGAAACCTTGTTAAGGATTATCAGTAATATTTATGTGATTTGATTTTTCTCACAATAATTGTTCTTTAATGATTTAAATTGTTCTTACTTCATATCAATTGACTAAGATGAGATTCTAGATATAAGTTCAATCATGTTTTTCTCATGATTTAGGATTTTTCTTAATTAATTGAATGCTTGGTTTATTAATTTTTGATTATAAAATTAGATATCGCTTGTGATTTGTCTGTCAATGGATACAATTTATGATTTGATTTTTAAAATTTGATATATCTTGTGGTTTGTTTGGTTACAGATACAATTGATGCTTTGGTTTTATACGTAAGAAGCGAAGAAGAACATGCTTTTGATTTTTAAAATAAGGATTTTAATGAGAATATTTTCCGTGATAGCAAGATTGATTTCTAGATTATCATGTAATGAGTTGGGAAAAATTAATGATCATAAATATATGCTGATATGACTTACAAGGCGGATTCCAAAACCTTAAGTCATTTCTCTTGATTGTTTACATCTTTTTATTGCTTTATATCTTTTGCTTAGTTTAACTATTTGCTTAATTTTATTATTTGCTTAGTTTATTTAATCTCAAAAAATCAATTTTTATTAAACTAGATTAGGATTAATTTGGTTAAGATTTAATTAATTTTCCTACGTTCATACAAGTCCCTATGGGTTCGACTTCGTTCTTGTCCAACTATACTTCGGTACGGTTCGTACACTTACGAGTACTTTAAAATTTCACAACACAAACCTGGAAATAGATATGAAGATCAATTTTGTACACATCGAGGCGAATCCTCTACAGTTCCAGTAGTTGAAGATGAAGACGAAGACTGTTTTAGGGAAGATCTTGAGGATAGAGATGAGTACGAAGAGAGTATTGAGCGAGGCGACTTTGACAGGGGTGTTGATGACCATGAAATTACTCCCATTCCTCATGTTGGTGATATGGCTGAATGTGATGAAGATGATGCGGACACTACTGTTAGAGTTCAGCATGTTACAAATGCGACCCCCTTTTATGAACCTCCTGCCTCATCATTTTATGCAAATACTTGGGAAAATATAGTTGATCCTAAAGTTGTTCAACAAGCATTTGGTTCTTTTTGGAATGTAGACATGAATTTTGCGAAAGGGTTGATTTTTGCGAATAAAGAGGCGGTGAAACGTGCATTAACAATTTATGCTGCAAAGCATAACATAAACATTATGACTAGTAGGTCGACTAGAAGTAGACTGTCTGTGAAATGCGTCGATGAGTCATGCATGTGGTACGTTGGGGCAGTCGCGAAGCCTGAACATGGACTATGGATGGTCACATCTTATAGGGGTCCTCACAGTTGTATACCCCTTGGCACGACCCTTGATGGTAGAATGATGAATTGTAATTTTCTTGCAGCAGAATTTGTTCCATTATTGCAAGAAAAACACACAGCAACAATTTATCACCTCAGAGATTTCATTAAAGGGAAGTATTATGGGTATAAGCTTTCTTACTATAAGATATGGGATGCGAAACAACGAGCTATTGCAAAGATATTCGGGGATTTGGAAGAGTCTTACCAAATGTTGAGAAAGTTATTGTTGGCATACTTGGATCAAGAAACTGGCACTCGGTACAGGTGGCACACCATACCCAGGGATGAGTTCGGTGATACCTAGGGATGTGTCTAGGGAGGGGAACAGAAAAAAGAAAAAAGAAGAGTATGTTTAAACTTTAAAGGTGCTGCTATGTACATTTTAATAAATTTTGCATAGATTGCAAAATTTTCAAAATTACACTTAAGACTTGATTTCCAAATAATAATTTAAAAATTGGAAATTATGTTTTATACACTTAAATCATGTTTTGAAAACACAATCTAAAGGCTAAATGTGGTATCATGTTTTTAATGAGTTTAGTAGTTATTGATTTAGGTGGGTGTAACATTAAATAATTTTCCATAGATTTCAAAATTTGCATTGAACTTTTATGTGGATATACAAGTTAAGTGCAACATTTGAAATTTAGAAATTTTGTGTTTTTACATTTAAATCGTGTTTTGGAAAAATGAGTTTAGTGTAAATTTTGAAACACAAACTTTCAAGGCAAATGTGTTTACACTAGACTTGTGCCAAGAGCCTTAATAGTTTAATTGGTACCTTTTAGTGTTTATAACGAAGATATTTAGGATCCAGTTTTTTTTCACCCTCAACTTTCGATATATTTAAAAAAGAAATTATGTTTTCAAACACAATATCAATGCAAAATGTAAATGTATATAGAAACCATGCATGGGTATATAGATTTTAATATAGATGATCATAGGGAAGACTATCACCATATGCAAACATATAGTTTTGTTCACTGTTTGTGTTGCTATCAAGTACAATGCATGCCATTAAATCATCCATTACCAATAAACCCAGAAAAAAGGAGTAATCAAAGCAAACCCATATATCAGTTGCAAGGAATAGAGAGAGAGTCCTTACTTTTGTGATAGACTACCAGTGGAGCCAACCCAAAAAGTTGTTAATCCAACTCAGACAATAGATTGAAATTAATTTCTGTATGAAAGCAAGAAAAATATTCAGATACCACCTATATTAAAAATTACATAACAAAACCCAGAAACTCTACTCAATACCACCATCAATAGGTACCAAAATATAATTCAGACGATCAATTGAAACTGAGAATTCTACTCATATCAATTTCTTTCTTCTTAAAAAGGCATACCATTCCAAATTTTCTTCCTATAAAGAAAATGGGTATAACAGTATCAATGCTAGTACCTATTTAGTGGTAAGCATAACTTGTGCATACCAAGTTTCATACTCAATTCAAATCACAGAAATATATAATAACAACAATAATAATAATAATAATCATCATTTTATAAAAATAAAAATCCAAAAACCCATTAATCTCCAATTCAGACACTCAACTCAATTCACATTACACCCAAAAAAAGAAAAAAAAGAAAAAAAGAACAAAAGAAACAGTAAATAAGCAAAACCAACAACAACAACCCATTTCTCTAAAACACAAAGACAATCCAAACAATCATTCATACAATGATATAAAACCCAAAAACCACATAGAAGAGATCAAATGAGAATGATACCCTGTGGTTGTTGGGATAGAAATCATTGCCAGAAGGCAATGATTGTTGGGATGGCGAAGCGAGAGGGCAGGAGAGGGAATGAGATTGAGAGAGACGGACGACGACGGAGTGAGAGGGAATGAGACTGAGAGACGGAGCGAGAGGGAATGAGAGTATGAAGCGAGATGGAATGAGAGTGAGAGTGAAAGTGAGAGAGACTGAGAGTGGGAGGGAATGAGAGAGACTGTGAGTGTTGTTTTGAAAGTTTTTTGAGTGCGATCTGCAGGACACGTGGAGGGCCAAAAAGAAATTGAGTCCAATGGACTCGATTTCAATGTATAAAAACCGAGTCCATTGGAGTCGATTTCTATGTACAAAAACTGAGTCTATTGGACTCGGTTTCTATGTACAAAAACCAAGTCCAATGAACTCGATTTTTGGGCGTACGTGGACACTTTGTCCTAGGGGTGTGCAAACTATCACCGGAACCGACAACACCGACCGGCACCAATCCTCCCGCACCGCCATTAGCACCGACCGACGTAGTCAATGCCGGCGATCGGAATGTGAACGGAGCTCCGATGCTAGTGCGGTGATGACATCGGAGTCGCAAATCACGCACCGAGTAGAGCCGAGCCAAACCGATACAAACAGATAGAGCAATATTTTCAGTTCAGATCAGGGGTACGGCGTCGTTTAGGTGTGTTTCTATTTTAAATTTTTTTAGTAAAACGTTGTCGTATTGGGTTATTAAAAAAAAAAAACACACACACACAAAACGGAAATGTTTTATGTAGGTTTTCAAACACTTACCCCACTATAAATTCATCCTTTTCAGACCTGGGACCCTTAACTCTCTCTCTCGTTCTCGCCCCAGTCGCCTCGCCTCTAGCCTTTCGCTTGCGATCTCGCTGGCTTGAGTCGCGCCTCGTAACAACAGGAGCAACAGCAGGTCCTTGTAGCAAACCAAGGTAAGCTATCATCCCTTTTCTTTTGGTTTTAAATTTTTAATGGAAACGGAGTGAGAGAGATTGTGTTTGACTGTTTGTAGTTGTGCGTGTGACTGTGTGAGTTGTTTGCTTGTTGTTGTTCAATGTTCAGTAGGGTGTAGGGAAGTGAGTACTGTGAGTTAGAGACTTAGAGAGTTAGAGTTGGAGATGGAGATTGGACAAAGGCTGAAAGGCGTGCGCGTGAGTGACTGAGTGTATTGTTGAATGTTGACTCATTAGTTAATTTATTTAGTTATTTATGCGTGTGACTCGTGTGAGTGTGTGTGAGTGTGAGTAGTGCGTGTGATGATGTGACTTGTGAGTGTGAGTGTTTGTAGTTATTTATTTATTGAGTTTTTATTTAGTTAGCTTTTTAGTTAGTTATTTATTTATTTAATTTAGTTTTTACTTTTTGGTGTGTGGAGTCTGTTGACTCAGTTTAGTTAATTTATTTAGTTAGTTTTTAGTTATTTATTTATTTAGTTAGTTAGTTTTTAGTTACTTATTTATTTAGTCAGTTTACTCAGTTTAGTTAATTTATTTAGTTAGTTTTTAGTTATTTATTTATTTAGTCAGTTGACTCAATCTACTAAGTAGTAAGCACTAACGTTTTTTTTTTCTTCAGCATTTTAATTTTTAAGGGAGACAAGATTGAGAGAGTTCACGCTTTCAATCCTTCACCGAAAAGTAATCACTAAACACTCACTATATTCAACGTTATGATTTTAAATTTTTAGTACTTAGTAACAACTGCTTTAAGTTTATATATAATTATATATAAAATTAGCTTTTATTTTATATTTTTTCAATGTAAATATAAAATAAAAGCTAATTCTCTATTTCTGAATTGTTGTTAATATTAGTGACATGAATTGTTGAGTAATGACTAATGATTAATAATTGTTAGTTTGTTATTGTTTGTTGCCTTGTTGTAACTAAATCGATTAGTTATTGCTATTATTGAATTTGGTAATGACATTCATTGATTGAGAGTGAGCTATTTGATACTACATTTGCTGGAAAAATTATAATTTGATATTGTTGTGGGAGCTTTGTTTTTTTGTTGTTTGGAAATTTTTTTATTAGATGGATGTCGATGCTCCACCTGGATTTGGTGCACTTGGGGACCCTAATCTACCTCCTCCTAGTCCTGGTAGTGCTAACCCTAACCCACCTGAACCTGTAGCACCAATTAGACTTGGTGCATCACTTCCCCCACTATCACCTAAACAAGGTGGTAAGGACCCGTCTATAGAATGGCAACACTTCATTAAGTTGTCTGGTTTTGATCCTAACAATCCTAGATCTCAATGCAAGTATTGTAAAAATCAATATAAATGTCATGGTAAGAAAAATGGTACTTCGGGCATGTTGCAACACATGAAGGTGTGTAAGAAGTGGCCTTTTCCCCGTGATGTTAAGCAAAAAACTTTGTTTTTCCAAGCGAAGAGAGAAGGGGAAAGTGGTTCAAATGTGTTAGTAGTTGCAAATTATAGTGAAGAGAGGATAAGGTTGGCATTGGCAAGGATGATTGTCATTGATGAATTGCCTTTTAAATTTGTGGAGCATCAAGGCTTTCAAGAATTTATGGAAATAGTTGAGCCTAGGTTTCCTATTCCCCATCGCACTACCATTGCAAGGGCTTGTATGAAGATTTATTCTAGTGAGGTGGATGTTTTGAGAAGAGCTTTTATTGCGCAACGGGTTTGTGTGACAATGGATACTTGGACATCCATACAAAACTTGAACTACATGGTAGTCACCGCACACTTCATTGATGGGGATTGGACTTACCAAAAGAAAATCTTGAATTTTTGTCCTATAGCTAATCACAAAGGGGACACCATAGGTAGAGCGGTTGAGTCATGTTTATTGAAGTGGGGTATAGACCAGTTGTTTACAATCACCGCGAACAATGCTAGTTCTAATGAGGTGGCAATTGATTATGTGAAGAAGAAAACAAAAGAAAGAGATAGTAGC
Organism: Quercus parvula; assembly: GCA_030820535.1. Classification (NCBI taxonomy): domain Eukaryota; kingdom Viridiplantae; phylum Streptophyta; class Magnoliopsida; order Fagales; family Fagaceae; genus Quercus; species Quercus parvula. Next base: position 19,893,508 of record JAUAME010000011.1, on the reverse strand, counting down.
ATATTGGGTGGTGAGTTCATACATATGCGTTGTTGTGCGCATATCTTGAATTTGATTGTGCAAAGTGGGTTGAAGTCTATTCATGAATCAATTGCAATCACCGCGAACAATGCTAGTTCTAATGAGGTGGCAATTGATTATGTGAAGAAGAAAACAAAAGAAAGAGATAGTAGCATATTGGGTGGTGAGTTCATACATATGCGTTGTTGTGCGCATATCTTGAATTTGATTGTGCAAAGTGGGTTGAAGTCCATTCATGAATCAATTGCCAAAGTTCGGAATGTGGTGTGATATGTGAGAGCCTCTCCTGCAAGGTTTGAGAAGTTTCAAGAATGTGTTGAAAATGAGAAAATCAAAGCCAAATGTTTGTTGTCCCTTGATGTGCCAACAAGGTGGAATTCCACTTATCTCATGTTAGATTGTGCTTTGAAATTTGTGAGAGCATTTGATAGGTTGGAAGAAGAGGATGGGCATTACAAACTTTATTTTTGTGAAGCGGATGGGAATGGGAAAAAGCCCATTGGTCCTCCTAACTATCTTGATTGGGAAAATGTTAAGACCTTTGTGAAATTTCTAGGCATATTTTATGAGGCGACACTTAGATTTTCTGGGTCCTTGTTTGTCACTTCTAATACATACTTCCATGAGCTAATTAGCATTGAAGATCAATTGCAATAGTTGTGTAATGTTGATGGGGATCCACTTTTGAAGAGTATGGCGGTAGAGATGAAAAAAAAATATGATAAGTATTGGGGAAGTATGGATAATATCAATTTGGTGTTTTTTGTTGCTGTTGTTCTTGACCCAAGGTATAGATTGAAGTATGTAAAGTTTTGGTTTAGGGAGTGGTATGGAAAGGACAAGGGGGATGCGATGAGCTCTAAGGTTTGAGATGGATTGAAGAGGTTGTATGTGGAGAGAATGGGTCAAAATGGAGTTTTGAGTTCTAGTGGTAGTGGTGCTTCATTGTCTAGGGACTCCAGGCCAAGTGTTGGCAATGATTCATTGTCTGATCGCATTAAAAGTTATAATAATAGGTTTAAGCAACACTTGGCGGACGAGGACAATGTGGAAAGCAAATCTGAGTTGGATAGGTATTTGTTGGAATCTTCTGAGGACCCTGATGTGGAAGATTTTGACATCTTGATGTGGTGGGAAATGAATTCTTCTAGATATCGAGTCCTTTCCCAAATTGCCCATGATGTGTTGGCTATTCCTGTCTCTACAGTTGCATCTGAGTCTACTTTTAGTACAGGAGGCCGTGTTTTGAATTCATTTCGTAGTTTACTATTTCCTAATACAGTTGAAGCCCTTATTTGTACTCAAAATTGGTTGAAGGATGCAAAGAAAAAAAGACCAATAAAGCTGCAGGAGTGCATGGATAATGTGGAGGATATGGATGGTTTTGAGATTGACACCGGTAAATATATGTTCATTTTGTTTGTTGTATATATCAATTGTTTATTTATTTGCTTAATGCTTACAAATCATTTTATTTTGAATTGAATTGTAGAAATTGCATCGGTTTGCCCAATGCCTATGGAGGAGGATCCAAGCACCGTTGTGTTGGATGATGATGAGTGATGTGCTGCTCTTTACTTGGAATTAGTTAATAGTTAGTATTATGTAAGTATACTTGTTATTCTCATTCGTTTGTGTTAATTATAAATATTCTATTGTTCATAAACATTTTATTGTTATTAACACGTGTTTATTTTGTTTTGCTTAGTATTTTGTAGGAGTTTTAGAATGATGCATAGTGCACAAATTTACTGGACAAAGGACTTACAAGAATTAGCATTCTTTTGCCAATATGCTAATTATATCTGTACATGTTATTGATAGTGGACTTTTCACTAATGATAGTTATTTAGGTATTCATGGGTAGGATTATTATTGGGGATACAAGCAATTAGCATTCTTTTGCCTAAATGCTAATTTAATTTGTATATCTTTCTTTTGGCATTTGTGGGCAATGACAAATGGTTCTATAATACGTTATTAAGTAGATACATTAACGCTTATTGTTATTGACACTGACACACAGTGACACTAATGATATTATATTCTACATGATAGTATTTTGGGAGTTGAACTCTTATTGAGGCAATTTCAAAATATTTTTGCATGGTGAATGAAATGAAAAAATTTGGATTATTATGTGAACATATTTTTTACACAGATTTGAAATTTTGGATCATTATGTGATCATTATGAAATGAAAAATACATTATTTGACACAGGTTTCTTGAACAGGTTGATATATTGATATTGGGCTTGAAAGCCCAATTTTTTTATTATTAAAAAAAAATATTTTTTTAATATTTCAAACCGACCAAACCGACTAAACCGCACCGCTATAGGTCGGAAAACCGACCCTAAGTGGTGTGCATCAGTTCCAATTATGAAAAAACTGATCTGTATCGGTTCGGTAATAAATTTGGAAAAAAACTGCCCTTACCGAACCGCGCACACCCCTACTTTGTCCACCTCAGCTACTGGTAAAATAGGAAACTTGAGTACAATATACTCGATTTATAACCCGAAAATCGAGTCCACTGGACTCGAATTGTTAGAAACGAAATTTGTTTGAAACATTGCTTAACTAATAATATAGTTTGGGTTTTATAGTTATTTTTTAGAAAAATCCCCAAAACAAGCTAACTAGCTGATTTCTAAACATACCGATAAGTGACTGTCATCTGTACAAGCTGAAACAAACTGATCACATGCTTAAACTCTCCAACATGTGTCTTATATCTTCTTGATTTAAATGGAATGACATAGTTTCCTTTAATTTCTTCTTCTTGTCATTTATGAAAATGTTGTTGTTCTTCTTCTTCTTTTCTGACTTCACTTTTCTTTTGTTAAACGACACAATCCCTTGCTCTTGGTTATCTTGAATCTTCACAGATACCTCATCCTTGAGCGGATGAAAAAGAGGTTGCTACCTGGCTTATCTGTCATAAACATTAGTTCCTTGAGCCACAAATTCTTTAGATATACAATTTTATTATCCAGCAGTTATTCATTCTGGTACTTTTTGGGATGTGCGTTTTTATATTCATACATGTATTCAGGCATATATTTATATCTGACTATAGGGCAAGACTTATGTATAGTACTTAGCTGTTGTTTCTTAAGTTCTCATTTTAAAATTCTGCCATGTGTATTTTTACACGTGGGATAGAAGTGTATTTTTTAGTTAAGTAGTTATATGGCTAAATCTTAAGAGAAGAACTTAAAAAACAACACCTAAAGTACTGTACCTAATTTTTGTCCCTAACTATAAACTGTTTATTCATATTTCTCTATGGATGGATATGCATGTTCGAATATTTTCTTGCTTATTGTTGAATGCAGGCTTCCAATACCACTAATTTTGGATTGATCGTATCTAGTGTACTTTGCCAGTTTGCCTGGTAAATGGGCCTGTATATCCTATGCACTATTGGCTAAGCTCGGATCCAGAACAAGCTCTTTATTGGGCTGACAATAAATTAGATACCCTCGAGAGATTTACTGATTTCATTTTTAAGGTAGCTTAGCAAATTCGATTGCTTCATTCTCTGATCTTGACCGGATTGGGGTTTTTCCGGTCACGGAAAAAACTAATGATAATGTATCTTAGGATTGGGCAACCTCTATCGGGGTTCTCTCTTGCTGATCTCCACTTCTTCTCAAGATTAGCTAGGTAACATACATTTTTTTTTTTTTTTTTGATAGGGGGTAACATACATTTTTATATCGTCACATCCTACAACACACTTTTGTGATCTAGTTTCCAAAGTAAAATTGGTCTCTCGTCCTCCATTTTGAGTTTGAAGGAGCTATAAGTGTACAAGCCTGATAGTGTTTAGGCCCATTTTATTTTATTTGTCTGGCGTGCATATATTACTTGTATTGCACTTGCACGCATAATGTTTGTACAACACTTACCTATATAAAGGCGGTCACTTGTACAGTTATACAGTATACACATCAATATACAGAATTAATTCTGAATTCTAACAGTAAAAGTATTTATGAATAAATAATTAAAAGGAACAATTTTTTTTGGCAAGTGTTTATTTATTTTGTTTACCTAATAATATGCATTTATATTCCTATCGTAAAACTTTAAATGTTACCGACTTTTCATTTCTCGTACTCGTAGGACAATCCTTTTGTCTTTCCAATCCATTCATTTTAGTTTCCAATTCCTTTATGAACTCTTGAACATAACTTAATTGAGACAGCAGGTTGATTGCAATCTCACCATTAGTTCTGGGTTCTGTTTACTAGTCACAGTAAATTGACAATGATGAGAAGATAACATTGCCCGTTATACCATCTGTCAAGCAGAAACCATCAACAATACCAGGCTAATTCTAGTCCCATTTGGTTCAGATAATGAAAATCTCAAAATAGTATTTTCAAAAGTTTCGAAGGCATGCAAATTTTAACCCTGTTCTTGAAGAAGTATAAGCTTCACAAGCAGGTCCCAAATGTTGAGAAATACCAAGATGACTCATCCGTTGGAATGCTGCAAAACTAAACAGCATTACATAAACCAAAGATATTTTTATTGTCTAAAAACCAAGTTAAAAGCAATTTTTGTGACTCAAAAATGTACTTCAAAAAATGTTTCTCTAAAATATTCCTTTGGACTCTTGAGAACAAAGCAAGTTCGTTTCTTTCTTCTTCTTCTTCTTCAACAGTCAAAACTAAACAGCATTACATGAGTTATGTTGACAGGATAAAAAACCTACAATATTTCATTTTATCAGTTCAGACTTAAAGAGTTAAAATCAGTGCTCCCCAGATTGGACAATATGTTAATGTAACAAAAACTACATTTTGACAATTTTGATTACCAAAATAGAACAATACAACAAAACGTGAAAGTACAAGTACAAAAGACACTGATTTACAACACAGAATCCAACAGAATACCTCGAACACCTACTTCTTACCATCTTTGATGGCTGCTTTATCTACAACTACTTGGACTTTCTTGTACTCACAATCCATGGGCTGCTTGGCAAACTCCTCTGGCACTACCGGACGCTTACTACCAAAGATTGTCCACAAATACAACACCGTAAACGCCGTCAATGCCCCACAGCTAGCACCAAAAATCATTGCAGCCAACACTTTCGACAGACAATCACTCCTCTTTTCAACTATTGAAGCTTTGGTGTTCTTAGCAATGGCCTTAGGATCCAATGGCTCCGAATGCATCCAATTCGGAACATTTCTAAATTTAAAACTCCATGAGTACACAAAACATGTCTTAGTAGAATTCCCAGTTGACGAGCTAAAGCCCACAAGCATTTCCTTGTACTCCAACACTTTGGACAAATCAATTATGTAGGAGAACAAGGGACTAGAGGGCCTCAAACTACCATTTTGACTCAACCTAATCTCTAATCTCCTTGAACCCGCTTCATAATCTATCCAAGCATGGATTTTTTCACTAAAACGAGACAAATTATAAGTTGACACATTACTCCATTTTGCTGATACAACGCCACTCACACCAATTCCTACATGAGTCTTAACCAAACCATTATTACCATCACTTAATGTATTAAATTTGACAGCAACAACCTTAAATTTACTCTTTCCAGATCCTAAAAAGCCTCCAAATGAACTATCATTAAACTCACTAACATTAAAACCACTTGGAACCATAAAGAAATCTAAACCATCACCATTGCCCGCAGACATAGAGAACGAGAAGTAAGTCGAAAAGGAAACCATATTTCTAGAATTACCTTCTCCAAGCTTCATGGGTTTCTTGTACATGACTTGCCCAGCACTTGAACTCACCGGACTGGTTAGTTGAACCGCATCCCCAACACCAACAACCTTCGCATCCCCATAAAGAGCGATATTGGACTCAAATTTTGGATCTTTCTCAAACTGTGTGAATGAAAAAGAAGGATTTGGGTCTGCAGCTAATGACTTGAAGAAGAAAATGAACAAAGTAAAGGTGATAAAGTGACTGGAAATGGATGGAGCGGCCATGGTGAAGTGGGTTTTTGATGAATTTTGGTTTTGAGAAGAGTTTGTGGGTTAATAGGGCTTGTGGGGTGAACACATCTTGCATCTAAAGTTTTGAATTTTCCTAGGGTTGGAGTGTGTGTGGAAAGCAGAGGAAGAAAGTAAAGAATATAGGGGAGGTTGGGTTGGAGGTTGTGAAAATTAAATACGTTTACTCTCGTTTCTGCAACTCTCTGACTCACTTTCTCTGAGTGGTTGCTGACTGAGGGAATATAATAAAGTGATTTTTTCAATGGTGCACTCATGCTTTGTAAAATTTGTAATTTTAGTCCCTGAACTTTGTGTATTCACATTTTTTCTTCCTGCATTTTTGTAGGCAGTGACATCGACTATTGGTGATCGGTGTACCGTGAATGATGTTTTGAGATTTTGAACTTTTTGCCGATGGATCTTAATGATTATGACCACCAGAGGTCCAGAGCTTTACAAGAAAGGTCCTTTTTCAACACGATTTTAATTTTTTTTTATGAGATGATCAGTGATTTCAATGGCTGAAAGACAGTGTTATTAATATTTTTTTTACACGTTCAATGCAGATATAATTGAGTACATAGATAAAAAAAATCTTCCTTTTAACTTTTTATTTTTTTTAAATATTTAGTAATATGTTTAATCCAAATAGGATTTTAAACTTTTGTTAATATAGTTTAATGTAAATTATAATTTTAAGTTAAATTGCATATTTGATCATCAACTTAATTTTTATTTAATAATCACCCTTAACTTTAAAATGTTTTAAAAATGTCTTTACCATCATTTAGTATGGAAAAATTGACATGGTAAATGGAATATTCATGAAATTGAGGTCGCTTTAATGGAGGGCTATAAATGAATTAAACGGTTTATCAACATTTCAAGCTTGATTCAGGAAAAAACTTGTTTATGTTTGTTTATTTAGAAAACATATCAAGCTCAAGTCTTAAGTTTAGGTTCGATTATTAAACAAGTCAAGTTCAAGTATAATAATGTGCTCATGAACAAGTTCGTGAATATGAGAGCTCGATTTAACTATATAAATATTATATTTTTATATGTATACATGTCTAAAAATATATTTATATAGATTTAAAATTAGATAATATAAATTTGTCAATATGTTTATATGATAGTATTATATTATGATGGAGTTCAAGCAATAACCCAATGATAATAGGATTTTTTGTGGTATTTCATGTTTGTGGTTTGTCCCACCTCCTCTTTTCCTATTATACCTATCTTTAAATAATAATTTGAAAGTATTAGGTTTAAAGAGAAAACATTTGAAAGTATAACGATGATTTGAAGCAAAAATCGAAGGTTTATGACCGAATATGCAATTTAACCTTAATACATTTGGCTCCATATTACAATATGGCTCGAAGACTACTTTAGTGTTCTTTGCATCTTTATGGTTAGGTAGAAATGTAGAATGAAGTAAAAGTTTTAAATTGTTGCATAGAATAAAAAGAATATTTAAATGGAAATGAAGAATGATAGAGGATGATGGAGATCAATGTAAAAAAGTGTGGCTGAAATAGAAATATTGGGCTTTTATCTCTGACTTAGCTAAACATTTTATTGGACCAATGAGCATGGTCTAATAGAAAACCACATATCAAAAGCAAATTGAATGATTTATAGCATGTACATAAAGTCATTTGGAATATCCCTCTAACTGAGAGTGTTTTGTTCCTTTGTATTTGTGCAGGCCAGGTGATCAACTAAAATAATAAACACCGTCAATATTAATAATTTTATTATATTTATAGTGTGCAGTAAGAAAATTAGTAAAAAAGAATGTATCCACTTGGCATTCTCTATTGAATACAACTCATTTAAATTGTTTTATTATTTTGATAAATACTCAAAAGTCTTAGATGATTTGCATATATTATGAGACTTAAGCTGATTTTTTTTTTCCTTTTTTTGTTTTTGATAGGAATTTTCCCCTTATTTTGAGTCCATTTTGTTGTTGTTCGATTTTAGTGATAAAATTTATATTTTACTTTTAATTAATTTGTCCATCTCATTATCCTATTATTAATAGGATTTAAAATTTAAAGTAGCCAGGGTGTGGCAGGGCTTTTACTCTCCCTAGTAAAAATCATAAAACTCATGACCCTTGACTTTAGAAGTATATGACTATATCAAATGTCAGAAATATAGAGCAAAAAGAAAAAGAGTTGAAAAAAAGAAGTATTATCATAAATTTTCACAAAATAATTTAAGAAGAATATACGTAATTCATCAATGTCTATGAATGAAGATGCAAAATGAGAGAGAGAGAGAGAGAGAGAGAGAGAGAATAGAATTGATATAAATGCAAATAAAAGAAGAAGCAGTGGGTAGTTGCAAATTTAATAAAGCTAGAGGGAAGTGCAACAATTATACAAAGTCCTATGAGAACATAAATTAATGCACCCTCGTGTATAGACAACCTCTTTTGCTCCTCCTTGAGAAAGACTTTACAAAACAGGACAGCTGTAAAACACAGTCCGCGACTCTGCAGTTATATACTTACATCTTCTTTTCTAGGAGACTCCCACTAATTTTAAATTCACACCCTTTATCTTTACTCCATTTTTCTTCCTAGCAATCTTAAAGAGCACTATATAATAATAGGAAAAAAAAAAAACTACATTAGCCAATCAAACCTAAAATTCACCTACATTAAACTATGTAAAATAATGTAAAAATACATTATTGCTACGATAATTATATAAATATATATTGACACTATTTATTTGGGTTTTTTACTCTTTCTTTGTGTATCATAAAGATGAAGGAATAAAGTAGATGATGGTTGTTGTGTGCTAAAAATCAAGAAAATTTAATATTTTAACAAAATGTAGTGTAAAATAAATAATATAATATTGGATGTGTTGAAAAGTATGTAAAATAGAAAAAAAAATGTTCTTACACTAAAATAGATATAAATTTTGTAAAAGCTGATGCAAAATGACAAACTATGATTGACTGTATGTCATTTTTACATATACCCATAACTTTTTTCTTATTATTTACTGTATAGCATCATAATTTCCAGCATAAAATGAGTGGTCCTAAATTTTTTTATTTTATTTTATAGAATTTCAATCTATGGTATTCATTTCTGATAATTGTACTCCTTATTAATATATTAATACACCAATAAATTTTTAGTATAAATAAAAATTAAATTTCAAATTTTTTATTTAATTATTAAAAACTTTAGCATGATTATTCTTGATTTTTTCATTCCCATTCACTAGCCATTTTCAGTTTTACTAATAAAAATTTGTGTAAAGGAAATGGGGAATCCCTTTCCCAAGGGGACCATATAGACTATAGTTGTCAAACTTGAGGAGCAAGCGTTGACACACGCATGACCCAACCGACTGTATTGTACATTGTGCCCTCTTTAGCAAACTCTTTTCAGTCAAAAACTAATGTGCGCGTGCTTTTGTCTTCTTGGTTAATACAACTGGATTGGTTTCATTTAATGAATCCATATAAAAAAATGAAACAAAGAAAGAGAAAGAACTATAGCTACTGTCAGTAATATACAAAAACAAACGGTCCCTCTAACGAACCTTCTTCGATTTGGCTATCCATTGTCTTTTACATAAAAAAAATTACTACTAGAAAATTATTTTTGGTAATGTATAATTGTATATTGCCTTTGTTTGGACATGGACAATAATAAATTTTGTGCCATGTGTTGGTACTGAACTAGCTAGTACATCAGAAACATAAGTTCATAAATGCTACTGAGAACTGGGTTTAATGGAATCAGCATTCTGTTTTGAAGAAGTGGGGCCCTTGTTTTTTTTTTTTTATTGGGGTCAATTGTGTTATGTTGGGGCAGTCTGATGTGTTACAATGAATGATCATTCATCAAACCAGGGTGTACCGGTTATACTGTTCAACAATTACTCTGATCTGGTTTGATTTCGTGACTTCGATGTGGTCCCTGCTAATCCTTCTTTACCTTTTAATTTGTAATAAGCATAGAGGAAAGTTTTTTTTTTTTTGGGGACAATATTCATATATTTTGGAGTATTTGACTATTTATTTAAATGTATGTCATTTCACACAAATTAGGTTATAGCCTTAAAATATTGATAAGAGATTTCAAACTCAGAATCTTATAATATTATGAGATTTTAGGAATTACTTAGCAAATCCTTTGAAAGGAAAAAAATTCACAAATGCGGATATTAATTTGGGAAATATTTTTTAAAATTTTATATAGAAAAAAAATTATTTTTTAGACGCCTTTTTATATTTCACATAAAAATAGTGTTAAAATTAAGGACACTCGTTAATTGGGTCCTAAGTTTAAAACATAACATTTTTAATGTAGTAATGTTTTCTTGACAACAATTGACATGGCTAATAATTTATTTATAGTAATAATGATGTTAGTAAAAAATTGATTGTGAAAATTATAGTTCCTAACGTACTGCTTAACCGGTGTCCTATCACCTATGATGACATTTTTATTCTTTCCTTTTTATAATGCAAAAGGATGGTAACTTATTGTTGATAAATGATCATTTATCTAAGCCTTTAAAAAAAAAAATAATAATCTGTTCACAAATAATTTTTGACAACGTGTCTTACCCATGGCAAAAAAGTGAGAATGCAAAGAACTCGCTAAAATTATACAAAGGAAGTTGCTGTTTGAAATGAAATAAAGTTGGAACCTTAGAACATGCAAGGCATTTATCTTAAAATCTGACAAAAGTTGGAACCACAAGAAGTTGCGCAGTTGCACCTGTTTGAGCATTAAAATTGAGATAGGAGTAGGACCACTAACCTTTTGAGCTGTTATAGCCATGGACCATGGTTTTTCAAAGAACTCAACCTCCACCAGCGCAGTTCAGCACATGGGAGCTGAAGTGGCAAGCCTAAAACCCAGCCTATAAGAGCATTTTCAGCGGTTTATTTAAATTTTTATCCTGTTTGGACAGTGAACATTGATATTTAGTTTTTACTTACTTATTTTTTTAAATATATTTTATAATGGATTCTCTATCATTTTCTCAATTTCATTTAAATATTATTTCTTCATTTATTCATTATTCATTATTTATTCTTTTTTTAACAACTACACATCTTTCAACATTTTTTTATTCAATAGTTGATTATTATAATAAAAAAAACATTTGAAGTGTGAATAGTAAACATTACAGTGTTCTCTATTTGTGGAGAAGCACTGTAGCAATTCTAATCTAAAAAATGGAGATGGAGAAGCTGTTGGAGTGGGTTTTTAAGGTATTTTCTTTCTAAAATTGGCTTTAAAGAAGCTATTGGAGATGCTCTAAACTTGGAAATGTTAAATTATTAAATAGATTAAACTTATTTTTTAGAATTGTCATATTAACAGGTGCCCTTTGAGCAATTGTTAATAAAAATTTTTAGGAAAACTTTTTTTTATAGCACTTTTATAGGAAATTGAAAAAACTGTTATGGTGTGCCTTTTTGAGATGTTGGGTTGGGCTGCCTCTTACTGCATTGAGGCCCAAGTGTTCTGGGTAGGGGAGTCAGGACCGGTCCAATTGCAACTCACCTTAGTCCGGTTTGTACATAAACTATGCCCTTCTTTGCTGAGATTTTGATCACATGCCCATGGCAGGCATAGTTGTTACAACAAAGTTATGGCATGTAGATACAATGGGGCAACGATAAAGACAACACACTTGTTGTTAGACAAAATGAAACTATTGCAAAATAGTTACAGCAGATAAATGTAATAAAACAACAATGAAAGGGATGTGCTTAGTGCGAAATAAGACAAATAAGGGATTCTTAATGAAAAGGACAACACAACAACAGGATTTGTATCATAAATAAAATTGCAAAGACAAGAAAAGAAATAATAATGAGATCAAAGAAAGAAGATTAGTCTGTCGTGTTCAGTTGTGCTACAGGACTAAGACCAAGGAGGGTACCACTGCCTCAATGTGGACAACCTCGCAAGGGAATCCTACTGTAGAAATTATCTACTTTGAGGGAACATGCTTAAATGATTTATGCCCAAACAAATCATTTATCCTTAATAGAGGATAGACTTTTAGAGGGAGAGAAGGAAATAGCCTATTGGTGCATGTGTGTCATTCTACACTCTCTCTTTCTCTTCCTAATCCTTTGTTTCTTTCACTCTGTTTTTGATACTTTAATTCTTTCCTCTTCTTTTCTTTCTTTCTTAGTGCTTATTCGTGTAGTGTAATGGTGGTGTTGTGATTATCTCTTAATGGTTACTACACTTGCGATCCCCCTTACTGTGCACGACAAGGACCTTTTATATATTGCCTATCGTGACTGGTTTTTACCATTTTAGCCTTTAATTACTTTTGTCTAGATTAGGGTGTCCTTCCCGACCACCTAGTACTGGTTTGTCAGCTACCTAGCCACCACCACTTACCTATGCTGGCTGTGCCACTCTTAATTACCAGACAAAGAAGACTGTTTTGTTTGCTTGTTTACTGTGGCATTCTTATCCACCACAGTGTGGGTATTCTCTCTTGCTATCCCTTATGATATGCACCTAGTGGTTTCAACTCATTCTTCATTCTTTTAGGTGGTATGTCATCCTAGCAGGACATCTCCCCCGAAAGAATCTGAGCAAGAATCCTAGAATAGGCTTTCCCTTCTCCCTATTGCTAGACCTTACCCTCTCTTACCTCTGACTCATGACCCACCATTCTTGTATTGGCTAGGTATAGGTTGGTAGTGCGTGGGCCTTGTGCGTGCTCCACTTTTGTGTACATCAAAAGCTTGTCTGCTGCTCATGTGTTTGCCATGATTTGGAAGTTCATCTGTGCATTCTGTTGCTCATCCTTGACCTCTTATGGCGTGAACTGTCTTCTAATTTTCCATTCTTTATTGGCTTGCTCTTTTCAAGGGCTGGACCTTACTTGATTGTGGGTTTTCCCCTCTTTAGCCCATTTGTTGCTCCTTCTGTAATCTTGTTGCCTTTCCTGTCATACCACTATGCTATTCTTGCTGTGGTATTATTTGACCCGTACTTGCTGAGCCTCTTTTGGGCCTGTTGCATGTTCTTCTCTCAATTGGTTCCAATGACCTAGTATGGTCATTGGATTTATACTCATGATACTTTGGGCTTTCTTGACCCATTACATTGCTTATGGGCTCTTTTGGGCCATTTCTTTCTCCTTGGGCATCCTTGGCCCATTTTTTAATTCTGCATTCTCATGGGCTTTTACTAACTCTTTTGGGCTTCCCTGGTCTAATTACCTTATCCTTCATCCTTGGGGCTCATGGGCTTCCCATCAGCTCCTTACTTTCTTACTTCATTACTTTGGGTCTGCTATGGCCCATTCTTATTTTTTTCTACATCACATAATGCTCATGAGTTTACTACTTCTTTCTTTGGGCTCCTCTAGGCCCATTTGCTTTCCTCAAGACTCATTTATTTACTTTATGAGCCTATGATCCATTATTCCTATCATTTGGGCTTAATAGTTTTTCTATCAATCCACTAACTCTTTTCTACCTATATTGTTGGGCTTCTTCCCGCTATTGGGCTTCCAAAATGAGCATTAACAACTGTCAAAATATTAATTACTTTATTTTTTCTCATAAAAACTTTCATAAAATGATTTATTAATAAATATTCTTAGAGCATTCGTTAACCTTTTCTTTTATGGAAAACTGGCTTCTTCATAAATAAGAAGGGTTGTATTAATAGGCACCGTAAGGTGTGCTCATTAACATGTTTATGTTTTTTTTTTTTTGGTAGCTTAATAGGCCGTGGGGTAGCTTCATAAAGAGAAAAAAAAAATTAAAATAAGTTGTGGGATCAGTTTTATGTATTTTTCTTCCATTTATCTAATTTTTGTATTAAATAGGACGCATATTAGTCCAACCTTAACAAGCACCGCAAGATACTTGTTAACATTTGCTTATTTAGAAAATTCAAAATTTTGAAATTATGCATTATTGAATCTGTCAAATACAATAAGTGGTGTAAAACTATTTTTTAATGTACGTTTGATATATGGTAATCTTTTAGAATTTTCAGAAATGATAAAACATTCTCACGTTTGGTTTCAACTCAAATGTGTGCAAAATTAACTTAAGGAAGTGAGAAAAGTTTGGATAAGTTGGAATTCTATTTGACATCATGTGAAAAATTTTAGGGTTTTCAAAATTTTCTCTTTTAAACTATTTTAGCCATAATTGTAGATCTCTTTTTGTACGAGATATATAAATTTTTTTTTGTAAAGTTGTTATGGACATTTAAAAGATGACATCATGACACCAAAAGAATAAAATTATTTTTTAAAAATCATCTCCCCCCCCCCCCCCCTCCTTCTCATCTGATAAATGGAGGAAGCATGTGTAAATGTTATTTGTAGACTTGTAGTCTGCACTACTCTAAAGAATTTAGCTTTAAGCAAGTAATCATAATTAGGGTGTTATTGGTTTTATTTGTTTTAGCTTAAGATCCTAGCTTATTTTACCATCACATTATGCACAACTTTTAAAGTTCCACTATTTTTAATTATAATTGTACTTTTAAACAAAATAAACCAATAAGTTCATCCAAAGAAACTAATAATTGTATCAATTCATAAATTCTCTGATGCAAAGTCCCACTCAGATTACACGATAACAATAATGCACAACATATGGGAGTTCTCATGCCCAATTTTGTGGGACAATTTTTTTCTTTTTTCTTTATGATATTAGTATTATTACATGAATCAGATTTATACCATATTATTATGTTTTGTTGGTTCTAGCGAATGGTCTTCTTTTACTTTCTAATATTTGGTATGCTGGAAGACAAAAGGCAATGAAAAACGTATCTTATGATCGATCAATGAAAAACAAGCCAAAAAGAGAGAGAAAAAAAACCTTCATCTCTCATCCCTTTATGCCCCCACTCCTTCATTCCCTTTGTGTTGTCAACACAACCACCGCTGAAACTTGCATATCCGTCAACTTTATGGTCACACCATAACAACTGCCACCGCCTAATGTCACCATCAGTACCACACTACCTCTAACATCACAACCAGATCACCATTGATGTTGCTAACACCAAAAACCGACCGGTGTCTTAATTTGATGATAAAAGAGTTATCATCAGGAGTAGATATCATAGATTGAAAGTCGAAACTCTCTTAAAAAAAAGTCAAAATTAAAAAAATTTATTAAAAAAATATTTTTTAAAGGAAAAAGTTTACCACCAAAATAAGAGATGCATTATATTCCATTATAGAAAAATTAACTTATGTTCTAAAGATGCTTTTAGAAATTTTTTATGAAAAAAAGGAATTTTTTTTTTTTTTTGAGAAATGTTATATGCACAATATTTTCACAACAAATCCTAAGTGGCAGGTTGTTATTGGTTATTATTGTTGGGGCAAAAAAGTAATCTTAGTAGCAAGTTCAAATTTGAACCAATAACAACTAACTACCTATGATTTGTTGAAAAAAAATTGTAAAAATGTTATGAATATAACTTTTTTTTTTTTTTGACAATTTTTTACATTATTCATAAAAGTGATATAAAAACTTTTTAAAAATTGTTCATTAACAAATGTGGTTAATGGACCCATTTCATCAAGGACAAAACTTAGGTACAGTATCTTAGGTGTTGTTCCTTAAGTTTCTCTCTTAAGATTTAACCATGTGGCTACTTAACTAAAAAATATACTTATATTCAATGAGAAAAAATTGATATAGTAGAATCTTAAAATGTATATTTAAGAAACAGCATATAAATACTGTACCAAATCTTGTTCTTTTATTAATATCTAATAATCGGATGCCTTGAGAGAGAGAGAGGAAAAAAGAAAAGGAAAATCATAATTAATGACCTGACCATTCCACCACCAAATCAAAAATCCAAACAAACTTTGTCTCTCTGTTTTTATTTACCGGACAAAGTGCTCGTGAGATTGCGTGCATTACTTTGCTTCTTTTATTAAAGTTAAATGGACTTCACACCAAGGCCAACGTTGCTTGTACAAAAGTCACCCATATATTACATTGGGTCATGTTAACGAGTGCCGCACGACATTGGTTAAGAATCCAATTTAAGAAAGTTTTGACATCACTTTTATAGGAAATGAAAAGAACTGTTAAAATATTAATTACTTTTTTTTCTTTTTCCATAAAAACTTTCTTTAATTAAATTTTTAACTAATGCTGTACGGCACTTGTTAACATTTCCCTATTACATTTTATACGCTTAAAATTATTGATGGATGGTCACAAATTGCTATCCACGTGTTTGATTCAGGTCAAGTTTGGGCTCAATCCAGAATTGACCTACTTCTGTAAAGTGGCAGAACGGAGGTCTAGATGGACAACCCTAGGATAATGTGGAGCATTTATGAAGGTTTTATTTATTTATTTTTGATAATCTAAGTATATATATATATATATATCTGAAACTCATTCTTAAATACTTGAACCTCGATCCTTATTTCTTCCATCCTACAAACACTTATATTTGTAGAGTGATCATCGCACCTAGGTTGTGCGGTGATTATGAAAGTTTTATTTATTTATTTATAATAATGTGAAACTCCTAAAATATTTTCTTATTAATAATGTTTTTACTTTTAAATGAGATAATCTTCCCTCTTTTCTTGGGTTCGCAAACTAATAACTCATTTTTCTAATTTTTATTTTAAAATTTTCTAAATTTTATAATTATAATGAAATAATTACACACCATCTGTTTATGGTTTGAATATGTTGCATTTTATCCAACCCATGCTTTTAAAAGTTATCACTTTAAGTCTTTATCCACCTCACTTGAGATTATTATGTAGTTGTACCACAACTTTATGTCCATCTAAAAAAAAATTTATCTCCACTTCTTGGGATTCAAATGATAACCCAATGAAAATGATTTTTTTTGTGTGGCACCACATATCCTCACACCCCCCCCCCCCCCCCCCCCCCCCGCCCCCCCCCCAAAAAAAAATCTAATGAAGGAATTGATGGATAGGTCATGACCAAAGGGTGATAACTTTGGTAGTTTGGTTAGCTTTGAATAGGTCTTGGTGAGTTTTTTCTTTTGTGTTATGGGGCTGCGGTTATACATGGCTAGGAGAAAGGAAAAGAAATAGAAGACAATTTTGGAGCTTTTACATTCTGAACAATGAGGAAATTTGAAAGTAAAATTAAGGAGTTGGTTTTGTTTTTATAAAATTTAAATTGTCGATTACATGATTTCCTAAATGAAATGTCTATTTGTGTTGATGGATATTTTAATTTATAGAAAATATGGAATTGTATTTTGATTTTATTACTATAGCCGATTTTCTTGGAAAAGAAATTTGCATATTACAACAAAGACATCATTAAAATCCTTTATCAATAAAAAAAAATCCAAAAATAATTAAGAAACATGATTTCTCATATCTGTGCTCTTCAAATACCTATATTACTTGATAATTGCTTTTTATTATTAAGAAAATACACAAATTAATTTTTGGTATAAATAACGTTCAAGCCTTAGAAGATTTTTTATTCAACAAGAGATTTTACCTTTTTAAACAAACAAAAAAAAAAAAATCCAGTTGAGTTAGCTAGAACCACATGTTTTATTGTATTTTTAATGATAATTAATGATAAGCTTATAAGTGAGTTATTAACTATGATTGTATAACATAGCTAGTTTTAAATAGGAAGTTTGGTTTACTTCCAGTACTTTTTTAACTGGAATCTCCTTTTGTTTTAATGAGAAACTACCACATCATCCATTAACTAAATAAAATGTGAAAATTAAAATTTACTACCACTTACTATTGTGTATTTAAAATAAAAGGAACCCTCTACTTAAAAAGTTACTGGATGTAAGCCAAGGAAGAAAAATGATAACTTTTAATCTATGTGTGGGCAAAAGAATGCTTTTTAATTCATGACGGAGTAAAATACAACTAAATCCAAATAATGTGGGTAACGTGTAATTATCTAAACTACAATTAATACAATTCTCTACATCCTTTGTATACTTCTTTTGGTACATCATTAAGCCTTTACAGTTAAAATATAACAAAGTAGTCTGAGCCACATAATGTGGCATTATCAGCAAGGCACCTTATCCAAAATATGTGTCTTCCAATCAGAGAGAGCCATCATGCAGAGCACATCCCTTGGAGATTGGAAATAATAATAATAATAATAGAAATAACACTGTTTTAACTTAGTGGCCCAGCAAATCTGATGTTCTAGATTGATATTAAAGTTAGGCATTTAATGCATGAAGTAGATCTAGCAACAGAGAAGCACCCAGAAAAAATCAGATTTGCAAAGAACAAGATAAATAATATCCGGCAGTCGCAGAATTTTTCTTTCGTATTGACCTCAAGTTGACTTTTCGTGAGAGAGAGTTGTCATTGGCGTGGCAACCTAACTGCAAAAGACAACAGATTTTTCTGTCTAGTTCCAACTTCAAACACAACCTTTTTTTTTTTTTGATAAGTAACTTCAAACACAACCTTTAAACAAATGTTGATGCCATATTTACTGCTTGTTGCCCTAAAGATTTTCACAAAAAGATGCATGTTAGGACCACTTCAAAAGCATGCTGTTCAGCCCATTATAAACATTGACACAACTAAAAAAAAAAAAAAAATTGTATTTACAACGATGTTGTCGATACTACAAATTTTACTACATGACCTTTACAAAAAGATGTAAATATTGTCTCTCCTTAGGATGATTATTCAAAGGTAAGTTTATGAATCCTTTTGATGTATTTGAAATATCACTATTCACTAGCATCACTCTTTGTAGTATTTTTAACATTTTCCCTGAGTCTAAAGTAAGAGCATGATGCTGAGGCCTAAAAACAATAATTGATGGCAAGTAATGTTTCTAACACTTCAGTTGCTCGGCTCAAGAAGGCAACAAAGATTCTTCCGGCACTAACCAAATAGTGGTTAACAAGCAAGCAAGAAAGAGCATAAATGTGTGCACACTTGCTGTGTATGTAGTGTTTAACTAACATTTCATGCGCAAATATGCATACGAGAGATCAACTGTCCTCTAGAGTTGGGAGAAAAGCGTGCAGTAAAAACTTCTTAGAAGCTAAGAAAACAAAACTAGAACAAAAGGTCCAATCTTTATCAGGCTGGATTCCATCAATGTCTATTGGAAGAGAGAGGCCAAAACGAATGGCAAATGTCAACAATTGGCAAGTGAGAAAAGATAAATGGAGTCTTATATTCCACAATTGCTTGAGATGTACCCAATGCTAGTATACCACATATTAACTAGCATTCACTGCTTAATATTGGGATCTTTCTTGATTCTAAAATAGAATAATAAAACATGCAACTGCCTTGCCTAAACAATTATTGATAATTAACTCATCAGAAACTACATCAGGATCACAAAATCCAGCATCCAATCAAGGATTTAGTGTTAGTAGGCCTTGCTCAATGTCTGGCTAGAGCAAAGAAAGCCAAAACAATGATGCAATGGACTTTGCCTCAGCCTGCCTTGGTAGCTTTTCATATGAGATTTCAGTATACTATCTATTTAGTACCATGTCAAGTTTTTTTCAACAGCTTGCAACTCTTTTTTACAAAAATTGAAAGCTTTTCCTAAACTATGCCTTCCAAAATGAATTCAACCAGAATTTACCTGCTTTAATAACCTGTGTAAGAATTTTCCTTCCAGAAATAGCAAAAAATGAATTGTAACATTTGATTCGAGCATTATAAGGCAGACTCTTTAAGCATTGTAGATGCCCCAAAAGCACTTGTGTTGTGTGCTTAGACGGGTATATGACACATGAATTTTATGTGCGGGATCAAATATAAAAATTTTGAATATTAATCCAGGAATATGAATAAAGACAATGCTCTGCAAGAAAATGTATACCTCAAGCAGTGTGCCGTGAAACACTGAAACCTAGTAAAAAGCTGAAAAATCTGATATATAATCTCTTTTTGGACTTTATTTTTTCTAGGGGAAGTCAAGCTCAACCCCCATAGTGGAGGCGAATGCCCCAATAGGCCAAGAATTCTGAAATTGTTTTCAGGGAAAATTACTTGAAATTTAAGCATGTGAAACCTTTAAGATGATTCTGATTTTACTGGTAAATTAATCCTCACAATCATTTAGCATCTTTGGTAATTTCTTCTTTTTAATATATATATAACTTGACATGATGAAGCACATTATTGTAGCAACAAGTATAAGAATTTAAGCAACTCATAGATGTTGACATAAAAAACCTCAATATTTAATCAACAACTAAGCTCATATGCACTGCCTAATATATTACTTTTAACCTAATGGCAGGACACCACATTCTCTGTATAGAAAAAAGAAAGAACATTAGTAAACTTACCTTTGAATGATCATCATGTGGAGAGACAATATTTACATCAGTTAATCTCTGCAACAACATCATTGACATCTAAATCTACTAAGCTTTCCTTCCCAAATAGTGTGAATCCCACAGTTGCCTGCAAGAAGACAAATTTTCAAGAAAGGATATATTTCTGGATTCTGAAGAAGATAAGTAGAAAATGAGACACCAATGTTCTCTCAAAGACATTTTGTTCCATGTAAAGCATCAGTTGGACCTTGAAGATTCTTTAAACAGCCAGACAAATTTTCTGATGTTGAACACTTTAAGTCAAATGATTTGTGGGAAAGAATGACATACCTTTCCAGTTTTGCGATTCACCTTCTTAAGGCTGCCTACAAATTCTGCAAAAGTGCCAGATACAACTCGAATGGTTGAACCTGGGACAAGGAGCTTATATTTCTTTGCTGTAGATGAACCATTTCTGACAGAATCAGAAGCTTTCTTAGATACCCTTCTTGACTTGGACTCTGTAACAGATTGTGTATCATCATTGGGATCTAAATGAGTGTCAACACTGAGCATCCTAGAGTTGAGGTTTTCTTCTTTCTGTTCTTCCTTGAAAGCTCGGTCAGTTTTTTCTTGTTCCTCTTTTGCCTGTTTAAATATCGCTTCCATGTCAACATCAGATACTGGCCTAGGTTTGTTGATCTGTTTTTTTCTGCGAATGTGAAAAGAACAGCTTCAAATTAGAAAGAGCAGAAATTAAACAATGAAAGATAGTATGAGAAGAGAACATCTATAACATGGTTTTAAGATTTGAAATAGTTCAGTTTTAAAATTTGAGGTATTAGGGTTAAAAGAGAGATAAAGGGAAAAGAAGAATTGAGAGAGGAATGGCAAAAATTCCCCGTCCCGTCTCACCCCGAGTGTGTATATATTTATTTATAAATATAATTAATATTTTATATACATGTCCTATTTATAATTTACTTTACTATAAATATTCTACTACCATTTCCTAAACACACTTTTCTCTTTCTTTCTTAGCACTCTCATCATTGCCCCTCATTTTCTCTCTCATATCTAGGAATGGTAAACTACTTCCATGCCATGCCCTGCCCTGTCCTGCCCCATGCAGGTTTTCCCCACCTTGAAGAGCGGAGGGGGCACCCATGATCCAACCCCACCCTGTCACCGCCCCCCAAGAGAGAGAGAGAGAGAGATTTGAGAAAAGGTCTAGGGCTGCATTAATCAGTCCTTCACCTTACTTTAGGGTTATGGCATGATTACAAGACTTTTGTTATGCTAATGTAAAAAATAACACTCCCCCTCAAGCTGGAGCATATAGATCAAACATGCCCAGCTTGAAAGACAATCTTTGAAAGGAGGCATGAGTTATCTAGTATGACAATATCATCTAAAACCTGTCTCAGACAAAGAATGACAACTAGTCCTGTCAACATCACTAAAACTTGGTCACAGACAAAGAAGTAAAGGTCTTGTATAATTACACTCACCGTGATCAGGAGCAACCTTCAGATAACACAAAATACAGCAAATAGTTTCGAAGTTAGGTTGACGGGCAGCATGCATATACTGACTAACCAACACCAACAAAATATGTTAGGACAAGTAACAGTAAGGTAACTTGACTTACCTATCAAAAAAGTAAGGTAACTTGACTTCCCAACTATTTGTTGGTACTGACTAATGCCATGAAACAGATCATCTTGCTCACCATCCACAGGAGTATCAACAGGTTGGGCACCTAAGAGACTAGTCTATCATAACAGATCAAGAACATATTTCCGCTAAGACAAAAATATGCCCTGATAAAAACAAGCAACTCCAATCTTGAGTAAATAATGAAGAACACCTAGGTCTTTTGTATGGAATTGCTTAGCCAAATAGCTTTTCATATCAACAATACTTGTGGAGTCAATTCCAAAGGTAATATCACCCACATAAACAATCATGACAATAATACCAATGGTGGGGTGACAAACAAAGACAGATTGAATAGAAGAATAACACTGGAATCCATACCCAAGTACAATAGCACTGAATTGATCCAACCATACACAATGATATTGCTTCAGACCATACAAGGCCTTTTGCTATTGACACACAAGGTGTTCACCATTGGCAACAACATATTCAGAGGACTAATCCATATACACTAATATCAAGTTGATATAAAGGCCAAGAATGACTAACTGAATCATAAAGCAGGATTTGAAGAGAATTGAGACGTGCCACAGGAAAGGTCTCTAGATAATCAACACCATATATGTATATACGTGTGTGTATACCCCTTGGCTACCACGTGTGCCTTAAAATGCTTAACAGAACCATTTGGAAGGCACTTAACAGTGCAGACTCAATGACATCATACCATTTATTTCGTAAGGGGAAGAGCAGTGAACTCCTAAGTCAAATTCTTGTGAAGACTAAAGATCACCCATTTCCTCATCCATACCGTTTCCATTCAGTCAAAGACAAAAGTCTGCTTATAAGATGAGGGAACAGAGATAGAGGATATGGTACAAGCAAATGAATGCAGACAAGGTGAAAGCACAATTATAGGACAGAAAATAAGCAATAGGGTGTTGAGTACAAGAACATTTATCTCGTCATAAATAAATCATCAGTTTCTGAAAGAGGGGATAGAGTAGGAACCTCAGACGGAGAAGATGGCCCTTATAAGAAATGGGTCTATCTTGAGATTGCTAATAAAATCTGACTAATTATTAGATCAAAAGAAAATTCTGACTAGGTGAAGAAAATAAGGGCATTGACTCAGAAAAGGTTAGATCAACACTCACAAAGTATATGCGGGACTAAGGACTATAACAATTATACCCTTCTGAGTATGAGAGTACCCAAAGCACACTTATGAGCCAGAGTACATACTTTATCTTGGCCAAAATCAAGGAAATGAACAAAGGCAATACCTAAACGTACGAAGAATAAGCAGAAAAGGAGGACGATTAGAATATAAAAAATATGGAGACTTAGGACAATGTAAGGCATGCAATTAAAAAGATGGCATGCGGTAAGAACATCAGCCCAAAAGTGTTTCAATATATGCATATTGAAAAACAAGATGCGTTCAACATCCAACAAATGACAATGCTTTTGTTCAACACCATTTTGCTAAAAGGTGTAATCACAACTAGTTTGATGAATAAAACCATGATTAGCACAAAAGGAATTCATTACAAACTAAATATATTCTATTGCATTATCAGAGTGTGGAATCTTAATGACCTTACTAAATGGAACAAATATTTCTTTATGAATTTAGAAAAAATATGAGACAACTCAAACATTCCTTTCATAAAAAGAAATCGTGTCAACAAATATATTAAAATAAAAAATTTATTCAAAGAACAAGTATGAGAAGGTCCCATATAACTGTGCAAATTACATCAAAGGACTCAGATTGGTGACTATGACTATTACTCAAAAAGGTACTACAGTAATACTTTCCTTTCTGACATGCTTCTCATTCTAGACTAGACACATGACTCAATGTAGGAATGGCAAACTTGACTTTGGCCAAGAAAGGGTGTCTTAAACGAAAATATCACTGAAGTAAAGACACAGTAGCACTTAGTGGAGAGGGTGAATGAGAAAGAGCCATTAGGATCTAGATAGTACAGTTCGTCCTCATGCCCTAAACCAATCACCTTCTTCATCTTAATAGACACAAGAAATGGGATAAAACATTATAGAAAATTGTAAGGCTTTCGTCAATTGACCATAAAAAGTATATTAAAAGGATAATCAGGACCATAAAGACAAGATGCTAAAGATAACGAGTTAGTAGGATGAAAAACACCTTCCTAAAGGTTATGCCAAGAATTTTTGTTTTTTGTGTGTGGATAATTTGATAGTTGGGGAGGGGGGATTTGACTTTAGATGTCTCCATTAGAAACACCAGAAGGTGCCAAATGAGTTACAAGGCTCTTGGACAAAAACATTTATTAGCTAATATGAACCCACGTAGATCAGAGTCTAAACCAAATAACAAGAAAGCAATCATAAATTCCTCCCAAAGTTGCATTTATTGCTCCAAATCAGTAGTAAAAGATCAAAACATTCTTAAGATTACTATGATACTTAGACAATAGTTTATCAGATTGCTTAGTGGTAAATTTTTTGTCATGTCTCATAAACTAAAGAAACATTACTATGATGCAAAAATGAAAAGAAAAATCTACAATAGACTCAAATCTTCTTGAAAGAGTCACAAATTTACTGTAGCAGAAATATGAGGTTCTATGCTATACCACAATCATCCCGAAATAACTGAATCCTCACTCATCTAGAACCTGCAAGCTAAATCTTTAGTTAGGCAGGTTATTAATAAAATATTTCAATATTTCCCCCAAAAAAAGGTTTTCATAGCATGTATCCAAGCCAAATAATTTCATTAACCAATATCATCATCCTTGACTTGTGATGTTTTTCCCTAAGCCATTACAACAAATTTTTCTTCATTTGTGTTAAACACAACTAATCCAAGGTAGAACATTAACGAAATTCAGCAAGCTAATAGTCAATCAACTAAACTAGATCAACCCAAAATAAAAGAGGAAAACTACCAAATTCCAGCACACGCATTAACCCAATTCAGGGGGAAAAAAAAGGAAAAAGAAAAAGCTTCACAAATTAACTAACATCCCCATAGAGTAAAATTGCAACAAACCTTCAGAAATTAGACTCTTCAAGGCTGGCCAAACTTCCTGAAGACATACAACGAGCCAACAAAGGAAAAAAAAAAAAAAAAACCTCTAGAATAAGAATAAGTGAAGTGCCAAAACTCCCAAATTCCACAAAATTATCCACCAAACTCCACAAATCAGCAAACAACCATCATTCAAGCCTTCTTAAGTCTTATTCGGCCCCCATGGTAAACACAAGCAACAAAACCAGCAAGCAAGCTCCAAAACCATGTATTAACAAAAATAGTGCTGCAGATAAAATAAAATAAAATAATAATAAAAAAAAGGATAATAAAAAACTCACATAAGATGATTTCAAAAAAATTTGGAAAAATAAATCATAATTACCAACGGAGGCTGGTAACTGAGATCATGTGGCTGCTATAATCTGGTAACCATGCTGGTATTGATGTTAGCATACGAATGCTGACATTAGCACACCCCAATCCTATGTAGATGACCTCTAGATTGTCCTAATGGATTTTAGGGTTGGATTGGTACCCTCTAATACCAAGTTGAGTTGAGATGTTAGTGTTTAAAGAGAGAAAACGAGGAAAGAAGAATTGAGAGAGAGAGAGAGAGATTTGAAAAAAATTCTAGGATTGCGTCAATCTGTCTCTCACCTTAGCAAATATTTATATTAGGATTTATGACATGATTACAAGAATACCCGTTTCTTAATGTAAAATAACACACACACACACACACACATACACATACTCCATATAACAAGAATAAACTCCAGCAAAAATCAACAGACAAAGTGTTGTAGTTCTCATATCAATCTGGGGACTCACAAAGACCAATAAAACAGAAACTAGACCAAACATTTACATGTTATCCCCTTTCACTAGAACATAAGCCTATATATCCCAGTTCACATATTGACAAGGAACTCCTTCAGAAAGGTACCCCAAGTCCCCTCAGATTATTTCTTTTTCAAATTTAGGTAAAGTCAGCATTCACAATATGGATTTGAAATCTTCCTATATCAGGTACAAGTCCACCATGCCATGAAACCTGCAACCCAAGTGAGACCTAGTGACCTACATAGGGTTTAATTCAGATAATTACGAGTAGTTGACAAATCTTTCTTAGTCTTTTCAAAGTTCCATCTTTGCATTAAAGCTCAATATGGTGTGTTTTTCACCATGATGTTTACATTTTCTTTCAAATGAGTACTTTCCATTCATTACATTTTTTACAGTGTGCAGCATGATTTCAGATTACATTATATTTTTGCTTCAAATTGCAAACAACTGGTTTGGACTAAGCATTCAAGTACAAAAAGAACAAATACTCACGTATTTCCGACCTTGGAACCAACAAAGCCTCCAACTCCTTCACATTCTCTTATGAAGTCATGTATCTCTCTATTCAATACACATCTTAAAAAAACACACCCAGGAAATAGGGGCTTTGGTTTAACCGAGCAAGTACCATTCTTCAACTTCCTCTTCACATTGACAGCTGCAGTATAGACCTGAAAGCAAACACTACAGGGTTGAAAATCTATGTATATTTTGATTTCTCAACCACCCATTGTTTACTATCTTAAACTTTCAGCTTTCAAAGACTAATTTAAAACAAATTGAGTGTGAATAATTTTGGCAAGGAACAGTGCAAACAGCCAAACTTGAAATATATATATACATACACACATACACTGTCCCAATGTTAGTGAAGAAATTTAGTCAAAATTTCATCGATCTTCGATGGTTATTAGATTTGAACTTAGGCTTCAAATTTGAATTTATTATGTTTTTACAGATATGCCCATAAATCACTGTTAAATACTACATGCATCATAATTATGTAATTTCCGCTGAAGTTTCATCCTATGTAGGTGTCTACACCCCCTTAAGGCACTGTCATGTGTTAGAATGCAAACCATTAATAATATCGCACAAGCAAGTTCTTATCAGAATATTTCTTGATTTCCTTTCCCGCTATATTTACAAGTTTACAAAACAAGCCTTCCCAGGAAGCACATTAATTGAGCAGCATACATAGCAATATAGCATCATAACAAGGAACACTATACACTATACTGAATTATCGTTCAAATTCCGGTTCAATTTTTATGTGAACGGTGATAAAGTACCAATTGTCCCAAAAACTTAAAACTATTAAGAAATAAGTGAAAATTACACTTTACCACCCTAAACTATACCTCATATTATACTTTGCACCCTAAACTATGACACTGTTACACTTTGCACCTGGACGTCAAGTTTGTCGTTAACTTAGATAGAAAAGTATGACATTACGTGAAAAAACCAAATTATCCATTTTTTCAATCCTTTAAAAACAAAGGAGAAATTATACTTTTACCACCCTTAATTATGTTTTCAATTACATTTTCACCCTAAACTTTGGATTTCTATCCAAGTTAATAGCAAACTTTATGTCGAGGTGTAAAGGGTAACAAGGATCATAATTTAAGGTGCAGAGTGTGCATTCAAAATATTTAGGGTGCAAATTGTGCATTCAAAAAGTTTAGAGTGCAAAATATAATCTGAAGTATACTTTAAGATGATAAAGTATAATTTTTCCAAAAAATTGTGAATTTAATCATTTCATCTAACATTCCCCTTCATTTTCGCGTGCCTAAACTACCCTTATTAAATGATGAGGCCCAACACGTGATTTTTTTTTTAAATGTTTTTTTTTTATTAAAATGAGAGATAAGATGGAGACAGGGTTGAACCTAGAATCTCCTACTCTAAAACCATAATAAATTACAGAAGCTTAGGTTATTATGAAACAGTGAATTTAACCATTTAATCTAACAAACAGAACACCACATTATCTATTGCCAAATTAGGCCATTGAATATTTGATATTTCAGAAATGCATCCTATACATTCTAGTTAGTAATTAGCTCATAGATAAAAAGCATGAAAAAAAAAAAAAGTAGTTTCATTCCAATGCAAACAGTCCCATCAGCTGGTTTCAAATGCATTTCCAGGAACCCAGTAAACTGAAAGTGGGAATTCAATTTCAAAGCGTAGTAGAACGTTAAACACACCTGAAAGTCAATTTCGGGGAAGTTTCTAGCGAGTAAGCGAGCGAGGAGTTCGGCGGTGTCCACGGTTCTGACACGGCCTACACGAACGACCCACCATTGGGGACCCAACTTGGCAAGGGTATCGAGGTTGAGCTCCTCAGTCCAAGTGGCGAACCTCTTCTTGGGCTTCTTGATGAGTCTCTCCTCCACTTGTTCTCTCCAGTTGATGCTGTTGCTGGCTCTTCTCTCGTTCCTAAGCTGCCTTTTTTCCCTGGCGCTGAGTTCCTGTTCCTGCTGCTGCTGCTGGGCGTTGTTGGCGGAGATTATGAGTCTGGTTCTGGGGATAGAAGACAAAGGAATGGAAGAGGAGAGTAGGCAATGACTCCGCCATTGTAGAAGTCCTTGATTCATCTTCAACACACTACAGTCGTGGATAGTTCTGTTCTGATTCCGCAACAGTTTTCGAAGTTTTGGTTGAGATATTGGGATATGGACCAGACTAAAAGATTACCAATGGGCCTATGATAGTGGACTCTTTGTTAACGTTGGGCCTATTTGCTTAATCTCTCAACTATTTTATTCACCTTTTTCTTAAGCTTATAAGTTTATGATTGACAAAAATTAAAAAGTTAACTTATTTTATTATTTAATTTATTTTTGCTAGTATTTATAAGTCTTATTGTACTATTTCAACTAACTTTTATCTTTATGTACAGTACTTTCAGTAAAAAGTTTTCAATTTTAACAAAATAAACGAATCTCAAACAAACCATTAATATATATTTTTCACTATTAAGAAGAACACCCTTGCCAAATAACAAAGGATATCTAACAATATTGTTAGTTGCCCGGTTTTAAAAGAATCTGTGAAACTAGTATCTCGAGTTTTAAAAACTCGAGATCCAATTAAAACTCGAGCTTTTAAAACTCGTTTTTTCAGATTTGTCAGTCCACTTACGTGGACAAATTTAGCCACGTAGAAATCGAGTTTATAAGACTTGAAATATGCACAATATACACTACAATTTCAAACGCCTACTCATACACTCTCTCTCAATTCAAACACTCTCTCTTAGTCTCTCAAACACTCTCTCAAAGTTCAAACACCGAAATCAGTCATCCTCAACCCCTCGACGTGCAACAAAAATCACCCTCACCCTCAAACGCTCTCCTCTTTCCTCACAATCGGCTTTAGACGATCCCCTCACCCATACCTTGAAAATCCCTTTTGTCCCTACCAACGGAAGTTCAGATTTTTTTCAAGTTTGAAGGTATGTTTTTCTTATAAAAATTTGAGCTTTTTAAATAATTATTCCATCTGGGTTTAGCCCAAGTGTTTGTGTTTGATAATTTCCCAAGGCTTATGCTCTATTTAGGCCGAAAGGTTGCTTTGTTTTGCTTTGTTTTTCCCAGTGGAATTCGAGTTTTTTTTTTTGTTTTTTTTTGTTTTGCTCTGTTCATTCCTCAAACTAAAAACTGGGAAATTTTGCAGGCAAACTAGAAACTAAAATGTATGCATGCACCTACTACGAATGTAATCCATAAACACTCATTGAGAGGCAGAAAAGCTGAGAATGTAAATGCACTTAAATTACATCAAAAGGCGAATTTAATAGGCACCAAAGTATAGAAACCGTTACGCTCTCTGCATAAACATGGTTGTACAATGCAAATGCACTTAATT
The DNA here is from genome assembly GCA_030820535.1 of Quercus parvula. Lineage (NCBI taxonomy): Eukaryota > Viridiplantae > Streptophyta > Magnoliopsida > Fagales > Fagaceae > Quercus > Quercus parvula. The sequence goes on along the minus strand of JAUAME010000011.1, from coordinate 19,863,758 downwards.
GCAGCAAAAGGCATTCTCAATATATCAACATTCTACACATGTCCAATCACGCTTAATTTGTAGTTCTAACCATACTACTCAAATAACACTCTTTATAAAGGTACATTGGATAGAGAATTACAAGTACATTCAACAAAAACCAAAAAGTTCACATAGAGCCAATACAACGTAGTCACTTTTCCTAAGATCGGCGGTCCGCACGACAAAAACATCGTTTATGGAAGCATGCCTGAAAAACGTAAAGTAATCACGTTAGGAGACAAGATACTAAACATTAGGTAAACATCAAATGAACAACAATTAAGCATGCAATGCATAACTTTTTGCCATCTACCTACCTAGTGTGGAACAGGACTGCTTGTGGAAGCACCACGGGACTGCGGACATTTTCTGCGGTTATGCCCGGAAGCATGACACAATCCACATGTCTTCTTGGGTTGACTCTCTATCAAATCTGCATCCTCCCTCCGCCATCCTGGTTCTTAATCCTTATTCCTCACTCCATCAATCTCATTCCTTATTCTTGACTTCACTGGTCAACCTTTGACCCGCAACAATGCTGGATTAGGCAACCACTTTGGCCCCATGGGATCCCTCCACAATGATTATGACTTAGGAACCACAAATGCATGCTTATAAGTGTTAAGGGCATTGTTCAAACCATAACATAGGTGAATATATGTGGTCGAATCAATATGTAAATAGTCACATACTCTAATTGCATGTGAACACGGGATCCCTATGTTTTGCCATTTCCCACAACTGCATGTTCTTTCCTGTAACTGAACTTCATAACTGTGGTTTCCCCCTCCAGCGCTACACGTGTTGAGTTAGGTAACTACTTGAAATATCAGCTCTTCATTGCTAAATGGCTTCTGATAGTGTTTCTCAGATTTACACTTATTTCCATCCCACGTGGATAAGGCATATTGACTCCATTTCTTACCCTCTGACAACTCATAATGGTATTCTTTGTGCCGGTCGTAGAAATATTGAACAAGTTTGTTCTAAGTGAACTCAACCAACGCGGCAATAGGAAGGCCTCGTGCACCTTTCAATACACCATTGAAGCACTCTGATATATTGGTTGTCATTGCCCCAAAACGCCTCCCACCATCATGTGACTGGGTCCACATATCCATAAACTCCCTCATTAGGTATGTGTAAGGAAGATAATCTTGATTCTTTTCCTTGCCATCCTTCCCCATCACCTTCTTCTTATTCCTAATGGCCTCAATTTCCACCTGTTTAATGGACTCTATTATGGTATCGAATTTAACTATCTGACTAGCATATCCCGCTTTCAACGCCGCTAACTTTAGAGTTGAGTTTTGAAAATGGGTGTTGAAGTTGCTAACAACATGTCGAAGGCAATATCTATGAAATACCCGTGTCTGCCCATCATCCTTTCTAGGCCAGTTTGCAATGCCGTTTTTTATACCGAGATGTCAGTCAGAAATTATGCAAATGCCTTTCTCAGGTATCACGTGGTCAATCGTTTCTCTGAGGCACTGTAAAAACCACCTCAAACTGGACCCTGACTCACAATCCACAACAGCAAAGGCGAGAGGGAATACCTTGTTGTTAGCGTCAGTTGCCATTGCGACCAACAACTTTCCTTGATATTTCCCATACAAATGGATCCCATCAATACTGATAACCAGCTTGCAGTATTTGAATCCTAATATGCATGGACCGAAAGACCAAAACACATAATGCAACAATACGGTGTCATCTTCATCGGTGGGTGTGATACGATACAACACTTGGGTAGTCGGGTCTTGATCAATATATGCCATTAGCAACTTTTGCAACCTTTGGTAAGACTCTTCCCAATTTCCAAACATCTTCGCAATCACCTTTTGTTTCGCATCCCATACTTTGTAGTAAGAAGGCTTATGGCCATTATATTTTGTCTCTATCATAGATCTGAGATGCTTAACTAGGGTAGTGTGATCCTTACATAACTTTTGATGGATGTCTGATGCAATAAAATTACAACTCATCATTCTACCATCATTTCGCACCCCAATCAGTATCCATGTGTGAGGACCCACATACACGGTGACCATCCATAGTTCGTGGAGATTGGGCTTCAAAACTGCGCAGACATACCACTTGCATGACTCATGCACGCATTTCGCACAAAGTTTTTTCGTCATCGACCTAGTGATCGTAAAATGTTTGTTTTCCTTGAGGACACAAATTGTTAATACGTGCTTCACCTCCTCTTTATTGGCAAAAGTAAACCCTTTGCACAAATTCATCCCCTCTCTCCAAGTAGACACAAATGGCAGAAAAATATGTGAAAGATCAACTATATTTTCCCAAATATTTGTAGAGAATGACAATGCAGGAAGTGCGTAGGCAGGGATTGTGTTCATAATGTTTTGGACACTAATAACATTACACGCATAAGGTTCACTACCGTCCAATGTCTCATCGTCATCAATGTCCCTCTTAAAGTCCCTAAAGTCCCCTCCGCCAATCATGTCTTCATACTCATCTCTATTGGCAAAATCTTCACTGTTAATAGCAATATTCTCATCATCATCGTCATCATCATTGTTAATGGTAGTAGCCTCATCAACATAGTCGTCATCATCATCGTCATCATCATTGTTAATGGTAGTAGTCTCATCAACATAGTCGTCGTCGTCATCGTCATCATCATCATCATCATCATCATCACCATCGGCATGAACATCACCATCCTCTACATGTGTAGAATACTCATATTGAGCATTCGGAATCGTAACCTGTAAGCTTGTGGTTGTTTGTTGGATATCCTCTTGCCAGACTGCACACGGCTCCAACTGTACGTACAACTCAATGTTAGTTATTTCAGCTATTCTCTCAAACTTGTCAAACATGATCTTTACATGTTTGTCTGTTTCTATCACCATATACTTGTAATTAATCTAGTGCTTCAAGATTTCATTTGGCATACGATAAGTAATTTGTATGTTGTGCATAGCAGGATTCTCACACAACTCTTCCATGACAATCTTCTTTAATTCGTCAAAGGTCTTCAACCTACGATCAATTTGGGTATAATAGGTCTTTATACCTGGCTCTTCAAATGGCAATCCATTGTTCGCATTGGCATTCTTAAGCGGACCACCGTGGTATAGGATTATATCAATTTCAGGCATTGTGAAGCTGTTCAAGTCAAGTTACTATGTTAGTTAGTTAAATCACATAGTCGTAAAGTGGGGGAAAAAAAGTAATGCGATCTTAAGGCTAAACATATTCAAGCCAGAAATTACATAGGTAATTACTAGTTTTATAGCCATTATGTAACTTGTGGTACCCATGGTTCTAAGTTTGGCTTCAAAAGCAAATTTGAAACATATCTAGTGGAGCAACCCCGAAAAATAAAAGGTAAGGAAAATATATATATTTAAAGAATACATAGAACGAGAGGAGACTTTACAAAGATGATGTAGCATTAACAAAACATATTAAATTAACAAGACCAGAGTATTCCATATCCTTAAGGCTTAAATGTCATTACTAGATACCAAATTGTTTCCAAAATGACCAATTCTTATACTTTTTTTTATTTTATAATAATGATTAATTCCTTATACAGTCATGTATTGTAGGTCATTGCATTTTAAGAATTACTTTCAGGAGTATGATTATGATACCCATTCATTACATTCAATCACTACCCATTTCATACCCAAAATAATGATGAATAAAGTCAAAAAAACTTGTAAGATCATGATAAAAATAAAAGCCTAGAAATGATGAATACAATTTTCATAACAAAATGGGCAAATAAATACTCAAAAAATTAACACTAACAAAACAAATTTCTATAACTCACGATATTGGTAAATTAACTAAGTTATGTCAACTATGTACAAAATAAATAGTCAAACTCTTTAACCCACACCCATAAACAACTAATACCTAACTACAAATTATGCAAACCCTTACCTGAGATATCAATTTGTTGAAAGGGAAGAGCAGTGAGAGAGGTAGTGTGATGAGTGAGAGTGAGAGGCAATGTGGTGTGAGAGTTATTGGTGAGTGAGAGCTAGTGAGGGTAAGAGTTAGTGAGGCTGAGAGACTTAGTGAGGATGCTCTGTTTTTGGGTGAGAATGCTGTGTAGAGTGTTAGCACTTGTGTTATACGGGCTGAGTGTTAAGAGTGTTATGTTTTTATAATTTTTCCCAGTGGAACTCGAGTTCCTTGAAATTTTAACCAAATTTTAACCAAAGTGCACGTGATAAGTCCTCTATTTTTATTTTGTGGATCTCGAGTCTTTAGACTCGAGTTCCTTGAATTATATAACCAAATTTATTTTGTTCATCTCGTGTCTTTAAGCCTCTATTTTTATTTTGTGGATCTCAAGTCTTTAAGACTCGAGTTCCTTGAATTATATAACCAAATTTATTTTGTTCATCTCGTGTCTTTAAGCCTCTATTTTTATTTTATGGATCTCGAGTCTTAAAGACTCGAGATCCAGGTGGCAATTTTGTCCACCTCAGCCAGTAGAAAAAATGGAAAGCAAGTCTTTTATGCTCGAGTTTTAAAGTTGATCTCGATTTTCTAAAACTTGAGATGCTATTTTCCATTATTCTTTCAAACGTTGCCTAACTTACTACATAAAAAAGCTTGACATTGTTACTCTGCCCATTCCCCCTTATTAAGAACCCTAAAAGTGTAATAATAAAAGATATAAATATTTTTTTCCCCATTCTTACGTTTTTGTTGATAATCCCCCTTCTTACTTTGTATGAGGTTTAGATTTGACATGTATTATAATGAGTTTTACTAATGAATCATTTTAAAAAACTTTTTATGAGGAAATAAAAAAGTGATTAACCTTTTTGATAGTTTTTTCAATCTCCTATAAAAAGTTTCATAAAATAGTTTATTAATGTATGTGCATACATTAAGAGCATTCACATTAAGTCTTGCAAATGCCATATGTTGGTAATATTTAGCATTAGAGCCCCAAAATCCCCCGTTATCCGATCTTGCAAAGTCTTGCAATTACAAAAAATTTTGCAATTGTGCTACAGTGCCATCCTAAATGTATGATGGCACTGTAGCACTATTGTATCTTATTTTTTAATCACTTTTCTTCTCTCTCTCTCTCTCTCTCTCTCTCTCTCTCTCTCCTCTGTCTTCTCTTTCCCTGATGGTCTCCTTTTCTTTCTTAACTCTCTCTTTCCTCATCTTTGTTTTCTCATCTCCCCCTCTCTCACTCTCTAATTTGCTCTCGTCTCCCTCATTCTTCTGGCGCCGTTGTTGGCCAAAGCATGCTCCAATGAAGGTGTGAGCTTGACTTTCGAGACGAGCAGCCACTAGATCTCCTTCAGTCCTTCAATCCCTCTCTCACGGTGGTGGTGATTTTTTTTGGGTATTTTTTGTGGTGAGATCGACATGGTCAAGGGTTGTTGTGGTTCTGGTTGTGAGATTGACGTGGGTATGGTGGTTTGTGGCGGCATGTTTGTGGGTTTGCTAATCGGATTTAGTCGTGGGTGGTGATGGATTTGGTCGTGGGTGGGGTGGGTTTCTCTGTATTTGCTATTCGTGGTGGTTGAGGGTTTCCATGGTGGTGGGGATGGGTGATTGATGGTGGTAATGGGTGATGTGGGTTTGTGGTGTCGTGGTGGTGGCAATGGCAGTGGTGGGCATAAGGCAGTGGGCATGGTGGTGCCGAGTTTGTTTGGTTATTTTTTAATGGGTTTGTGGCTGGGTTTGTGGTTGGGTTTTGGTTGGTTTGTGGTTGGATATTTGTTGGGTTTGTGGTGGGTTTGGTGTCATGGTGGTTGCTGTGTGGTGGTGACTAGGTTTTTTGATAGTTTTTTTAATGGGTTGTTGTTGGATTTGTGGTTGGTTTTCAGGTTGGTATTTGCTGGGATTGTGGTGGGTTTAGGGTCATTGTGGTTGCTGTATAGAGGTGGTATGGTTGAGAGGGTGGTTTCTATGTGGAGGTGTGGTTGAGAGAGTGACAGAGAGACGGAAATTAGAAATGAGTGATAGATAATTTTTTTTAATATTGTATAATTTATATTATTTTGATGTGCTTAATGGTAAAATAAAAGTTGAGATGTTTGGTGTATTATAAAATGGTATGGTACAAATGATAAAGTAGCTTTTGAAATGGTAAAATGGATTTTTTTTGTAGAAACCAGATGTGAATGCTCTAACTGGACCCTATTATGAATTAGTTTCAATTAGGATCATTCCACAAATATTTTTAGCATGCAAGGACGACATTCAAAAAAATAAAAAGTTATATAGTACTAACAATTCATGATGATAAAGTCATTTTGTTTCGCTCCACCTGAATTTGTATGGATTTTCACTGTTTGAAATGATATATGGGTTCTCTCTATTTGAATAGAAATGATATAGTAATGAAGAGAAATCTCTATCTCCCATCCTAATATAATTACAAAAATGTCTTCTTCTTTTTTTTAACAATTACAAACTTACATTTAGTGTTCAAATTTTGTTTCATATATCAGGTATTATTGTTTGGTAGATATTTGGTTCGTGTTATTTAATATATATATATATAATTTATTTATTGTGTTGTTAATTTGTTGACTATATGTTTTTTTTTAATAAAAAGGGACAGTATTTTATATATATATATATATATATATATATATATATATATATATATATATATATATATATATATATATATAAAAGGGTTTATACAACAAGAAGCTCAAAAATCTCTAAAGGACACAGTCTACTAGTCTCGAGGTGCTTCATATCCCAAACAAAAGCTGCATGTATAAAAGATGGACAAGTATCATAAACTTCCAAAATTCTCTGTTGTTGGCTTCCCCTTTTAGCTAGTGCATTCGCACATCCGTTAGCTTCATAGTATATGTGAAGTAGATGGACGGTCCATGCTCACGCCGTAAGGTTCTTGTAATCAAAGATTAACAGGACAACATCCGGTGATAAATCACCATCAATTAAGTAAGAAGTAACTGTAGTAGAACTATATGATTTATTGTTTGTTTTAATTTAGGTATGGGGGAGAACAAAGCTCCTGGGGTAATGAAGGGTAGGGTGAGGTGTGGTTTCGGCAAGTTGCCTCAGTATATGCAATGGGGCAAGCACATGGAAAGTTAACTCATCCATGAGATTGTGGTGGAACACCCATAATTTGGTTGGCCCCTCATCCCACCCAAATGATATTCCTAATGTACCATGATTAGGTGCTCCTCAATTGACTCTATTATGGCAACTATATCCACAATCCTTGGGTCTATTCCTCCCCATCATCGATACTATTATAATGGGTAAATTGTAAAGTACACCATGACGTTTAGGGTTACTTGGATTTTACACCCTAAAGTTTTATTCCATTAGCAAAATTCAATCCTTCGTTAGTGACTCACTTATATGGCTGTTAAATGACATGCTGGCAACTAATGCGTAAATATTTTTTGCCAAATCACATTCCCAAAACGTGGTGGCTCCACAGAATTTTGAATTCTACAATGCCTGGGTTACTGATCTACGCCGTTTTGGCTAAAATCAAAACACAAAACAAGTGCTGCAATGTCATTTCACCATAAATCAAAAACCCATTCCCAAACTTGTTGATGCTCCCCAATCCCCACTCACCTAGCCCTCTTTGGTTAATCCTCTTCAGCCAGCTTCTTCTCTTGTCAGAATATAAACTAATTAATATAATTAGAACCATATAACAACACTACAGAGAGAGGCAAACAAATTTAGCAAAATGAGAACTACCATATGACCAAAAATTTATGCAAAAAGGCCATTAGTTTCACAAGTTACAGAGGGTATTTTAGCCCTTAAGGTTGCCATTTGTACCCAAATAATCAAAACAAAAAAACATTACGAAAACAAGTACCTCCATGGGATTTCATCATCTTTAGCACAACAAGCTTTCTTTTAGAATCTAAGGTCCGTTTTGTGTACTTTGTAGAATTAAAAATTTGAATTACTAATAGTTACTGCAGATGCTCCTCACAAAGCCTCTCCATCTTGTTTGTTCCAACTCGCCAGCGACGGTGAGAGATTTGCTTCAGATCAAAGGTGATGATTTGGGAATTTAGTTTTGGTGAAATGGGGTCATTTCTAGCTGATATTGTGTTTTGTTTTCATCCAAAATGGTGCTGTTTTGGAAGTTGCTTGTAGTGCCGTTTTGTTTTCTTTGAAACGACTTTGTTTTGGGGTGTGATTTGGCAAACAAAATCTATACATCAGCTGTCAGCGTGTCATTTAATAGCCATATAAGCAAGTCGCTAACGGAGAGTTGAGTTTTGCTAACAGAATGAAACTTTAGGGTGTAAATCCAATTTCTCAAACTTTAGGATGTAAAATCCAAGTAATCCCAAACGTCAAAGGTGTACTTTGCAATTTACCCCTATTATAATTAATTTTGGACCTTTTGGTGTATTAGGTGTTGCATACCATGTGTCTTTTTGAGAAATAAGAGCACCTTCACTTTATCTATGCCCTAAATTAATTTTGATTTTGTGCAGTGAGAATCCATAAATTAATGGGTCAATGGACTCGTTATCCTTTTGTAAATCAGGTTTTTCTAAATTTTCATTTTTAAAGTAAAAGAAATGGCAACTTTGATATAAATCTTTTAGCTTATGAAGATATATCTACAGTTTAATCTTAATCATGAGATTCAGTATCATGAGATACTAGAAAATCTCATTCCCCTTAGGTTGTGGTTCTCTTAGGTGGCAAAACTCGACTAGTGGGTTATGGATTTTTAAGTGGATCTGGTGGTTTGGATGACAATGGTTATAACTTGTTTAATTTTGATTAGAGATTGTTTTATTTAAATTTTTCGTTTAAAAGTAAAAAATATAACAAAATAGAGGTGGAAACATGAGCAATTAGGTAGTGTATACTAACCTTTCAATGAATAATATGCAGCAAGTAATTCCTTCTCCAAAAAAAAAAAAAAGGAAAAAAAAAGTAGTATATATTATATTATTGCCACATCAATTCATATGACTATTTTAGATGTTTACTAAAATAAGGAGTGCATTATTCTATTAAGAAACTCATTAGTAGGGATTGGCTTTTTAGATATATATTTTTTCTAATAATTTGAAGATTCGACTTTGGATCTCATAACTTTTACATCCTCATCGAATGGTTTCAAAGCCCACCCTTCATGATAGTATTAGTTTTTTTCTTAGTCCCAATCTAATTGGACTAAGCTTTATGATGAACCAAAGAATGAATGTTTACAATGTTTTGTTGCATGTCATAAGGCAAGTGTAACCATGGTTTTCAGACCTAGATTGTTTAAAGAACTAGGAAATAAAAAGGGGGTAAAGGTTCAAGGTTCTTAAGGTTAAACCATGATGATATTATAATTAATTTAGTAATTAAGTAACACACACAAAATATTATGAATATTAGCTATAATATAAAATAATAGTAGTAATGAAAATTTATTTAATTTAGTAGTATGGTATTCTATTAAGTTTACTTTAAATATTTTTTTGCCCAACTCAAAGCATCTTCATGCAACCACACCCTAGTGGTTAGAGTTTAACTTGAAAATTGGCCCACTTGAGCTCAGGTTCTAAATCTAATATGTGCTACTAGTTATATCCGAATTATGGTTTACGGGATTTCTTCGAAATAAAATTCTATTGGATTAATAAACTGAAAATTTTAGTACTTTTCTTGATTAGCCCGGTCGGTCTAGGTTTCAAAACTACGAGTGTAACACAATTTTCATTTTAATCCCAATTAAGTTATAAGTTGCTAGGCCAACCCAAATATATGGATGCTTGGGAAGTACTACTAGCATGAATTCCTTAGGAATAGTGGCAGCTTCAAAAAAATTTCTCAGGGTGTTCCTTAAGAAGCATAAATTACACAATCTAATAAAAAGAGAAATTCATATATTGACAACAATAACAATAAAAAAACACGCAAATACATAAAATTTACAATTTCCTTCTATGGGTTTTCATATTTTGAAATCGTTGCATGATAATCTCATTATCAATGCTACAAGTTCCATCTCTTTCAATGTACACAACCAAGCAATCATTTATCCATTGATCTCCCATTCAATTGTGCAATTCATTCTTTATATATTTCATTGCTGACAATTTCTTTCTACTGTTGGAGTAGCAACAGGAAGGGTCAAAACAAACTTCACGAGCAAATAGACTAATGGATAAGTGTCATGTTTCCTTGTCTTCACTAACTTTTCAGCAAGTTCATCAACTCTTTGAAGTTCTAAAAACCAGTCATTGCTGCGTATATCAAAAATGTAATTTTGAAGTTGAGAACCAAGTGCCAAGATATTTGTCTTAGAAAAATAAGATGGATAGAACTTTGCTAAACGTATCAATTTTTCCTTATCAAAAGCTACAAATAAATTACTTGGATTCAAGCAAGCCATACAAAGTAGCAAATCGATATTCACCTCTGAAAAGCGGTTGTTAAGCTCTTGAAGTTGCAAATCTATGATTGTGTAGAATAGCTCAACACGATAATGATGTAATTTTGTATTTTGTTGGGTGTTGCGTCGCAGCCTCCTACTAACTACAAATATTTCATCCATAGTCAAGATAAGAATATCATGTGTGGCACAAAATGAAGACACTTCAGTCAATAAAGATTTTCATTCATCATCTCTCATCACTTACAATCGTTGCTTAAACACTTTAACAAGATCCATAGCATTTACTATATCTTGATTTTTATTTTTTTGCAATGCTATTGAAAACTTATTTATGATCCCTAAAATGTTTTTCATTAAGTGTAGAGCAAATACAAATTCAAAAGATAGAATTAACCTCATAATAGATTGAGCTTGAACTTTTTGGTTGGAGAGGCCATCTTCTTCAATAATCTCAAGTACATCAACAATAGCAGAGAGCATCAAAATCAAGTTGAGAATAGTCCCATAATATGATCCCCAACGCGTATCACCAAGACGTTAAAGATTTGTTTCTTGATTCAAACCTTGCCTATTTCTATGTACATCATTCTCTAATTCTTCTTTAATTTTGGCAAATTGTGCATTTCAAAAAGCATCTCGTTTCTTACAAGAGCCTCCAACAACAGTTACTAAATTACTAACCACATAAAAAAATTCAGCAATGTTAATGTGATTTTTAGCAACGGCAATAATAGTCAATTGAAGTTGATGAGCAAAACAATTGACATAAAATGTTGACCTATTCTCTTCCAAAATTTAAGTTTTAAGACCACTGATATCACCTTGCATATTACTAGCCTCGTCATAACCTTGCCCACATAGTTTCGATAAACTCAAATTATTTTCACAAAGTAAAGATTCAACATCATATTTGAATGACAAAGTGGTGGTACTTGCTACATGTACAATACCAAGGAACCACTCTATAATAATTCCTTTTTTGTTCACATAATGAAAAACGAAAGCCATTTGCTCTTTCACTGAGATATCACGCGACTCATTAACTAATATATATTGAAAATAATCCATTGTCAAGATCCTTAATCATGGCTTTGGATGTTTTACATGCAACTGCATTCACAATATCTTTTTGAATTTCATGGTGGGTAAGCTTGCAATTTTCAAAGCTTTTTGCAACATGTCATTGATAGATTCATTGTAGAAGCTCAAGGAAATTTCCTTTATCACTTAAACCTTGAGATTAATCATGACCATGAAAAGCTAACCCTCGGCATAAAAGGAATCTTATGCAATCAACTATTGCATTTAATTGAACCCGATATTCAATTTTATCTTGATTTGATTGCTTAACCAAAACACTGTGAATGTGTTGCTTTTCCTTCATTAGATCTTCACTATTCTTGACAGCTTGGTTATGAGCACTATTAACTCCTCCAACATGGGATGATAACTTCTCTATCTGATTCCAAAGTTTGAATCCCTTCGTTACAAAAGTCTTTCCTCCTCCTTGCTTACTGTGTGAAACTGCGCCCCCGGCCCATTTTTTATGGTGTCGAGCAAAACCCACGTGATTGGGTGGAGTCGTGTTATTGCTTCTCAAAATGAAGGCTCAACTGATTATATTTTCCTTTTTAGATTAAGGGTTTTACAATGGAATTGTTACTTATGAATTGCTACTTATTTAATTATTGGAAAATAAAAATAAAAAAACCATAATTGAAAAATTCATCATTTTATTAATTTGAAATTGAATTTACATTGATCATAGGAAATTACATGGCTTTAATCATAGATACAATCTAAGATAAAGTACATGACTTTGTTTCTTAGTTACAATCCAGAAATTGAAAATTACAAGGAAAAACATTAGTTTATCAACCTTTGATCTAAACTCGAAGGTTATGTTACAAGGTGAGAAGGTGTTAGGCACCCACCTTACCTTTTGAAACAGGTCTTCTAGACTATGGTAGCCAACATTCATATCATATCATCAAATATGTCAATCAATTTGCATGTTGAATTTAATGTGTGTGCATGTGATAAATCCTAATTCAATTTATTAAGTATCGCATTTGGATTGAAAAATAAATTCTAGTGAATGTGTGTAATGGTGATATCCTAGATTTAAGGATTTGAAAGAATTATGAAATAAACATCTTTTTCATATTTTTGATATGGATTTAAGATCAAAACTAGTGTCATGCATAAACATGTGATGAACAATCGAGAACGTGTGAAGAACACATAAGAACATTCAAACATATTCAAGGGAATTTAAATATTTACTATTATGTTTTAATCTTAAATTCTCACTATGACAACACAAAAAACGAGTTAGGGAAAGAGATTATACTTTTATGCAAGATCCATATAGTAAAGGAGGAGACTCTTGGTGGAGGTCCTAAGGATGGAGGAAAAGAAGAGGTAGAAGAGGGAGAGTGAGTCTTACTCAATACCTTGAGTCTCAGGAAGGCCAAGATATGATAAGACTACTATACTTCACTAAAACTCAAGAGAGGAGAAGAGAGGGTTTTTTTTTTTTTTTTTTTTTTTTGTGTTTTGGAATGGAGGAGAGAGGGGTTTGTATAGTAGTGGTGGAGAGAATATAAATGGAAGATCATTTAATGAGGGTTGACAAAGAATCATGAATCGAGACCTTATTTTAGCATTTGGGGAAATTAGGTGCATTAAATGTAGAGATTGGTGGAAGTGAGGAGTAAGCAAAATTCAGTTTTCCTGCAGCTACTCTAACAACATGTAAAGTCAACTTCAAAAAATCACATCTTACTCAATTTTGATTGGAATTGTCTCGTTCTTATACTTAAATTGAAGCCCCAGATATCTAGTTTCTGGGAAAATTAACCTCATTTATAAATTCAAAATATTATAAGAGATATCAAGGAAATGATGAGCATAGATCATTTGTTAGAAAATAATTTCAGTACAAATAACATTAATAGGTCCCAAATTCGTTCCCAATTAACATTAATAGGCTTCAATCACTCCCATTTAAGACTTAATTAGTTCCAAATTTACCCTCATTATAATTGCATAAATTACTCATTGAATAATTAATGTTTAACTATCTAATTAATTAGGTGTGTGCAAACTTACCATAAAATGTAGTCCTAACCAATCAAATTATGACACACCATTAATCTCAAATTGAATATAATTATAACCAATTGGAATAAATTGTTCATAATCACATATAGTCAAACTCAATTTGTGATGTTGTATTACAACCATTAAAACTTGATTTTATGATAACTTTCAATCTGATGGTCTGATTATGGCTTATGACTAGTCAATTTGATCGTTACAACATCAAGATCATTTTAGTGAAATGAGATTAAGGATCTAATTACCATAATCAAGATACATATTTATAAGGCGAAATTACCCTTTTACCCTCAATATGAGGTTAAATGGGGGTTGTAAAATGGAGTATCAACACTTACCAACATCTTGCCCAAATAGGTAGCAATATAAACAAAATACTGCATCCTTATCTATACTATATTCCAACAAGTTTCTATTTACATACCAATCAAATCTAAATCGACGAGGCTTTCTAGAAAAATCCGTTGGAGGGTATTTATGGAGAACAAGTCTTATCTCATCATGATTATCAGAATGATAAGACGATATCTTTTCTTGTAGCCTAGGATTTGAATGAAGATTTTCTAAGTTAAAGTCAACACGAATTCACTTAGAAGATGAAGATGAATTTTGCATAGGAGATGAATCTTGGATACGTAGTTTTCTTATCATTTGTCCATAATTCTAGTAAAAGAATGAACAATAAACTATAAGTTCATTTGAAATATTAATATAATTATTAATTATTGTTGTTTAGTTGTTTCATTATTTTCCTTTACTGACTACTGGCAATCTAGCACACACCCCACTGTGCATTATCCACCCGGCTCAACCTACTGCTTAGCATAATTTAATTTATTTGTCTTTTATAATGTCTTGTTCAGTTACTTTTAATGCCTTTACTACCTGTCAACTTCCCCAATCCAAATATCCAACCCCATGGCCCCATAGCCCCCATCCACCCCCCACTCAACAGACAAGAGCCAATCAACATTACACAAAATATTAAAGAAATATAAAATATTCACAATACACAAAACGACAAACTCAAAAACTGATAAAGTCAAAATGTCAAATAAAGGCAATTAGACATTAGGTAAACCTATTCAATTCCAAAGACAAAGAGAATCTCATTTTTCAATTCAAAGAGAAATAGAGAGAGCTCTGCTCTCATTCTCAGAGCATAGCAGAGATGAGATAGACGAAAAGAGAGAGAACTGAAATACCTTGAGGGGCAGCGTTGCAGCAGCATGTCAAGGACTCGAGGCCAAGGCAGTCTTCGATCCGATCTCGCCGTCGCCGATGTGCTCTAGGACCAGGGGCGGGGTCTTGCTGAGTTGCTTTGTTGCTGTTGCTCGAGGCCAAGGCAATCTCCGATCTGATCTTGCCATTGCCGATGTGCTTTGGGACCAGAGGCGAGGTCTTACTAAGGGATGAGGATGAGTTTCTTTTTTCCCTTTAAGTTAGGATCTCAATTTTGGTTTAAAATTTGATCAATTGCCGTATTAGGTATTTAGTTTATAAAATTTTAATTATTATTATTTTTGTTAATTTAAAAATCTGTTTGAGTAGTGAGTGAGGATTGATCTTGGGCTTTTTTCCCTAGGGTCTATAGGGCATTTGGGCTTGTTATATTATAAATTTTTTTTTTTCAAATTTTAGTTCAAAATTTTTTTTTGGGCCTTTTCTTTTTACTTGAAAGCCCCAATATATTGTTAAGTAGAATAAATTATGGAGCAAAGTTTAATTTTATTGGCATAAAAAAAACTGAGGGTGTTCACAATTTTTTTTTAAAGGGTAGACAAATATAAAATTTTAAATTATTATATAAATTTTTTTTTTCAGGTCAGGGTGGTCCTGTGACCACCCTAGCCTTAACGTGCCGTTGCCCTTGCTTAGGAAATGTTCAAGGAGTTGCTGATTTTATTACAAATTTAGATGGTATCTTGTATGGATGGATGCACATGAATTTTTCCGCACTTAGCCTTCATTTGGATAATGCTGAAAAGCACTGCGTCTGCGTTTCACTTTTTTTTTTTAGAGAAGAGTGTTTCACGTGCACTATGGGTCTTGTGCAAAAAGAGAAAGCAAAATTATGCTTTTCCAGTGGGTCTCGTGCACTGTTCATGGGACCTGCAAGTACTTTAGTTAGGAAAAAAAACTTTAAAACTGGGTCTCACAGTACTAAAAATTATTTTGCTATAATGTTTTCAGTTTTCAACAAAATAAATGGTATCCAAATAGACCCTTATATTGCCAAATCAAATTATTATGTTTATAATATTTTCATAAATAAATCTTTTGTGATAAATTGGTACTGACTGTTATTTATGGATAAAAAAATAATTTCAATGATAAGTTTAAATTATAACTAATAACAACTTAACACTTATAATTTATTGTAAAAATATTGTGGATATAACATTTTATTATTATTAATGGGCTAAAAGTATTGTTGCTATTTGATATATTTAATTAAGGCAATCAATTATTATTATTTATTAGAGAAAAAAGAAATAGGTCAATAGACTCTCAATAATGAAAAAGAAAAAGTAAAATATGAATGAATACAAAAGAACAAAATTAGTAGCTAACGCAGCATTATATGTCGGGTTCAACGTTCATCCCTTTAATCCACATTTATACTTTTATACACTTGCCATAAAAAAAAAGTGTAATTTAATTACTGTATAAAACTTCCTCGAGTCATGAGATTCTCACACACAGTTAAATTTCCTAAAGGGAGGGAAAGCCCAACTCCAAACTGTTCCAAATTACCGCTAAAACTTCCTCGTTACTCATTACTCAACTCCCACACATTTTATTTTCCTCCAAAAATTTCAAATAACTCCCGCGTCTTTCTTTTCCTCATCCCCTCCTTTTCTTTCTTTCCCTCTTCCCATAAACCTTCACATTTTTTTCTCTCACTCACTCCGATCTGAAAACTTCAACTGCTCTGAGCTCTCTAGACCCAAAAAAACCCACTTGTTTTTTGTTTTTTTTTGAAGAAATGGGAAATAGATCGAGAGCTAAAAAAGCTGAGAGTTTCGGAAAGGGAAAAGTGACCCCTCTCCAAGTCGCATTCATCGTGGATCGCTATCTCTGCGACAACAACTACTCCCAAACTCGCTCCAGTTTCAGAACCGAAGCTTCTTCTCTCATCTCCACATCCCCAGTTCAAGAGGTACCCTTTTACATTTTTTCTAAAATTCTACGATTTGGGTTTTGATTTTTGACACTCAATCTATAATGGGTTTTTGTTATTTTTCTAAAAGTCTGCGAATTGGGTTTTGGTTTTTGATAATCTATAATGGGTTTTTTTTGATATAGGCACCGAAGAGCTTGTTGACTTTGGGGGCGATGTTGAATGAGTACATTAGTTTGAAGGAGCAGAAGGTGATGTTGGAGCAAGAAAGGGCTCGATTGGATCAAGAGAAATCTCGGGTCCAAACGCTCTTGCACGGTATGCAATCTGCCATGAACACTTACAATGCAAGCGGAAGCCTCCCGTCGCTGCCAACGAATATGGCCGCTGACACCACGAGATCTGCTGTTGTGGTGGTTCCACAACCAGTCCAAGCTAGTACTTCAGGTACAATCTTGATCCAAGTGGCTAATTCTGTGTGTTGTAGACTTTTTGTTTGATAATATTATTGAAGCGCTTTGTGAATGTTATATGCTAACTCTGAGTTAGGGTTTGTGGATTTTCTTTGAATTGTGTAGATCTATTTCGAATTGTGGTAGTTTTTGTATAGATTCATAGCAAGTGTTTCTGGGAAATAATTAGGGCTTTACTAGCTTATTCCCATTATACTTGATTCGATGTAAATTTTTTAGGAGACGTAAGAATTAGGAACAGCCTGTGACAATTGAGATCTATCTATTATTGGCTCATGAATTGTGCTAGGTCGATTGTAGTCTTATGTTGTACAATTGGGATGTGGGGTTGGCTTGTGGTACCAAGCACATTAGTTTGTTTACAATTCTGCAATAATGTATCTGACCATCGAGAGGTTACTCCAGAAATGATTAGGTTAGTTTATACCGAGCACCTTACTCTTATGAACTTTGTATTTAATGTCATGATATGAACCAAGAAGCCAATCTAAGAGTATGTTTTATAGATTGGCTATTGTTTAGTAATTTTGTTTGTCTTGGTGTGCACCAATTAGGTTGGCCAGTGCAAAATACACCGACTGTTAAACCAGTGTCCACTCCTTCCAACGCCATTATGAATCCTGGGACTTTATACACACCAATCACAGATCCATCTGCACAAAAAAGAAAGGATGTTAGGGTTGCGACAGATGTGCCTCCAGCTTCAAAGAGATCTCGCTGTGAGTTACCTACCAGAAAGCTTCCAAACAGAGGTAATTTTTATTCAGACTTATGCTTTTAAGCTATGCCTCTAATTATTCTTATTTCTGGTCCCCAAAACTTATTTGAGATCTGTTCTTGTTGCAGGTGCAAATACACCTTCACAATCAGATAATACAGTTGATTGTCAGGAAATTGCTCAGCCATCTAGTGCAATGCAACCATCGCCTGATAACTCTCATCCTGTAGGGCCATTGGTTCAAGGATCCAGTGTTGCCAAATGTTTGTTCAACCAGCCTTCGCTCTCCATTCCAAGCAATTCATCTGGTCCTAAGACACCTGCAAGAGCAAACTCCAGTCAAAGTGATAAATCCACATCTCCTCTGGAGATTTCTTCCAATGTCAATTGTAGTAACAGCAATACTCCTCAAGAGGTTACACCAACTCGTTGCACTGTAATCTCATCGAAGAGAGTTACTGTGAGTCCAAACAAACAAATTATGTACGCTATGGAGAGGAGCCATTGCATTTCCTCCTCACCAATTAAGACAAATTTGAAGAGACAGAGTAAGAGGGATCATGTTAAAGGAAGGCTAGATTTTGATGGATCTGATGTGGCTACAAACTCAGACAAACCTATTGCTGATGAAATTTCTACACCAGAGTCTGGAAAGGAAGTGGACATTTTTGATATTGATCTGTCTAATTTAGATGCATTTGGAGATTTCTCCTTCACTGAAATGTTAGATGATCTTGATCTTGGCTGTGAAGGAATTGATTATACTTGCAATCCATCCCTGGGTTCTTCGATTGACACTGTTTCAGGGTATTGTTTTTATTTGAGCCAACTGTATTTCCTATTTACTTTTCTTCCCTTGTTTATTCACCAATGTTGCTCCAGTTCTTTTATCTGACGTTCTTTTCTACATTATGCAGGTCATCATCTCATGAATCAGTGGATGGTAATGTGGGGGCTAATCAAGTTATGTCAGAATATACATCAACTGTGACTGAAGTACTATCAGAGAAAGGCATGAATATGAATGGTGATAAATTGATCCTTTGCATCACTACAATGTTAATACAATCCATGCACTGTAAAATTAATAAAAGTAATTCATTGCTGCAGGCTCGGATTCTCTGACTGCAGTGAAGTCCATAACAAAATGCATACGGATTTTAAGCCCTGGTAAGTTCATTGTTTGATTCTCCTTTTCCCATGTTTCCTCTCATTTTTGTTTTAAGGCCTACAATTATTAATTTGTGGCCTTTGAAATTGCAGCAAAAAGTTGTAGGAGTACTTTGGATCGGGATAATTGCTTTGCAAGAAACTGACTGGTTGAAGGAATGACTCTTAAGCTAACATAGGGGTTGTACATTTTTATGGAGGTTGCTGTTAACAAATGAATATTGAAGAATTGAATACCTTGAAAATTCTTGATCAAATGTACTTATTTTTCTCCTTTTCTGTTCAAATGTGAATCGAATGCTTAAACATATTCATAGGAATAAAGAGGACAAATTAAGGACATTTTGTATCAAGCCAAGAATGTCTGCAGTTTCTCTACTTCATCTGGGCTTCCAATGAAAATTGGTGTACGCTGGTGAACCTGACGAAGAAGAAAGTAAATGTCAGCTGTTGTTGGAATTAAATCCCTTCTGAAGTTACTCTTTCCTAGTGAATTTTACAACTGATAGCAAGACACTTCTTTTGTTCAAAGAAGCTCTTTGAATTTGTGGGTTAGTCCCTACTGTAGCACAAATTTTCAATGTCCTGTTTAGGTTTGTTACACAAATCAATTGTAGAAGTACTATGTTTGATTTTGTAAAAAATTATTGACAATGAGAAGTTTTATTACCTCCTCTGGTTTGATGTCAAGTATTCTCTGGAGACCATCTATTGCTATCCCTCCAGCTTGTTCTACTAGATAGCTCATTGGTGCACACTCATACAAGAGCCTCAAGTTCCCATTTTTGCTGTTCTTATTCTTGGGATTACCATAGATACCACCATATAGCAACATTCTATGGATTTCCCCGACAAGGCATCCTATGTAACGACCAGAATAGGGCTTGCCATTGGAGCCTGGCAGGCTAAGGTGGCTGAGATATTTCTTCAGTTTTTCATCCCATAGGTCATAATTACCTTCATTGAATGAATAGATTTTTCCCGATTTTGGTATCTCTATATTTTCATGTGTTAAAACAAATTCCCCATGTGAGGGGTCCAAGGTGAATGCAAACACCCCTTTCCCTATTGAGAGTGTAAAGACAACTGAGCTTGAATATAGGCAACAGCCAGCGGCCAGTAGGTTGCTTCCTGGCTGGCAAACACTGGTGATGCATTTCTGTTTTTCCTGATCAAGCTATGTTGTTGCAGAGTTGAACAATTATACAAATTAACAGGAATGGAAGCATTGCAATAATAGTACTGTAGTACCCTATCTCTTATGGGTATGCTGGACCAAGGCAATCAACAAGTTTGCTAAGAGAACAGTATGCCTATCCCCATGGTTTTTAATATGAAATCAGTTTGTGCAGGAAAATGCTGTTTGATGTTTCCCATTAAGCGTGTCTTGGATCAAATTCTTTACCCATGTTGCAAAATGTTAGGATGGCATAGATTAAATGTCATTTTATTTTAAAACATGTATTTGGGACACATCACCATTAGGCATGTGATTATTTTGGACTTTTGAGACAAGTATGAGGGGCTCTTCCGCATCCAAATAGGCTGGGAAACCAAGTAAAGTGAGATTAATAATGGAGACAAAACGATTTAGAATTGTCTGTATTCACTTTTCAACCATTTGCTTACAGAAAATGCAAAATGAGAGGATTACCGTGGAGTTATCGTCAATGTCAACAAGACATTGCTCATCAGGGCCATATATGCCAAAGATGGAGCCAGTAGTCAAGGAGGTGTCAATGTTGGCAGATCCGTCAATAGGGTCAAACACTACAATGTAGTTTCCCGAGTAAGTTTCCTCGACCGCAACAGGTATATCTTCTTCCTCTGATGCTATAATCCCCGTGCGGCCGCAAGACCTTAGGCAGTTGCAGAACAACTGCAAATTAAGAACCCATCGTTAACTCTTAATGTTGAGTAGATCACACCGTTCACCTAAAGCTTATAATGGGAGAAGTTATCAGTTGAATTAGACCTCATTGGCTACTGTGCTAAAATTGCATTTGGATAATTTGAAATCTTAAATCATAAATTGCAATGGAATATCTATATGTGCCTCACTGAGGAGGAATGCCAACATCTTTGTGAATTATTAAGCCAATATGAGCAAGCATCTGGCCAAGCAATCAATAGGCAGAAGACGACATTATTTTTTAGCTGGAACACAAAAACGGAGTCAAAAGTGGCAATACAAGGAATGATGGGTGCAAGGATCATGGAAAATTGTGAAGAGTATTTGGGCCTTCCAATGGTGGGTGGAAAATCAAAGGTCAACACTTTTAAAGATCTTGGGGAAAAAATCACAAGGAGAGTGTTGGGATGGAAGGAGAAATATATTTCTAAAGCGGATAGAGAGATCCTAATCAAAACGGTGGCTTAAGCAATCCTTACATATACTATGGGAATGTTCAAAATTCCTAAGGCACTATGTGATACCATAAATTCCACATTGGCAAAATATTGGTGGGGACAAACAAAGGATGAGAAGAAAATCCATTGGATTAATTGGAAGAAGTTATGCACTCCAAAGAAGAAGGGTGGTATGGGTTTTCGAGACATCCAAGCCCTTAACTTAGCTTTATTAGTAAAACAGGCATGGTGGCTAATCCAAGATACTCATTCCTTGTTCTATAGGGTGTACAAGTCAAGATATTTCCCAACATGCACTTTCATGGAGGCAGGGTTTGGGAACAACCCATCCTATGTGTGGCGGAGCTTGCTGGCAGCAAGAGAGCTGATTAGGGAGGGGTCAATCTGGCAGGTGAGTGATGGAAGAACCATTGAAGTCTCCACCCACAAGTGGCTCTCACACAAGCCTGTGTTCATTGGGGAGCCACAGCCAAATCTGATGGTAAGTGAGTTAATTGATGAAAACTCTCGGCTGTGGAATAGGGAGAAGCTCTTTGATTTATTTGCATATCACACTCGGATGGAGATAATGGCCATACCATTAGCACGGGTTTCAGGCAGAGACAAGCTGAATTGGAAGGAGAATAAAGGAAAAGTTTTCAGCGTCAAATCTGCCTATCAAGTAGCACTAAGGTTGAAGCAACAAGACTGTGTTAAGCATTCCACAGCAGCAAGGGATAGGCCTATTTGGAACAAAATATGGTCCCTTAAAGTACCACCCAAAGTTAAGAACTTTTTATGGCATGCTTGCTCTAACATTCTGCCAACCCGAGATAATCTACACAAGAGGAAGTTGCCTGTGGAGCCAGGGTGTGGTTTCTGTTGTCAGAACTCAAAAACAGCAGAGCATGTGTTGTGGACCTGCCCTTTTGCCAGGAACGTATGGGCATTATGTAGGGGGAAGCTCCAAAAATGCTCCAATGCAGCCACTGATTTCTTCTCTTTATTTCGGGTATTGGTGGACAAATTGGAGTGTGATGAATTGGAGAAGTGGGCTACGGTGATTTGGGCATTATGGACTACAAGAAATAGATTTTATATTGAGAGGACTCAGTGGCACCCCAAAAGAATTCTTGGCGAGGCACTTGGTTACCTAAAGGAGTATCACAGATTATGCAATTCATAGAGATAGGCGTTGCACAGAGACATGAATGGGGCTGTCTTTTTCGAAATTAAATGTAATTGGTTAATTTATGTGGTCTGATGTTGCATGACCAAAGATGTATTCTGCTATAGAGTTTTTATTTCATCAATAAAGTATTTTCTATCTTGGATCTCAAAAAAAAAAAAAAAAAAAAAAAAAAAAAAAAAAAAACTCAGTACTGCTATTATTATTATTAGGGAGGTCAAAATACAAATTACATAAACTTCGTCGTTTTTTTTTTTATTCAGAACTTTTATGTTTTATTGTTTCATTTCAATCCTAATTTACATGTCCACCAATATACTATTATTTTTGAAAATGAAAATGATTAAAATCAACATTAAAATTGGATGAAACTAGAAGTAAGGACTAAATTAAAAACAGATTGAAGTGAAAGAATTAAATGAAAAAAATAATAATTTAAAGAACTAAATTGATCGATCAAAGTTAAGAGGATGTCAGTTTCTACCAATATAATATAAAAACCAAAAAAAGCTTATAAATTGATTGGTGCCATTGATTTACTTTTTATAACGGGTGAAAACATGGTTCGTAATTTTGTATGGTTTTAAAGTTCAACGCAAAACCAGCCTCATTGGAGATAACGTCAAGTTTCTTCTGATCTTCACCTTGGATATTGATTGTTCCATGAGCACCAGTGAGACTAATAATGCTTGACCTCTGAAGCAGCGAAGCAATTTGCTTGCAAGCCAATGAGATGCTTGAGAGGACAATCGTGAGCTCGGCGTCAATAGTACTTGCTTGTTCTTGCTTTAGCAGCCATATTGTTAGGTTCTCAATATCATACTGGCTCTTCTTTTGCAGTTTGGTCTCTGTGGATCCCAGAGCTGCTTTGCATCGGACCCTGGCCGCAGTGACATCGCTTGTGACTGACTGTCTCTTGAGGCAGCGAAGATGGAGAGGAAAGAGGTTAGAATTAGGAGAAGAAGAAAGAAAGTTGGAGAAGAAGGTGTGGTTTTGGTAAGACGAAGTTGCAGTTGTTGCAACCATTCTCTCTCTCTCTCTCTCTCTGTTCGCTATTACAGGGCCCTGCTTATCTTGCTACAATTGTGTGACTGTGATTCCCTGGGATGAAAAATCCAAGTGACTGACATAACTGAAGGCAAAAAGTTTATCAAAACAAAAATAACTGAAGGCAAAACGAAAAAAAAAAAAGAAAGAAAAAAAACAACTTTCAAACACGCAAAGGGTGGCTTTATTAAGTGGGGTATTAAGGATTTAAATTTTTTTTTTTGGTCTTGAAAAAGGGTATTAAGGGTATGTTAGGGATCGAAGTATGTGCTATGTATTTAAGATTTAGGCTTTTTTGAATGTATATTACAGTAAGTTTATTTAAAAATTTTTTTTCGTTTATTTGTTTATTTTGTTAAAATTGAATTTTTTTTTTGCTGAAAGTACTGTAAATAAATGTAAAAGTTAACTAAAATAATATAATAGGACTCATGAATAGAATAAAAAAATGCAGTGAAATCTAAGAAATGTAGTAAAAATAATCTGAATAGTAAAATAAACTAATTTTTTAATTTGAAACCAATCACGCGCGAATAAGTTATATTAATTTGGATGGGTGAATGGTGAAACTGAATAGGGATGGTTCTTCGATTGGGAATCCAGGTAGGGAGTTCGATTAAAGGCTTCATTCGTAACTTTAATATACGTACCACCATCACGGTCGAGACGTGGGCTCTACGTGATGGTATGCTATTTTTAGCAAGAAGTGTTGATATTTCTAACTTATTTGTGGAGTTTTCCACTTAATGAATAGCAACTCAGCAGGTCGGCTATGCATGTAGGCAGCCAAAACTAAATTGGGCCATTATATATACTTCTATATGAAGTTAAATCTTTTTTATAAATATTATTTAAACTCTATTTTCTTGTTTTAAATACAAAATTACTCATTAATTATGTAAATTTTTTTTGTTGTTGAGAAAATCTATAGAACTAAAAAATTTGACAAATATTTCACACCAATTGATGTAGCAGTTTGATGATGGTAAGTAAAAAGATGATGTTAGTGGTGGACCTAGATGAAAATTAGTAAAAGTTTGCCATATTAAAAATTTGTCAACTCAACTATTGTAAAAAATGATGTGATTTTTTTTTTATTATAAATTTTATTTAGAAGTGTTATATTCACAATATTTTCACAACAAATTTTAGGTGTTAAATCATTACTAATTCTAATTTGAATCCACCATTAAAATTACTTTTTTTGCCTCACCAATAACAGTTAATAACAACTTGACACTTATGATTTATTAAAAAAAAATGTTATAGATGTAGCATTTTTTTTTTTTTTCATTTGATAAACAAATATTATTTTATTTATAGGCCAATATTTGACTTTAATTAATACTATTATAATGAAAGAAACAATCATATTGGTTAAAATTTGGGGCATTTTTTCTACTTGAGGGTCTTAATCGCCTCATTTGACAATAACATAGAGTCGGCCCTACAACTTAGCGAACCTATCTAGAAACATCTTCTCTCTAATAGTAGGAAGCTCTTGAAAACCTTACACAACGTGTGGATTGAACATACATTTAGGAAATTGCTTTGTCAAAACTTGGCAACTGTAGTACTTGAATTTTTTTTTTTTAATCTTTGTAGTGTTTCTATGTTATGCCCCCCCCAAAAAAAAAAAAAAAAAAATCCTTTTGGAATGGGTTTTGGGTAGACCTAACAAACAATTTGGGTTTAGGTTTGACCTGATTAGATTTGGGTTAGAAATGAATTGTTCTAAATAGATTATAAAACCTATGGTCCTTACCCTATCTTTTGATGGTCGAGGTCAATCTAGTATGACATGTATTTTTTATGCAACATGGTCAATCAAGTGGTTAATGACATTTTAAATGTTATAGTACATGGTACTCTCTCCCTCTTACATAATAGTACATTTTTTAACTAATTAAAATAAATGGGATTTACTATTCATGTGAGGGGACAGAGTAGCATGTAAAAGCATTCACATAAGTTTTTCTAAATTTTCTGTCTATTTTACACGAAAAAACCTACTTTTTCTATTTTACACATCCACTTTTACAAAACACCCATATCAGTTTATCTATTCTACACATTTATTCAATAAAATATTCATTATTTTACTAATTTTTATTATTCACTCCCTCACTGTCCCTCTCTCTCACAGACCCACAGCCACCATCACCACCACCATCACCACCCAGCCACCATCACCACCATCATCAGAAACCAAAGAAAAATCAGATCAACCCACACATACCGATCAACCCACACGAAAAATCAAATTCAACATCAGATCAACCAACACTGATCAACCCACACAAAGAAAAATCAATGCCGATCAAAACGCCATCGTCTATATGCCTTCACACCTCCACGCCTCCACACATACCCAGATCAACCCACAACCCAAATCAACCTAGATCAAGCAAACCCACACAAACCAAGACCAACCCACACCATAAACTCAAATTAAACCACCATCGAGGCCTCCCCACGTCGTTGCCATCAATCATCAACTCAAACCCACACCGCCACCATCAAGACCATGCCACACGCCATGTGTCGATCTCGCCACGCTGTGACCCACAGCGTCGATCTCGCCACGCTGGTGGCATGCTTTGAACGAGAGAGAGAAAGAGAGATGTGAGAGAGGGAGAGAGAACTGAGGATGAAAGGATGGGGTGGGTTTTTTGTGAGAGAAAGAAAGAACACACAGCGCCTGAGAGAGTGGGAGTGAGAGTCAAGTGGAGAGGAGAGAGAAAAAACTATTAAAAAACTAAATACACATGCTACAGTGCCCGTGTAAATTTACACGGGTACTGTAGCTAGTTGAAAATTTTAGACGACTTTACACATTTTTAAACGGACTGATATGGAGTGTTTTTTGGTTCAAAATGTATAAAAGTGGTCAAAATGTGTATTTTACACATTTATACAACAACTGATGTGAATGCTCTAACTATACTTTTGGAAGTACTTAATAATATTTCTGGAGTATTATATTATATGAACAACATTGGTGACTTTGGTACAACAAAAAACTTGCATCTATCACATGCACTAGCATTCATTGCAACCAATACTTATTGTTTGTATTTTTTATTTGAATCACGTTAGTAAAAAAAGTGAGAGTTTGTAGTTGTACACTTTTAAATTTGTAATGTTTCATTTGAACCATGAATGTAATGAATTTATTTAAAATAAAAAATCAACTTTTTACAGTATATTAGTGGAAAATTTATGTTGTTCCAAAAATTTCTATGTGCCCAAATTAGAGATATATGCAGTACTCATGTCACTGTCACTTCCTTAAGAGCATTGGCATTGAAGAATGCTATCCTACTTTATTTTACCATCTCAAAAAGCCACTTTATTATTTATACCATACCATTTTACAATACCTCCAGCATCCTAAACTTTAATTTTTCTATTCTACTCATTAAAATAATATATTTACATAATAAAATAATATATATCAAAACCCAAATAAAAACAAAAACCCAAATCTGCAACCACCTGCTACCACCACCACCACAAACAACATACCCAAACCGAAACCCATGGTCACGCCACCACCCCACGGCAAAAATCCAAACAAATGAAACCCACCTTTGCCACCACAACCAGAGACACCACCACGGCAACAACACACCCACCACCACCATGCAAAGAAACCCACAAAAAATCAAAGAAAAATCCATTCAGAACCCCATCAAAACCCATCGGAAGCTGATCTCCACGCCTCCACTGGCGTTGTCTCCATAACCACGGCCCCATGTCGCCACTGCACCACCACGACCCAAAGCCCACTCCCACAAATCAAAACCCCACACCCACACCACCGGACCCCATTACAAATCACAGAGAGAGGCCACAGATGACCGGAAGGTACCCATCGGCATCGACAGCATTGCCAACCTCCTTGGCAATGGTCTTCATGGCCTCGAAATCGTCGTTGGAGGCGGCGGGGAAGCTGGCCTCGATTATGTTGACGTCGAACTTGGTGAGCTGCCAGGCTATTGGGGATGTAATTGGGGTGGCGGCGGGGGTAAGGTGTGGGTGTGGGAGTGGAGTTTGATGGGGTTTGATGGGGGAGAAACAGGGAGTGGGAGATGGAGATACAGAGTGGGAGTGAGGGAGAGTGAAGTGAAATGAGAGACAGAGATGAGAGGAGAGACAGAGATGAGAGAGTGAGAGATAAAATATTAAATTTTTTTTTACAATATTGCTATAGTGCAATTCTAAAGATAGAATTGCACTGTAGCAGTATTGCAAAAAAATTTGCAATATTTGCCTTTACAATTCTTTGATGCAGATGATTTTAAGGCTGCAAATGCTAAATTTCCCTTAGATATGGCATTAGCATTCTTCAATGCTAATGCTCTAACAAGCTAGGTGCAAGCTCTGCTTTGAAAGTCGCTTAATTTGACCTTGCACAGCAGCCTTGTGTTAAAATCCCCGAGGGACCTCAGTATGTTTCTGTCCAGCAACAAAAGATTTTGGCACAGAGTATATAACACAAACAACTTTTTTCTTTCTTAATTCCAATTTAGAGTATTTCTTGCATGAAGAAACTATTGTATTTGCTAACCAAATTACTTTCTTGGCTATAACATGTTCATCAAGCTAAATACTTCTCCAATTTCTCGACTTCCTCCTGGCTTCCAATGTAAAGTGGAACACGTTGATGGATCTGTCCAAGAAATGGGATCAAAAGCACAATCCTAGTTATTATTATTATCAACAAAAAGCTAAGCAGACTATAATTTTATATAAATTTACTCACCTCAACTGGTGTAATGTCAAGTATTCTGTTCTGGCCATCTGATCCTTTCCCACCAGCTTGTTCCACTATAAAGCTCATTGGAGCACACTCATACAAGAGCCTCAGCTTCCCATTCTTGCTCTTCTTGTCTCTAGGGTACCCATAAATGCCACCATAGAGCAGTGTCCGATGGAAATCACCAACCAAACTACCAATATACCGAGAAGAATAGGGCTTGTCACTGGGACCTGGGTCCTTGAGATCATCAATGTACTTCTTCAACTTGTCATCCCAAAGCTGATAGTTCCCTTCATTGAATGAGTAGATTTTTCCAGTTTTCGGTATCTGGATCTTTTCTTGAGTCAACACGAATTCCCCATACATAGGGTCCAAGGAGAATGCAAATACACCATTTCCAATTGTGAGAACAAAGATCACAGAGCTTGAGTACATGCAATAACCAGAAGCAAGAAGGTTGCTTCCTGGTTGGCACACGCTCACAACACACCTCTGTTCCACTTTGTCAAGCTGCCAAATTGCCATGTACAAACAACTAAGATTTTATTTCATCATAGATATCACATTTCACGTTTTAAAGGTGGACATCATATGTGAAATTATGGATGTTGTATCACTAAAATCAATGTACGGAGTGTACATCAACAAATGTGTAAGAACAATTTTTCTTAAATGAAACATGCAAAAAAAAAAAAAAACTATTTATCTTGGAATGAATGAGGGAGAGAGATGGACATACAGTGGAGTCGTCGTCACCAACATCAGCGAGGCACTCATCATTTGGGCTGTATATACCAAAGATAGAGCCAGTGGACACAGCTGCATCAATGTTTGATGACCCATCAAGAGGGTCAAATACAACAATGTAGTTGCCAGAGTAACTCTCTTCCACTGCTACGGGCACATCCTCTTCCTCTGATGCTATGATCCCTGTTCGTCCACTTGATCTCAAGCAATTGGAGAAAACCTGTTAATGCAAAATAATTAAAGGTATTTTTTTTTATAGAATTATTATAGGTATTTAACGGTTAGAAAGCAACAAATAAGCCATCACAACACCAATCCGTTGTAGTCTAGTTGGTTAGGATGCTCGGCTCTCACCCGAGTGACCCGGGTTCAAGTCCCGGCAACGGAAATAATTATTTTCTATTTTGGTTTTGTTTATCCTATTATCTCATAGGCTGTTACCAAACCAAAGCCGTTTGATTTCTTCAATGATTTAATGAACTACAAAACCAAATTATCTGGCATGTTTATTAGTTTATCCATGCCTTTTTATTTACTTATTATTTATTCTAATTTTCATAATTCGGTTGAAAAGATAATTTGTATCTTAAACATTTTTGTTAATATAATTGTGTCAATTGAACTATAAGACAATTGACTAGTTTACTCACAATTGGTTAATGGTTACGCAAAACTACCAATACGATGACATTAAATTTTTATGATTGTCCAGTTTACCAATATATATATATATATATATATATATATATATATATATATATATATATATATTTATGATTGTTATTTGTTAGTGTCCTATTCAATTGTGCTGGTTTGCAAAACATATTGTTTATTTGAAACCGAAATGCAATTTTCTCTACCATACATAGTTGCATTAAAAGAACAGGGCCCACAAAGCACAAACCTCATTTGAGACAACGTCCAGTTTTTTCTGGTCCTCCCCTTGAATGTTAACCGCACCCTGTACTCCAGTCAAGTTGGAAACGCTAGCTCTCTGCACCAGCGAAGCAATCTGCTTGCACGCCATTGAAATGCTCGACAGCACAATAGTGAGCTCTGCATCAATCACACCTGCCTGTTCCTGCTTCAACAACCAGCCCGTCAGTGTCTGAATCTCAAACGTAGTCTTCTTTGTCGCCGCCTCTGCTGTGCCCACAGCCATGCATCGAACCCCAGCACCAACTTGTTTCTTCTTGCCACTATTACTGTTGTTGGGGCATGAAAGAAGTGTGCTGGAGTCAAAGACGCATAGTTGGAAAGGAGATAGACAAGAGATGGAGCGAGAACTTGAGAATAGGAGATTGGATTGTGCTGTTGTTGTTGCTGCTGCTACTGCTACAGAAACCATGGCTATTTTTGCTTTCTAGATTTTCTGTATTTTCTTCTTCTTCTTCTACTTTTGCTCCTAGTAGCAGGGAGTGCTGGGATTGTGTTGTGCAATGAGGGGGGATTGTGAGGTTGGTAACGATTACTGTTAAGTCGGGTCCACTTATCCTCGTTTGCTTCAGCATTTCCTTGTTTTGTGACCATGGTTTCCTTAGGACTCCCAATAGGACGAGGGACTAACAAATAACAAGTGGAGCAGGAGCTGCAAGTTGGGGATAGTGTTTGGGCTCAGTGTCCAATTCAAGCCCAATAGTTGGAGGATCAAATTGTTGGGCCAAGTTAATGATTTGATCTAAATATTTTATGGACAATCCAAAATCTAAAGTGTAACATAGCCATTACATTCAACTACCAGAAAAAAAAGGTACATCTAGACTTTACCTCTTATAACTTTGATCAATTGTCCTTTTAATCAACTAAGTTTAAAAGTTGTCATTTTAGTTAATTAACTTTGATTAATTATCATTTTAGTCCACCAAGAGAACTTACATTAGTGGGTGTATAATAGAAAAATGTGTCAAATTTACACATTTTTGCTTAAAAAGTAAAAACTGCTCACATCAGTCCATTTTTTTTTTTTTTGGTGGAAAGGAACTTTCATTAACAAGCTAAAAAGCCTCTATGGAAGAGGATACAAACAGATCATACAGAGTGCCCACAGTATCTAGTCTAATAAGCAACTCCACCTCAAGAGGTGGGTGGATAAATACAACAAAATCTTGATCCAGCAGAGCACCTCGCCTAGCTAAGTTGTTTGCACACTTATTGCCCTCTTTGAAGTAGTGCATAATTTTGATGTTGGGAATTTGCTTCAAACCCTCTTTGCAATCATCAACTAGCACATCAAGGCTATTGAAATTACTAGACACTTTCCTCACTAAATCAATGACCACCTTGGCATCTAACTCTATTTCCATTGCAGGAAGCTTGAGAGCAATGCAAAGATGGATGCCATCCTGTAAAGGCCACAGTTCTGCGGCTACACTAGTTGTGATACTAATGGCTTAAGCGTACCCTTTCATCCACTCTCCCTTGTCATTGCGGATCAGCCCTCCACCTCCAGCCAAACCAAGATTGCCTCGTGACGAACCATCCGAATTTAATTTAAACCAATTACTCGAGGGATTCAGCCACCTCACTTGGGTTTTGTTTCTATTTGTGATCTACTTCCCATTGCTAACCAAATAGGCAACCTTTGTTGCTCTAGCCAATGTTTCATCTACAAGGTTTCATTGCGGCCCTGTTCTACCAAAAACAATTCTATTTCGATGAAGCCAAAGTATCCAAACTGACAATGGTTTTTCGCTCAGAATTACACACAGGGCAAACTGGAGGAATTCCCATTCCCCTTTCATTAAGTGTTGCTTTCACAGCAATGCTAAAGTGACATCATTGCCATAAAAAATGCTTGATTTTTGGCAGGGATAATATCTTCCACACCCACGTACTTGAGAAAGGAGTTCTGCTCAAATCTTTAGCCTTTTTATTTGCCAACTGATATGCTTCTCTCAACTTAAACTCACTATTTGAAGAAAGGTGTTAGGTAAGCCTATCCTCATCATGGCAAGAGAAGGAGAAGGGAGTCGCCTTCATCTCCAAAAGAATTGGGGTCTGGAAGGAGAAGGAAACATGCTCCAAATTCCAACCAATAAACCCAACAACATCCTTAAGCTTTAAATTTTCCTCATCCTTATTCAGCGGACCCGAGATAAGACTTCGGAGATTCCCGTTGTCCATCCATTTGTCATACCAAAGAGATAAACCACTTTCCCTTCCAGGAATCCACTTAGTACCCTTGTTGAAAATTTCTTTCCCTTTTTTAAGAGCTACCCATGTTGAGGAGCACGAGGAAGACCTGTCTTGGGTTCTAAACACTCACCTCTGCCTGAGATATTTATTGGAAAGGACTCTGACCTAGAGGGAGGATTTTTCAGAATTGAATCTCCAGTTAAGCTTAGCTAATAAAGCAGTGTTCTTTGGTTTTGCCGCTTGAATTCCAAGACCTCCTTCTTCCTTAGATTTTGTAACTTTCTCCTAGCTTAAAAGATGGAGCTTTTTCTTATTTTCCGGAGAACCCCATAAAAAGTTTCGGCTCAATCTGTCAATTCCTTGGTGAATTTTGGCAGGGAGAGCTATACATTGCATGGTGTAATTTGGAATTGTCGAAGTCATTGATTGTGTTAGAACAACTCTGCCAGCAAAAGACAATAGGTTGGCTTTCCAACCAGCCAACTTGCTTTTAATACGGTCGATGATGTGTCCAAAGTCCTGAGGGGTACCTAAATATTTTATGGGAAATCCTAGGTATTTCCCAAGAGAAGGAGTGGAGCGGAATCCCAAGATTTCACACAGCTCGGTTCTCTTTTCAAGGTCAACATTTGGCGAAAAATAGACCCGGGATTTATCATTGTTGATTTTCTGCCTCGATTGCTCACAAAAGAAGTCAAGCACTTCCCTAATAGCCGTGCAATTCTTCTTGTCTGCTTTGGCAAAGAGCATTAGATCGTCTGCAAAGAAAATATGAGAGAAATCCGGACCACCCTGAGAAGCTTTGACAGAATTCCAGAGCTTAGCTTTGCATTTCTCCTCTATTAAGGCCCCAATGACTTCCATGCAAAGGATAAAGAGATATGAGAACAGGGGATCTCCTTGACGGATTCCTCGAGAAGGGTAGAATGGCTTTAAAGCTCTGCCATTAACAAGAATAGAAATAGAGGACGAAGACACGCAGCTCATAATTAATGAAATAAGCCGGCTAGGGAATTTGTATAGGTTCAAGGTATCCCTAATAAAGCTCCACTCCAAACGGTCATATGCTTTCTCAAGATCTAGCTTTATTGCCATCACTACACCTCGCCCTTTCTTCCTTGCCATGGAATGGATCAACTCTTAGGCAATAATCACATTATCAACCCCTTGTCTCCCCGGGACAAAAGCTGATTGTAAAGGAGAAATTAAATTTGGCGGCAAGGGCCTCATCCGAGCCACAATAATTTTGGTCACCATCTTGTAAATAGTGTTACACAAACTGATGGGGCGGTAATTATTCAGAGTCTCCGGGTGTCTATTCTTAGGGATAAGAGTGATGAGGGTCTTGTTAAGGTACTTCGGGATAACCCTTTTTGTGAAGATGTGCTTGATTTCATTTTTAATCGATTCTTCGGCTAGCAGCCAAAACCGTTGAAAAAATCCAGCGTGAAGCCCATCCGGACTAGATGCTTTAAAAGGTTTGAGCGCTCACAAGCTGGCTTTAATTTCCTTATCAGTAACCGGTCTGTCAACAAGAGAAATCTCCGCCTTGTTAAGACAAGTGGACCAGTAAGGGGGGCTCCATTTAGCCAAATAGGAGGTGGTAAGGCCAGTAGTGAAGAGATCCGAGAAACCTTCTCTAATGAATTCTGAAATTTCTCTTTCCCCATTGATCCAATTCCCCATCCTATCTTTCATACACAAAATACGATTTCTTCTCCTACGAACTAAGACTACTGTGTGGTAAAAGGAGATATTCCTATCACCCTCAACAAGCCAAAGGACCCGGGATTTCATCGCCCAAAATTCTTCTTCAAGCTTAGCTACTTCCGTAAATTCACTTCTTAACATCTTCTTTAAGTTGATCAGGTGGGCACTTGACTGGCTGCCAGACTCTCTTGGATACCCTTAAGCCTTGCAAGGGCTCTTTTTTTCCTCTGAAATAAATTGCCAAAGTGCTTTTTATTCCAAACTCTTGCTTTCTCAGAGAAGGACATGACTGCCGGTTGCAGCGTTGGTGGGTTGCTCCAGGCATCACAGACAACACCAGAGAAAGAGGGGTGAG
Organism: Quercus parvula; assembly: GCA_030820535.1. NCBI lineage: Eukaryota > Viridiplantae > Streptophyta > Magnoliopsida > Fagales > Fagaceae > Quercus > Quercus parvula. Next base: position 19,829,442 of record JAUAME010000011.1, on the reverse strand, counting down.
AGAGCCACATGGGTTGAAATCTAAATGGTCTAGGCGCCCGGGTGTTTTGAGGCCTATCAAACAGCAGCTTAATAGGGTAGTGGTCAGAGTGGGTTTTCTCCAAATGAAGAACGGCCGTTTTAGGGTGAAGGTTATTCCAATCGGGATTAACAAAAACTCTATCTATCTGTTCTTGGACAAGCTGAGTCAAAGGCCTGTGGTTAGACTAGGTGAATCGAGGTCCCGCAAAACTAATATCAATCATATTGCACACGTTCAGACAATCTTGGAACCTGAGAGCTCTGCTTATACTAACTGCATTTCCTCCAAATTTATCCCTATTCATAAGTACCTCATTAAAGTCGCCTGCGATGACCCAAGGCAGGGAATGGAGACCTGCCATAGTTTCTAAATTATCCCAAAGCAGTCTTCGTTCGGCCAATCTAGGTCTGGCATTTATGGCAGAGAGGAGCCAGGGAGAGTTGGCAGTAGAAGAGACAATAACATGGATCTCTTGCTTCGTTGATGACAGTTCAGTTAATTCCACCTGCTTAGAATCCCAGAGAAGCCACAGCCCGCCTGAATGCCTAAAAGAATTGGCAACAATTGCTTTGTCTAGAGGAAACCTGTCTATAATTCCTTGAGCTCTGTCACCACACAGTTTAGTTTCACTAATAATCATAATAGCAGGACAATGCCTACGGATCATATCACTCACATTATTATAGAAATTGGGATTGCGAGCACCCCGACAATTCCAAATAAGCATATTCATAATTAAACAAGGTAAAAAAAAAGGGCTCATAAGAGCATCCGTAGCAGTTGGTGCAAAAATTATGCCATTTTGCCACATCAAATGCCTACTTTATTATTTTACCACATTATTTTACAACATTTCATTTATCAGATATTTTATAATTCAATTCTATACATTAAAATAATATTTACTACACATTAAAATACATTAAAATATATTATTTTGGTTTACCACATTTATTCGTACCATTGCAAATTTGTAACGGTAAGAACACAAAATGGTATATGTGCCAAATATATGCAACATATGCAACATCTGCTAGGGAGCTATTTTTTGTGTTTGGTGTGGGATATGTGCCAAATATTTAGCATTTGACACATATCCCACATCTACTGTGGATGCTCTAAGGGAAGAAAAATTACAGAGGATGCTTAGAAACATCACCTCCCTTGTCCACTTGCATATCTCTTTCTGAAATCCCAAAATCCACTACATCACGCTTGTCAGGTGGCAGCACATCTCCATCTTCAATCGTTTTCTTAGGGCGAATCTTAGGCTCAATTCGCTTCAAATTTGCTTGAGCTATGCTTCGGACCTCAAAATCCATGGATGACATTTGATTATAGCCCTCCTCGTGCTGGTTTGGTGGTTGTTCCATAAGCGGTGGCCTATCTTCCTGGTGTGAGAGATTATTGTTGGAGTTGCCGTTTGTTGCTAAGCCAAAGCTAGAAACCATGATCATGTCAGCGTCTTCCACAACTGCAACCTTCTTCAATTCAACACTCAAACGTTTGGACTCGTGGTTAAGGCAACCACTTTCGCTTTCAATTGAACCTCTAGCTTTGAACTCCTTGATCTCTATGTTCTCTCCACTGAAGCTGAATCTCGCCTGTAGACTCTTTAGCTTGGTGGTCTCCGAATCTAAGGATTTAATCATCTTCCATTCAGGTAAGCTTTTTTTCCTGGAATGGGCTATGCTCTTCTTCCCTTTTGGATTTGACTTAGGCTTCATCCCCTTAAAGGTAATGTGTGAAAGTTTTGGAGTATAGCTTGAAGGTTTAGCGTTAGTGCGATCTGCACAAATCGCACTACTGCCAGACACGTCACTGTAACGTGTATCTTCAGCCTTTTGGTCAACATTTGAGAATAAAGGACGACTAGGAAGGCTGAAAGGCCTATTGGGCTTTGTCGGGCTTTGTGAAGGAATACCTGAATTAGCATCAGGCTTGAACACTTTACTCGCGTGCCTGGCTTGTTTCCTATTTTGTGCAACTAACACCCAGGGCCCAAAAGCACTTGAATCAGGTTCCTGTTTTTCCCACGTTTCATGGCTCGCCGGACCTTTAGCTTCATTATCCGCCATGAAAACTTTCTCCATTGATCTTGTTGTGTAAGGACAACCTTCAGCCTTGTGTCCAACTCGACCACAAGAGAAACACAGTGAACTGATGCCCTCATACTGCACGGGTTGATCTATCCCACCAACTTTAACAAGCTTAACTAGCGGATCATCAAAATTCACCTGAACACATAACCGCGTAAAACGACCTTTGGTTTCCGAAGCAGTCTGTGTGTCTATGCGTAAAATTGGCCCAATTGCTTTTCCTATATCCCTTAAGACTGAGAGCTCATAATACTCAATAGGCAAGCCAGGCAGTCGGACCCACACTACAACAGAAGAAAGATTAGCATCCTCAGGCCTAAAATTTTGTTCCCATCCTCTAATGGATAGGTAGTGACCTCCCATAAACCAAGGACCACCCTTGAGGACTCTAGCATGATCCTCCTTGAGGGTAAACTTAATAAGAAAGAAACCAGAACCTAGATCAATACAATCCATCTTCCCTGAAGGTTTCCACATACTAGTCAACCTAGAGTGTAGGAAGTGGAAGCCCACAGATTTTCCAAAAGCTTTAACAATCAAAGCACTAGCCCAAGAGGCTTTGATTTTATTTTTCCTTTCCCCAGAGAGTTTCACAACAACTTCCCCTGGTGGCAAGTTCTCAAACTCATCATCAGATGTTGCATCAAAACCCATTTAATGGTTGAAGTCAAATGCTTGCTCGAAAGCTCCGGGCAGCTCTCCAATAAGTGTTTCTTTGTATGAAAAACCAGCTCCTCCAGTGCCAAGCCCATGAGGTGCTTGCACAGATTTTCTAGGGTGGTGTTCTTTTACTTTCTTGTTGCTTCTTTGAAGTTCCTCATCTTCCTCCCCAGACCTCACAGGAGCGTCTCCTGTCATCCCCAAAGTCTAAATCAACATGCTCAGTCCATCTATAACTTTGTATATTTACATTTTTGCTATGTGTAAATATACACTACTATTGTAACTTTTTATTTTTTATTTTTTTAAATATCTTTTTTCTCACCTCTCCATCAAATTCTCTCTCTCTCTCTCTCTCTCTTCCCCCTACTCTCTCTCCATTCTCTATCTTCTCTTGAATCCCAACAACATGCTCAAAAAATTCATCAAATCCATACAAGTCATCAAATTCTTCAAACCCATTTGAAATCTATATCGTAAACTCATCAAATCCATATGCAAATCCATATGAATTATCAAACCTAGATTGCAAAGAAGAAGTAGCAACAACAGCGGCGGTGGTAGTAAAGAAATTAACTCAAAATCATTGCCTACCCAGAACCACCTAACCACCACCATCACAACCCATTACAAGACTTGATAATCCAAACACAAAATCAACCCAAAATAAACCCAACCTAACGAAAAACCCAACCTAACGAAAAACCCATGTGGAAAACCCAAAGTTCGTATAGACTCGCTACTGCCGTTGCCAACAAATATGGTCTTGCCTCTATGTGTGAGTGTTTGTGGGCTTGGGATGAAAGAGAGGTGAGAGCTCTAGAGATGAGTTAGAGTGGCAATTCGGGTTTGTGTCGAGTTCATGTCTTGTTGAGCCATGAGTATTTGGCTATATAGGTTGACTTGAACCCGACTTGTTTAGTAAACGTGTCAAGAATTTTCAACCCTAACATGATCTATTTATTAAATAGGTCAACCCGACAAAATCCATTTAATTAACAAGTCATATAAAAGTCAATACAAATGACTCGTTTAATAACATATTTGATTAATAGGTCATATCTGATCTAAATAACATGTTATCAATTTTCATATATCTAAAATTAAAATAAAATTACAATCATAAATATAGTTATAAACATATAATTACAAACATAAATTAAACAATATTAACAAAATAATAATAACAAAAGCTAATACATTTATAAGCTAAATGTGCCAAATAAGTCAAACGGGTTTACATGTTGAACACGAACATGACCCGTTTATTAAAATGGTTAGTTGTGTCAATCCGAATATGATCCGAACCTGTTTAGCCTCAACCTATGACCTATTTATAAACGGGTTAGTCGTGTCGGGTTCGTGGGTGTGTAGGATTTTGCCACCCTAGAGATGAGAGGCGAGATATTTTTTATTTTTATTTATTTTATTATTATTTTTAAAAGAATTGAGAGAGAGAGAGAGAGTAAATGAATATAATAATAAAAAAGGATGATTTAAATAAAATAAAGTGTATAATAGATAATTTGATTTGGGTGTTTTTAAAAAGTGATTGTATAAATTAGAAAAAAAACAGGTTTTTATGTTAAAATAAACAAAATTTTACATGAGTTGATGTTGAATGTTCTAAGATTAAAAATTATCATTATAATTTATTAGCTTTGAACAACTGTTATTTTAGTCCAAATTGCCATAGAATAGACATGGATGTAAACATTATGGGCATTTGGAGGATAAACGTACGGTTGTACATGGGTTGCCAAGACCTGAAGAAACACATTAATAGACAATAACCAATTGAGAGAAATGCAAGACAACAAGCAAGAGAATGCAAACAGGGGAGTCAAGGATCAATTGAGAAATAGAAAAGAAGGTATTATCTTGTACGATGTTTAAGCACTTTAAAGGGGCGACGCCATTCTAGTTATTAAAATTTAACTACTATAAACTCCAATAATGATGAAAAGTTACTATCTCAACAAGATAATGTGTGGATGAAATTTCCCTTTCCATCATGAAAAGGAATAGGGATTGACTTTGATAAGAAGGTAAAATGTGTGGATGAAATTTACTTTTTTTTTTTTTTTTTTGAGGAAAGGATGGAATTTACTTAACATAGGATTTAAAAAGTATCAATTTTGGATTAAGGATCCTAAATGACAACTTTAGGGATTATGCTATGTAACTTTACATTTGAAATTTAGTAGTAAATACTTCACTTTCCGATCCGTAATGCAAGTAATTCAAACATAACGATGAGGGCTAAGCAAGTAAGCATGGATTTAAAGGAAACTCTTATTTATTTATTTATTTTGATAGGTAAAGGCAACCCATTAGGCCAACTTTAATCATGGACCATGGAATCCTTAGGCACCCTAAAACCCTTGCTTATTAGATATGTTATTGGCAATGAAATTTGTTTTGGTCACCCTCGTACCAAAGATTGATTGATCAAGATAACATATTGGTGTAATACCCCGATTTGATTTTATGATCATCATTGTTATTGTCCTTATTAATATTGAGTTGAGGTACTATATGTGTGTGCACAGTAAGATGGGAGTAGAAAATTTTGTGGTGTTACCAAAATAGGTGAGAAAATTAAAGTTTTAGTGCATACAATTTAATGAGACAATTAAAATAAATAAACAAATAAATAAAAGAGGTAAATAAAAGAGGTAAATAAAAGAGATAAGTTCAAGTGGGTTTTAAACTCCAGCCCACTACCCCACTCAGATCACATCTTTGATGTGTTGAATATAAGGTAGATGAAGAGATAAATTAGGGTTTTTCATAGAAAGGGATTCATCACTAAGGAGGCTAGGAGGTGTATTCTTTCCTCAAAATTAATTAAAGAGGCAACTAAAGAATTCTAGGTATGATTTCTCATTTGTTAGAATCAAAGAATTTAAAAAGTTAGAACATTATCATGGAATCGTTAGTGATGGGTAGATTGTTTAAAAGGGGACTGTTTACACTATAAATCTTAATTCGTGTAGATGATTTTACGTTCTTCTTTGGGTTATATACATGGCTTTTACGTTTCTTGGTGGTTATATAGATTAGATTGGCTTAACCTTTTTATATTTATTTTTTATTTTTTATTTTTTACTTTGGGTCTACAACAGTGGCGACGCCACGTTCTGGTCAGGGTGTTCCCAAGAACACCCTAACCTGAAATTTTTTTTTATATATAATAATTAATTTTTTTTATTTGTTTACCCTTAAAAAAAAAATTAGGAACACTCTCAATGAAAATTAGGAACACCCTCAAATTAAAAAAAAAAAAAAAATTACTTGTTCTATTTTCAAGGAAAAAAAAAAGCCCAAAAAAAAATTTGAACTAAAATCTGAAAAAAAAAAAAAATTTGTAACAGAGCAAATGGCAAGCCCATAGATTCTAAAAAAAAAAAAAAAAAAACGAACAACAAGCCCAACCAACATCAAGCCCAATAGTAGCAAACCCACGGATTCTCAAAAAAAAAAAAAAAAAAAAAAAAAAAAAAAAAAAAACAACCAAACCCCAATAAAGGCTAAAGCAAACCCTAAGCTTCGAGAATCTCCTTCATAGTCCCACTAAGATCCTTCGCCATACTTATTAAAAAAAAAAAAAAAAAAATCCTTTGCCATAGACCTAGGCTTCATCACCTTAGTGATCTCTATGATATCGTTGAGCAAGATGTTACAGTTGTGCTTGATGTTCTTCGT